>JAECXG010000803.1:10000000-11200000 GCA_018152135.1 Drosophila paulistorum
ATTGTGTGTCAATTGCTTCAAACCGGACCACATGGCAAAAAATTGCTCTTGGAGGGGATGTTTCAAATGCGATAAAAAACATACCACAATGTTGCACTTGGAAACAGGCAACCAAGTTGCTACATCTGCTTCTGCAGCTTCTGCTTATGGAATTAGCAGAAAATACACTCTGTTGGCAACGGCCAAGGTGGTGGTAAAAGGGATCAATGAAAGGAAAGGAGAGTTTCGAGCACTCTTAGATAGCGTCTCTCAAGTAAACCTCGTCTCAGAGGCGCTGGTAAAGAAGTTGTCGTTAAAAATTAATGAGACTCATGTACACATAAATGGAGTGGGTGGTCAACCACAGATAAGCAAGGCACGAGTAAGCTTGGTTGTAAGGTCAAGATACAACAAGTTCGCAATGCTAGATAAGGCATTTGTATTGCCACACGTAATAGGTAACTAACCTACAGAACAAATAACGCAGAAAGTCACATTGCCAGAAAACATTCAATTAGCTGACCCAACATTTGATAAACCAGGAAAAATTGATATGCTGTTGGGAGCTGATGATCACTAAGCTATACTACTACCAGAAAGAAGACGGGGTAATCGAAACCGTCCAACATTACAAAATTCAGAGTTTGGATGGATTATTGCTGGCAGAATTAATATGTCAACGTCAGCTTCAATCACATGTATGGTAGGCATGACGAATCCAGAGGAATCTCTAGAAAGATTCTGGCAGCTAGACACACTAGAGTCAATGAAAAGGTACAGGAGTCCGGAGGAAGAGTATTGTGAAAAATTCTTCCTCGATAATCTACACACGGCGGCGGACGATCGACTAATTGTAAAGCTCCCATTTGCTGAAGAGGCTTCATCTCTTGAAAAATCTCGGGAAGTAGCCATAAGAAGATTCATATCATTAGTGAGGCGAATGAGTATGTAAAATTTATGTCAGAATATGAACAGCTCGGACATACATATGAAGCAGGTAATGGTAGAACAAATTCCCAAGAACCATTACTTTATACCGCAGCATTGTGTACTAAAGCCAGAAAGTACCACCACCAAGTTAAGAGTGGTATTTGATGCATCATGCAAAACGTCATCAGGAAAATCGCTGAACGACATTTTATATCCTGGACCAGTTGTACAGAGTCAACTCTTCTCAATTCTTCTGCGGTTCACAAATATGTGTTCACTGCGGACATTAAAAAAATGTATCGTCAAATTTGGATAAACCCTGCCGATCAATTCAATCAGATGATTGTGTGGAGAAAGAATCCACGTCAAGAACTAAAGTTTTATCCTTTAAAAACGGTAACTTATGGAAATGTCTGGAATATTTGGCACTGAAAAACATGGACAAATTGTCGTCGGGAGCATTGGCATTAAAAAATGACTTTTATGTTGATGATTGTCTAACAGGAGCACACTGTTTATCAGAAGTCCTGCAAATAAGACAAAAGCTTCTAGAAATCCTGAGACCAAAGGGTTTTAACTTACGAAAATGGTGTTCAAATAGCAGTCAAATTCTAAAGGAAATTCCAAAGGAAGATACGATTGCTGACATCAATCTCGGGGACATACTGGAACAAACATTGGGAATCATATCAAAGAAGATCAATTATGTGGAAAGGCTCAAAGGCATACAAAAGAAATAACCAGACGAGTCGTGCTATATGAAGTCGGTCAAATCTTCGATCCTTTAGGCCTGTTCGCATCGGTAGTGGTAAGAGCGAAAATGTTTCTTCAATATGTTGCTACAGAAATAATTGAGATGGATG
Source organism: Drosophila paulistorum (assembly GCA_018152135.1). Taxonomy (NCBI): domain Eukaryota; kingdom Metazoa; phylum Arthropoda; class Insecta; order Diptera; family Drosophilidae; genus Drosophila; species Drosophila paulistorum. Next base: position 10,001,773 of record JAECXG010000803.1, read on the forward strand.
GTGACCTATTTGGAGAAGCAATGGGAAGCCTACCAAGAGGATGTAGAGGCATTAAACCATATGAAGATTGCAAGGCATATTTTTGATGGCAAGGTCAACTGCATACATTTGTAGATGCATCAGAAAAGGCGTATGGAGCGGCAGTCTATATCCGATTAACCTATAAAAATGGCCAAATTTCGGTCATATTGTTGTGCGCCAAGCCGAGAGTGGCTCCCCTTGAAAAGCACCCACTACTATGTGCAGCTGTACTTGGAGCTAAACTCACGGATAGAGTTCGACAGGATCTCCAATTGTGATCAGAAATTGTTAAATCATTTCTCTGATCAGACTCAACAGTAGTACTCTCTTAGATTAATCATCACATTTTCACACTTTTGTAGCTAATCGGTTGACCAAAATACATGCAGTATCACATCCAAGGCAATGGCGCCATGTGTCATCAGCGTTCAACGCAGCAGATTTTCTGTCTCGAGACATATCAGCAGCCCAGCTTGGCACACATACATTATGGTTGTAAGAACCTACAGAGCACACTATGGATACCGCTGAGAAGAAAACCAAGGTATTTAGCATGGTGACTGCCAATGCCAACAATACGAGTGAATGGATATATACGGTAAATCACAGAAATTCATTTTACCGGCTACAGCGAATAGTGGAGTATGTTCTACGGTTTTATCACAACCAGAGCAGGAAACCAACGACTCAATTAGAGTTGGATCAAGCACGAAGAATGCCGTCTCTTGCCGTATAATGATCCGGTGGTAAAAATGATACTACGGAAACTTCAAGAAGAGATTCTTCATTGTGGCACACTGAGGAATAGCTTGGCAGTAGTACCACATCATTAAAGTGAAGCCGATGGTTTGAAATGTGATACAGGGCTGCGTAGTGTGCACCAAGTACCGGCCTCAGTTCTTTAAACAAGTCATGGGAGTCTTACCTGAGCACCGGGTATCTCAGAATAGACCGTTTAGACTATTGTGGAAGATGGTACTATCAAGGAGTTTTGAAACCAAAAAGGAGTGCATTTTAAATTTATTCCACCACGGTCTCCACATTTCGGAGGATTATGGGAAGCTGCGGTAAAGTCCGCTAAACATTTACTGTTGAAAAACGTATCAACAGCAAACTTGACCTTTGAACAACTGTCTACCATCATTATTAATGTGGAAGCAGTGCTGAACTGTGCATGTACCAGACATCTGTAATTGACTCAGCGATAAACATCATTAAGCGTGACGAAGCCGCAATTGAAAATCAGATGAAACTAATGAACAACATAACCAAGTTCCAGGACAATGCGGTAAAGGCATTACAATGGTATATCACGCTAACTACTCAGATGACAGTTATTGCAGGAAATTTGCAACGAATTCAAACCGAAATCTCTTGAGTATTTACAGATGCCCATCATAGCAAAATAAGCCCGTTACTACTCTCACCAGGCCAGCTTCGGGAACATCTGAACCAACTTAAAACACGTCTTCCGTTTGGTTTGGAGTTGCCAGTTCCAGATAACGACGTCTTGCAATTATATGCCTTAATGAAGGCACAAGGCACAATCGCAAACAATCATGTGATTTTTAAAACCACGTGGCAACGCAGGCAGTGCAACTGTACAACCTGGTACCCTTCCCAGCAATTGGAACTCATGGGATTGTAATTATGAACATTAAAATTCCCATTATTGCCGTCAACAACGAACAGAAACAATATATTGGGCTCTCAAGAGCGCATTTGGAACAATGCCATTAGCTCAACAATGAGCATTATATTTGGTTTGATAAACAAACGACGTTTACGGCTAACTAACTAGCTAACAGCAACTGTGAGTTCAAACTATTCAAAAATATAAAATCGTCAACTTGTCAGATACAACACAAAACACAAAAACAGGTCATTCGTGTGGTACGACATGTATCACAAAAACCAGTGGATTTTTGCCACCACCAGACAAATTGAACTCGCAGTGACCAGTGACGATAATTTACAAGGTGTCACTATCAAGAAGACTGGATTGTTAACTCAAGACCCGAAGAGTACAGTGAGCAGTTCTGCTATTCCAATAGCAGGTCACCGTATAGCTACGACAGACACAATGAAATTGTCATATCTACGGTTTGGTAACTTCAGCATTGGCCCAACAAAAGCAGCGCCAACAACAACACAATTCCCGATGATACAACTAAGCTACGACGAACTAAGCAACATTCAAGTAAAAATGGAAACTAAGCAAAACTGGAAGTTACCAAAAGACCCCATCCAGCCGGCACATCATGTTATCGTCTCCTACGTAGCGCTAACAATACCATTGGTTCTTGTGATGGTATATGGAATCAGGAGATGTTCCCAACCCCCAAGACACAATGGTCCAGAGCAGACAACCGTGATGATCGTCAATCCTATGCCGACTCCCGCTGCAGCAAACCCAGCCCCCAGCAATTTTGCGGTCAACGTTGGATAGCGTAGAGCAGGTCTTCAACGGCTTGGAGTATGTTGGTGTTTAGATTATATAAAATAAGATAACAATAAGACAATCATACTATAGAAAAATCAAAAAAGCTAACTTTGCCGAAGTTTATGTAGTGAAATTTCATACATCAACAGCATTAGTTGTCGTATTATGAAAATGCTCAAATATTTTTCAAACTACTGAATTCAAAACACATTTAATGATTGTTGAACAATAAAAATCTTTATTTGAAAATATAAATTATATAGACGTTTCCACGGCCCATGTATATATATGTATTCATAAAATTCTTACAATTGTAAGTATGATCGTCACACACACACATACAGTGTAGCCGCGCATGTGTGTATCATGGCTTCTGTTGATTTGATAATGACGTAGTATGCAGCAAGCAGCGTTTGAGCCGATTTATATTGACTGTAACTTGTTTTCTATTTATCCGATCAGAGTCAAATTTTAGGATATGAGATATTATATCCAATACTATCACAAAATACTCAAAAATATTGTTCTAGAGCTATATGATCCCGATGATTTTCCTACTTTATCTTACCCCGGGTAATAAAAAGCACCTCTGCAAGAGTATAACAAATGGAAATGTATGTCAAGATTAGTACATATGTAACCCGATTATAGATATTGATGGCTCATCAGTCATAAGTAGATCTGATATGGTCAGCAGTTAACAATAAAGACCTAGTTCATGAAGCTGCTGTGGTTAGCTATTATTAATAAAGACGTATTTTGCTGACCTAACACTATGTCGAACTATGCACTGGTGAGCTCTCTTTTTTTACTATAAAATAAATGCATTATTCTTTGTAAGATTAGATACCAATTGTAGCTACATCGGGTGTGCATCGCTGTGTCTTTGGTCCCATCTCTACCTTTGTAATCTCACTCCGAAGTCCACCCAATTTATGTGTTGGTTGCGACGACTATTAGTCACTGGTTTGTGTGCTAGTGCTTATTTGATTATAAATAAATAAACAATTAATAAATTCAAGAAATACTAACTTTTTTTATTGAACACTTATAATTAATGAAGTAAGTAAGTCGTCTCGCCGACTTAAGTAAACCATACCCTAGTAAAACAAATATTTAAAATTTATAATAACCTTAAAAAGAGACATACTACCGCACTTCACATTAATACTATCAGTCACAACCATAGCCATTCTAGACGCAATTAAGCTAATTCAAAGTAGAAAAGGTAACTTTATAATTTGCTATGATTCTCTATCATCTGCAAAATCTATCAGGATAGCCAAATCTACAATTTTTAGTCCGTTAATACTACAGACAACTTCAATATTACAGACATCAACAAATTTCTTAGAAGCAAAAATATTCAACAGCTTAGGAATAACATTGAACACTGCAATAGATGGTACCAACACTAGCCTAACGAACTCGAGCCACTATCTAAAATACTTTAGCCAAAACATCCTCACACATAGAGACCAAATAAAAATATTCAGGCTTAGACTAGGACACACAAGGCTCACTGAACAAGTATATATAATCATATATCTTGTCTTTCCAAAAGGAAAAAAAAAGATATTGTTTTATTTGAGTTAAAAGCGGGGACTTTATTCATTGGATGAATACTTAAAACTAAAGTACAAAATGTCTTACAGTTATATTTATAGGCTAAATATGTGAGCCCTTCAGTGGCGTGATCGATATTGATGTGATTTGATTGGCCCGAATTTTAATGCTGAATTAGCGTTCTCACGCTTTTGATTTTAGGGGGACAATTATTATTGCAAGTGTTCAATTGTTTATGAATAAAATGGATTTTATTGCTTGTGCTTTAATTATGAGTTAGCGTTCACACGCTTTGATTTTGAGGGGACAATTGTTATTGCAAGTGTCCAATTGTTTATTATAAAAAACGGATGTTTACTTTTAAGTTTGATTTTAGGGGGCGAAAAGTTTATAAGTTATTGGGTATTGAGGTTGGACATATGACTTCCCCATCCTAAAGAAAATAGCCTGTCCTCAGGCGGGTTCATTGGGATATAGCGAGGAGTTTTCCTCAGCTGTAAAGATTGGAGTATCAATTTTGTTTATAATTTGGGACTCAATTTTTTCAACAATTGGGGTTTCGGTTTCTGTGGGACCACGATTGTTATTTGATCGAAAATGCTTAATTATTAATTCTTGTGGCATTGCCTTAAACTTATAGATTAAGTATGTAATCAAACTTATTATAGTAAGTATAAAAGTGGTTAATGTAATAGTTTGAAATGCAGTATAATATTTAGTATGTTCGTTAATTATTTCTTTTGTTTGGATAAAGGAAATAGGTTCTAGCCTGGTGATATTGTTTGTTACATAAATGCTTTGGCTATAGTCAAGCAATGAATTTATTATTGATATTTCGTTTAGTTGTAAGGCACAATCGTACATTTTTATTATGTTATTGCCTTCTATTATTAATTCGTTGTTTACGCAATTTTGATTAAATTTAATTTTTGGTAAATTCCATGTTACAATTATGTTTGGGTCAATATAATTAGTTTGAAAATGCTTATATGTTTTAGTGTATTTACAAGTGGTTGGGATTTGATTTAAAATGCCTATTATACATTCGTTAGTTTCTATTTGTTTTGTATTTTTATTAAACAAAGTGTTATTGTTAAAATAGTATTTACCGTATGAATTTTCTGTCGAAATATTTTCATTTTCATCTGGATAAGGAAGTATCTCAAAGATAGGGGTTTTTATTATTTCTTGAGGAATGTTTGAAATGATAAATATCTCGTTTGAATTTGGTTTAAGACAGGTGGATGTTTTTGTATTCAATAGTTTTTCCGAATTAACATGACTTAAGCGATTATGCTTTAAAAGTTTCTATGTCTTCGATGTATTCTGCGAAATGCTCAAAATTAAAGATTATAGCTTCTAATTTTACTGATTTTTCCTTTTCTTCATTGAGGTTTTTTTAATACTTCTAAACCTTTATTTATAGTGTCTATTAAGTAATTTAGTTCGATTGCTTGTACACTATTGCTTTCAAGATTATTTATTTTTTCTTCTAATTCGTCTTTATCGTCTTAATCAAGAGTACCAAAAAGATATTTGTATATTGAACCAATTCCGTTAATTAGTCCTCGTTTGTTACGTTTTACAATTTGTATTCCATTAATTTCCCTACTTAGTTTTTCTGTTAAGTATTGTATATGGATTATATCTTTAAATTCCTGTGCTTGTTGCATTAGATTGTTATATGTAATGTCTATTAACGTTACTACTTTACTTTTAAATAATGATATTCAAAGTTTGTCGGTAAGTCCATGGTTCCTGTTTTAAATATTAAGTAACCGTTCGGTGCTTTTACTGGGTTTATGTCAATGGATTGACTGCATGTTGATTTTAGTGTTAAGAATAGCATGATGCACAAAAAAGTCATCTTGAGATGTTGAACTGTAATGTTTCAATTGTCATATTTGCTTTTATTAACTTTCTTTTTCTTTTTGAATTTTGATTTGTAGTGTGTGACTCTTTGTCCTCTATTTCTTTCTTCAAAATGTTTCTCATCTAACTGATTTATCTCTCCTGTCTTTTTGAATGGATTTGTTGTTTTTGACTTTACTAGTGGTGCTTGTTTAAATCTAGTATCGATTTCGAAATCGTGTCTATCTTTATTTAAAGTTTATTTTATGTATTTTATTCGTTTGGATATTATATTCGGGTGAACCTGCATACATAAAAATGTCCGCTGGTGTTTGGTTAGTTGTTTTATGGTTCTATATGTAGAGAATTTTTTCAAATTTAAGTAATTTATCTTCAATGTCATTTACACTATTTATAATTCTGAGTTTTTCATTTAGCGTTTTATGGAATCTTTCTACGTCAGAAATGCCGTTTTTACTTGTTGTAATTTGTAACTTTACATTTTCTTCTTGTAGCCAATTTTTTAGTGCTATACACAGAAATGCTGAATCTTTGTCTGATTTTATTTCTATTGGTTTGCCCATTTCAGTGAATACTTTCATAATTGCTCTTTTGGCTTCTAACCAATGTCTAGATTTTACTTCTACAAGTGTTGCAAATTTGGAGTAAATTTCAATACATGAAAGGAATTGTAAATTGTCGATCATGTAAAAGTCGTCCATGACGTATTTTTCTCTGACATTAAAAGTTTCTGGTGTTATTTCAAAAGTTAGTTTTGTATTCCTATTTTCTGTCTTTGCGATATTGCATACTGAGCATTCGTTAATAATGTTTTGAATCAGGTCTTGAAAATCGGGGAAATAATATTTTTCTTTAAACAAATTAATCGTTTTTTCGATTCCTGGATGTAATAATGCTTTGTGTTGTATTAGAATTATTTCTTTGAATTGTGCAAATGTTTGAATGTCCTCTATTTCTAAAGGCTTGTTGAAATATGGGATAATCTTGTTCATTATGAAAATATAGAACAATTTTCTTACCGCAAAGATATCTTTTAATAATATCCCTTGCGTAAGCATTGGTCATTTCTTTGTATGTTATTTTTATGTTTGATTTATAAAAATAGATTGATGTTTCTGTTTTGTCTTCTGAACCTCTAATGAATTCTATTTGCGTGTTAGAATAATTAATAGGTTTTTCTATTATTGGAATGTAATTTCCATTATCCTCATGAGCACTATGTATTGTAGCTACCGTGCTGTCTGTTGATCCTAAGAAGTTTTCATCTATTTTAATTCTGGATAGAGCATCTGCCACGTGACTTTCTTTGCCGGGTAAATATTTAATTTTATAATCAAACTCATTTAGTTTTATTCTCCATCGTTGAAGTTTCATGTTTGGTTCTTTTATATTGTTGAGCCATACTAAAGGCTTATGGTCGCTTAGAATTTCGAACTTTCTACCGAAAAGGTATGGTCTGAAATACTTTGTTGCCCAAACTATCGCTAGTAATTCTTTTTCTATAGCTGAATAATTGATCTCATGTTCGTCTAACGTTCTGCTTGCGTAAGAGATAGGTCTATGGTCCTGTGAGATGAACGCACCTAAAGCTATATTGCTAGCATCTGCGGTTAGAAAAAATGGTTTTTTAAAATCGGGGTATGCAAGTATGGGGTCGTTCATAAGAAGATATTTTAATTTTTCAAAGGATGAAATATAATCTGGGTCGTTTATGTTTATTTTAGCTCCTTTCCTTAATCCAAGAGTTAGAGGTTTTGCAATGTGTGCAAAGTTTGGTATGAATTTTCGGAAGAATCCGCATAATCATAAGAATGATTTAATTTCTTTTGGGGTCTTAGGGATTGGAAAATTTTTAATTGCTTGTATTTTATTTGGATTATGTTTTATACCTTCTGTTGTATGATATGACCAAGGAATTCTGTTTCTTTTTTCATGAATTCGCATTTGTCGAGTTGGAGTTTAAGATTAGCTTCTCTTAGTTTTTTAAATACCTTTCTGAGTGATAGTATGTGTTCCTCTAATGAAGTGGAGTACACTATAATGTCATCCAGATAAACAAGACAATCCTTGTAAATAAGGTCTTCCAAAAGGTTATTTATGCATCCTTGGAATGTTGCCGGGGCATTTTTAAGACCAAATGACATACGTGTGTATTCGTAATGGCCATGTTTAGTTGAGAAAGCTGTTTTTGCAATAGAATCAGGATCCATTAGAATTTGATGAAATCTCTTAGCTGAATCAATGGTGGTAAAGTATTGACAGTTTCCCAGTTTGCCAAGAATTTCACCCATGACTGGAATTGGGAATTTGTCATCTATTGTGACTTCATTTAAATTTCGGGTGAACAGTAGGGTGAATTCGATTTTCGAATGATACCCTGTTCGATCATTTCATTTATTTGTTTGTTGATTTCTATATCAAACGTTTGGGGATATTTGTAAAGACGTTTATAAATTGGGTCCTCATGTTTTGTACAAATAGAGTGCTTTATAGTACTTGTGAAAGTCAAATTTTCACCTTCGCGGTACTGAATATTACTGAATTCGTACAAGACCTTTTTTAGTTTTTGTATTTCCTCGTTATTTAAATGGTCGAGTCTATACTGATTACTTTCTATTATTTCAGTTTCAATAGCAAAATTTGTGTCTGGGTCCCTCTCTTTAGGTGGGTCTAAACATTCTATGTTATGTTCTTCTTCTATTTCTTCCATATCTCTGAAATAAAATGTATAGTTTCCTAGCTTTGCATATTCTTCTTCATAGTTTATTTGGGCTTTGCATGCTTTTAAAAAAGTTCTGCCTATCAACATGTCATATTTATTTGAAAATTTATGGATATAAAACTTTTGTTCTGTCGGACAAAGTTTGCTGATGCAAGGAAAATTATTTCTTTTAATTCTACTGCTCCTTAAATCATGTGAATTTTGGAATCTCCTAAATAGGTTTTGAAATTAAAAAAGTTTTCGGACATTATATTTATTGAAGAGCCTGTTGATTACATCTTTTATAGTGTTATTTAAAGCATTTGTATATAGAGTAGTGTTATTTGCATCGTTTTTAAGACGAAGCTTGTTTGTGATAATATAGGATTTATCTTCTAATTCTGTGACAAACTTACGAAGGTTTCCTGTATAATGGGTGTTGTAGAGGCGTCGAAGAAGTTCCTCACATGGGGTCTGCGTCTTCAATTCATTGATGAGGAATGTTCTTAGTTCTGGCCAGTTGTTGGCTTGCCCAATTTGCGAAAGTCGTTGTGCCTCTCCAGTGAGCTGCATCTCGATTGCGCTGAACAATATGTTATTTTGCCTTAGGTCATGAGTTGGACATAGGCGCATGATGAAATCTATCCTCCCTTTGAATGATGTCAGATTCTCTGGTGCTCCATCATAGTTTGCCACTTGTCTTAATGAAGACAGTGCTTGATTGAGATGGGCTTCGGTGAGTTCGGCCATTTTTGGTTTTTAGTTTTGTTTGTGATGTTTTGTATGTGTTTTATTTTATTCGCACACAATTTGGCGTTTTGTTCCACAATTGGAGTTTATGGTTGTAACACACACAGCTGATATTTCCGCACACAGTTGGCGTTTTTGTTCCACAATTGGAGTTTATGGTTGTAACACACACAGTTGATATTTCCACACAGAGTTGGCGTTTTTGTTCCACAATTGGAATATATTTTTTTTGTGTTGGTTGCAACACACAGTTGATATTTCCGCGCACAGTTGGCAGAAAATATTTTCACTGTTGTAGACTTTTGAGCGTTCCCGAAAGTTCTTGATGTCGGATCAGAGTTTTATAGTGATTGTTCACTAATTCTATGTAACGCACGGATAATAATTATATGTGTCACACGGATAGAATAACAAGTTCACTTTTACCGATCCTACCGAATGCGCCAATTATATATCTTGTCTTTCCAAAAGGAAAAAAAAAGATATTGTTTTATTTGAGTTAAAAGCGGGGACTTTATTCGTTGGATGAATACTTAAAACTAAAGTACAAAATGTCTTACAGTTATATTTATAGGCTAAATATGTGAGCCCTTCAGTGGCGTGATCGATATTGATGTGATTTGATTGGCCCGAGTTTTAATGCTGAATTAGCGTTCTCACGCTTTTGATTTTAGGGGGACAATTATTATTGCAAGTGTTCAATTGTTTATGAATAAAATGGATTTTATTGCTTGTGCTTTAATTATGAGTTAGCGTTCACACGCTTTGATTTTGAGGGGGAGAATTGCTATCGCAAGTTTCCAATTGTTTATTATAAAAAACGGATGTTTACTTTTAAGTTTGATTTTAGGGGGCGAAAAGTTTATAAGGTTTTGTGTATTGAAGTTGGATATATGACTATATCAACCGAACAACATCATTCCATGCCCAAACTGTCGCACATTCTAAAAGACTGCCCAGCAACCTTACACCTTAGGAACCAAATTTTCAAAAACACCTCCCCCTTTTTCATCCTTTCAAGTCCCACTCCAGAAAATACATCCCAAATAATCCAATTCCTTAATTTAACACAAATATACCACCTATTGTAATTATAAGTATCTAAATTTGTAAATTTGTAAATATGTATGTAAGTAAGCAAATGTACCAAGCCGAAGGCTTTAGTTCATAAGTTATCAATAATATTAATTATTCCTAACTTTATTATAAATAAATAAATAAATAAATAAATAAATAAATAAGGGAAACTGTACGACTCACTAGGTTAGAGGATAGTGGAAGAAGAAAAAAAAGAAGATAAATAATAAGAGACAGAGTGATACCCTGACAATTTTATCTGTGTTTTGACGAATTGATTTACAGAAAAATCTTTTGGAACATGTAAAAATATTTTGTGGCCAAGATCTGCAAGCCGTAGTTAGCTTCTTTGATATTTGTATGTGATTCTTTTGGCCTGTTTGTTTTATAAAAAACAGATGAAGATAAAATACTTTTCAAGGCCTCACAAAATTAGATCTTATGTAAGTTACGAGTTCCCATGGCCTTAAATGGTATTATCTTACCATGTCCTTCCTTGTGAAGAGGATTAAGGCTTGGATATTCAGGATCTTCGTTGAGAATAACGACACAAACACTCAATTAAACGTTATAAAATGGTTTTATTCACTTATTCGATATTAGTTTGATGTCACTTGTACAATGTCAAGATTAAGACTGCCCGCTCTATGGAGCGTGGTCCTTTAAATATACTCCGGGATGCCCAAGGGGCGCTGGCTGCGGCGTTGTGTCGCTGGCAGCGGCGTTGGGATCGTGTCAGAAGTGGGTCGCCTCTTCCGGCGAATTCTGCTTATCGGCAATATTCAAAGTGCTTATACTAGAAAGGGAAGTGAAGTGCCTAGTGTGACCGACGAGGGTCGTCTTGGGTCACGTTTTGCTAGGGTCGCATAAATACTAGGGGACATAAGTCGCTTACTTGGCTAAGTGTGTTTTACAGGAAATAGAAGACGTAGGTAGCTTAGTCGGCTAAAAGATACACGCGTGCTGTGTGTGGTCTGTTGGTGTGTGACATGTGAGTGTGTGAAATGTGAGTGTATGAAGTGTGAGTGTATGAAATGTGAGTGGGCTGGTGTCACTTAGATTGATAGTATGGGTCGCGATGCACGCGTGTTGTGTGGTCTGTTAATGTTCCTAACATGTGTGAAATGTGAGTGTAAGGTCAAGGCTTAGATCGATAGGGGGTATTTTGCCCGATGCTCATTCAGACGTTTTTGGTAGAAAGTGTTGGTCGAGTCCCGTTGTGATAGGAGATGCCGAGGTGTGGGGCATGGTCTGGTGACTGAAGGACAAGGCGTTCCAGGGGCGCTGGTTGTATGGGAGGAGGCCTCGCATGAGGATGAGTGTGCTAACTCCTCCCCCCTTAAAAATCGACGTCTCGGAGATCCTTTAATTTCGGGTGTTGTTTCTGGTTTCTGGAGCGTCTTCTTCAGAATCCAACCTATGAAGATGGCGAGAAATACGAGGATGGTGCAGCCGGCCGTGATGGTGGTTCCTTTCGTTAGAGTGTTGAGGCGTCGTAGATTGTTTATGTGCAAGTCGTGAATGTATTCCACGTTTAGTCGGTGTCCTTCGTTTACGATTTCGGACAAAGTGGATGGTATAGCCACCATCCTTGTAACCGTCTGGCTTCTGAAAGTTTTGTTACCGATGGTCACCGATTCGTTGGAGAATTGAATAACAAAGGTCCCGTTTAGTTTCGATTCTACAACGCCGTTTGTCAACTTCCCTCTAAAGTTGGTCGTGAATAAGGTACCATCTTCTAACAACTCGATGGGGCTTGCCGTGTTGGTTATCGAATGGCATTTTGCGGTTCCGCCTTTTATTAGTCTTGGCAGGCAAGACTCTTCATCCAGGTGAGTGAGGTCTGACTCCTTACAAATGGTGATGTTGCCCATGGTCTGGCAGCTCTTGGATATCATGTAGGTGTCTCGTGGTCCAACCAGTATCTTTCCTGACGGAATGTCGATTTGTTGATTGTTTGTTATGGTTGGCCTGATGATCTGCACCGAGTACTCCTGTTGTAGTACCCGTGGCATCGCTATGTTGTAAAGGAGTAGGGTCCCGTTTACGAAGATAGTGGGTTGGGCAAATTCGATGGCCTCTATGATGTTGTTATAAGGCAAGCTTGGTGTGGTGTTGATAATGTCCTGCAACTCGTCTATATCCAATAGGTTTGAGTTGATCACGCCAACTTTAGCGAGTTGGCATGCTCGCACAATCTCATCCAGCTTCCGTTCAAGTAGCAAGATTTTGTTCAACAGGATGGATAGTTCGGAGTCGTTATCCCTGTTTATTGTGTTCAGGGCTCCTGCAAGTTCGTTTATTTTGTCGAATGCTTCTTGAATGCCGGACAGGAATTGTTTATTGATGGTGAATTGTTGGTTATTCTCTCTAATCAGAGAATCCTGGGATTGTAAGATCTGGTCCCAGTCAGCTGCGTCCGGTGATCCTGCTACCCATTTCCAAGCTGAGCCTAGCCATCTGATTGCTCGTCTAGTCCTCCTGTGGGAGGCCGTGAGTTCCTCGATTTTTATGTTTAGATCCTTAATTTTCAGGGTGGCCAATGTCTTCAAGTCCCCAGAAGGGTATTGATCCAGGGCTGATGACAAGTTTTCGGCAAAGCCCGCGAATGAATCGAGAGGGATTACATGTACCAGATTTGAGTGTCCTTCAATCCTCCATCCCTTTCCTTGTTGCAACGTCACGATTGGGGACTCATACTTAAAGACCTTGTAGCTCTCCGCCAATGAGAGGCACAGAATGAGGGGGCTTATATTGAAAGTAGAGGGGTGTTATTAATTTTAACTTAATGTCTAGATGTGTATATAATATGTGTACAAGTGTTTTTAATATGTGTACCAGTGTTTTTTCTTTTTACTTAATGTGTGATTTGTGTAGATTTTTCCCTGTTTGTGTGATTACCGTGACCTTCTTGTCCTGAGCGATTTTTTCCTGGAAAAACCTTTTTACGTGTTTACCCTTGATCTGTTTGTTGGCTACGAAAATTTCTTGGTCGACCTCGTACGACAAAGGTTTCTCCCTTTTTAAGTTCTTGGCCCTATTTGTAGTCGTTTGTTGATGTTCGAGCAATCCTCTGATATTTTCCAAGAGCGTTTCTCTGGGATTTGTGTTGTTGGCTAGTTCTTGCTCCGATGTTCGGTTGAAAAAAAGGTTGGCCGGTTTCTGCTTGGTTACGGAGTGTATGGATTCGTTGTATCTAGCGACCGTTAGTTTTGCTAGTTGGGCGGCACTCAACTTCGGGTGCTCTATGCGTAGACATCGGTATATTTCCAAGAATGTCGAGTGGAACCGTTCTACTTGTCCATTTACTTCGCTTTTTTGTGAAGGTGTCCGGTAAATCTCAATTTGTAGTTCGTGCAAAAGGTTGATGATGATGGGGCATAACAATCCCCGCTCGTTGTCCATGACTATTAGCTTGGGCACCGAGAAGTATGCTAAGACGTCCGTAAGTTTCTCCTTGAGGTGTATAGACGACCTGTTCTCGATAGGGAACAACATTGCATATTTCGAGAATTTGTCAATACAGGACAAGAACCATAGTTTCTCGATTACGAAGAGATCGATGTGTAGAATTTCGCATGGCATGCAGGGTATCGGTGTCGGTTGTAGGTGTGGTTTCTTTGGTCGTCGGTTGTACTTTTGGGTTCCACATGTAGTGCATTTTGACACATAGCCTTTTGTTCTTGCTGCCATTTTCGGGAAATAATACCTCGATAGGATTTGTTGCTTATTCTCCCAGTAACTCCTATGGGCTCTTCGATGTTCCTTTTGGATTATTTCCTGAATCTGATCTTCAGAGGTTATATCCTCCACTATTTCTTGCGCTAGACGGATTTTGTAGTTGTTGAAATATTCCCAGATTATGGGTTGTATTTCTGAAACAGCGGTTTCCGGAATCTTGATTCCATTTATGTGGGTTTTGGAAAGAGTCCCTTCCAGCGCGGCTCTAGATATGGCAATGTCTTGTGTTAAATTTATGTGAACAATATGTCGCTGAACACCCGGGTGAGGTTCGGTAGAGGTGTCGATGCCTGTCCCCATGACCAAGATTATCTGGTTTCGGAAAGTGTTGAGTGGAGTGTTGACCCTGAGTAATGGGAGGCGGAGTGTTTGTCCTGCTGACGGTGCAAGTCTGAGAGGGTTTAGATGGGAGGTGATGCGTGATAAGGTATCAGCAACAGCATTAGCTTTTCCTGGCTTATAGAACAATTTGCAGTTATATTCCTCGATCCTCGCCTTCCATCTTTTTAATTTGGCGTTCGAATTTCGGTTTCCTAGGGCGTAAGTCAACGGCTGGTGATCGGTGTATACCCTGATGTCTTCTGCTCCGTACAAATATGAGCGCAACGTTTCCAGTCCCCATAGTATTGCCAGCATCTCCTTTTCATTTGTTGCGTAGTTTTCCTCTGTTCGAGATAATCCCCTAGAGATGAAGGAAATCGGCCGATCTTTCTCGTCTTGTACCTGGGACACCGCCTAATGCCTCGTTGGATGCGTCGGTCGTGAGGTTGAATGGCTTGTTGAAATCAGGAAAAGCCAGGACTTCGGATGAAACCAGCAACGCCTTAAGATCTTCGAAGGCCTTCAATTCAATTTCACCCAAGGTGATTTGTTCTTTCCTCGATTGGTTTGCTTTTACTTGCCCCAGTTCCCCCCTCGTGAGGTTGGTGAGGGGTTTGGCTACTTTGGCGTAATCACGGATGAACTTCCTGTAATATGACGTCATCCCCAAAAAGCTCTTGAGCTCCTTCAAGTTTGTTGGGGGCTTCATTGCGGTGACGGCCGCCACTTTCTTCTCATCGGTGCGTATTCCCTCACTCGACACCGTATATCCCAGGAAGTTTACCTCGTTTTTCATGAAGGTTGTTTTCTCCAAGTTAATCCGAAGGTTGGCCTCCGAGACTTTCTCAAAGACCCTTCGAATGTCGGCCATATGCTCTTCCTCGCTCTTGCTGAATATTA
The DNA here is from genome assembly GCA_018152135.1 of Drosophila paulistorum. Classification (NCBI taxonomy): domain Eukaryota; kingdom Metazoa; phylum Arthropoda; class Insecta; order Diptera; family Drosophilidae; genus Drosophila; species Drosophila paulistorum. Next base: position 10,017,165 of record JAECXG010000803.1, read on the forward strand.
TGATGTCGTCAATGTATACATAGCAGCATACCCCGATAAGATCTCGAAGGACATCGTCGATCATTCGTTGAAAGATGGCGGGGGCGTTCTTCAGTCCAAACGGGAGTCTTAGGAATTCGTATTTCCCGTTTAGGACTGAAAAAGCGGTTTTCAGTATGTCCTTTTCGCGCATCCGAACCTGATGAAAACCTGAAGTCAAATCCAAAGTGGTGAAGAATTTGGCCTTGCCGAGGCTAGCCAGCGTGGAGTTAATATCCGGAATGGAGTATCGATCGGCGATAGTCACAGTATTCAATTTCTTGAAGTCGATTACCAGTCTATATTGCTTCTCGCCATTTGGTTTTGGTTTTTTGGGTACCACCCATATGGGAGAATTATATGGGCTCTTTGATGGCCTGATGATTTTGTTGTCCAGTAGCTCGTTGATTTGCCTCTTAACCTCTCCCATCATTGGCGCTGGGAAAGGGTAGGTGTGTGTGTAGACGGGCTCCTGGTCCATTGTGCGGATTTCCGCCCTTACCTCCGTTGTCACTGTTTCTGACTCAACTAAGGGTCCAAAAATGTGGCTGAAGGAATGGATTATTTCATCAAGCTGAGGGGTATACGACTTCGGGGTGGTCATCATGTTTGCTGCGGTTGAGCTCATCATAGATAGTGGGATTTTTACGCCTTGTGTCATGATGAGTTGATTGGTGGAGCGGTCCAATACGGCTTGTATCCTGCGTAGTGTGTCGTCGCCGATGATCCCGTCAAAGTCGACCAGGTTGGGCAAGACATAAAAAATTATGGTTGTTTCGTTCCCGAAAGGTTTAAAAAATTGCCCCTCTATGTAGTGTGTAATTTTCATGCTTCCGCCAACGGAAGCGGTGTAAAAGGGTCGTGCCATTTGTTGGCCATGGGGGGCGTGTCGCTTCTGGATGTAATTGGCCGCGGCCCCAGTATCGATGAGGAAGGTGAGACATTCCCCATCCTTGGTGACGTACTTTAGGTACGGAACTCCGGTTCGGCTGGCTTCATAAAATTTTCAGCCGTTTTTGGGCTTCGTCGATCATCCAAGTGTTTAGACTCACCCCTGGGGTCTTCAGGGATATCCGATTCCTCCATCGTTAGATGATTCAAGGCTTGCCTTTGGTTGTGTGCTTGATTTTCCGGTTTTCTTTGATCATTTTTATTCCCTCCTTGGTGGTGACCGTTGTTCCGGCCGTAGTTGTTTTCCCAATTGGATTTCTTGTAGGAATTTCGTCCCTTGAAGGCGTTATGTTTGTAGTCTTTACCAGATTTGTAATTTCCCCTGAACGGATTGTCATTGTGCTTATGATTTTTATCGGAGAGTGGGGGCCGATAGTCGTTGCCACCCTGGCTGGTCCTTGGCATGTCGATTTGGTACTCTTGGATCTTATCAACAACGTCCAAAGCGGCCCGGTAGGTGGCGTTTAATGTCGTCGGAGCGAAATGTACGAGATGTATCCTCACCTCCATGTTTAGGTTGCGAATAAATTCGCTCGAACTGTTTACCTCTTGTTGTCGAAGCGTGGTTTCCTTTAGTTCGGGAGATAGAGGTCCACCGTTAATTTTCTCCACGTACAGCTTGTGCAGAGCTCGGAACTTGGAGTAGGATGCCAAACCGTTGCACAGACCGTCTATATGTGCATTCAAGTCGGGAGTGCAAGGAGGAGCTGGGGCGTTGGAATCGATTTGCCCGATCGACTCTACTCGGGATCTTGGTTCGCTATGGGTCACGGGAGTATCTACGAGAGTTTCACTGTCCGACGTGCCGTACGTGTTATCCCCGGTGGCTGCCAGTTGCTCACGTTGAGCGTCTCTTTCGGCTAGTTGGTTAATGACCTCGCGTAGCCTTTCAATTTCGGCAGCCAATTGCCCGATTTGGGCATTCCTTTCGGCCACAGCATTCATGGCCTCCTGCAGGGTACACCCACGGTTTCGTTTTCGCTCATATTGTACTTTAAAATAACCCTTTTTACCAGTTTTTAGGTAGCTCTATATTTCTTAATGAGGTGTTCGTTTTGTATGAGTGGGTGACTCTTAGGTGTGTGTGTATGTAGGGTTTAAATCTCACCCGTTATATAGCAAATAGTACAATATGTGATACTCACAGTAATATCTGTAAGAGTGGAAAATATAAATTAGGATGTCATATGTCAGATGGCCACCAGCCAGGTAGCGTATTTATGCTGCCACCATTCCTCAACTCTTGGAAGGGTTAACAGCTCTTTGTTTTTCGTGTTATTTTTGCGGAGCGTGCATAATTGAAATTGCGTTTGTGCATTGTGATTCACTTTTTATGCCTTGATTCTGTTTTACATTGTCGTTTTTCTTTTTAGGATTTTGGTTTTTTTATTTTTTTCTTTTTTCCCGACCGTCTGACTAAGCGTATTCTTGCTTTAAAAACCATAGTGCTAGTGCAGGGTTAGTTTAGTGTCAACCAGGAACATGGAACGATCGGACGAAAATTGTAACTCAGCCATGCAAATGGAAGTAGTTTATTGTGATTCCTCTTCGGATGAGGAGAGCATGGAGGAAGAAATAATAATTGTAGATTCCAGTTCCGAATCTGAAGAGGATTCTTCCTCTGAATTATTCCCTCGGTTCACCAGAGAGTGGTCACCTGATTTTGATCGGACTTATAATTCATCGGACATTCCTTACGGCGACTTCGGATTCTACGTGCCCGCACCGGGTGATGATGAGGATACGATTCCCGTTCCTTTCCCTGAGCCGCTTAGGCCGATCAACGTTCCCCAGATCGTTATTCGGGAATATCTGGAATACCCTCCACCATGGGAGGAATCGATTACCATTTTACACAGGTTGAAGGCGCATTCCTTAGAGTCAGTTTTCCGTTATGAGGAAAATAGAAGGCGAGCTGGGTGTTCCAACCTGAGGAGTATAATCAAGTGGAGGCACCCCACTCCTGCTCGCAGACGGCCAAGATAACTTGTATAATAAACCAATTAACAGAATCAAGAGCAATAATTTGTTTAATTTATATCGTTTGGGGCTGGGGTTTTTTGGGTTTTAGATCATTTGTAAGCTTCCGTTTTTTAGTAGCTCTTTGCCAAGAAGGAAGGTTTTTGGTAAAAAAATGAACTCCAGTCATTTGTTAATAGAAACGACTCTTTCCGCCCTCTCTGAAGGAGGACTTGGTCTTTCAACCATTTAATCATCAAAAATGTACTATTTCCGCCCCCACTGAAGGAGGACTTGGTTTTTCAACCATTCATTTGTTAATAAAACGACTCTTTCCGCCCTCTCTGAAGGAGGACTTGGTCTTTCAACCATTTAATCGTCAAAAATGAACTCTTTCCGCCCTCACTGAAGGAGGACTTGGTTTTTCAACCATTCATTTGTTAATAAAAACGACTCTTTCCGCCCTCTCTGAAGGAGGACTTGGTCTTTCAACCATTTAATCGTCAAAAATGAACTCTTTCCGCCCTCACTGAAGGAGGACTTGGTTTTTCAACCATTCATTTGTTAATAAAAACGACACTTTCCGCCCTCTCTGAAGGAGGACTTGGTCTTTCAACCAGTTAATCGTCAAAAATGAACTGTTTCCGTCCTCTCTGAAGGAGGACTTGGTTTTTCAACCATTCATTTGTTAATAAAAACGACTCTTTCCGCCCTCTCTGAAGGAGGACTTGGTCTTTCAACCAGTTATTCGTTTATGGAAACGACTCTTTTCGTCCTCTCTGTAGGAGGACTTGGTCTTTCAACCAGTTATTCGTTTGTGGAAACGACTCTTTTCGTCCTCTCTGAAGGAGGACTTGGTCTTTCAACCAGTTATTCGTTTTGTAAGATACCGGAAGGGGGAGTTAGATTAGATGGCATGCTCCCACATAGGGATCATTGAACCTTATCATTATATGGGGTTATCTCTTTTTTTTTATTTTTAATATATTTTTTCTTTGGGGCCCGTGGCCAAACTCGGGAGCGTGTCGTTCCCCTTCCGGTTTCTTTTGTTCACATGTTAACGCCAAAAATGCAAGAGGCGCAAAAATTCTCCCTTCATTTTGCCAGTTCCGCCTAGCCAGACTTCGATGGCGTGAGAGTGCGGTTTTAGCAAAATGCGTTCGGGACGGTTACTCGAAGAGTCAGCAGTTTATGCAAGCCGAGGCACGCGTTGGTCTCAAATATCACCATTGTCAGGTGAAGCGTTTCCCGTTGGCCAAGTGGCCTATATTATTTTGTGCTTATTGTTTTTTTTTTTTGGATAGGTCAGGTTTGTGCCTGAGTAATTAATTGTTTCATTCTACTACGCGTCTTGCTGACATGGCTTGCATTTAACTGTGGAGCTCTTCCTATTATTGTCTAGACCCGTAATGTTTCTAGATTCCCCCTTAAGGGCGTTTATTGCTATTAATGCTTCTAGAAAAATTACGGGTCCCTGCTCGGGCGCCAGTTACGAGTTCCCATGGCCTTAAATGGTATTATCTTACCATGTCCTTCCTTGTGAAGAGGATTAAGGCTTGGATATTCAGGATCTTCGTTGAGAATAACGACACAAACACTCAATTAAACGTTATAAAATGGTTTTATTCACTTATTCGATATTAGTTTGATGTCACTTGTACAATGTCAAGATTAAGACTGCCCGCTCTATGGAGCGTGGTCCTTTAAATATACTCCGGGATGCCCAAGGGGCGCTGGCTGCGGCGTTGTGTCGCTGGCAGCGGCGTTGGGATCGTGTCAGAAGTGGGTCGCCTCTTCCGGCGAATTCTGCTTATCGGCAATATTCAAAGTGCTTATACTAGAAAGGGAAGTGAAGTGCCTAGTGTGACCGACGAGGGTCGTCTTGGGTCACGTTTTGCTAGGGTCGCATAAATACTAGGGGACATAAGTCGCTTACTTGGCTAAGTGTGTTTTACAGGAAATAGAAGACGTAGGTAGCTTAGTCGGCTAAAAGATACACGCGTGCTGTGTGTGGTCTGTTGGTGTGTGACATGTGAGTGTGTGAAATGTGAGTGTATGAAGTGTGAGTGTATGAAATGTGAGTGGGCTGGTGTCACTTAGATTGATAGTATGGGTCGCGATGCACGCGTGTTGTGTGGTCTGTTAATGTTCCTAACATGTGTGAAATGTGAGTGTATGAAATGTGAGTGTAAGGTCAAGGCTTAGATCGATAGGGGGTATTTTGCCCGATGCTCATTCAGACGTTTTTGGTAGAAAGTGTTGGTCGAGTCCCGTTGTGATAGGAGATGCCGAGGTGGGGGGCATGGTCTGGTGACTGAAGGACAAGGCGTTCCAGGGGCGCTGGTTGTATGGGAGGAGGCCTCGCATGAGGATGAGTGTGCTAACTTGTATATACACAAAATATTTCTTGTATCCTCCATCCCTTTCCTTTCCAATGGTTTGCACTAGAGGTGTGCATGGACTGGGTTTTTGTCGATGTTTTTTAGTCTTTTCGAAGTTAGGACTAAGTTTTTTGCCTAATGACAAAAAATATCATATTTTGGAAACCGTCAAATGCATGATGCTTCAAATTTATGAAATCGCAAGTGACACAGCTGACGACTCGAAAATTTAAAACTTTTCGCCAAATACGAACTATGATTTTCAAGAGTATTTAGGAACAAATCAACCAAAAATATCAAACAAGCTAACTTTGGCTATGCCGAAGTTTATATAGTGCACGTTGCAGTCCTTGGCAATAATATTTGTACATTTTAATATTTTTTTTCCATGCAACTCAATTCTTCAATACACAAACAAAACATTCAAATTACTCTTTTTACTACAATTTTTTCTTCTTCTTCCATCATTCCCTAAGCAAAGTACGGCACGCATACACTGTATGTGTATGTAGCGTTGCGTCTGTGTGTAAATGCATGTGCTCTGTTGATTTGATGATGACGTAGTAGACAGTAACCAGCGCTGCCGCCAGCTCTTGAACCGATTTATATCGACCGTAACTTGTGATCTATTTATCCGATCAGATTCAAATTTTGGGATCTGAGATTTTATGTATAATATTGTTTATGCCCAACAGGCAACACAAGGGTTAAGGGAGGCGGGAGCTTTCACCTCGCGCCGCTCTCCTTATGATGCCAATCACTCTCCCAATGAAAAGAACTCTCCACACTTCGCTCCAAGCGGGGCTTTGTTCCCCGCTCTTAGTTAAGCTAGAGATAGTGGAAATTTATCTGTGAATAAACCATAAACAATTTTATTACGAACGAAAATTAGAGGAAAAATTCATTCAGCTGCCCCAACCAAGAAGGAGGTTCAACCCCCTACAAAACATTGGTCCACCGAGCCGGATACCAAGATCCTCTCCAATCTGTTGCATCGGTGGAATTTCGCATTTCAAGCTAAGTAATTTTTTCCAAATTATATGTATGTGAGTACATACATGTACATGCCTCCAGCATCCGTACCCATAGTCACATACATATAATTGCTTCCCTTGATTTTCCTCATCATAGTAAAATTACTTTCGCGCAAATTTCCTGATTCTAATTCGTTTTTTTCTCCACAAAGGAGAGAAAATTTTTGGTCCCCAATTTTTTTCATACATATGTATATACATGTGTCCAGTACATAAGGCGCCATATATGTTCCACGCGTTCCAAGTCGTATCTTTGGGGATATATTTCAATTCCAAAAGTCTTACACGCGTTCCAAGTCGTATCTTTGGAGTTGTATTCGACCTCCAAAGTGTTCCAAGTCGTATCTTTGGGTTTATAATTGAATTCCAAAGTGTTCCAAACGTGCCAAGTCGTATCTTTGGTTATGTATTTGAATTCCAAAGTGCTCCAAGTGTCCCAAGTCGTATCTTTGGTTTTTCTACTTCAATTCCAAGGCGTTCCAAGCCGTTCCTAGGGTTTTGTGGGTTTTTTTTTTTATAAATTTCAAGGCGTTTCAAAGCCGTTGAGTGGTTCTGTAGTGTTCCAGGTTTTCCCAAACGTTTCAGTTTGTGTTTTCGCTAATTTTCAACCCGTGCCAAGCCAGGTCACTACTTTATAGCCGCCATTCTGTGGGGTTATGAGCACGAGCCCGCCAAAAGACTATAAAGAGGCTAGAATCACTGCGGCCACGCGCAAATCTTCAATTGTTGCTCCAAGTCTGCGTCAGAGAAGGATCAGTCCTACAACTCCTCCTTTATAAGCGCTTCAGACCCTTTCTAGTTATTAACACTCGCGTCCGCACTATTAAGCACGACTTCTCGGTAATCCACGTCAGAGCCACGTCGAGCAAGCCAAAAAAAGGTCAAGCCACTGGTACCAACTGATACGATTTGAAGTCGACACCCAAGTCACTTCACTGTCCGAGGTCAGCGTTTTTGCGCTCCAAGTCCGTCGTGACCGAGTTCGAGCGTTGTGGGAGAGGGTCGAGCAGGAATATGAGAAATGCGAGGCACTCCAAGATACTAAAGACGGTAGCTCTGAAAATTTTGCCATCCAAGCTACATATGACAAATGCTATCAAGTTTACAAGCGATGCACGGCTCGATTCAGCGAGCTTATCCACGAAGCGTCTGATTCTACTCCTCCGAACCGTCATGGGTCTACCTCTGCACCAACAGAACGAGGCTGTCGACTGCCACCCATTGACACAGAAGTCTTTACCTAAAATGGCATACGTTCCGTGACTTATCGTTAACAGCCAATTCCGAGCACTTTTTTACCTCCCTCATATATCCCATGAGTCTGGAAAGCCAGTATGGGATCACCAGAATGCTCTGCAGACATCCATTCGTGCTTTTGAGCACTGTGGCCTGCCAGTCACCACGTTGGGGGGGCATGTTAGTAAGTCCACAAACGGGGTAAGTCTCAATGACCCGGGTCCGGTACTTCAGTCTGATCTCACTTCTCAGATTCTCAAGTGGCGCTTTTTCCGAGTAGTTTTCAATACCGACATCACAAAAATATAGCGCCAAATTATGGTCGATCCAATCCATACGCCATTTCAGAGCATCCTGTTCCGAAACAAAGAGGGGTAACTTGGTGATTACTAGCTTAATACCGTCACGTTTGGCATTAAATGTCCTCCGTTCTTAGCCATTCGAGCACTTCAGCAACTCGCAAGTAATGTACAATCTAAATTTCCTTTGGCTAGCGACATTATCAAGTCCTATATGTATGTCGATGATGTCCTGACAGGAGCTCACAAATAAGCAACGGCAACTTTCCTTTGCGCAAGTGGACATCGAATGTGAAGAGCGTGCTCCGTACCATCCCAAAGTGTCATTTGCTGAATGCTGATTTCCTCGATATCGAAGAGGCTACCACAGCAAAAACAATTGGAATCCGATGGAAAGCAACTACGGATGAGTTTTATTTTGTCATCTCACCTCAAGATATCAAGTCAGCTTATACTAAGCGAATAGTCCTCGGCAGATCGCCAAGTTATTCGATCCCGCTGGCTGGCTAGCTCCCTTTGTAATTCAAGCCAAGGTGTTTATGCAAGAGCTTTGGCTACAAGAGCTAGGGTGGGATGATCAATTGCCCAGTGAACTCCATTACAGGTGGCTGGATTTTACAAAGAGCCACTTTTTCCTTGACCAGATCTGAATCCCGCGGTGGGTTCTTCATGATCCGAATTCCGACATTCAATTCCATTGTTTTTGCGATGCGTCATAGCTTATGGTGCCGCACTTACGTGCGCGTTGGCAATGACTAAGCCATATCGTGCTGCCTTCTTGCAGGTGGGATCCGAGCATGTAGGCGCGTGCAACAAGCAGCGGCTCTCAGTTACGATGAGCGTAACCCCATTCGATCCGAGCATGTAGGCGCGTGCAACAAGCAGCGGCTCTCAGTTACGATGAGCGTAACCCCATTCTGTTGCCAGTCGTAAGTCTATTGTCCCGGCTGTTGGTGCTTTTATGCATCAGATCTCTCTCCATGGAGGCAGTCAACTGGTAGTCCGTGTCATCCAACAGAGCTACTGGATTCCATGACTGCGGAATCTAGTCAAATCGGTGGTCAATTCATGCAAGTTCTGTGTGATTTACAAAAGAAGGCTGCAATCACAGCTAATGGGCACCCTTCTGTCCCCGCGGACCACTTTCGCACGTCGTTTCACAACCACCGGGATAGATTTTGCAGGTCGTTTCGACCTCAAGAGTTTCACCGGCCGCGCCTGTCGCATATCTAAGGGATATGTGTGTGTCTTTGTTTGTTTTTCCACCAAAGCCATTCACCTTGGGGCAACTTCGGATTTAAGTACCGAAACATTTCTGGCAGCATTCGCTTGCTTTGTATCGAGGCGAGGGTGTCCCCAGAAATTGCAGTCCGAGAACGGTAAAAACTTCGTAGGCGCATACAGAGTGCTTGAAAAAGATTTCTTAAGATCTACCCAGCAGAAAATCTTATCCTACTATAGCCATCAGAATCTGTCCTGGCATTTTATCCCTCCCGGGGCACCATACATGGGAGGGTTGTGGGAGGCTGGAGTTAAGAGTTTTAAAACTCTGTTCTACAAGGCCACTTCCAACCAAAAGTGGCTGCGTCTGAAGGCTGTGAATCAGCATTTCTGCACCCGTTGGAAAAAGGAATATCAAAGGAGCTACTGTTATGTGCGCATTAAGTTCTTTTAATAAATCCGTTTATCTTAAATGAAACGCAACTGTTCTGTTCGAGCAGTGATCCAGAATGTCTAGACAGTTTATTCATCTTTTAGTTTTAGCCTATACATCTTATATGTATTGAATACATTCTGCCGCTTAGGGCGCTGGCAGAGAGAGAGAGAGTGTTGCAGTATATATGTTTGTACGTATTAGCATATATGTACTGAGGGTACATAGTCAAAAGTGCTTACGCTAGCAATCCCACGCTCAGTGGCCAGTCCGCATAAATGGCGGATCATATTACTATTATGAATGGGTGCATAAACATAGCAACAAAGTGTTGGTATGTTACTCTTACTTTAATGTTGAGCATATGACCACTTGTTATATTGTATACTCTACTGTGGGCATATGCTCATTTGGCATACAACATACAACACCTCCCTTTTTAAAAGAATAACGTAATATTATGTAGTTATTTATTTGTTTTTCTTAAATACTATGTTGTGTATTTTTAATTTAAAATTTTTTTTTTTTAATCAATAAAAAATTTTTTTTTTTTTTGTAATTTAGAAATAATTATATTATAAAATTTTTTTTTTAATTAATAATTTTTTTTTTTTTTAATTTTTAATTTTTTTTTTTTCAATATGTATATATATATATTCTTATCTTTTTTCTTTATTTATTTATCTTTTTTAGTCTATCTTTATGAACTTTTTGTTCCTTATTTTTCTTATTTCTTATAATTATCTTGTTATTCTTTTCTATATTAATGACCTCAAATGGTCCTATATAAGAAGATTCTAATTTGTGACCTGTTTCGTTTTTCAAATAAACTTGGTCTCCTATTTCTAGTTTAAAATCTAATACTTTCTTATCGTTTATTTCTTTCTGTTTAATTTTATTTTTTTCTAAAAGTATTCGAGCTCTCTTATACGCGTTTTCTAGTCTAAATTTAACTTCCTTAGAATAATCTTCTATATTATATATAGGTTCTATTTTATCTACGCTATTAAATTGTATTGGTAAGTTATTCTGTCTTCCAAATACTAGTTCATATGGACAATAATTATGAGTTACAGATGGTGTTGTGTTAAAACAATACACGAAATACTGTAACCATACGTCCCAATTAGTTTTATCTACTGAAATATATGTACGAATGTACTCGTTGAATGTCCTATGACTTCTTTCAACGGTACCTAATGTCTGGTGGTGGTGTGCTGTAGATGTTATGTTATCTATTTTTAGATATCTGCACAAGTCAGTTATAATGGAATTTTTGTATTCTGTTCCCATGTCCGTAATGAACGTCTTCATTGGACCGTACTTCAGAATAAAAGATTCGAATATGGCTTTTGCGACAGTTGTTGCACTTTTATTTGCAATAGGAATTGCTACTAAATACTTTGTCAAATCACATATTAAAGTGATTGCATATTCATTCCCATTTTCCGAACGTGGTAGTGGACCAATTGTGTCTACTATCACCCTGTCGAAAGCATATTGTGGAGTTTCTGTAATTATCATAGGTGATCTTGTGTGTTTCGTCGTTTTTGACGTCAGGCATTTTGGACACTTATTAATGTACTCTTTTACATGTTTTGTCATGTTTTTCCAATAATATTGTCTTTTTATTTTTGTTATCGTTTTATTTATGCCTGTGTGACCTCCTTGAATTGGATCGTCATGAAATGTAGACAATATAGCTTCTTTTTCTTTTTCATTGTATATTTGGGTCACCGGCTTGAGTAGCGCTACTCTTAATGATTTTAAATTCTTGTTGCCCATATGTTTGAAAGTATCTATCCACTTTTAGTTGGCTGATATTATATACACCGGCTTGCCATTCAAGCCTTTGGAAAAACTGACCTAAGTCTAGAATTCCATTGGAGTATAAATCGCTAACATTTATTCTCGCTATAACTTTTTTTTCCATATTTCAATAAACATTTCGAATCTGTCATTCGCAAGGTCACTTCTTTTCGTACCTCGTCATTTGTTATGTTCTTGTTTGTTTTCTGCGCAGAAATTTTGTTGTCTACAGGTGCCTGGTAGTGACTTTCAGGACTTTTTTATTCATATCAATTAAATCAGTTATTGTAATTCTGGACAGAGCGTCTGCCACGAAATTATCTTTTCCTCTCAGATATTCTACTGTAAAATCGTATTCTTCTAATTCGAGTCGCATGCGAGTTAATTTTGAACTTGGGTTTATCATCGAGAATAAATATGTTAAGGGGCGATGATCAGTTTTTACTGTGAAATGTTTGCCATATATATATGGTCTGAAATGTGTAATTGCCCAATGTATTGCTGCTAGCTCTTGTTCAGTTGTACTTTTATTGCTTTCACCTTTAGTGAATGCTCTTGATGCATATGCAACTGGGAGTTGGAGTCCATTATAGTTTTAAGTTAAAACTGCTCCACATGCGTGCTTGCTTGCATCTGTGATTATACAAAATTCTTTGCTAAAATCTGGGTACTGTAACAAGGTTGGTTTAACAAGTTGTGTTTTTAAATACTGGAATGCCTTTTCACATTCCGCTGTCCATTCGAATGGGACATTCTTTTTGCATAATCTTGTTATATGCCGTGAGTATTCGGCGAAGTTTTTTATGAAACGTCTATAATAATTGCAAAATGCAACGAATCTTCTAGCACTGTCTGCGTACGTAGGGACTGGATAGTTATTAATAACATCGAATTTTGTATCATCTGGTAAGATTCCTTTGTCGGTGCATCTGTGACCTAAAAATGTCACCTCATGCATGAAAAATGAACATTTTTCTGGATGTAATTTCAAATTGTGTTTTCTACAAAGTGTAAAAACATCTGTTAGGTTTTTAAGCATGTGTTGTTCAGAACAACCAATAACGATCAAATCATCCATATAAAGGAATGCTTGTGAAGGCTCTAAACCCGAGAATGCTATTGTCATCACTCTCTGAAATGAATTAGGTGCTATTTTTAAACCAAATGGTAGTCTCGTGAAGCGATATGAACCATTGTTTGTTGAAAAAGACGTTATGTTCCTTGAGCTTTCCTCAAGTTCAATTTGGTGGAAACCTGACATTAAGTCAAGGCATGAAAAATATTTAGCTCTACCCAGTTGATCAAGAATATCGTCAATTCTGGGGAGTGGAAATTTATCTGATAGCAGTTTTTTGTTTATTTAACGATAGTCAATTACTAATCGCCATTTTTTCTCTTTAGAGTCCGGAAGAGATTTCTTTGGGACCAATAAAAGTGGGCTATTGTAAGGTGAAATCGATGGTTCAACAATATTTTGTTCAATTAACTTTCCTACTTGTTTTTTAATTTCTTCGGTTTGGCTATGCGGACATCGATAGTTTTTTACATATACTGGCTCTTCGTCCTTAAGTCTCAATTTTTGTTTATAAAAGTTGTTGGTTGTGATTGGTTCGGTTTCAAGTCCGAACACATCACTATACTCGGTGCATATTTCCATAAGTTGCTTTTTGAACATGATTGGAAAATTTTTCTTTAGTTTACTAATAACAGACTCTGTTCTATAGTCATTTGAAGTTTGAACCACATCGTATTTTGAGAGCGGTTCGAATTTTATTTTATTAATGCCTACTAGTTGGCATTTATCTGTCGTATTTAAAAACAGGGATTGAAAATGCTATGCTACGTCGGAGTATTTTTTTTTGCTCCCGCTACTGCTCTGATTTCGAAGGGCTACGTAGCATTGCAGAGAGCACAAACCGAAAACGGTTGCTCTTCTGCTCTGCTCCATAGCATTCATCGTCGGAGCACAGAGCAATAGCAAGAGCAAAAAACTTGTGATATTCTATTTGTAGTTGTAGCAATAGCACAAGCATTAAAAGCGAGATGAGAGCGGAGCAAACAAAATAAATTTTTGGGCTACTGCTACAGAGCATTTCCTTTTCTGTTGCTCTCGTAGCAACTTCGTAGTCGCTCTAGTAGCAACTTCGTAGTCGCTCTCATAGCAGATCTGTACTAGAGGTGGGCATGGACCGAAATGTTACACCCATCCTAACCCAGCTCATGGGATATAAGGATATCACATCCTGTTATTATAGTAATATAAATAATAAAGGAAACTATGATTCCACAAACTGGGCGCACAACCGCGATAAATCGAACATGCAAGTTAACATGGACAAGAGGGTATAGCGGATGCAACTGCAATATTGACAGTGGCCAAGATCGCTGGGTAACATGAGCCGACCAATGCTTATGGTTCTTGGATTTGGCGCCTACATTCACAGTTGCTTGGCGATAGGTATCCATATGTTTTGCAAGATGACAGTCTAAGGGTCAACTCTGGAGTGATGCTACTCGGTTGGTTGATGTCGTTGGGCTTGGCTACCCTAGTGAGCTGTCAATTGCCTTTCTTTCCTTTCCGGTCTCTGCCCCATACCCGCCCGCATCCATACCCGCCAGGATGTGATATCCCATGGGCTGGGTTAGGATGGGTGTAACATTTCGGCCCATGCCCACCTCTAGTACAGATCTGCTATGAGAGCGACTACGAAGTTGCTACTAGAGCGACTACGAAGTTGCTACGAGAGCAACAGAAAAGGAAATGCTCTGTAGCAGTAGCCCAAAAATTTATTTTGTTTGCTCCGCTCTCATCTCGCTTTTAATGCTTGTGCTATTGCTACAACTACAAATAGAATATCACAAGTTTTTTGCTCTTGCTATTGCTCTGTGCTCCGACGATGAATGCTATGGAGCAGAGCAGAAGAGCAACCGTTTTCGGTTTGTGCTCTCTGCAATGCTACGTAGCCCTTCGAAATCAGAGCAGTAGCGGGAGCAGAGCAATATTTTTGTGGAAATTGCTGCTATGTAGCAGCAAATGCAAACACTGTTTAAAAATCGGACAAAAGTATTTTTGGTTTGGGCTATAGTGTTTGCAATATAAACACCATGCTTGATTTCTTGATTTGGGATGAAAATGCTTTCTTCTTCTGAAGACAAATCTTTTTTGCGTATCACTTGGGATCTCGCTGGCAGAAGTGTTGAATTATTACAGAACTAAATGTTATCGGTACATTAATGGGATACGTTAGGTTTGGAGGTCTGATTATAAACCAATCCTCTGAATTATTATAATCTAATTGGCAATTAAAAGTCTTTATAAAATCTAGTCCTATTATTCCATCGCAAGGGATTGCAAAATCTGAATGTAGTAAATAAAATTTATATGGAACAATGTATTTCCCTGTTTGTAATTCAATTGAGGCTAGTCCTTTGGAGTTAATTACTCCTTCACCTATGCCTCGAATGTCTATGATTTTATTGAATTGTATGTCATGAAAGACATCGGAATTTTCTTTTATAATTGAAATATCTGCACCTGTATCAATTAGGAATGTAATGATTTTATTTGTTTGAACATTTGTAAATGATACAAAATTATTGAGACTTAAGTTTACAGTACATATTTTACTTTTTAATTTCGAGTATCTGGAGGTGTCTGCGAGTTTCCCGAAGCATCTTGGGCTACTCGGACATTATTGTTTTCGGTATTGCTATTGTATCTGTTTTGGCTGTTACCTCGGCCATTACCTCGACCACCTCTATTGTTGTTTCTGTTATTGTAATTGTTATAGTTGGAGTTGTAGTTTCCGCGGCCATTGCCTCTACCTCTTTGGTAATGGTTACTACCTCCTCTATTATTGCGGCCTCGTTGAAATAATACTGTATTTGCACTTCCAGTCATTTCCGTGCTGCAATGGATATATTTACCCATTACATCATTGAAAGTTACAAAGTTTCCAGCTTCTAATATTACTTTGAGTTTTTCGTGCTCGCAATTTTTAATCATTGCAGAAACAGACTCGCTTGTAGAGAATTTTTCCGCATTGATTGGTTCTAATCCGTTATCAATAAAGGCTGCCTCCAGTTGCTTCCGCAAATTATCCATTTCGGTTGCATACTGGGAAGCAGTTTTGCCTTTTTGTTTTATGTTCATTAGTTTCGCCTTTAAAACGTCAGGAGATTCTCCTTTTACATTATCTTTGATCTTATTTATTATCCCTGCAATAGTGGTTTCATTTTCTACTTTATAGAGGATTGTGCCGGTTATTTTTGATTTTATAACCTCAACTGCTATATCCTCTTGGTCTCCCTTAGTTCTTTCCACAATGCGTAATGCAGTTAGGAATCTGTTTAATAATAACTTTTTACCATCAAATTCAGGAACTGAAGTGGAAACCTGTCTAACATATTGCCTGTCTAATTCCACTTGGTTAGCCATTGTACTTTCTTCAAGTGTTTCGATGTCACTATCGATATCACTTTCAGTATCAATAATTGGTTTGGACTCGTCCAAATCTGCTAATTGGCATTCGTCAAATTCAGCTGGCTGACTTTGATCTTCTGGAATTACTATTACAATATTTCGTCTAGTACTAATATTGTTCAATCTTATTTTCAATGATTTTATCAGTTTTTAACACTCATGCCTATGCTCTTTTGCTAATTTCTCATTAGCTTTGTTTACTATTGATAATATGTTATTATACTGTGTTATCAGTATTTGAGCATGGTTTATCAAAGTTTCCGGTCTTATGACTTTATCTGAGTTAATACATTTAAAAGATTTTTCAAATTTATCTTTATGATCATTAATCTTTCGTGCTATCGTACTCCACTCCATATTTTGTCTACAACATTCAGCGGTGCAATCGTACCAAAATTATTGTTGTAGAACCAAGTATGTCATGGTTTTCTTCTACTGTTTTTACCATTACACATGGTAATGTACTCATTACTATGCCCTTTTCTATTTTGTTGTTACATATTATTAATGGGCTTGCTGCACAATTAAAAGTATCTATATTTTCGTCTTCGAAATCACCAATTTTTATAAATTCGTAATGTTTACTCAATATTATCAAAGAATTTATTCTAAAGTTGGGTTCTCTATTATACACTTTTCTACTATGTCTATCGTCTTAAACAACATCTAGGTTATCTGCCCTACTGGAATATTTTTTCTTAAGGCACTTATTGTGCATCTTATATAGTTTTGTTAAAACGTTTGTTAATAAAAGAATAACAATTATTACAAGCATTAGGGTTATGATTTTCAAATCAACCGAGACAGTTTCGACATTATTTATGACATTCGCGGTTGAATCCGCTACTTTAGATTCATGATCTAACATATTGTCAACTTTTTCTATGTTACTGTCTTTTGGAATCGCATTAATGTGCATTTAGAGAAAAAAAAATACTAACTCAAGAATATATATTTATATATTTTTTTTTATTTAAAAAAAATTTTTTTTTAATTTTTCATTTAAAGTTTTGTTTTTTTTTTTTAAATTATTTTTCTTGAAACTATTTTTCTAACGCTGCTGAGTTTTATTCTCAGCGCCAGAGACATGGAAAAATTATTGTTGTGTTAGTTACACACGATTGGCTGACATTTTTTATTTAAACAATTAATTGTCCAATCGTGTGTTTTTAGTAGAAAGCCTAACAGTGGTTAGTAGGCGCAACCTGCACTTTCGTGCCTCAGTTTGCTTATTAGAGTTTAAAATCTATGGCAAGTTAGGGCTTGCGCATTACTGCGGCGCAGTTCAATTTTGATGTCCTCAATACGCTCTATGCAGCGTTGTCGGTCTCCTTCGTTGGTGCTGGCCTTTAGCAAATCCTGCTGCAGTCTTTTCTGGGTGAGCAGGCGTCTCACCTCACCGCCTCGTTTCGTCTTCTTGGGGATTCTCGTCTGCTGCCGGGCTATGTACTCCTCTATTGTTAGTGGCCGTGGTCCATCGAATGGATTTGCCTGCAAAGCCTCTTGCAACGTCGGCAAATCCCTTTGTTCGTTAGGAACAGCGGTCTTGAAGGAGGGTTCCGTGGACATCAGTATCTTGTTCTTGATTTATTTGGTTTCATATTAATGTTTCATATTATTTTTTTTTAAACCATTATTGTTTTTAAATTCCAATTAATTTCTTTTTTTTTTGTAAATAATTGGAGAAACGTATGTGTGTGTTATGGGAGTGCACCTTGGAGCAGCACTCAAGAGTTGATAGTAGAAAAATCACATAAATTCCAGTATCTAGATTAAACTTTCTTTTTGTTTTGTTTCATTTTTGTTCATAGCGCGCACAGTGGTTCGCAATCAATTGAAAATACATTTCACAATTTGCACAAATTATTTTCGTGTTTTTTAGTTTATGTTGAAATGTTAATTAATTTATTTCTTTTTTTTCACATGTCACGGTCGCCATGTTATGTGCGCATTAAGTTCTTTTAATAAATCCGTTTTTCTTAAATGAAACGCAACTGTTCTGTTCGAGCAGTGATCCAGAATGTCTGGACAGTTTATTCATCTTTTAGTTTTAGCCTATACATCTTATATGTATTGAATACATTCTGCCGCTTAGGGCGCTGGCAGAGAGAGAGAGAGTGTTGCAGTATATATGTTTGTACGTATTAGCATATATGTACTGAGGGTACATAGTCAAAAGTGCTTACGCTAGCAATCCCACGCTCAGTGGCCAGTCCGCATAAATGGCGGATCATATTACTATTATGAATGGGTGCATAAACATAGCAACAAAGTGTTGGTATGTTACTCTTACTTTAATGTTGAGCATATGACCACTTGTTATATTGTATATATTGGCATACAACATACAACACTACATAAACGTAATAAGTGCGATTCCCTTCTAAAAATCTTGAAGTGGGCGATCTGGTGGTACTTAAGGATGACAATCTTCCATTTAATGAATGGCGTCTCGGGCGAATCCACCAAACGTACCCTGGCAGTGACGGCAACGTCCGTGTCGTCGATCTGCTTACCGCTCGCGGTGTTGTGTAACGTCCAGTCGCAAAGCTGATCTTTCTTCCTCCAGAAGAAGGAATTCAAAGAATTTCGTAGACTCATTTGCCACACATCTTAAAATGGTTTTCCAGCCAAATCCATCATCAAACTCATTTGTACTTCCCCCTTCGAGCACATTAACGGATAGTGAGTATTCGGAACTCCAATCAGATGAGATTACTGCAGTTATTAAAAACCGAACAAAGCCGAACAAAGCCCCTGGCCATGACCTAATCACACCGAAAATGATCTTAAATGAACCATCGCCATACAATACATCTGCAAACTGTTCAACGCTATATAAGAATTGGCTACTTCCCAAGAGCATGGAAAAGGTCCACTATCATCATGATTCCGAAAGTGGGAAAAAACAAAACCCAACCATCATCTTATAGGCCAACTAGTTTGCTGCCATGTCTTTCGAAGCTTTTTGAAAAGGTCCTGCAGATCCGTCTTAGCTCATTTCTGGCATCGGAGAACACAATCCCTTCACACCAGTTCGGCTTCCGCGAAAAACATGGGACAATTGAAAATCAATCGTACAATATCCGAAATACGAACCGCATTCGAACTAAAAGAATACTGTACGGCTGTCTTTCTCGACGTTGCCCAGACTTTCGACAGAGTTTGGCTCTAGGGTCTAATGTTGAAAATCCGGCAGAAACTCCCACAGTACACCCACAAACTCATGGAATCTTACCTTTACAATAGGAAATTCGCTGTAAGATGTAATGGCTCCGTCTCGGCTGACTTTGAAATCGAAGCTGGTGGCAGTGTACTCGGTCCATTGCTCTACCTGCTGTACACTGCAGACTTACCAACGAGTTTAGGACTTACAACGTCCACTTTTGCCGATAACACGGCAATCCTCAGCAGATCCAAATGCCCAATACAAGCCTCTGCAAAATTAGAGGAACACCTCAAGGTGGTAGAGGAATGGCTAGCAACCTGGCGTATCCGGGTCAACGAGCAGAAATGCAAACATGTTACATTTACGCTTAACAGACGAAACTGTCCAGCTATAATGCTAAACAACGTACCAATTCCTCAAGCCATGGATGTCACTTACCTTGGCATCCACCTAGACAGAATACTAACTTGGCGCAAGCACAACGAGGCAAAAAAGTCACAGCGTAAACTGAAAGCGAGCAGCTTACATTGGATCATCAACGCTCGGTCCCCTCTACGTCTGGAGTATAAAGTCCTCCCATACAACTCCGTACTGAAACCCATCTGGACTTACGGTGCCGTACTATGGGGAAATGCAAGTACCAGTAATGTCGACATAATACAAAGGGCGCAGTCGAAGATTTCAAGATCAATCACTGGGGCTCCGTGGTACATACGGAACGTCAACATTCAAAATGATCTAAATATACCTAGCGTAAAATCTGAAATAGGTAGTCAACAACTAAAGTATTCTGACAAAAGGGATGCACACCCTAATGTTCTTGCCAATTCCCTTACGCGAACTAATAATAGAACTTGTCTTAAAAGAAATGACAGACCAACCCAATAATAAATGATTAGGGCCGCCTGCAATATCCCCTGGATATATCTAAAGTACTAGATTAAGAAAAATATCTCAAACGTGTTGTCAGGGTCTAATTTAAGAGTAGATTCAACAAATATATATTAAACGTTAAAAAAAAAATTTTCGTAAAGTTACAATAGCGTCCAGCACTTGGTCCTTCCTCCCAAATAAAAAGGGCAGAGCTGTCAGTAGTAATATGTGAATTCTATAGTCCTAATCCGCTTTCTTCGTTATTTGTCTCGGCAGCTTCCTGATATCTGTCAGTTTACATCCCGTTTCTATGGCTCCGAGACCACGTTTAGTACAGGCATCGAAAGAGGAGCGCAGATGTTCGCGAGGAACTGAGTCCTTCCTCTGCCGAGTCTTCGCGGAATCCCTCCTCTGAACCGTCGCTTCCTGCGGCTGAACGTGGAGAAGAGAATGAGGGCAGTGCTTGCCAACAAGTACTGCGCCAACTGCCTGGCCCTCCAACACTCCGAAGGAAGCTGTTTGAGCGGTGATAGGTTCCGCATATTTACTCCATTTCCACGAGGAGCCACGTCGACGCACTCCATGCTCCGTCGTACGCCGAGTTACCCCCAAGTCCTCCAGACGAAGGATCGCACCAAAGCCAGCGTCCGATCCTAAACTGACACTGGCCAGACTGCTGCAGCACCGCAATCCACATCTGATGCCAACAGCGATGGTACGCATCGAGACGGGGGGAAAACGTTCGACGTGAAGGCCCTCGTGGACCCTTGTTCGTCAGTATCGTTGATGGCGACGTCGCTGGCCACGGCATTTAAATTGACAGCCGTCAATATTAAGGCGGAGAAAGCGTTGGCAGCAGTGATCCGGTCACCCATCAGTGAAGGATGGCGACTGGAGGCGATCCTGAAGGTGGTCGATGGCTTGTGCTGCCAAACTCCAAGCTCTCCAGTGGACCCGCAAATTTCACCTCGGGCCGCTCTCCCTATGATGCCAATCGCTCTCCCCATGAAAAGAACTCCCCACTTCGCTCCAAGCGCGGCTTTGTTCCCCGCTCTTAGTTAAGCTAGAGTTAGTTGAAATTTATCTGTGAAAAAACCATAGACTAAGGACAAATTGCTGCGCAACCCCCCAATTTTATTACAAAGGAAAATTAGAGGAAAAATTCATTCAGCTGCCCCAACCAAAAAGGAAGTTCAACCCCCCTCTATGCGCAGATATATATAAATATGTGTGTATGTCAAGATACAGCTTAGGTTATAGAAACACAAAATATACATATTTGAATAAATATATCGCGTTCTTCAAAAGACGTCCGATCGTCGCGGCTTCTCTAACAAGACTCCCGTTCTCTGCTTCTATGTTCTTCTTTTATGCTCTCTCTCTGTGTTCTCTCTATAACAGGGCCCGGCACTGATATCCCCCGGGGGACGAACACGTTCGGCACCTCGTATGCGTGTAAGGCTGCAAACACAGCGCACGCTGAGACAAAGACGAAGCTGAAGAGAAATTGCTTGCGTTGCGAGTAAGCGAATAGGTTGCACAGTGCAAGACGAATTGGTTGCCCTTTGGTTATGTTAGTCGCAATGGATTCCTCATCAGATGATGACCTTCTGATTGAGCAAAGCTTATATTTTAAATTAAAACTTATTAAAACGAATAAAAAAGTACACCCTATAAATTTGGGAAGAGAAGCATTTGGTGAATTTCATCATTTGTATGATGAGCTGAGCCACGATGAAAAGAAATTTGTGAAATATACCAGAATGAGCACATTTGATTATATTCTAACTAAAATTGAGCCATTTATTATTAAAAATTGGACTAATTTTAATAAAACGCCAATTACATGTGCTGAAAGGCTAATTGTAATAATTTAAAATATATTTAGTTTTATTGATTATTACTTCTCATTTAATTACTTGTTTATCGACTATCTTAACTTAACTTAACTTAATTTGAAAATGTAATAATATTTCCAGATGTAACAAAAATGCTCGGTTCCTGTGGGGATAAAGCATTATCGGAATATTGAGTTGATGAGGATTCAAGTAGAGTCGGTGATGGTACAGATACATAAGAAGCTTGGTTCTCAATATTTTGTAGATTAAAAGAGCGCCCCACGTTGTAGACGTGATGATAGACCGATTTTTGCATATCCATTGTGAACAAAAGTTTCGTTTGTGGATCCATTTTTTTAACGTGTGGCAATAGGCTCACAAAAAAAGCCATATATTTCTTGAGCATTTCATCTTTTTTGTTATTATGACGGCGTTTTGGATTTTTAGGAGGATAACGTGGGGTGGAGGTTTGCAGTTCAAACGTACTCATGTCGCTTTCTTCCTCATATTGCGGCGCTTCTATATCTTAAATTTCCGGAAGACTGGCGGCACTTTATTTGGTTCTTTATAAACATCATGGATTCGAAATGACTCCATTGAGAACACTTCTCGTTCACTGAATGAGGTCCAGCGTCGCCAGAACGGTCCGGTGGACATTTCCTTAACTCAGCTCGAAACGTGTCCCTCAATTGTTTCCATTTTTTTTTTCAAAACCATAGCTAAAAAATACATATGAGTTTTATTAGTTGCATAACATTGTTTTAAATTGTTTTGTTATTTTAGATATCTTGCTGCTGGAACTTCATTCAGATCAATCTCTTTTAACTTTCAAATGGGTGCTTCAACGGTTAGTTCCATTGTTCTAGAGACATGTGAAACTTTGTAGACAGTTCTGCAGCCTATACATATGGCTTTGCCCACAGAAGAAAATTTAAAGAAAATTGCGGACCAGTATTGGAATTTTTGGGATTTCCGTCGGACGTCTAAAATGCCCAGCGAATTCAGGATCAATGTTTTATAATTATAAGAAATTTTTCTCAATAGTGCTGCAGGCAGTGGCTGACGCAAAATGTAAATTTGTTACTGTCGAAGTTGGTGGTTACGGACGTCAGAGTGATGGTGGAACTTTTGCTTCCTCAGCGATTTACTCAATTAAAAATTCTGGAGACTTAAATTTTCCGAAGGTTTCCTATTTGGCCAATACCGCAATATCCATGCCATAGGTTTTGCTTTCAGATTATCCGCTTTTGGACTGGGTTCTTCGACCATATGCCAGAAGAAATCTAACATTGGAAAATGAATATTTTAATAGTCGTTTGTCCAGAGAGGGTAGGCGTGTGGAATGTGCATTTGGCATAATTAACTCGAAATGGAGAATATTATGGAAGCCAATTGAAACGACGCCATCTAACGCAGAAATTATTGTTAAAGCAATTTGTATATTGCATAATACAATGCTAGATTTAGAAGATCTGGACCCGCACATTGCAGAGGGCGTAAAATTTATAAGCAACAAATCAAAAAATATATTGAAAAGTTCAAAGAAAAGGTCGCATAATCAGAGACACGTTCCGAAGTTATGCTTGCAGCCATAGAAATGCTGATAGTATTTAAATTTTCCATTCTATTATTATTTCACTTTGATTAAAATTAATTAAATTACTTACCATCAACATTCAATTCGTTTTAAATTTCGTTCCAATTTCGGTCAATTATTCGCCTATTATGGTAGAGTTTGTTTTGCTGGTCCCATAAACAGGGTTTTTTAAATACTGCTGCAATTAGTTCCTCGTTAATTGCAGACATTTTCACAAAACATGTGCGGAAGTCAAATCACAAATTACAACTAAATTTGAACACGTGCCAAAGCATGGGCAGAAAAAACAATCAAAAACAACGGTAACTAGACTAGATTCGTCTTCAAATTCAGTACAGCAGCGTTTGAAGCTGATTGCTTGCGTTTCGTCTTCATCTGGATTTAGTTTTCCTCAGCATTTCGAAGCAAGCAGATCTATGTCGAAGTTTGTATATAGCGGACGTTGACGACACTATGCGCAGTACGTTCAAGTGGCCCCTACGACACCAGGACAAAGCCTGTTACGCGCGAGCTCAAGCAGATAACTGCCCACCTCCCACCCGACCGACCGAGGGGTGCAGCCGTATAATCGGGCGGCACGAATCGCGTGGACAGAAACACAATGGAAAAAACAGACAAACAAATAATACTACAGCTATCTATGAACTAAATAGGAAAGGATAGATTTTTTAAGTGTGTTAATAGAAGACTCTGAGCAGATTACAGGGAATAAAGGGTTACAATCAGAGCAGAGGACCCTAAAAGGTTCATGCATGGCATAGTTAGAAGAACAACGAGTAAGGGTTAAAAGTATAATAGGATGTCTACTCTGTCTACATGGTACCGACAAATTTACCTGAGCCAATAACTCAGGCGAGTCAATATCACCAATAAGGAGCTTGTGCATAAAAATAACACCAAGCATAATTCTACGGTTAATTAAGGATGGTTAATTTAAAGAAGTCTACTAGAGTACGAAGGCAAATTGACATTTCGATCCCAGCTTAAGCCACGAAGAGCAAATAGCAAGAACTGCTTTTGAACGGATTCAAGTCTAATCTGGTGCGACACATATTGAGGCGACCAAATGCAAGATCCAACTCTAAAATAGGACGGACAAGCGAAGTAAAAAGAACTTTACTTGTATAGGGGTCATCAAATTCTTTTGACCATCTTTTAATGAAACCCAGGACACTCATGGCCTTTGCGACCGTGGTGGAAATATGGGTGTTAAAATTAAACTTATGGTCCATAAGTACGCCCAAATCATTCATATTATTTAGACGTTCTAAAGGACCATTGTTTAGAAAATAAGTGACCAGTTGAAGAGAGTTACGATAAAAAGTCATTACCTTACATTTGGTAGTGTTAAGAATTAATAGATTATACTGGCACCAGGATTGAAAATGTTTAGATCAGCTTGTAGTCGACTAAATGAATCTGTTTCTTTATAAGTAAGACAAAGCTTAACATCGTCAGCATACATAAGCACACGTGAATGAATAATGACTGATGGAAGATCGTTAATAAATAAAGTGAAAAGCAGGAAGGCAAGACCTTGAAGTACACCAGATGTCACAGGAATGGAATCTGAAAAAGAAGACTTAAAAAGTACTTTCTGTTTTCTGTTAGTTAAATAATCTCCAACCCAAGAAAGGAAAAGGGGTGGGAATCCAAATTCGTTCAGCTTAGAAAGTAATAGACTATGATTAGCAGAATCAAAGGCTTTACTGAATTCGGTGTATATGACATCAGTTTGTTTAGCATTTTTGAACCCCTTGATGATTATAGAGGTAAATTCTAAAAGGTTAGTGGTTGTAAATCTACTTTTCACAAACCCATATTGGGATGGCGAAATAATAGAGCTGCAAAAATGTTGCAATTGCGAAATTATAATTTTCTTAAAAGCTTTCGGAATAGCGGACAATTTTGAAATACTCCTATAGTTAGTGCCTTCGGACTTTTTGCCATTTTTATGCAGAGGAATGATATACGAATCTTTCCAAATAGATGGAAAAGAGGAAGATTCGACAGACAATAAAAACAATTTTAAAATGGGTTTACATAATGCATTTGCACAGAACCTGAGAACCTGAGAACCGGATAATAAACAGGTCTAACCAGTTTAAGTTCTCTAAGAAAAGAACTTTCATCAATTACTGGTTCTTAAATACAATTAGCCTTTTTTAAATGATAAGGATACGGACTTGCTCGATATTCTGTTGAGGAATAAGTTGTTTCGAAAAAACTCGCAAACATATCGGCAATTGCCTGATCAGTGCTCGCTTTTTTATTTTGAAAGGACAAAAAATATGGATGCATAGAGGTCTTACGTTTAGAGTTAACGAAATTATCAAATTTTTAGGCTCAGAAGAAAACTGAAGCTTACAGCGCTGAAGATAATTCTTATAGCATTGTGTATTATGCATCATGAATTTTGAACGAGCGACTGTATACAGAGCGTAATCTGATGAACAACGTGTTTTTTTGAAACTACTTATAATATCGACTCTTCACATTTTTCAGATTGGATAACTCTTGAGAGACCCAGGGAGGTTTGTTCAGCCGCTCCTGCCTACCAAGAGGCACACAAATATCAAAGAGTGAATTCCGAGTATCATAAAAGAAGCGAACAGCTGAGTTCATATCTCTACAATTGTACAGATAAGACCAATCGGTAGTAATAATGTTTTCATTAAGGCTGGCAAAGTCAGTCTTACGAAAACACCTTGTTAGATGTAACTCATTTGAACCAAGTAATGGTGATAATGAGGGTAGATCAATTTTTAAATTTAATGTTGGATGAAATTTATTTTCGGGAGGATCATAAGGTTGGATCCTAGAAACATAACAATTAGAAGAATCCAATACAAAAACAAAATTTTTGTTAAGATAAGCCTAGAAGGCCATCAATAAAGTCATGTAACATAGAGGGCAGCAACATAGTACATTCATCTGTTAGTGACCATGACAAAGCAGGTAAATTAAAATCACCTAAAACTATGAGCATGTCTTGACTAGAAACTAAAGAGGAGACAAACTGAATTGCCTCTAAATGATTTAAACGAACCATAAAGTCTGACAATGTTGGAATATAGGAACAAGTAATAAAAGCATTAAAAGATTTAAAATTTACTTTAACACCGACAGACTCAATATAAGTAAATTGAAATATTTCAGATGATAAAGCTGCATCAACAGCTATCAGAACGCCACCGCCTACGCGAGAGATTTGGTCACGTCTGAATATAGAAAAGTTTGAGGAAAAGACCGATGCATCAGCAATGTCAGGTTTTAGCCACGTCTCCGAAAAGCAAGAATGTTATGTTAAAAAAAAAGACTATCTACATAGAGATAAGGAAACTTAGAATTCAACCTCTAAGGTTCTGGTAACCCAGGTTAAGGGGCGAAACTTGTTATTTGACACACCAGCAGATGCTGATGTGGCAGGAATATTGTTAGTTGTTGTTGTTGGCAGGCGAATCGGTTGCCGATTTTTCTTCCTTACAGTATATTCCTTAACTATTATATACTTTGGCAGAAAATCTTCTCGACATATAATGTCGAAGTTATTGGCAGAAACACTAATTTTAAAGGACGAGATGTCCCGAGAACACGAAAATTTAAATTTAAAATTTTCCACCGCAATATTCGAGACGTTAACTTTCTTCCGAATATACGCTATTACATCATCAGATGTGACAACAGGGTCTAGCCTAGAAACAAATATATGTTTCTTTGGTGGCATGCCAACGAGGGGCCGCAGTCCCAAAGCGTCAGCCGCAGCAGCAACGTTGGACAAGTCACCCACTGCAGCAGTCATCTTGTTTATGGGGCCCTCGATACTTTTAGAACTATCAGCAATATCCATTGGAATGGGTAATTGCCCGGACACTTCGGACACTACAGTTGGCATCGTTTTTAAGAGATCATTCCCAGGTGATACCGGTAATTCCTTACTAATCACCACTGGGCTCTTAAACGATATCAATTGCTGTACATTGGGAGAGGACGGTGCCTGAGGCTGGTTGGAGACGATAAGAGACACTGGTGGATCTACAGATAGGGAAAAACCTCAAGGACTGGTTCTTTTACGTTTCGGTGATTCATTCATAAGCGATAAGCTTCTAAACTGAGTCTCCACCGCAGTAAATTCCGCTTGGAGTTTATTAAAACCTGCCCTCAAAGTGTCAAAACTATATCTAGTCCGCCTCATGAAAGAGCGCATCTTACTCTCGACCTCCCGGCAAGCATCACATCCATATTTTGAGTCACCACCTTTAGCAATAGACTCCTTGATTCTGCCTATGTAATCTGCACACTTAACGTGAACCCCATTGTCACACAGCCAGCAAAGAATATAATCATGGGAGTCAACAGCATTAGTGGCAACTATGCAATTACTTTTTGAGCAGACAACCATTTTATAATATAATTTAATTTAATTTAGAAAAACAAAAAATAAGAAATAAAATAAAAAATTTTAAAGGTTACCAAATATGTGTATAAGAAATATACTGACCATTTCTGACACAAGGGTTAATGTGCAGAGTAAGCCTTCACAATTAAAAAGTAGAAATTACAAGAATACACAAAAACAAAAACACATATCACTGAGTCGCGGGTAGGCAAAATACGAGAGCGCAAATCAAACAATAATAGGAAAGAGCGGGAGAGCGCGTCAAATTGAACACATGCAACAACAATTTGTACGCAAGAGCGCGATAGTTATTTACAACTGTAATGACACAAAAGCAAAAGAGATAAGCGAAACAACAATATCACCGATGCAAGCACAAAAACGACTGAAAGAAATCACGGAATGAAAGTACAATTTGAATGTTAAAATGTTAATTAAACCGAATAAAGAAAAGAGCATAGTTGAGCAGATCATTAGTAGACAATTATCGTTTCGTATGATTAAAAATTAAAATTAAATCTGTTCATATCAAATAAACAGATAGAACTCAAAATATTCGACTAATCTTGGCCATATTTGTTTGCTTTTCCTTAAAAGCTATTCATACAGAACTATTTTCAGACCTCTCTGTTAATAATTTTGGCAATGCCACCAACTTCGTCGGAGAATGTTCGTAACTTGAAGGCTTCAAACGGCAATTCTGTTCAGAACTCAATGTAAAAATTCTTATTCGACTTTATTCCACCGCGCGCTCCCTATTTAGGAGGCTTATGGAAGCCGCAGTAAAGTCAATAAAGGACTCTGCTTCCATTCCCAGCGATGATCCCAATGACGGGGAGGCCCTGACGCCAGCCCACTTATTGATCGGATGTTTATTGCGAGCGATCCCTAAACCGGTAGTAAATGACTCAATATTTTTTTATCTATCTCATTGGCAAAGGGTGACCTATCTCAAGCAACGCTTATGGGAACTCCGGAAGCGCAGCTTGTCAAGCCGTTTCGGTGAAAGTCGGTTGCGAGTTTTTGTCAAAGTACTGCCAGCTTTAGAGAACAAACGTTCAGAGGGCACAGATCCCGCAGAAATTCCCAAATACTTCATTGCCATGTTGTGTAGTTTTGGATATACCACTTTCATGTCAACCCATTGTTTTCGATAGAGAGTGGCGAAACCTGGGCAAAAAGGTACCGACTTAATTCGTCATTATTTGTAACGTTCATTGCAGAACATGATTTTTTATGCAGTTTCTCTGTGTGTGCCAACTTCTTATAGTGACTCCAAAAATCGTATGCTTCATTTTCACTCGAGTGAACATTTGAACTGGATGTTATATATTGTCTCAGTAACTTAATTGATTTCGCACAAGCGAACTTGTCTTTAAAAGGGATAATTTTGAATCTCGGATCCAGTAAACAAGAAATCGAAATTAGGTAGTTTTCTATTAGTTTTCTATTTGCTTAAGCATTTCCACATGTAGTGCTGTCTTATCATCGCAGTCCTCACCTACAGGCACATGTACATCATTAATCTGCGCCTTCAGGCAATTCACAATTCACTATAATTTTGCTTATAGTCACATATCGTTCACCCGACAGCTCTTTGGTGACATATTCTAGTGGTTTCCAAATACTTATCGATGTTTTAATATTTTAAATTTCTATTCTATTTCTATAGCTGAGAGTGTGGGCGGAGCTTTAACATTCAACATTAAGACTTGATATACTATAGGCGTTAGCTCAATAAATCTCTGGAGCATATATTAAACCGATTTCCACCGTGTCCTTACATCCAAAATCAGGTTAGGAGGTTGAGAGCGAGCTTGCTTTTCTCGTAACGCACAGCTGGCAATTACACTGCTCTTGAAGTATTTTACAATTTCATGCATTAATAAATTGAAGTCATTAACTGACATTGCAGATTCAGCTATGAGATTTAATGTATGGGCAAAACAAGACAAGTGATGGATTTTACCGAGAAAAATTGTTGTAGCTGCTGTTATATTCGCGCCGTTGTGTGTCCTCCTAGACCGTTAGAGCTACAGCGCTGAAATTTTGCATGTAGGTTTGAATATACTGCACAGTTTGTATATTTTGGATTCAGTCGAATCGGACCACTATATCATATAGCTCCCATACAAAATAACTCAATAACTTCGTTATTTTCTCAGCTATTGTCGTGAATATCGGTCAGTCTATTACATCTGTAAACGGTTGTGCCAAATTTGATCACGATCGGGCGACTATGTCATATAGCTCCCATAGGAACGATCGGTCGATAACAGTGACTTTTGTGAATAACTTCGTTAATTTTGATGCGATTGCTTTCAAATTAAACATTTGTTAGCTTAATATATCTGTTAATTACTGTGCCGAATTTGATAAAGATCGGGTGACTATATCATATAGCTCCCATAGGAACGATCGGTGGAAAACAGTGACTTTGATCAATAACTTCATTATTTCCTATGCTAAGATTCTAGGCGGTTCTTTCGCAGACATTAGACTTTTTAGATAAAACGTTTTTACACTTTGATGGCTATGGGTAAGGAAAAAGTTACCAAAACAGTTGCAAGAGTATACAAACTTCGACCCGGTCTAAGTTAACCCCGGCCCTCTGGCTTTATGGATATTTAAGTTTTTAGAAGTTTCTAATAAGTTCTTTTGAAAACAGCTACAATCAATTTGTATTGTGTAAGCCTGGGCACGGAATTTCATAATTCAATTCCGAAAAGTCGCAAGGCATATTTTTGAGACGACGTGGCTCAAATCTGCATACCGTGAAGGGCTATAGAGATAATACGACAAAGTCTAATCGATTAGAATAGCCACCCGAATCGAATACGAGCAGTGAAAGTTTCATCATTGGGGATTAAGAGTCCACCAGATCGCCTGTATTGCATAGGAATGCCAATCGCTTGATTAAACCTAATATTTTATTCCTAAGCATCATCCAGCGGACGACGAAGGACTTCGACGGACCGGACGGACGGGTAAGTTCTAAGTTCTTGACAAAAAAAATCATGTTCGTTCTGGAATTTCACTGTTTTTTATGCAAAAGCGAAGCTAGTTCTGCGTCAAATAATCTATAAGAAAAAAGCTCTCTCTAGTTCAGTAACGACAAAAAAAAAATTGTTAAAGTTAAAGTAAATCGGCAATCGGCAAAACTAAAACACCTTTAATAATCGTCTTCGACTGTGTGAGCGAATCTACATTTATAATTTAAATAATAATTTAAGTTGGAGACTTTCAAATTACATTTGACCTTTTTATTTTAAATACCTATAAGCTTATATATATCCACTTTATAATTAAGATTCACTGAAATATAACAATATTATCCATAATTTGGCTTTTGGATGCCCGAAATTATCCAATTTTTTAAGTAGATTACCGTTTTTTATAAGAACCTTCATTTTAGTTTGTTTAACTCGGATTGTGTTTCCGACTTATTGAAGTATTTTGGTATTCCGTAACCATCGTGAATAAATATCACTATTTGATTACTATTCAAACGAGTAAAACTTGTGTGATTACTTAATTTTTTTTACCACATTTAATCATATAATCGCACTTTTACGGGTTTTATAACCAGACGCATAGGAGAACTCCAGGGACTATTAGCTCTCTCGATTACTCCCACTTCCAACATTCGGTCGATTTCTTTATACATCAGTTTTTCAACCGCTGGCGACACGGTGTAGAAGCATTGTTTGATTGGGGTTGCTTCTTTGATCTCTATTTCGTGGACAATAAGTGGAGTTCGCCCTAATCCTTGTTGTTTAAAATCCGGAAACAATTGAATAACATCATTTAATCTTTTTTCTTGCTTGGGGTTTGAAAAACATTTCTTTTCGTCATCAACAAAGTGAATTTTTATCTAATGTGGGAGTCTAAAAATGAGATGAAAATTCTGGACACAACTCAAAAGTTTTCCAAACATCGATTCCTAAAATAAGTCGTTTTGCTAATGACTTGATAATAAAAAGAGAGAGGGGTTTTCACTTGCTTTCATATTCTACCTGTGTTTTTATTATTCCGGTAACTGGATGTCTTTTTCCATCTGCTATGGCTACACTTAAAGCAATAGTTGAAAATCCGGGATATTTCGTACAGTCTTGTACTGCTAAATCTGATCCGATACAGCTGATATTGGCTCCAGTATCCAATAGACCGAGCTCAAAAAATTCCAGAAACCTTACTGTAAAAACGGCCATCTGCAGCTTCGTTAATATAGACGCTATTATGAGTTTTTGGGCATCTTTTACATTCTTCCAAAAGCGACGCAGACGTTCGCAGAAGCGACTTCTAATGAACTGACGCTCTTCTAAGCACATGTCCCATCTGTGTCCTTCTACGTCACAATTCCAACATATTTCTTTTCCTTAACATGAATTGCATTTAACTCCAGTTGTGTTGCGGTTGCGTATTTCTTCAAGGATCAAATCGTCGTATTCTTGTTGCAAATCCATACAAAACTCTTCCCAAATGACTTCGTCATGTTCTTTTCGATAGCGCCAATACCATTCCTTATTTCTTCCGGTTAAAAGTAAGTGCAACTTTCTGCATACCGGTGTAAAATCATTCTGAAAATTGTATACAGTTAATGCTTTTATTCTGTAAAGAAACTCTGAAACTGTAGGACCTTTAGGAGACGCATCAAATTTAATACCCCAACTTTGTACTAATTGGGCGGCTTTTCCAGGATTAATGTAAGGGTGAGATGTTGAATCCGATCTTGGGGTTGGAACGCGATGCAGATCGTGGTTGCTGGATTGTCCAACTGAATTTTTTAAATTCGAATTTCCCAATCTCTAATCAATTAGATATTCCATTCTCTCAAAAATTGCATCAGCATTTATCTCAGCTGCTCGACGTGAATTTGATTGTTGCTGTGACCGAGCTAAATGCTGTTTGTGTTGATTCGAATTCTCTGGTTTTCGTGCCGTTGAAGATTTGGGTTTTCTAGATGCTACATTACTTGGTTGTGATTGAGCTCTAGTATTATGGGTCCTCCTGTTTCTATTACTTATGGAACCCTCGGCTTGCTCTGACATTATAAATTGAACTAAATCTTTCAGATGTAATTTTCTATACACTCCTGATGAAAAACGTGATTACACTTAGTAATCCTAAGCTCTTCTGTATCTGATAATACCTTCTGGTAACACACTCAATTCATCATTACTCCGAAATACAGACATTTTGATTTTCTTCAAAAAATTTACTAAATATAAATTACTTAATTTGTTTTACCACATTTAATCATATAACGCTTATCTTCCATGTTTTGAAAGTGAGGCTGAGCAAAAGTTATAGGCGCGGTACTAATATAGAGAGAGAATTGAACTAATCGATAGTTCAATCTCAGAAAATTTATGTATATCATTTATCAAATCCGAAAGGAGAAGACTAATTTCAACCAATATCATAAACTGTTTCATCGGTCAGAATTCGGGCTTAGCCAAATATCTGCAGTTCCAGATGATTAAGCAGTCAATTTATTTATCTCCGCTAAAACATTTGTTCTATTGTAATTAAAATAAATGGATGAATCAATAAACTACAATGCTAACGCCGACATCACAAGCCTATTATGCTTTATGCAGCCCATAATATATTTCTTTGGACTAGCATTACTAATACACCCGAACTACATAAAATAAAACAAAGACCCTAGAGCACGAATATTACACATTTACATAAAAAAAAAATTAACTAGAAGGATAGAGAAAAAGATTCTATTGGTATCACACGAATAGGAAGGCTATGAGGATCGTATTATAGCTTCGCGTCTAAACCATCCCATCCTGTCGCAAGATTCTGGAAAATCCCAACATAATATAGCTCACCGCTCACATTTCGTCACAAGGAAGATCACACAAGTTTTACTCGTTTGAATAGTAATCAAATAGTGATATTTATTCACGATGGTTACGGAATACAAAAATACTTCAATAAGTCGGAAATACAATCCGAGTTAAACAAACTAAAATGAAGGTTCTTACAAAAACGGTAATCTACTTAAAATATCAAAGAAGCTAACTTCGGCTATGCCGAAGTTTATATACCCTTGCAGTCCTTGGCAATAATTTTTTTACATTTTGAAATTTCTTTCCCTGCAACTCAATTCATCAATACACAAACAAAACATTCAAATTATTACTCTTCTTACTACAATTTTTCTTATTCTACCATCAAAAGCATCGCACGCATACACATACAGTTCGTGTAGCTTTGCGTCTGTGTGTGTGTATGCATGTGAATGATGGAAGAAGAAGAAAAATTTGTAGTAAAAAGAGAAATAATTTGAAAGTTTTGTTTGTGTGTTGTTGAATTGAGTTGCAGGGAAAGAAATTTCAAAATGTAAAAAAATTATTGCCAAGGACTGCAAGGGTATATAAACTTCGGCATTGCCGAAGTTAGCTTCTTTGATATTTTTATAAAGATATTAGTCGTATTGATATTCATTATACCCTTGCCAAAAGCGTATACAAATTTTGGCCATAAGTATGCAACGCATAGAAGGAAACATCTCCGACTATATAAAGCATATATGTATATTTTTGATCAGCACGACGAGACGAGTTCAAATAGCCATGTCCGTCCGTCTGGATCAACGCGAACTCCTCCTAGACCGTTAAAGTTAAAAGTTTCAAGTTTGCATGTAGCTCTCATACAAACGGCAAAGTCACTATTTGTGTACAAAATTGAAATTTCGCATGTAAATTTGTATAAGTCAATATGGACAAGGGGGTATAGCGAATTTAACTGCAATATTGGCAGTAGCCACGATCGCTGGGTCAGTAATCCCACGGTCTGGGTAACATGAGCCGGCCCGCAAGACGTTGACCGCTGCTAGCGGCACGAGGCGTTAAGTCGGCATTCTGCCGGCCAATGCTTATGGTTCTTGGGTAGTTTATTAGATAAAGATAAGTTAGCTATAATGACGACTCCAAGCTCATAAAACTGTGGCTTGCAACAAATAAATAAAAATTAATATTAAATCACTTTAATATAATTGGCGCCCAACCTAATCAAAAAGTGCCCACCGTATTAAAAAACAATTCTAAGTGAAAAATAGAATTGAAATAAAATATCAAAGAAGCTAACTTCGGCTATGCCAAAGTTTATATACCCTTGCAGTCCTTGGCAATAATATTTTTACATTTTGAAATTTCTTTTCCTGCAACTCAATTCATCAATACACAAACAAAACATTCAAATTATTACTCTTCTTACTACAATTTTTCTTCTACCATCCAAAGCATCGCACGCATACACATACAGTTCGTGTAGCTTTGCGTCTGTATGTGTGTATGCATGTGCTCTGTTTGATTTGCTAATGACGTAGAACCGATTTGTATTGACTGTAACTTGTGTTCTATTTATCCGATCAAATTCAAATTTTGGGATCTGAGATTTTATATCAAATTCTATTATATTGCTAAATTTCATGGGGATACTCCAATTTTTGCAAAAATTTTTATTCCAGAGCTATATGATATAGTAGTCCGATCCCGATGATTTTCATACTTTATCTCACCTGGGTAAAAATAAGCCCCCAAAAAAAATTTCATCTCGATAGCTCTTAAGGTGGCTGAGTAAAACGCGTACGCACCGACGGACAGACGGACAGACGGTCAGACGGACAGACGGACATGGCTAAGCTCTCTCTAGTTCAGTAACGACAAAAAAAAAATTGTTAAAGTTAAAGTAAATCGGCAATCGGCAAAACTAAAACACCTTTAATAATCGTCTTCGACTGTGTGAGCGAATCTACATTTATAATTTAAATAATAATTTAAGTTGGAGACTTTCAAATTACATTTGACCTTTTTATTTTAAATACCTATAAGCTTATATATATCCACTTTATAATTAAGATTCACTGAAATATAACAATATTATCCATAATTTGGCTTTTGGATGCCCGAAATTATCCAATTTTTTAAGTAGATTACCGTTTTTTATAAGAACCTTCATTTTAGTTTGTTTAACTCGGATTGTGTTTCCGACTTATTGAAGTATTTTGGTATTCCGTAACCATCGTGAATAAATATCACTATTTGATTACTATTCAAACGAGTAAAACTTGTGTGATTACTTAATTTTTTTTACCACATTTAATCATATAATCGCACTTTTACGGGTTTTATAACCAGACGCATAGGAGAACTCCAGGGACTATTAGCTCTCTCGATTACTCCCACTTCCAACATTCGGTCGATTTCTTTATACATCAGTTTTTCAACCGCTGGCGACACGGTGTAGAAGCATTGTTTGATTGGGGTTGCTTCTTTGATCTCTATTTCATGGACAATAAGTGGAGTTCGCCCTAATCCTTGTTGTTTAAAATCCGGAAACAATTGAATAACATCATTTAATCTTTTTTCTTGCTTGGGGTTTAAAAAACATTTCTTTTCGTCATGAACAAAGTGAATTTTGATCTAATGTGGGAGTCTAAAAATGAGATGAAAATTCTGGACACAACTCAAAAGTTTTCCAAACATCGATTCCTAAAATAAGTCGTTTTGCTAATGACTTGATAATAAAAAGAGAGAGGGGTTTTCACTTGCTTTCATATTCTACCTGTGTTTTTATTATTCCGGTAACTGGATGTCTTTTTCCATCTGCTATGGCTACACTTAAAGCAATAGTTGAAAATCCGGGATATTTCGTACAGTCTTGTACTGCTAAATCTGATCCGATACAGCTGATATTGGCTCCAGTATCCAATAGACCGAGCTCAAAAAATTCCAGAAACCTTACTGTAAAAACGGCCATCTGCAGCTTCGTTAATATAGACGCTATTATGAGTTTTTGGGCATCTTTTACATTCTTCCAAAAGCGACGCAGACGTTCGCAGAAGCGACTTCTAATGAACTGACGCTCTTCTAAGCACATGTCCCATCTGTGTCCTTCTACGTCACAATTCCAACATATTTCTTTTCCTTAACATGAATTGCATTTAACTCCAGTTGAGCATCTTCTTCCTCGCGATTTTCGTCCGTCTGTTGCGGTTGCGTATTTCTTCAAGGATCAAATCGTCGTATTCTTGTTGCAAATCCATACAAAACTCTTCCCAAATGACTTCGTCATGTTCTTTTCGATAGCGCCAATACCATTCCTTATTTCTTCCGGTTAAAAGTAAGTGCAACTTTCTGCATACCGGTGTAAAATCATTCTGAAAATTGTATACAGTTAATGCTTTTATTCTGTAAAGAAACTCTGAAACTGTAGGACCTTTAGGAGACGCATCAAATTTAATACCCCAACTTTGTACTAATTGGGCGGCTTTTCCAGGATTAATGTAAGGGTGAGATGTTGAATCCGATCTTGGGGTTGGAACGCGATGCAGATCGTGGTTGCTGGATTGTCCAACTGAATTTTTTAAATTCGAATTTCCCAATCTCTAATCAATTAGATATTCCATTCTCTCAAAAATTGCATCAGCATTTATCTCAGCTGCTCGACGTGAATTTGATTGTTGCTGTGATCGAGCTAAATGCTGTTTGTGTTGATTCGAATTCTCTGGTTTTCGTGCCGTTGAAGATTTGGGTTTTCTAGATGCTACATTACTTGGTTGTGATTGAGCTCTAGTATTATGGGTCCTCCTGTTTCTATTACTTATGGAACCCTCGGCTTGCTCTGACATTATAAATTGAACTAAATCTTTCAGATGTAATTTTCTATACACTCCTGATGAAAAACGTGATTACACTTAGTAATCCTAAGCTCTTCTGTATCTGATAATACCTTCTGGTAACACACTCAATTCATCATTACTCCGAAATACAGACATTTTGATTTTCTTCAAAAAATTTACTAAATATAAATTACTTAATTTGTTTTACCACATTTAATCATATAACGCTTATCTTCCATGTTTTGAAAGTGAGGCTGAGCAAAAGTTATAGGCGCGGTACTAATATAGAGAGAGAATTGAACTAATCGATAGTTCAATCTCAGAAAATTTATGTATATCATTTATCAAATCCGAAAGGAGAAGACTAATTTCAACCAATATCATAAACTGTTTCATCGGTCAGAATTCGGGCTTAGCCAAATATCTGCAGTTCCAGATGATTAAGCAGTCAATTTATTTATCTCCGCTAAAACATTTGTTCTATTGTAATTAAAATAAATGGATGAATCAATAAACTACAATGCTAACGCCGACATCACAAGCCTATTATGCTTTATGCAGCCCATAATATATTTCTTTGGACTAGCATTACTAATACACCCGAACTACATAAAATAAAACAAAGACCCTAGAGCACGAATATTACACATTTACATAAAAAAAAATTAACTAGAAGGATAGAGAAAAAGATTCTATTGGTATCACACGAATAGGAAGGCTATGAGGATCGTAT
Source organism: Drosophila paulistorum (assembly GCA_018152135.1). Taxonomy (NCBI): domain Eukaryota; kingdom Metazoa; phylum Arthropoda; class Insecta; order Diptera; family Drosophilidae; genus Drosophila; species Drosophila paulistorum. The sequence continues at coordinate 10,055,241 of JAECXG010000803.1, forward strand.
TATAGCTTCGCGTCTAAACCATCCCATCCTGTCGCAAGATTCTGGAAAATCCCAACATAATATAGCTCACCGCTCACATTTCGTCACAAGGAAGATCACACAAGTTTTACTCGTTTGAATAGTAATCAAATAGTGATATTTATTCACGATGGTTACGGAATACAAAAATACTTCAATAAGTCGGAAACACAATCCGAGTTAAACAAACTAAAATGAAGGTTCTTATAAAAAACGGTAATCTACTTAAAATATCAAAGAAGCTAACTTCGGCTATGCCGAAGTTTATATACCCTTGCAGTCCTTGGCAATAATTTTTTTACATTTTGAAATTTCTTTCCCTGCAACTCAATTCATCAATACACAAACAAAACATTCAAATTATTACTCTTCTTACTACAATTTTTCTTATTCTACCATCAAAAGCATCGCACGCATACACATACAGTTCGTGTAGCTTTGCGTCTGTGTGTGTGTATGCATGTGAATGATGGAAGAAGAAGAAAAATTTGTAGTAAAAAGAGAAATAATTTGAAAGTTTTGTTTGTGTGTTGTTGAATTGAGTTGCAGGGAAAGAAATTTCAAAATGTAAAAAAATTATTGCCAAGGACTGCAAGGTATATAAACTTCGGCATTGCCGAAGTTAGCTTCTTTTGATATTTTTATAAAGATATTAGTCGTATTGATATTCATTATACCCTTGCCAAAAGCGTATACAAATTTTGGCCATAAGTATGCAACGCATAGAAGGAAACATCTCCGACTATATAAAGCATATATGTATATTTTTGATCAGCACGACGAGACGAGTTCAAATAGCCATGTCCGTCCGTCTGGATCAACGCGAACTCCTCCTAGACCGTTAAAGTTAAAAGTTTCAAGTTTGCATGTAGCTCTCATACAAACGGCAAAGTCACTATTTGTGTACAAAATTGAAATTTCGCATGTAAATTTGTATAAGTCAATATGGACAAGGGGGTATAGCGAATTTAACTGCAATATTGGCAGTAGCCACGATCGCTGGGTCAGTAATCCCACGGTCTGGGTAACATGAGCCGGCCCGCAAGACGTTGACCGCTGCTAGCGGCACGAGGCGTTGAGTCGGCATTCTGCCGGCCAATGCTTATGGTTCTTGGGTAGTTTATTAGATAAAGATAAGTTAGCTATAATGACGACTCCAAGCTCATAAAACTGTGGCTTGCAACAAATAAATAAAAATTAATATTAAATCACTTTAATATAATTGGCGCCCAACCTAATCAAAAAGTGCCCACCGTATGAAAAAACAATTCTAAGTGAAAAATAGAATTGAAATAAAATATCAAAGAAGCTAACTTCGGCTATGCCAAAGTTTATATACCCTTGCAGTCCTTGGCAATAATATTTTTACATTTTGAAATTTCTTTTCCTGCAACTCAATTCATCAATACACAAACAAAACATTCAAATTATTACTCTTCTTACTACAATTTTTCTTCTACCATCCAAAGCATCGCACGCATACACATACAGTTCGTGTAGCTTTGCGTCTGTATGTGTGTATGCATGTGCTCTGTTTGATTTGCTAATGACGTAGAACCGATTTGTATTGACTGTAACTTGTGTTCTATTTATCCGATCAAATTCAAATTTTGGGATCTGAGATTTTATATCAAATTCTATTATATTGCTAAATTTCATGGGGATACTCCAATTTTTGCAAAAATTTTTATTCCAGAGCTATATGATATAGTAGTCCGATCCCGATGATTTTCATACTTTATCTCACCTGGGTAAAAATAAGCCCCCAAAAAAAATTTCATCTCGATAGCTCTTAAGGTGGCTGAGTAAAACGCGTACGCACCGACGGACAGACGGACAGACGGACAGACGGTCAGACGGACAGACGGACATGGCTATATCGACTCAGCTTCTCATGCTGATCAAGAATATATATACTTTATGGGGTCGGAAACGTCTCCTTCTGTGCGTTACAAACATCTGACCAATTTTATAATACCCTCTGCAAGGGTATAAAAAGGTCAAATGTAATTTGAAAGTCTCCAACTTAAATTATTATTTAAATTATAAATGTAGATTCGCTCACACAGTCAATGACGATTATTAAAGGCGTTTTTGTTTTGCCGATTGCCGATTTACTTTAACTTTAACAATTTTTTTTTTGACGTTACTGAACTAGAGAGAGCTTTTTTCTTATAGATTATTTGACGCAGAACTAGCTTCGCTTTTGCATAAAAAACAGTGAAATTCCAGAACGAACATGATTTTTTTTTAGCTCATCAACGCTCTCGAGGAAGACGGACGTGTTTTTTTAAGCTCCCGCGTTTTTAACTGATTTACATTTTTTTTATTTTGTTTTATCGGCATCGCGATCGAAATTTAAATTATATCAGTAAATCTAACTTGCACCGTATCACTCGTTGCGTTTTTGTGTGTTTGTGTTAATAATTTTTAACAACTTTAATTTTTTTTTATAACCTTTGTTGGTTTTTTTCTTTTTTTCTCTCTTTTTTCTTCCTCTCTCTCCCACCTTAATCTCATTTTTTTTTCTGTCTTGCAAATCACAAGCAACGCTCTGTTGTTGTTGTCTTGCAATTTCTTAGTGTTCTTGTTGCAGTGTTTTTGTTATTGTGATTTCTAACTCCCGCGCTCGCGCTCTTTAACTTTTTTTCACGTTTTCGTTTCACTCGTCGCCGTTATTTGCGCTCATATTGCAGTCTGTTGTGTGTCTGTAATATAGAGTCTATATTCTCTTAGTCAGTGCTCTCTTTTCTTTTAACCCTTGTGCACCCTCAAAATCTCTATTTCTTACTATTTCTGGATTTCAGAGTGAGTTATATATTTTAATACCAAAACATTTCGCATTTTTCATTTTTATTTGTTTGATTACCAATTTTTTTTTATTACCTCATAATGCCTGTTTGTTCGGTTAAAAATTGTTTGCAGCCCGCCCCACCCCTGAATAGTTTTATTTACTGTTGGTTGTGTAAAACTACAGTACATGATAAGTGTGCCGGCTTTACATGCATGGTGAAGGATCTTTTAGATCAAAAAAAGGGTTTCAAATGGGGATGTGAGTCATGCCGGATCGAGGAAGATGAAATTTAACTTTTCATGCGGCAAACAAAGGATAACCTGATGAGTCTGTCCGCCAGTTTTCTTAAACTCTCGCAAGAGTTTAAAGCTGTCGAGTCTCAGTTTAGTAGTTTAACGCTACTGACTGAGTCTCGAGAGCGTAAGAAGGCGGGAGAACAGACTCCTGATTTGTCCTTGCGTTTGCCGGTCTCCGTATCTTGCGTATCGGTTCCGACCCCTTCTCAACCAATGCAAACTCCAATTCCACAGACGATGTCTGTAGTGTCCGTTTTGTCTGGGCAAGAATCTACACCCATGGATTTTGCCGACAGGGATCCTAGTGATGGTAATGCCGGAGTGCCACTTGTTGCAACTGATGCTACAATTATTGCGGTAGCTGATGCAATACCTGGAATGCCGAAACCATTGGTGGGAGTGCCACCTAAAAAACACATTTTTGTTTCGAGACTTCTCCCTGATGCTACATCGGATGATGTCATGGCCCACTCAACTGAAGGTCTCTAATATATCCATAGAAAAGTTTAAATTTTCATATTCTAGAGAAATTTCATTTTTTAAAATCAGTGTTCCAATTGAGTTCTTTATCTGTATTATCTTTTCTGTATCTGCAGTTCTAGCTTCTGGCCGAAAAGCTTAATTGTGAAGGAGTTTACATCCAGAAAAAGGAAGACACGGGGCCAAACAAGGATTCCTTCACCATCTATTCCTCTTTCTTTTTCATCTATTCCCACTCCTTCCTTATTTATTCCTTCTTCTACTCTATCAAAAAACTAACAACTTCCTTCTCTGTCGGCTATCAGAATGTCAGAGGCCTTAATACTAAACTTACTAAGCTCTTTGTAGATAGTCTGTCATTTGATTTTGACCTAATCGTCTTTACTGAGACTTGGTTAAAACCTGACGTTTTTGACGGCACAGTTTTACCCTCTAATTTCAATATTTTTAGACGTGATCGTACTGTTCGTAGGGGTTGTGGAGTTCTTATTGCTGTAGATTCCGCCCTATCATCGGGTCTGATAACAATACCTGTCTTAAGTAGTATCGAATTTATATGCGTTAAGGTATCTTTTACTCGTTTTTGCATTTTTGTTACCTGTTCTTACATTCCGCCCCAATCGGAATGGCCAACCTACTTACTACACTTAAAATCTATTAAATTTATACTTGAACTACTTTCTGACGGAGATTCATTAATTGTCCTTGGGGACTTTAACCTGCCCACTATAACTTGGTCAGCACTTAATGGTAGCAAAACGTTGCTGCCCTCTGGGTGTCACGATTTTATTGATGGTGTGCTTGAGCTTTCGTTGGCCCAGCTGAATTCGATTTCTAATACGTCTTGCAGATTTCTGGATCTGATTTTTACTTCTGATCCTAGTTTTTGTGAAGTATCTAGAACTAGTCCAATGGTGTTACCATAGGATAGTTTTCATCCAACTTTAGAGTTATCTATTGAGTTTCCCAGTCGCGAGCCCATCTCCGAGTGTGATCCTACGGTACGCACCCGATGTTTTCGGAAGACTGACTTTGTCGCACTAAACAATGCCTTTCTTATTACCGATTGGACTAATTCATACACTTGTACGGATATGAACTCCGCCATTTCTTTACTTTATACCACTGTTGACTCAATCTTTAATGACTGTGTACCCCTAGTGTCTCCTGTATAGGTATTACAAAAAGTATAAAGTCACGGGTCTATCATCGGATCTTTCTCGTTACTTGGTTGCTAAATCGAATTTTATTGTTTCTAATTCTAATTGCTATAATAATTACTTACAACGTTGCAAGTTGCAATTTTCCAAAAATCCTAAAGAGTTCTATAGTTTCGCTAACTCAAACCCTAATTCTATGTCCCTTTCGCCGTTTGGTGTTTTTAATAATGTTCGGCCTCTTCTGATCAATCTATTTCTAATTTATTTGCTAACTTCTCGACTACGTACACATCCACTAAGTACAACTCTAGTCAGATATATCCATATCCTATAACGAAATCCAACTGCATTCTTAATCCTATTATAACGGAAAGTTCGGTAGCTAAGCCGGTATACTCACCGGGTCCAGACGGTATTCCCGCTTGTGTCCTGAGGTTCTGTGCGGAGTCATTGTGCTCGCCTTTACTTAAGCTTTTTGAGTTGTCCGTTACACTGTCCGAGTTTCCAACTATATGGAAGGATTCGTTTATTTTACGTCTTCACAAATGTGGCAATAAATCCGACGTTACTAATTACAGAGGAATTTCTAAATTGTCAGCGATACCTAAACTGTTTGAGAAAATGATGACGTCTCAAATACAGCATTTATGTAAATCTATTTTTTCGCCATACCAGCATGGGTTTGTCAAGAAATAGGTCTACCACAACTAACCTTCTACAGTTTACATCTTTTGTAATCCAAGGTTTTAAAAAACAAAAGCAAACTGATGTTATATATACAGATTTCAGTAAGGCTTTCGATGTAAACCATGCCTTACTATTACATAAGCTGAATTTAGTTGGCTTTCCGGATGCTCTGCTTGCTTGGATTTCACAATATCTAAGCAATAGAAGGCAGAGGGTTCTTTTTAAGTCGTCTCTTTCTAAGATCATTTGTGTTGAATCGGGAGTCCCACAGGGCAGTCACCTTGGCCCATTACTATTCACCATTTTTATTAAGGATCTTCCCACCGTTCTTTCAAATTCTAGAGTTCTTATGTATGCCGATGATGTAAAAATCGCTAATCGCATCGTAGACTCTCTCTCATGTCATACCTTGCAAGCTGACCTGAATGCTTTTCAGGGGTGGTGTAGGGCTAACTTGTTATCGCTAAACTGTTCTAAGTGCAAAATATTGTCTTTTTATAGAGGTTCTTTCCAATTAGCCAGTTACTTTATAAATAATTTCCCGTTAGAAGAAATTAATAATACTTTTTTGGTGGTTAAAGATTTGGAGAAGATCCCCAATAGCCCGTAAACTTATTTTTATTCAGCATATGTATATCGATTACTGCTAGTAGGGCTAAGAGTGCTTTTGGTTTTATAAAGCGCTGGTCGAAGGAGATCAAGGATCCATATACTACCAAAGTACTTTATACTTCATTAGTCCGTCCCATATTGAAGCATGGAAATTTATCAAAAAAAAAAAAAAATAAGAATCTGTACAAAAACAGTTTTTACTTTTTGCCTTTCATAATTTGTGTAGGGATGGAAATGTACAACTTCCATCTTACTCTAGTCGACTTCAGTTAATTAACCTTCCTTCTTTAGCTAATCGTAGAACTATGCTTGGTGTAACTTTTCTTTACAAACTTTTGAATGGTGAGATTGACTCTTTCGAGCTGTTGAGCCAAATTAACATTTCTGTTTCATCTAGAAGGACCCGCAATTTTACACCGCTTTTACTTCCCACTTGCACAACTAACTTTTCTCTGCATGAACCTTTTCGTATACTATGTAGTGACTACAACAGACTTTGGCACGTCATCGGTTCCGAAACATCGCTTCCTGGTATAAAAACTGCGATCTGCGATCTCCTTCCTCGCTCGTAATTAGTTGTAATCATCTTTATTTTAACCTATCCTGTTTTTTTTTATATGTAACTTATTATCTTATTACATTTAATATTTTCCATTTCTTTAGTTTAATTTTATGTTAATATATGTAATACGCCTATGCCTTTAGGTCGGAGTGGCTAGAGGTTGTAACATTAACTTTACTTAGGGTCATTCATAACAGGCCCGGGCCTGGTGTCATATGGGCCAAAAAAAAAAAAAAGAAACTATTTTTTTCACACACCAGCAGAAGATATTGGCAGAAACACTCATTTGAAAGGACGAGATGTCCCGAGAATACGAAAATTTAAATTTAAAATTTTCCACCGCAATATTCGAGACGTTAACTTTCTTCCGAATATAGGCTATTACATCATCAGATGTGACAACAGGGTCTAGCCTAGAAACAAATATATGTTTCTTTGGTGGTATGCCAACGAGGGGCCGCGGTCCCAAAGCGCCAGTCACAGAAGCAACGATGGACAAGTCACACACTGTAGCAGTCAACTTGTTTACGCGGCCCTCTATACTTTTAGAACTATCGGCAATTTCCATTGGAATGGGTAATTGCCCGGACACATCGGACACTACAATAGGTATCGTTTTTAAGAGATCATTCCCAGGTGATACCGGTAATTCCTTACTAATCAGATTCACAACCGGGCTCTTAAACGATATCAATTGCTGTACATTGGGAGACGACGGTGCATGAGACCGGTCGGGGACGATAAGAGACGCTGGCGGATCTACAGATACAGAAATACCTCAAGGACTGGTTTTGTTACGTTTCGGAGACTCATTCATAAGCGATAAGCTTCTAAACTGAGTCTCCACCGCAGTAAATTCCGCTTGGAGTTTTTTAAGACCTGCCGTCAAAGTGTCAAAACTATCTCTAGTCCGCCTCATGAATGAGTGCATCTCATTCTCGATTTCCCGGGATCACATCCATATTTCAAGCCACCAAATTTAGCACTACACTCCTTGATTCTGCCTGCATTGTCACACAGCCAACAAACAATATAATCATGGGAGTCAACAGCATTAGTGGCATCTATGCAATTACTTTTTGAGCAGACAACCATTTTATAATTTAATTTAATTTAATTTAGAAAAACAAAAAATAAGAAATAAATTAAAAAATTTTAAAGGTTACCAAATATGTGTATAAGAAATATACTGACCATTTCTGACACAAGGGTTAATGTGCAGAGTAAGCCTTCACAACTAAAAAGTAGAAATTACAAGAATATACAAAAACATAAACACATATCACAGAGTCGCGGGTAGGCAAAAGACGAGAGCGCAAATCAAACAAGAAGAGGAAAGAGCGGGAGAGTGCGTCAAATTGAACACATGCAACAATATTTTCTACACAAGAGCGCGATAGTTAGTTAAAACCGTAAAGACACAAAAGCAAAAGAGATAAACAAAACAACAACACCGCTAACGCAAGTATTGTTGTAAGTTTTGATTTTATTTAAATTTAAACAAATACACAAATGCGACAGCAAGAATTCGGGAAATGAAAATAAAATTCGGATGCTGGAAATATTAGCCGATAATGAATTTACAAGTTACAGAAAAGAAATTAATCGCGAAAAAAAAAGTTGATAAGCGTAAAAAAAAACACGTCCGTTCTCTGCAACGAGTGAAAGTGAGGATACGCTTGCAAGTTGTTTGTTTTTCTTTCCTTACTTATAGCCGTCAATGTACATGGCTATTTGAACTCATCCCGTCGTGCTGATCAAGAATATATATACTTTATTTGGTGGGAGATGCTTCCTTCTATGCGTTGCACACTTCTGTTCAAAATTAATATACCCTTTTTGAAGGGGTATAAAAATTAATCCTTGCTTTGGTTTTCTGTCTTTTTCTTGCATCAGATTATCGGTTGCGCTCGTTTTCTTGATTTGAGACGGAATTTGATGAATTTTCATTTTTTGCAGTGTAAAGCACACAAGGAAGTGCACACATAAAACTACATTTTTTTAACGCTCTCTTTGTACCGGGCCCTGCTCTATGTATGCTATGAGCCATATATCGTCTCTCGGGGAGTTCACTTCGGAGCGTCCACAATATTATTAAATCACTCATGTCTTTTATGGTTTTTACTCTTCACTTTCACTGTTTCACTTGTGTTTTAGACCTGTTTGGCTAGTTCCCAGGGGGTTTGTTGTCTAGCCCGAGGCCCCCCTTTATATAGGACATGACCTGAAGACAGATTTGTTTCTAAATATGTTGTTAATGCAAAGATGCTTGTCATCCTGCAAAGTCAACATTCCCAGCAACATTCCATGTGTCAATCTGTAGCCGCTGCAAAGGTAATAACAGGGCTACAGTTGACACACCTGTCAACTAACTAGTACGCTTTGACTTATTAGTCAATTAATCATTACTATCCGACATCTATATCTAAAAAAAAAACCGGAATACTAAAACCAATACAACAACAAACTTCACTCTTGTGCTGCATTGTGCCTAACTAGCAAGTCTTATACCTAGCCCAGGTACAGCCGTGTCGAATTAAAATGAATGATGTATTTTTGGACAACATGCCAAGGGCACCACATTTTATGAATCGTCTTTTCAAACGTCCTCTAAAGCCAGATCAAGACTCCATCAACGCCTGAGAGAACAATAAACCACCACCGTTTGTGTGCAGTGGAATCTCCTCAATCAGAACGCTGCAACAAGTAGTATTACAAATCCTACCAGAAAGTTCTTTCACTCTGAAAAAAAGCAAACTTTGACAATGCAGAAGTTTTTATACCCTTGCAGTCCTTGGCAATAATTTTTTTACATTTTGAAATTTGTTTCCCTCCAACTCAATTCATCAACACACAAACAAAACATCATTTCTCTTTTTACTCCAATTTTTTCTTCTTATTCAATCATTCATTAACCAAAGCACAACACACATACACATACAGTTCGTGTAGCGCTGCGTCTGTCTGTGTGTGTGTATGCATGTGATCTGTTTCATTTGCTGATGACGTAGTTGGCAGCAAGCAGCGCTGCCGGCAGCAATTGAACCAATTTGTACTGACTGTAACTTCTGTTCTATTTATCCGATCAGAATCAAATTTTGGGATCTGAGATTTCATGTCAAATTCTATTATATTGGTAAATTTCAAGTATCCACTACTCCAATTTTTCAAAAATTTTTGTTCCGATCCTAAAAATTTTCATACTTTATCTCACTCGGATAATAAAAAGTTCCCCAAAAAAATTTCAATATGGCTGAGTAAAACGCATACGCACCGACGGTCAGACGGACATGGCTATATCGACTCAGCTTCTCATGCTGATCAAGAATATAGATACTTTATGGGTTCAGAAACGTCTTCTGTGCGTTACAAACATCTGACCAATTTTATAATACCCTCTGCAAGGGTATAAAAACAATAGAAGCACTGTTCGAGTGTACACTAACTACAGTCATGAATTTAGAAAATTAGTTGCTTACTTAAATAAACTTAAATAAAATTTTGAATTTTACTGTTACAAGTTGAAAAGAGATAAACCATTCAGGGTATGCATAAAGAACCTGCACTTTGATACTGACACAGACTAATTGAAAAAGGAAATTACAAACGGGAACCATAAAGTACTCAATATTCATAACCCAAACAGGATTTCGAAACATATTTTTTGGCCAATAACAATCAGATATACGACATTCGAGTCTTATGCCACCAACTTAATGTCGTAAATGTCTAAATTTCGGCCACACCGAATACGGCTGCCATAAAATAGCTCGTTGTGCTAGTTGTGGAAATTTTGGTTATATGACAACTGACTGCCCTGAAGGACCCAATTCACTGAACACCTGTGCTCTTTGCAATGAGAACTAATCGGCTTACTATAAAGGATGCTTACTCTCAACAGGAATAAAAAAAGATTTCCAATTTCAAACTCCTGCTGTTCAAGGAAATAATCAAACCGAAACCTCCTTCAGCAGACCAAGTATAACATATGCCCAGGCAACAAGAGGCATACCACCTAGGGTACTGAACAGCAGTCCGAGCAACTGGTGCTACATAATCAGCAAAAACAGATCGAAGATTACCAAATGCAACTGAATGCCTTAAATGCTCTGGTAATAGAGCAATCCTATAAAATTTCAGACCTGGTGGATACCATTTCAAAATATTATTTATTTTTTTATTTTTGGATTTATTTACGTCAACTAACACAGCAGTCGACGAAAAAGCTTAAGCTAAAAGACAGATAACAATTAATTGAAGAAGGTAGTTTAGCTTTATACACTACTAAACATCCCCGACCCGGTGGAGGTGTTTTATTTGCACAAGGTGCCAGCTATGCCGCGATTCACATCCAATGGTGTCAGGTATAAGTTGCAGCCAATCCAAGTCCAGAATATTTTCAGTGGTTTCGCTGTAGATGATTAAAAAGTATAGCGCGAATAGAAGTGACAGAAAGATGAGGAGAAATAAGGTGAGAAAGGTTGTAAAATGATTGGCAAAGAACACGAAAAGGTTCGTGAAGAGAGTAGTTAGTCAAACATCTAGTAAGGTTTTTTTTTTTTTTTTTTTTTTAATTTACTGGGTTCCTCCAATTTGCAATCTATCCAACAGAGAATAATAAGCAAATACCATGACCATACATTGACATTGTGAGAATATTTAAAAAAGAAGTTATGTGAGGAAAGAAAATCGGTTACGCTGAAGGGTCAGTCCTCATCTAGCTCCGGAAAACCAAGTCCGGCAGGTCCAATGTGTGCAGCCTCCTTAGACGGCGTGTGGCGTTGCTATTATCCATCAAGTTAATGGCCAGTGGGTTAGTGTGCCCTTCAAGCCGCACCAGATGGGCCTTGGTGATTCTGACAATTTCTCCGTGTACCGAAGCATATCTCCAGCATATCGTGTAGCTCTCTATTTGAAGTAAATAGATGGGCATCGGACAGGATTCTTAAAGTCTTATTTTGGAAAGTTTGTATGAGGTTCACGTTTGAACGGCTGGCAGTGCCCCAAATAGGAACACCATAGGTCCACATTGGCTTTAGAATGGTTTTGTACATTAAAAGTTTGACGTGGAGCCGCAGGGTAGACCTCTTTCCAAGCAGCCAGAGGTGGCTCCTGAGTCTGGCGTTCAATTGGTTACGTTTGTTGCTAAGATGCGTCCTCCAAATGAGACGTCTGTCCATAATGAGGCCCAGGTATTTAGCCGAGTCGCTGAATGGAATGGTACTTCCATCCAGATGTATGGCAGGGCAGTATCCTCTTCGGAGCGCAAAGGTTGTTTGCACAGACTTCTCGGGGTTGACGCCAATATTCCAGCGCCGGAACCAGTTTGATTCAGGTGCAGTTAGACGCCATTAACACTTGGATCCGACGTGAGGGAACACAAAAATATAGTGTATCTAGTAAAATAGTAGAAATGACTTCACCATTGAAGAGATTATGAAGAAGAAGAATGCCAAATACGGGCCTACGGTTGTAAAGTGAAGGAAGATAAATAAGAAAAATTCTGTCAGAATAAGAACGCGTAACGCCAACTTAAGGAATTGCTTCTGAACCCTCTCAATACTACGCTGGTGAACATCATATTGAGGGTTCCACACTGGCGAGCAATATTCTAGAGTAAGGCGAACTAACGAAGTGTATAAAACCTATGTTACGTGGGGGTCATAAAATTCTTTGGCCCAACGTTTTATGAAGCCAAGAAGACTGCATGCTCTACGAGGCATAAAAGAGCACTTAGAGGCATTAAGGTGTAATTTATTAACGTGGCACCAATCACAGAACGCATCGAGATCTGATTGCAAGTACTGTTGGAAAGAAGGATCATTATATGAATAGCAAATCTTCACGTCATCCGCAAACATGAGCACGCGTGAATGAGCCAAGGCCAAAGGCAAATCGTTTATAAACAAGGTAAATAACAGTGGGCCCAGATGACTGCCTTGGGGGACACCTGACGTAACTTGAACAGTTTTAGATATCGAGGAACGAAAAGACACCTTTTGGGTTCTGCCAATAAGATACGACTTTAACCAAGCCAATAGTTTCGGGGAAAAACCCATGATGTTAAGTTTCATGAGAAGCATAGAATGATCAACCGTATCGAAAGCCTTACTAAAGTCAGTATAAATAACATCAGTTTGACACTTTTTACGGAAGCCATAGTGTACAAGGGTAGTCAATTCTAGAAGGTTAGTAAGCGACGAACGACCTTTCATGAAGCCATGCTGACAAGGAGAAAGAGTGGATCTGGATAGGTGTTGAAGGGAAGACGTAATAATTTTCTCAAACAGCTTAGGTATTGCCGAAAGTTTGGCAATGCCACGGTAGTTAGAAATATCCGATTTACTACCCTTTTTAAAAAGCGGAATAATAAAAGACTCCTTCCAAATATCAGGAAAGCTACAAGTCTCACTCGATATAAAGAATAACCGAGATAAAGGCTTAGATAGGGAAATCGAATGCAACTAGGTATATTATCAGGCCCGGGTACGAAGAGAGACGTCATAGATGACAAGCTAGAGATAATACAGTCTTCAGTAATACTAGGAAAAAACTTACAAGTTAAATGTGGGATTTAGAAGGGATAGGGTGTGGGATCGGAAACTGTAGTAAAATAAGTCGACTGAAAGAATTTAGCAAACAGATCTGCATTATTAGCAGTCCGGTCATTAAGTCTGAAGGTGGAAGGTAGTAAATTAGAGCGTCTTTTGGACCTTGTAAAATTCAACATTACAGCGAACGATATAATTATTGTAGCATTGAGTATTTAAAGGACAAGATTGAGGTTTGGCTACACGATAATTTGCATAGTCAAGTCGCGAACCAGTTTTTTTAAATCTTTTAAAATATCTCGATTTAATGTTACGGAGATTAAACAGCCTACGTGAAAGTTTGGTAAGGCGAAGCTCTTACACTAATTTTTCATAGCGCCTAAGGGTATGCACAAAAAGGTGGTCTTCGGTTTTGTAGGCTTTACCAACTTTTTTCGCTTCATTTGGTTGTTACAATTCCCAACCAATTCTAGCGTTGAAGACATGGTATGGCTATTGCAATTCCGGAGTTCTTTAGCAAAGTCTGCTGATGATAGAACTTGGTAGTTCTTGAAATAGCTATACAGACAACCTGCTCACCTTTTTGTGTTGCCTTTGAAATAATCTTCTTTTGGAAGATTGACCTCGAGCCGGCTAAACTGCAAGGTTTGATTTAAATTTCAATAGGTCGTAATCTAACCAGATAACACCAACGGAAGGCACGCCGTTACTTTGGAATTTTTATTCCAAAAAAACCCTTTTTCTATGTGGTACAATATACCGTATATGAAATAACAGGTCGTGATATTAGTTTGGTAAGGCGAAGCTCTTACACTAATTTTTCATAGCGCCTAAGGGTATGCACAAAAAGTTAATCTTCGGTTTTGTAGGCTTTACCAACTTTTTTCGCTTCATTTGGTTGTTACAATTCCCAACCAGTTCTAGCGTTGAAGACATGGTATGGCTATTGCAATTCCGGAGTTCTTTAGCAAAGTCTGCTGATGATAGAACTTGGTAGTTCTTGAAATAGCTATACAGACAACCTGCTCACCTTTTTGTGTTGCCTTTGAAATAATCTTCTTTTGGAAGATTGACCTCGAGCCGGCTAAACTGCAAGGTTTGATTTAACAAGTCAAGATATATTAGGCAAGTTAAAAAATCACTTTATACTATAAGAAAATCACGATCTTTAAGACGACTAAAAATAGTTCGCAAAGCATCAGCATGGTGCATGTAGATCATGATATCAGAAGCTGGAGGAATATATGAACAAGAAATATATAAGCTAAAGTTAGAACATGTAACTTCGACGCAAATAAAGTCAACACCTAAGGGGAGATCAATCGGCACAACACTTGAACACAGATTCGAGTTGACAGCAATGGTTACTCCACCACCACGATGACCAATAAGAAATAAAGTTATTAGAAAGAATTTCATTATCCAAAACAGAGGAGTTAAGCCAAGTTTCAGAGAATGCTAATATGTCAGCCGAAAGGGTTTGGCTATCGCAGAATAGTTTCGAGAGCTTGGTAAGAAGTCCTCTTATATTTTGATAATGAATGCAGAGACTAGACGTTATTAGTTTTTTGAAGCAGAAGATACATTAGGAAGGTGGACAGGCAAAGGACGAGAGCGCCTATTGGCCGCAAACTCGTGTACAACTAGGCCCTCTGGCCAAAAGTTAGGGTCAACCATAGCTGAGAAATACTCATTTGGTACTGTAATTTTAAACGAGGAGATTTTCGAGGCCTAGAAAACTTAAACTTTTGAATTAAAACTTTAGCAGGGCAATGTAAGCTGCCACAGACGACTCAGAAGTATCTGGAGCAAGCCTAGACATAGATAATTGTTTGCGGTGTGGCATTACAGTTAGTGGAGGCGGTGGAGCATTGGGATCCGCAAGTAATTGAGAGCCAGCATGATCCTGTAATTGATCAGAGTTCCTATGAGGAATAGATTAAGGTACACCACGGCTTGTAATGGCTACTTCAATCTGAAAAGAAGAGCAAAAAGAGGGACAAGAAGATGGTGTTTAAAGAAAGAAACTTTAAACGAAGATCCCTGTACATACGGCTAAAATCAAGCTGCTGGCTGGCACAAGATGGGCAAGTCCAGCGTATTAAGCCAAGCTCAGGATTAGACACAGACAAACCAGAAAATTTGTCGTAGTCGCGGCCGTTGAAGCCAGCACATTTTAAGTGAATAAGATTATCACAGAGCCTACAAGATATTGCTCTATACTGATCATCAAAATGATCAGAATGCTTGCAAGTAGGTAGACAACAAGCCACTGAAAAGCCAAAAGAAAGACAAGGACAAAAATATATAAGAATATATACAAAATTTAATAAAATTTAATAAACAAAGATAATTATCGATAAAAAATCAATAATTTCAAATAAAACAAGAGAGAGTGCAAGAACAGTTATAAGCCGTACTTTGTGAGGCGGCCTTACAAAAGTGATTTCCTCACTTATAGCCATCAAAGTGGAGAGGCGTTTTATCTAAAAAGAGTAATGTTTACGAAAGAACGGACCACAATCTTAACATAAAAAATAACGAAATTATTGATCAAAGTAACTTACCGATCATTCCTATGGGAGCTATATGCTATAGTCACATAATCGTTATCAAATTCGGCAGAGTCATTAACAGATATATTAAACTAACTAACGAAGTTATTGACAAAAGTCACTGTTTTTTCCAGCTATATGAACTTGTCTCGTCGTGCTGATCCAGAGTATATATACTTTATATGGTCGGAGATGCTTCTTTCTATGCGTTGCACACTTCTGACCAAAACTAATATACCATTTTTGCAAGGGTATAAAAACTGTTTTATTTGGCGAATTATGGAAATAAAACACAAGGGTGTCAAGCAAACAACAGCAGCGGAGGCATAAACAAACTAGGCACAATTAAAAATTGAGGAAAAACAATAAATATTAATAAGAATTAAGGAGCTATGCAAAAACACGACCGTCACGTCAGAGTGCAGAAGCTTATAGAATATATTGTCTTTTAGAATATGTATTTGGCACGGAAATGGCCTTCGTAACAAGGCCCCAGAAGTAACTGCTTTCCTTAAACTACGAGATGTACATATAATGCTAATACAAAGACTTTTGAATGCGCCTTTTTAAAAATATTTGGCTTCGAGCATTACAATGCTCACGGAGGAGGAGCTAATCACCATGGTGGTGCTTCCACTCTGGTTAGATCAGTCATCCGTCATACACCGTTGCCGCTGTCTTCTTGTCGTGAAGTGCAGCTTCCATGCATTGTTGTAAACTCCAACATAGACTCAATTCAACTTGGCGCCATCTATCTTGCCCCAAACACAAATATTTCCCAAGATCTTGAGGGCATACTTATTGATAGATCACCTAAAACCTTAATTGAAGGTGATTGGAATGCCAGACACTCTTTTTGGGGTGATTCACAAAATACACGGGCGTTAAGCAGTTATTTGATGTTGTTGGTGTTTAGATTATATAAAATAAGAGAACATTAAGCCAATTATAATAGAAATGTATGTCAATGTTAAGTATGTAACCCGATTATAGAGATCGATGGCTCATCAGTCATAAGTAGATCTGATATGGTCAGCAGTAAACAATAAAGACCTAGTTAATCAATAAAAACGTACTTTGCTGACCTAACACTATGTCGAACTATGCACTGGTGAGCTCGCTATTTTGTACTATAAAAGAAATGCATTATTCTTAGTAAGATCAGATACCAATTGTAGCTACATCGGGTGTGCATCGCTGTGTCTTTGGCCCCCATCTCTACCTTTGTAATCTCACTCCGAGGTCCACCCAATTTATGTGTTGGTTGCGACAACCTTTAGTCACTGGTTTATGTGCTAGTGCCTATATATATATAAATAAATAAACATTTAATAACTTCAAAAAACACTAACGTCTTTCATTGAACAGATGTTACAATTAATACCAGATTCAATGCATTGGCTTCTGGAGGTCCAACTTTCTTTGCGCCGGGCACCACGAGAAACCCTTCTCCTGTTGATTTCGCACTTTATCGTGGTACTACTAAGTACTACTGAGTTCTGAGTACTACTCATCCGTGAACTGCATGACCTCAACTCAGATCACATACCACTTCTGGTGGAGCTCAACTCAACGCCTCAGCCACTCCCTCCTCGTCGCCACCTTTTCTCATTTGGATCTAAGCTGGTCACTTTTCGGTAAGCTCTTAACGAATCTCTGCATCCAGAAATTGAGCTTACGTCAGCAGCTGATATTGACTTTACCGCTGAACTGCTCCAAAAACTTATTGAGGATGCAGCTGCTGCTGCTTCACCCGCTACGCATACCATACTCAACTATCCGTTAAATAACCTAGACAATCTTCTTGACCACATCAAAAGCCTCCTGGCATATAAGCGCTGCCGTCGAAAACGCTGGATAAGACTAACGATTCCCGTCTACAAGCAAATGCTTAATGCTGTAGGCAGACGCTTAAAGCCACAATTGGCAGAGATTCGCCAACAGCCAATTGTTGCTTTACTGGAACAGACATAAAGGAAATGGAATCAAGTTTACTCTCATGTACTGAAAAATGACAACATCACTTCCTGTACTTAGCCGGAGATTTAAGAACAACTTAAACGTGTAAAACTCAAGAAAGCGCCGGGTCACGATCCCATTGATGAACGAGTGCTTAAGCCACTAGCTGATAAAGCTATAGACTTTCTTGTGGTCATGTGCAATGCTATATTTCACATTCAACACTTTTCAGCGGTCTGGAAGCGTGCTGTGATTGCAATCTAGCAAACCTGAGGACGAAATTGGCCCCTACCGGCCAATTAGCCTAGAGGCCTGTGCCTGTGCTCTCCAAAGTATTCGAAAAAATACTTCTTGGTAGAGTACTAGCACACCTGGGTAGCAACGAAGCCATGCCGAAGCACCAACTTGGCTTCGGGAGTCAGCATGGTACGCCTGAACACGTAAACAAGGTTGTTCATCATATCCTAAGTGCTTTCGAAGAAGAGAAATATCCATATCCACCATATCTTTGAGAAAGAAAATTTAATGTGGTTATAAGAAACGCATGCTCATCCTTAAAACCCATCTGCGCAGGAGTTCCACAAGGTAGCGTACTCGGCCATGTTTTATTCACACTGTTTAGAGTCGATATGCCAACTCCTACCGAGTTCACAACCAACTCCATGATGATTGCGACGGAAATTACGCGGCTTAGACAAAAGGAAAAAATATATATTTTTAGATATTTGCCTAATAAACAGCCAGATAAAAATAATTAAGTAAGTCGTCTCGCCGACTTAGATATACCATACACCAGTAAAGCAAATATTTTAAATTTAATAAACAAATGCATTTTCACATGCTTTTTATTACAAGCATAACTTAGTATCTCGCTCACTCAAGCATACGAGCACCCTAGCGCCCCCACCAGCCAACGGCCAACTCCGGCCTTATGTGAAAACGTTTATATGCATAACTTGGCTATTTTTAGTCCGATTTCGATTTTACGGAAGGGGGCGTGGCAAAAATTTGAAATAAACATGATCACTCTACATACTACACGGGCCTACATACCAAATTGTTTGGCTCTATCTCTTATAGTCTTCGAGATCTACGCGTTTATAGGTATGGACAGACGGACGGACGGGCAGACGGACGTAGGGACGGACAGACGGACATGGCTAGAACGACTCGGCTGTTGATACTGATCAAGAATATATATACTTTATGGGGTCGGAAAAGCTTCCTTCTGCCTGTTACATACATTTTTGCGACTTTAATATACCATTTCACCCTATAGGTGTATGGTATAAAAATTCTAGAAACCAGAGGGCCGACCGCGCCGAAGTTTGTATACCCTTGCAACTGTTTTGACAATTCTTTCCTTACCCATAGCCATCAAAATGTAAAAACGTTTTATCCAAAAAGTCTAAGGTCTACGAAAGACCGGCCTACAATCTTAGCATAGGAAATAACGAAGTTATTGATCAAAGGCACTGTTTTCCACAGATCGTTTCTATAGGAGCTATATGATATAGTCACCCGATCTTGATTAAATTTGGCACAGTTGTTTATTTGTGTAGTAGACTTATTCAATTTCACGCTAATAGCTTAGAAAGTAACGAAGTTATTGAGAAAAGTCACGGTTCGGGACTTTGTCGTGTATGGGAGCATAATGGTCCGATCCGGCTGAATCCGAGATATCAGCTTTGTAGCTCTAACGGTCTAGGAAGAGTTTGCGTTGATCCAGACGGACGGACGGACATGGCTATTTGAACTTTTATTGTCGTGATGATCAAGAATATATTCTTTATATGGTCGGAGATGCTTCCTTCTATGCGCTGCACACTTCTGACCAAAATTAATGTACCCTTTTTGCAAGCGTATAAAATGCAGCAAGTGAGAAGAAAAAAGTGTTAAAATTAGCATGCAACGAAGTATTGCTGCTAATAACATTGGTCCAAGTTCAAATTTGTGAAAAATGTTCAAATTTAATTTTTTTTTTATTCATATGAATCGAAATAGGTACTTTTGAGTAAAAAATACGCAAAAGTGTTTTTGAGGTGGTTCACTTGGGAGATTTTCACACAAATATTTCCGCTCTTGCTTTTTGGAAATGTTCCAACACGATCGATATTTATTGTGGTATCGGTATCGGTATTATTTCTTGTAAGTGCATTTGTCCATCTAGTTTTATTCCTTTTACTTTATTGACACAACATTCGGGATATGAGTCTATGTATGACTTAATAAATCTTCCCATCTTCGGGAATTAAAAAGAGCCAAATCGTTGAATTTTTTTCTGCATACTGTAAAGACCTACATTATCGTGGTTGCTTTTAGTAATTCTCCAACGAATCGCTTGAGAAACTACTAATTTATCGCCTTTAACGGTCTTTGTATTTGTCATGTCCAGCGTTGTAAAGTAATGATTTCTTGCTTACTTTGGCAATTGGTCTTCTACGACTGACATCGGGTAGTGTTGATTTACTGTGACTACGTTGAGGAATCTGGAATCAACACATAAACGATGTTCCCCATTGGGTTTGGTACCAAAATCTAGGGCGCTGCATGTGGTGATGTACTTTGCTGGATTATGTTGTACTTCAGGAGTTCATCTATTACTGTTCGCAAAGCATCTCTTTTCGCAAATGGGACTTGATACCCCGTCACACAATAGGATTGTTACTACGTAGATGCATACATCTAGTCGCTTGTTATCCATCACGATCTCCGTTAACAGGCATTTCTTTGACTCAACAATTCCTCCGCCAAAACCTCTGAAAGAATTGGTCATAGCCTGTAAAACTTTTTCCTTCGGTACTTGAGATTTTAGCATGAATGTATTGTCGCTGCCAGTGTCTACAAACGCCTCAAATTCGTGACCTTCAATAAGTATTTTTTTTTTCAAGATTGGCGGGCGCGTCTTTTAGTTTATGCTATAAACTTTCGACACCGTTGATCTTGCAAGCTCGTAATCTTTCCCTTCATGTCTTATTTTAGATTAAACCATACATCTTGGCCTTTTGGATTTAACTGAACACTTGGCTGCAATATGTCCAATATTAAAATAATTAAAGCATTGTAGCATTTAGCCGTATTATCCGTGTTAACCTCCATGGTTTTTGTGATATCTGACGACGCGTACTCCGCCGTACGGGATGACTGCCAAAGGTGAAGAATTCATATTCTCCAGTGTCAGAAATAGTTCTGCACTTGAACAAAAAATCATGGCTAGTAAAGCTTTTTTGACTCTTGACTAATCCACTGATAATATAAGTTGATGGATCTATCTTCTATATTAGCTTTTCGACCTATCACAATCATTGAATAGAAGTATTCAATTAAAGTTTTGTTATGCTTTCTCTTACGGCGCATCATTTTCCTTTAACATCTGATAAATTAATTGAACTTTTTAGTAAAGCATCCCAATTGATCCCAAGTCTGATATTCTCTTTGTGAATCCAGCCAGTCTTTAGTTACACCTCTTGGCTTGTACTATACAGCAACCAATATGGTGGCATATCTTCACTCATAAAAAATGTGCAACTGTTCAGCTTTCAAAAATTGTTGCGCAGTTACTGCTCATTGTATTGGGTCAAGTTCGGGTAGCATTCCTATAACATCTTTTATAGATGTATTACTGTTGTAGTCCCATGGACTTTTCCATTAGCCCAGTTCCAGTTTGGAAGATTGTGACTGTTTTGCATCTTTTCGAAAGATACAAGAAAGATACGAGGCCAGACTAAGACTAAACAAAGACTGAGGCTCTTCCAGAGATCGGAGCCTTAAATATACCTCAAGAGGGTGTTGAGCCGATGTTGAGAGTAGGTCGCTCTTCTGGTGAAGTTAGCAGAAACGGGTTGGTTACAAAGAATAGAAAAGTGCCTATGCTATGTGAAAGGAAGTTAAAGTGCTTACTCTAGATAAAAGAAGTCATTAATGGAACAAGTGGATAGTGTGAATTAAAATGTCCGGGAGATGTCTTATCTCCTCCGTTCGGGTTCTTAGTAGAGCCAACGGGTACATGGGCAGCTTATGTCATAACTTAGCTCGTTGACGTTTTTTGTAAATTTAGAAGTTATTTCATCTAACTTGCATTCTACTGGTAACGCTTTATTAAGAAGAACGATTAGAATTTTTGTTTTTTGATTGTATTAAGGTAATTGTTCTCTTAGACTGTGTATATGCCTTGTGTTGATGGGAATACTTTTGACTTAGTTGTTGGTATGTTGTCTTGCTGCATCATTGCTGTTCGGGGTGCAGGGCATGTTTCTTCTTGTTCTGTAGCGTATCGTGAAGAGAAGCATGTGCTCAATCCTCCCTGCTTAAAAATCGACATCTCGGAGATTTCTTACCTCCTCTGCTCGGGATCTTAATAGAGCACTTGTGCATGGGCTGCTTATGCTATCCTTTAGCTCGTTGATGTTTTGTTATAAGTTTAGACGTTACAGTGCTTGGATTACTTCATCTAGTATGCGTTCCACTAGTAACGCTTTATTGAGAACGATGATTAGGATTTTTTGATTGTGTCGAGGTAATTAGGATATTTTTTTCAGAGTATCGCTTTCGTATATTCCAGGCGTGTTGTACCTGTCTGTATTCATTTAACCTCTCACCCTATACTTATGCTTGGAGTTCTCCAGTTGGTACTCCCTGTGGTTTTATCGATAGTCAGCGTGTTCCTCAGATGATTAAGATGTTGTCCTAGCATAGGTTTATAATCCTGATTGGTTCTGTTTTATCAGACTATTTTCTATGTTGGTATCCGTTCGACATGTAGGGGAAGCTTATGTTAGCGCTCTTGTTATATCTCATGATTACTGCTTCTTTCCTTAAAGATTGAGTTCCTTACGGCATTGTCGCTGTCGCGGCGTTGATAACCGGACAATAAAATATTATCCAGATGGATAGCCAATGTTTGCCTCGTTATCTCTTGGGTCTTTGTGCAAAAAGCTTTTATTGTTGTTGGTATTTCGACTTTTATGTTCCGTAAGCAGCCTCTGTGATGAGGGGGTGCCTTGGTTTTACAACCAGCCATTTTATTTTGGGCAAGCCTTCTATGAGGGGTCTTGGGATTTCGACCAATAATTTTCGGCAACCCCTGCTGTGAGGGGGGCCTTGGATTTACAACCAGAAGAAGGGCTTGGTTTTTCAACCAGATATTCACTTTTTAGCAGCTCCTTGCTTAGAAGATTTCTAACCGTTGATAAAGTTGTTTTGGCAAATTACTCCGCAAAGGGGATCTTGGGATGTAGATCCATCGACATTTGCAGTCCACTATTCATGGGTGCAACTTGCGTATGCAGGTGTCAAAGCTTGTTTATTATAATACGGAAGCGAGACGCTTCCCTTCCGGTGTTTTTTTTTTAAACGTTTCGTGGGTCAGCGCCGAAAAATACAAGGGACGCGAAAAATTTCCTTTTTTTTGCCGATTACACTCTTGCCATGCTTCCACTAGCTCATGTGTGCGGCAGTTTGCAAAACTCGTTCGGAGTCGCTAATTGAGGAGTCTTATTTGTTGTATTTTGTCGAATTTTCTTATATGTCTCAACTCAAGGTCTGGCAGAAATTAGTTTTGGAGATATTTATCTCAGGAGCGTTGCATTAATTTGTGCAACAAATTGTTCTTGGTGGCTTTAGCTTATCGAAAGTTCAATAAAATTCGCTGAATAGTCGGAATTTGCTCATGGGTTTATGTACCTGGTGTTTTCGCATCGTTGAGTCTTGCACTCTTACTGTGAGCAAAATTAAACAGCTTTTTTGAAACGTCAGCGAATTATGGTGTGAATGACCAAAGCTCGGTCTCAAGTTACGTTGATCGGTGGTTAAACATCGATTTGAAATGTTTATTCGCTTTGCGGTAGGTCAGCTTATGTTCTCCCATAGCGACTTTAATAAATTGTGCTATCTTTCGGTATGAGACGAATCGTCTCGTTAGGGTACGTAATGGCCAAACGGGCGGTGTCAGGAACCCGTCCTTTGGGCATCTCCTTTGTCCTGACCCGCAATCCCTCCAATTTTAATTGGTAGAATTGCGGGTCCCTGCTCGGGCGCCAGTTACAAGTCTATCATCCGTGTCTCCATGGGAGACATGGGAGATGACACACAAGACTCTTTCTTTAACCACTAGTTTACCATAAAACTAATTACACAGAAGCTTGATTTAAAGTTATAGTTCGTTTATTACTTGAATGTACCGCTGGTTCCGAGGCCAGACTAAGACTGCCCCTCTTCCAGAGATCGGAGCCTTAAATATACCTCAAGAGGGTGTTGAGCCGATGTTGAGAGTAGGTCGCTCTTCCGGTGAAGTAAGCAGAAACGGGTTGGTTACAAAGAATAGAAAAGTGCTTATGCTATCTGATAGGAAGTAAAAGTGCTTACTCTAGGTATAGGAAGTCATTAATGGAACAAGTAGGTAGTGTGGATTAAAATGGGTCACAATGTACTTAAGGTTATGGAATGTGTGGGTTATCAACGTGACTTTTAATGAGGGCGGGTATACTACCCGGAACTCATTCAGCAGTTTCTGGTATTGCGTCTTGTCTTGCTGCATCATAGTTGGTCGGGGTGCAGGGCACGGTTCTACTTGTTCTGTAGGAGTCGGCGTATCGTGGAGAAACGCGTGTGCTAACTCCTCCCTGCTTAAAAATCGACGTCCCGGAGATTGCTTATCTCCTCCATTCGAGTTCTTAGTAGAGCCGACAGGTGCATGGGCAGCTTATGACATCCTTTAGTTCGTTGATGTTTTATTGTAAATTTATTGATTACTTCATCAAATTTGCGTCCTGCTTGTAACGTTTTATTGAGCAGAACGATTAGATTTTTTTTTTTTTTAGGTTATTGTTCTCTTTGACTGGCTTGAGATAGTAGTGTATATGCCTTGTGTTGATGGTTCCCATTTTTTGATTTAGACTTTTGACTTAGTTGTTGGTA
Source organism: Drosophila paulistorum (assembly GCA_018152135.1). Lineage (NCBI taxonomy): Eukaryota > Metazoa > Arthropoda > Insecta > Diptera > Drosophilidae > Drosophila > Drosophila paulistorum. The sequence goes on from JAECXG010000803.1 coordinate 10,079,830, forward strand.
TCTCGTCTTGCTGCATCATTGTTGGTCGGGGTGCAGGGCATGGTTCTTCGTGTTATGTAAGAGACGCGTATCGTGAAGAGACGCATGTGCTCACTCCTCCCTGCTTAAAAATCAACGTCCCGGAGATTTCTTATCTCCTCCGTTCGGAATCTTAGTAGAGCAATTGTGCGTGGACAGCTTATGGCATCCTTTAGCTCGTTGATGTTTTCTGTCTGTATTCATAAAATTTTACCTCTCACCCTATACTTATGATTGGAGTTCTCCAGAGCGACTTGAAATCTTGGTACTCCCTGTGGTTTTGTCGATAGTCAGCGGGTTCCACAGATGATTAAGATGTTGTCCTAGCATAGGTTTATAATCCTGATCCTTGATTTGGTTAAATGGTGTTCCGTTTTGTCAGACTGTTTTCTACGTTGGCATCGGTTCGACATGTAGGGGATGCCGTTGTTAGCGCTCTTGCTATATCTCATGATCACTGATTCTTTCCTCGGAGAATGAGTTCCGTACGACGAGGTATTATCCAGTTGGGTAGCCAATGTTTGCCTCGTTATCTCTTGGGTCTCAGTGCAAAAAGCTTTTATTGTTATTGGCCTGTTGGTGACCATGTGCTTCTTGATATTCTTTTTTATGTCTTTGATGAAGATATTCGTATTCCCTCTTTCCTGTACTTCGGCGAAGCGGGGCTTTTGGGAAAGGTTGCCATTCCGGCTTAATTTTCTTCGTTATGTTATTTATTTTCGTCAGCCTCCATCGTGAGGGGGGCCTTGGAATCTCGACCAATATTTTCATTTTCTGCAGCCTCTGCTATAAGGGGGGCATTGGTATTGTAACCAGCCATTTTATTTTGGGCAACCCTTCTATGAGGGACCTTGGATTTTCAACCATTATGTTTTTTCGGCAGCCTCTGCAATGAGGGGCCTTGGAATTTCGACCAATAATTTTCGGCAGCCCCTGCTGTGAGGGGCGCCTTGGATTTACAACCAGTCCTTTTATTTTGGGCAACCCTTCTATGAGGGACCTTGGATTTTCAACCATTATGTTTTTTCGGCGGCCTCTGCAATTAGGGGCCTTGGAATTTCGACCAATAATTTTCGGCAGCCCCTGCTGTGAGGGGGGCCTTGGGACTTTCACCAATTACTTGTCTCAACGTAAGGTCTGGCAGAAATTAGTTCTGGATATATCTCAGGAGCGTTGCATTGATTTGTTGGTGGTTCTTGGTGGCTTTAGCTTATCGAAAGTTCAATAAAATTCGCTGAATAGTCGGAATTTGCTCATGGGTTTATGTACCTGGTGTTTTCGCATCGTGAAGTCTTGCACTCTTACTGTGAGCAAAATTGAACGTCAGCGAATTATAGTGTGAACGACCAAAGCTCGAACAACTGTCCGATCTCTAGTTACGTTGATCGATGGTTAAACATTGTTTTGAAATGTTTGTTCGCTTTGCGGTAGGTCAGCTTATGTTCTCCCATAGCGGAGTTAAATAAATTGTGGTTATTTCGGTAAAAGACGAATCGTCTCGTTAGGGTACGAGATGGCCAAATGGGCGACGGCGTCAGTTACCCGTCCTTTGAGCATCTCCTTTGTCCTGACCCGCAATCCTTCCAGGATATTTTAATTTTAATTGGTAGGATGACGATCCTTACTAGAAGGAAGAATTGCGGGTCCCTGCTCGGGCGCCAGTTACTAGTCTTAAGTACGAGTCCGGTCCATGGATACGAATCTGGTCGCTGCTTTGGAGCCAGTTACGAGTCTATCATCCGTGTCTCCATGTCGCGGTGTGACATTACCATGATCTTTCGGACACACATGGGAGATGACACACAAGACTCTTTCTTTAACCACTAGTTTACCATGAAACTACATAATTACACAGAAGCTTGGTTTAAAGTTATAATTCGTTTATTACTTGAATGTACCTCTGGTTACGAGGCCAGACTAAGACTAAACAAAGACTGAGGCTCTTCCAGAGATCGGAGCCTTAAATAGGTCGCTCTTCCGGTGAAGTTAGCAGAAACGGGTTGGTTACAAAGAATAAGAAAGTGCCTGTGCTATGTGAAAGGAAGTTAAAGTGCTTACTCTAGATATAAGAAGTCATTAATGGAACAAGTGGATAGTGTGAATTAAAATGGATCACAATGTACTTAAGGTTATGGGATGTGTGTGTTGTCAACGTGACTTTTAATGAGGGCGGGTATATTACCCGGAACTCATTCAGCAGTTTCTGGTATTGCGTCTTGTCTTGCTGCACCATAGTTGGTCGGGGTGTAAAGCACGGTTCTACTTAATCTGTAGGAGTCGGCGTATCGTGGAGAAACACTTGTGCTAACTTAAATTACTAGTTGCCCGGCGAACTCCGTTTCGCCACCAGATGTTTACTGAGTCAGAAGTGACACCTGTAGACATCTTGATGATGTCGATCTAGTCGCGGTCTGTGCGCGGGATTTAGCTACCCTTTTCTTATGCAGTTCACTTCTTTGCGAGACTAGCTCGATGACGATGCGCCTGGCATAAAGTGAATGAAGGTTATCATAGTCACAACGTGCATTCACGCGATTTGCAAGTGCGCTTCCGGAATCCTCGCCGCCCATAAAGTAGATTTATAAGAATTTATGTGGTTCGTTTGGCATTGGCAGCAGTGATACCATTTTATGATAAACTTGGCCTCTGATTTTGAATGTAGAATTGAATTGTTGACCATTTGTATTAGTATTTCGAACTATTTCTGTTGTTCCGAACGATGTCATTTGGAAGCATGAATTGAATCTTAGAATTGACTTCAGGAACACGTTAGAATCTGGATCCGTGCCGATAAATAAGCCCTTCAATGGTTCAGGTGGTGTTTTAATTTCAGGTAATTGCACTTTTGCTGACGCGCAACACATCCCAGCTGGCACATTTTTGAATTTCAGAGCATGACAATGCGAACATTCCTTGTCCATAGCACCGATTATCACTTTTAAATGAGCATAATATTCAATATCGAGCTCATACTGGATTGCTAGACGCAGGAATGAATCAGATATAAATGCTCGATGTACCAGTTGTCGCTGTTAGTCATTTGTTCTTCGCCTATTGACTGTGAAACGGCGTGATTGTCGTTGTTCTAATCTTCTGACTTCATTGCGTTCAGCTTGTGTATCTTCTGGCTCTTCCTGATGCAATGGCACCATTCTGACACGTGCATCAGTATTTTGTTGGTAGATTTGTACTTCCTTTCTTTCGGTTCTGCTATTTCGCAAGTACCGAGCATTACAAAAACGTACAAAACGTACATAAATAGAATTAATGAAATTATTTTATGACCTATTTGACCCAGCAAACGTTACAGGAATAAATAAATTTCCTACAACGTGGTTGACAAGTAACTGCCCCTGCCTACTGCGGTCGATACACCGAAAGCCGTTATAAAATCAATTTTTTTGCGCTCGCGAACTTCTCCTAACATTAAGGATGAAAATAGATGTTATTCGATTCTCATAGATACCGGATAAGCATAAAAAATTTCATTAAAATCGGTCAAACCGTTTCGGAGGAGTGTCATTTCGAAAGCTCTGACAATTCGACGCTGAATTAAACAAAAACACGCTCCATTTGGCGAAGAAAAAAGTGCTTTTTCACACCGGCTCACACCTCCGCCGTCGCCATGGGCGAAATTGGTCGAATTGGGCTACGAGCTGCTGCCCCATCCACCGTACTCTCCAGATTTGGCCCCGTGCCGCCACGAAGACATATTTTTCAGACCTCGAAAAAACTTATTTTTCAGACGGTTTAAAAAAGCTCAAGTCAATGAGAAATAAATCGACACTTCTCCAACATTTTTGTTTTTCATTTGTAGGCTAAGTATTTATCGGACTGCCCTATATGCGTGCGCACATACAAAACAAAAAGGAGAAATTAAAATTGCGAGTGTAGATAAGATTTTGAAGGTTTTGGCCGGCCATTGCTGAATTGAGTTATAGAAAAAGAATTTTAACACGTAAAAATATATTTGCCAAGGACTGCAAGGGCATCAAACGGATCGATCGGCCGAAAACAGTGACTTTTATTAATAACTTTATTAGTTTTCTAAGTTATAATCATATAAATTAATTTTTTTCATTTTAAAATACCTTTTAATAAATTTGACAAATTTGATCAAAGTCGGCTGACTGTATTATATACAAGCTATAAATGGATGATGAAACAGTATGATACTTGTGCCGCATTGCTTCAGCCTGCAATTGAAGGCCGTTCTTTCATGGACATTTGATTTTTTAGTATCGTGTAAAAAATAAACTTGAAAGGGTATAAAAACTTTGGCGCCGAAGTTAGCACCGGCCATTTGTCCAATGTAAACACATTACCTAATATGTATGATTATTCTATTCTCAGTTTCCCCGACATTGAAAGCCATAAACCAGTTAGTTGGAGCCCCAATTGAACGTGAAGTAACATTAGAATGTGTTGTAGAAGTACATCCCAAACCACTTAATGGCTGGTACCGCAATGAAGGTAATTGAATCCTATAAAAATCAGACCTGTAAATTTAGTCTTATTTAATTTACATAGGCAACCTTAAGCTGCATCCTGGAAACAAGTATAACATTTCTGAAACAATGATAAACTTATACACATGGCACCTCAATCTAACAATAAGGCACCTGACGAAGTCCGACTTTGGTGCTTATAGCTGTTCAAGTGTGAATGCTCTTGGAAAAAGCGAAACGCGAATTCGATTACAAGGTAAGAGATGAAACATTTAACGTTTAATGTAAAAATGCTTTAAAAACTATTGAAATTGTAAACAAAACAAGAAAGCTCTGTCTGTACTTAATCAATGACTTTAAGTCGACTTATCTTAATTGATCTTAAAACTCAAAGTTATCAATTTGCATTATAAGGATAAATTCGGGTTTAAGTATGTATGTATCTTGGCCGTATTTGTAATAAGTTAACTACTTCAACATTTCCATCAAATATATTTGGTAAGAAATGCTACCATATCTACTATCTTCACAGTTCGTCATCCTTTTCTTGCAGCCTAATGGAAAGCACTGAAAATAAAATAAAAAAATAATTTTATTACAATACGCAAAACATTTATTATCTATAAACAGAAGATAAATACCAATATGATGCAGCAATTTTGAATTCGCAATTTTTGATGTCACTTAAATTTTTTGACGCTGATGTATTAATAACAAAATTTACTGTGCGGACGACAATCGGTTTTCTCTGAAAAATTTGATTTTATAAACCATTGTAAACAAATTTTTTACAGTTGACATAAAAAAATTAAGTAAGTAAGTCGTCTCGGCGACTTAGGTATACCATACACCAGTAAAACAAATATTTCAAATTTATAATAAGATATGCACTTACATTTTTTTTCAAAAATTCTGATTACATGCTTTTTAGAAGCATATCTCAGTATCTCGCTCACGCAAGCTTACGAGCACCCTAGCGCCCCCACCACCCAACGGCCAACTGGAAAAATGTTTATATGCATAACTTGGCTATTTTTAGTCCGATTTTGATATTTTGCTGGGATTAGTATCAAATTCAAGTGTGCCAAATTTGATTACAAAAGGACGAAAATTACGTGAGATAATCGAATTTTTCCAAATTACGGGGACGGAAAGGGGCGTGGCAAAATCTTTGAACACACAAAATATGCGCATTCACTACCAAAAAAAAATACTGGCAAACATTTGAAATAAGCATGACCACCGTAGGTAATACACTAGTCTACATAGCAAATTTGGGTACTCTAGCCCTTATAGTCTGAGATCTACGTGTTCATACGGACAGGCGGACGGACGGACGGACGGACAGGCGGACGGGCGGACAGACGGACGGGCGGACAGACGGACGGATATGTCTACATCGACTCGGCTGTTGATCGTGATCAAGAATATATACTTTATTGGGTCGGAAAAGCTTCCTTCTGCCTATTACATACATTTTGGCGACTTTAATATACCATTTCATCCTATGGGTGTATGGTGTAATTATGGCGTAAAAAAAAATTCCAGGCGCTTGACCCCTTGCTACCCTCTGCAGATCTCAAAAATTCAATCCGATCGGATAAATAGAACTCAAGTTACAGTCAATATAAAACGGCTCTGCTCAAACACTGCTGGCAGCATACACCCACAGGCTCAACGCTACATAAACTATCTGTGTATGCGTGCAGAACGCTGTCGTATGTATATGCATAAACCCATTAAATTGGTTTGCAAGGGGCATGGGAGAAGAAATAAAATAATAATTTGCGAGTATAGCGCAAAGAGCGGGCTTTAAAATTTTGTTTATGTATAGATGAATTGAGTTACAGAAAAAGAATATTGGACATGTATAAATGTAGGTTGTGAATCCACTGGACGACATTAAACAAACTCGACACGAAATCACTTTTAGTTATTTTAGCTTATTTATACATATTTATTTAGTAATTAATATTGAAAAGAATCGTCTTATTGAACACTTTTTAACTTCACGCTACCAACTCAAGCCTATCTATCAAACCAATATCGTTATCGCCATTCTGATACCATTAGAAGTTCTCACGCAATCCTAAATTCAGCCATTCTACAACCTTATTCGTCCCGAATGATTGATTCCACATCTTCATGTACTCCGCTACGGTGTTGGTCCTAATAGGGCCCTCACCATCCCCAATCTTCTCCACTGAGTATCTACCATGTCTTAACTTCCTAACAATTTTATACGGCCCTAGATAATTCTACCACTTCGTAGTCTGTTTCAGACTTTCTGAACTTGTTATATGAGTTATGATTTTCTTCATGTATTTTTGCTATATTATCTTTTGCAACTCTATAAGTAATTCTTCCTCTAACTGAGACTTTAACTCTTGATCATAGTTCATAGTTCATGGCGAAGAGTTGATGAATTGTTGTACCCTGCCAACTTTTTTATACCAGGACTTGGGTTCCTCTGTACATAACTTGGTCAATAGCGTTGAAACACTCCTATTAAGACGCTCGACTTGCCCATTTCGACGAGGCATCGTTTGATATATAATAATCTTTTCCTAGAACATCTATGGTCTTCTTAATTCCCCTGGCGGTGCGCCATGGATATGATTTCTTTTTCCATTGCCGACATTATAACTATAAGTTCTTTAATCGGGTCCTTTTGTAAAATATCGTACTACAAATAAAAGTCGTCATAAGTCCCATTTTCCAATACCTTTCTAACCGCATTAATCCATTCATCCAAAAGCTGGGCCTGTTGTATCTTGTGTCTCAGAGAATTTTCGAGGAATAAGCAATGAATTCTGCGTAACGCATCCACGTGTTTCATTTTAGTTCCAGGTCGATGTTCGCTCTTGAAGTCGAAATCTTGTAGAAATATCGCTAATCGAGCCACTCTTAAAGACACTTCTTTTTTTTAATCGTCATTGCGAATGCATTACAATCTGTAACGATTTTTATCTTCTTCCCAAGCACGTACAACCTCCACTTTGACAAAGCCTGAATTATGGCGAGTACTTCCAACTCGTATGAGTGATACTTCTTCTCTGCTGGTGTAGTCTTACGACTCATGTACTCCACAGGATAAAAATTCTGGTCTTCAGAATTAAATTGTAGTAACATAGCGCCATAACCATACATACTAGCGTCACAGTGAATTTCGGTAATACCCATCAGATTAAACAAACCTAATACTGGCGGATTTGACAAACATACTTTTAAATGTCTAACGGATGCAAGTGCTTCTTCATTCATCATGAATGGTACCTCTTTTTTCATCATATTCGTGAACGGCCTAGCGATTGTTGCAAAGTCTTTCACAAATCGGCGAAAATACGAAGTAAGACCTAAGAACCTTTGTAAGCCCTTTTTGTCTCTTTGGATTGGGTAACTTTCCACAGCCATAGTCTTTTCTTTGGACGGTTTAATAGTCGAATTTTCAATTATCGCCTTTGTAAAAATTGGCATTTTTCCCACTTAATTTTAAGTCCTGAAGTCTCGGCTAGATTTAATTTTCTTTTCAGCTTATTCAATCCATCTTTCTCATCACCTGATGGTATATGTTTATGCCCAACCGGGCAACACAAGGGTTAAAGGAGGCGGAAGCTTTCACCTCGCGCCGCTCTCCCGATGGTGCCCATCGCTCTCCCCACGAAAGAACTCCCCACACTCCGCTCCAAGCGGGGCTTGGTGCCCTGCTCTTAAGTAAGCTAGAGTTTAGTTGAAGTTTATACCTGAATACATACAAGTGAAACGAAAAATCTCTGCGTGTCAAACAATTTACTGGGAGGAAAAAGGGAAAAGGAAAAGTTCACCTAGCTGCCATCAACCAGAAGGAAGTTCGACCCCCCTACACAAACATTTGGTCCTTCGAGCCGGATACTAAGATCCTCTCGAACCACTAGCATCGGTGGAATTTCATCCATATTTCAAGCTAAGTAATTTTTTTGCAAATTATAGGTATATGAGTACATGTACATGCCTCCAGCATCCGTACCCATACTTACATACATATAATTGTTGCCATTGATTCTCCTAATCCAAGTAAAAATTACTTTCGCGCAAATTTTTCCTCCTCAAAAGAGAGAAAATTTTGGTCCCCAAATTTTCATACATATATATGTGTCCAGTACATAAGGCGCCATATTGGTTCGCCCACTTCAAGTTTTTTTTCTCGCACTTTGGCATATATAGGCCAAGTATATAAGGCGCCATATTTTATTTGCCTATTTCCAATATATATTTTTTCGCAATTTCAAAAAAAATATTAACACATATGTATGTATGCAGTGAATCAAACCTACGAAAAAAGTGATCTCCTACATATAAAATATATATATATGCAAGCAGAGTGTGTGAATGTGACAAAAATTACAAACATATCCAGTGCTACATTAAATCCAAAAATAAAGGTTTTGTGCAAATACAGTCCACTCCTGGGAAAAGTGTGCGCGCAGTGAAAGGTGGTTCCAACGAAGAGAAGAAAATTTTCAATACGAATAATAAAGATTAAAAAAAAAAAAAAACGAAAGTGAACCACCCTCTCACATATAAAAGCCACACTTAGACATTTCTGGTGACCAGACACCCTATAAAGTTGGGGGCATATCTGTTAGACACAGCAAAAGAATTCATATTAAAAAAAAAAAAAACACCCATTAATTTATATAAAGAAATCCGATCCATTCACACCTCTGCATATCGCCATTCCATATTCTCATATTTAAAAAAAAAAGAAAAAAAAAGAAATTTTTAAATACATATATATATACTCCAACATTTTACATATCCATACACATACATATATATACATATTTTTCCATACATAAAATTTTACATATATATATTCATATCCATATACATATACATATTTTTTTCCATACATAAAATTTTACATATTGATTCTCATATACATATCCATACACATATTCCACAAAAATTTCTAATTTTTTTCGCACACAAATATATTTTTCCATCACCGCGAACAAATCCCGCTACCTCTTGCAGCCTATATACATACATACATACGTGCATACATAAGTACCGCTTAACTGCAGTATACCAGCACAGCTGCAAGCTCATGTGCCAAAGACCGGCACAAAGCAAACGACCAAAAGTAGCTGTGCTGTATACCCTAGGTTGGCAGGCACTTTGTGGGGTATATATGTTGAAGGGTCACGTTGAGGAAAAAATCGAATAATATTTAATTGGTAAAAATTTGTGTTCCGCGTTTTTGTTTATTCTATTCCCACGCGTTCCAAGTCGTATCTTTGGAGTTAGATTCCAATTCCAAAGTGTTTCCACGCGTTTCAAGTCGTATCTTTGGTTCTATTTCAATTCCAAAGTGTTTCCACCCGTTCCAAGTCACATCTTTGGAGTTATATTTCAATTCCAAAGCATTCCCACGTGTTCCAAGTCGTATTTTTGGAGTTATATTTCAATTCCAAAGTATTCCCACGTGTTCCAAGTCGTATCTTTGGAGTTAGATTCCAATTCCAAAGTGTTTCCAAGCGTTTCAAGTCGTATCTTTGGTTCTATTTCAATTCCAAAGTGTTTCCACCCGTTCCAAGTCACATCTTTGGAGTTATATTTCAATTCCAAAGCATTCCCACGTGTTCAAGTCGTATTTTTGGAGTTCTTTTCAATTCCAAAGTATTCCCACGTGTTCCAAGTCGTATCTTTGGAGTTAGATTCCAATTCCAAAGTGTTTCCAAGCGTTTCAAGTCGTATCTTTGGTTCTATTTCAATTCCAAAGTGTTTCCACCCGTTCCAAGTCACATCTTTGGAGTTATATTTCAATTCCAAAGCATTCCCACGCGTTCCGAGTCGTATTTTTGGAGTTATATTTCAATTCCAAAGTATTCCCACGTGTTCCAAGTCGGATCTTTGGAGTTAGATTCCAATTACAAAGTGTTTCCAAGCGTTTCAAGTCTTATCTTTGGTTCTATTTCAATTCCAAAGTGTTTCCACCCGCTCCAAGTCGCATCTTTGTAGTTATATTTGAATTCCAAGGTGTTCCAAGCCGTTCCTAGGGTTTTTTGGCAGTGTTCCAAGTCATTCCAAACGTACCAGCTCGTTTTCTGGTTTTTCAATCTATTTCAAGGCGTTTCAAAGCCGTTCTTCAAGTGGTTTGGTAGTGTTCCAGTTTTTCCCAAACGTTCCAGTTCGTCTTTTTGGCTAATTTTCAAGCCGTGCCAAACCAGCTCACCACTTTATAACCGCCACTCTCTGGGGTTATGAGCACGAGCCCGTCAAAAGACGAGAGAGCAGCTGAGAACACTGCAGCCCCGAGCAAATCCTCAATTGCTGCTCCAGGTCAGCGCCAGAGGAGTACCAGCCCTACTACTCCTCCTTCCCGAGCATTTCAGACCCTCTCTAGTCCATTAACTCTCAAATCCGCACCATCGAGCACGACCTTTCAGCAAGCCACGTCAGAGCCACGACGAGCAAGCCAAAAAGAGGTCAAATCATTGGTACCACTTCCACAGATTTTGGTAACCGCCCCAAGAGTCACTCGGTCCGAGACCAAAAGGGTTTTAGCTGCTTCCACCATGGCTTTGAAGAAGTTTGTTTCCATTTGCGATAAACTAATTCAGTTTGAAGTCGACACCCACGTCACTTCACTGTCCGAGGTCAGCGTATTTACGCTCCAAGTCCGTCGTGATCGAGTTCAAGCGTTGTGGGAAAAGGTCGAGCAGGAATATGAGAAATGCGAGGCACTCACAGATGGTAAAGACGATAACTCTGAAGATTTAGCCATCCAAGCTAAATATGACAAATGCTATCAAGTTTACGAGCGATGCACGGCTCGATTAAACGAGCTTATCCATGAAGGGTCTGCTCCGACTCCTCCGAACCGTCATGCGCCTACCTCTGCACCAGCAGAACGAGGCTGTCGATTGCCACCCATTGACACAGAAGTCTTTACGGGAGATTATTTAAAATGGCCCATGTTCCGTGACTTGTTTACAGCCATCTACATAAGCGATTCGCGAATTTCCCCCGTTGAAAAGCTGTACCATCTCCTAGCGAAAACGAGGGGTGAAGCCAACCTCATTGTAGCAAAATTCCCGCTTACAAATGATGGTTTTGAAACGGCATGGAATGCACTCAAACAGCGTTTCGAAAATAAGCGACTTATCGTGAACAGCCAATTCCGAGCACTTCTTGACCTGCCTCAAATTTCCCATGAGTCCGGAAAAGCATTACAGGATCATCAGAATGCTCTGCAGGCATCCATTCGCGCTTTTGAGCACTGTGGCCTGCCAGTAACCACTTGGGGAGGCATGTTCGTATTTTTCTGTTCCATCAAATTGCCAAAGAATACCCTTTCATTATGGGAACAATCTCTGGGAGACAAGACTGCCATTCCAGAGTGGCAAATGATGGACGATTTCCTCACTGAGCGGTTCCGTACGCTCGAAGCGGTGGAAAATACAACTGCAATGGCTATTTCGGTTCCCACATCGAAACCTCCACGAAATCCGATTCCAGCCACCCGAAAGGCTAATACATTTGAAGCCAAGGTGACCACCAAACCAAAATCCTGTGATCTCTGTATGAAGGAGAATCACCCGGTGCGTCGATGTCCCCGCTTCCTTCAGATGACGGTGCCAGAGAGGGTGGCATACATAAAGAAAAAGTCCCTTTGTCTGAACTGTTTCGCAAGAGGACATCAAGTAAAAGATTGTCCGAGTCAGCACAATTGCTTCACGTGCAAGGGGCGTCACAATACGCTCTTGCACAAGGACGCCCGACCGGAGAATAATCCAACGCCGGTCCCAGCTCAGCCCAGTTCGCACAATGTCCGGACTTACTTTACCTCTGAGGCAAGGTCCTCACGAGATAAGTTGCTAGGTACAGCCATCGTGGACTTTTGGCACAAGGGCACTACTTATGCTTCTCGGGCGCTATTAGACCCGGGTTCGGAAGCCAATTTCATATCCGAAAGAATGTTCCGACTCATGAAGTTACCATTCCAAACTGTCAGGGCCGAAGTGACAGGCATTAACGGAAAGGTCAATAGAACCTTGAAGGTCTGTCACATAAGCATTCGGTCATCGCATGGACCTTCAGTCCAGATCGAGATAGAAGCTTTTGTCTTGTCCCAAGTTGCTGATGATTTGCCGTCATGTACGATAGCCCAAGCCACACTGGAAGGAATGCCCAATATTCCTCTAGCCGACCCCTCCTTCAGATTAAAGGCAAAGATCGATCTACTTCTTGGCATTGATGTAATACCAGCGGTGACTCTTTCCGGCATCCAGACCGAAGTGTGCGGATCTTTAATGGCTCAAGAGACGAGATTCGGTTGGGTCATTTCAGGCCCGTTGCAGGGGGTCCCCGTCAGTTCATGTGCCGCGTTCACCACGAGGGTCGCAGTTAGCAGAGAGGAGGGACTTGAAACTCTTCTCACAAGGTTTTGGGAGGTGGAGGATCTTCCGGGCAAACCGGTAGAAGATTCTGACTCTGTTTGCGAGGTCAATTTCCAGAAGACCACAAGAAGAGATGTTTCGGGGAGATATACGGTCTCACTTCCGTTTCGAGATCCAACCAACATCAACCTTGGTCATTCCAGACCAGGGGCATTGGCTCAGTTCCTAAAAAACGAAAGCCGACTCCTTAAAAATATTCCGGCAAAAACTGAGTATGACGCCGTCATCCAAGAATATTTGGACTTGGGCCACATGCGTCAGGTTCGATTTGACGGCACTAATAACAATTTTTATTTGCCACACCATGCGGTTTTCAAGCCCGACAGCACCACAACAAAGGTACGGGTAGTTTTTAACGCCTCTAGCAAGTCCACCAACGGAGTAAGTCTCAACGACATACTTTACCCTGGTCCGGTACTTCAGTCCGATCTCACTACTCAGATTCTCAAGTGGCGTTTTTTCCGAGTAGTTTTCAATGCCGACATCACAAAAATGTACCGCCAAATTATGGTCGATCCAATCCATACGCCATTTCAGAGGATCCTGTTCCGAAATAAAGAGGGGCAACTTGGTGATTACGAGCTGAATACCGTCACGTTTGGCATTAACTGTGCTCCGTTCTTAGCCATCCGAGTACTTCAGCAACTCGCAAGTGATGTACAATCCAAATTTCCTTTGGCTAGCGATATTATCAAGTCCTATATGTATGTCGATGATGTCCTGGCAGGGGCTCATAATGAAACAACGGCAATCGCAATGGTCAATGAACTTCAAGACGCTCTTGGTTCAGCTGGCTTTCCCTTGCGCAAGTGGACATCGAATGTGAAGAGCGTGCTCAGTTGTATTCCAAAGAGTCATTTACTGAATGCTGATTTCCTCGACATCGAAGAGGCTAGCACAGCGAAAACACTGGGAATCCGATGGAAAGCGACTACGGATGAGTTTTATTTTGTCATCTCACCTTAAAGATGTCAAGTCAGCTTATACTAAGCGAGAAGTCCTCGGGCAGATCGCCAAGTTATTCGATCCCGCTGGCTGGCTGGCTCCCTTTGTGATTCAAGCCAAGGTGTTTATGCAAGAGCTCTGGCTACAAGAGCTAGGGTGGGATGATCAATTGCCCAGTGAACTCCATCACAGGTGGCAGGATTTTACAAAGAGCTACTCCTTCCTTGACCAGATCCGAATTCCATGATGGGTTCTTCATGACCCAAATTCCGACATCCAATTCCATTGTTTTTGCGATGCGTCACAGCGGGCTTATGGTGCCGCAATTTTCGTGCGCGTTAGCAATGACCAAGGCATATCATGCTGCCTTCTTGCAGCGAAATCTAGAGTCGCCCCGGTTAAAACGGTTTCATTGCCCCGCCTTGAATTATGCGGAGCTACACTTTTAGCGGAACTGGCAGCTGCAGTTCTTCCGCAACTTCCAGTTGATAATGCGGAGGCTTTTTATTGGTCAGATTCCACCGTCGTACTGTCGTGGTTAAATAAGCCACCCTGCACATGGACAACGTTTGTCGCAAATCGGGTAGCAAAAATTGTGACGGCAACAAATGACGCCCCATGGAATCACGTTCGTTCAGAGGACAACCCAGCAGATCTTCCTAGCCGCAGCCTGAGTGCGCAGGAACTGGTACACAAGGATTTGTGGTGGCACGGCCCACCATGGCTACGGGAACCACAAGAGTCCTGGCAGCGAGCGACACCACTCCCACTAGACACTACCTTGGAGAAGCGGGTAGTGAAGGTCCACGTCGCGATCGCTAAGCCAGCCAACGAGATATTATCTCGTTTTTCCAATCTGGCACGTGCCTTACGAGTGATAGCATATGTGATCCGTTTCGGCAGAAGGTGTCGTAAACTTCCAAACGATTACCCGGGGAGGTGACCTCTAGCGAGATCAATCAAGTACTCCAGGCGTTGATCCGAGTCACTCAGCGTGATTACTTTCCGACGGAACATCGGTGTCTACAGCAGAAGAAATCTCTGCCCACGTCTAGCACCATTCTCAATTTGAATCCTTTCATTGACGCATCAGGTGTGATCCGAGCATGTGGGCGCGTGCAACAAGCAGCGGCCCTTAGTTACGATGAGCGTAACCCCATTCTGTTGCCAGTGGTAAGTCCGTTGTCCCGGCTGTTGGTGCTTTTCACGCATCAGATCTCTCTCCATGGGGGCAGCCAACTGGTAGTCCGTCTCATCCGACAGAGATACTGGATTCCAAGACTGCGGAATCTAGTAAAATCGGTGGTCAATTCATGCAAAGTCTGTGTGATTTATAAAAGAAGGCTGCAATCACAGCTAATGGGCACCCTTCCGGCCCAGCGAACTACTTTCGCACGACCTTTCACGACCACCGGGATAGATTTCGCAGGTCGTTTCGACATCAAGAGTTTCACCGGCCGCGCTTGCCGCATATCAAAGGGATATGTGTGTGTCTTTGTTTGCTTTTCCACCAAAGCCATTCACCTTGAGGCAACTTCGGATTTGAGTACCGAAGCATTTCTCGCTTTGTATCGAGGCGAGGGTGTCCCCAGCAAGTGCAGTCCGACAACGGAAAAAACTTCGTAGGTGCATCCAGAGTGCTTGAAAAAGATTTCCTAAGTTCTACCCAGCAGAAAATATTATCCCACTACAGCCATCAGAATCTGTCCTGGCATTTCATCCCTCCCGGGGCACCATACATGGGAGGGTTGTGGGAGGCTGGAGTTAAAAGTTTTAAAACTCTGTTCTACAAGGCCACTTCCAACCAAAGGTATACTTTTGAAGAGTTCTCTACGCTGCTGGCTAAGGTAGAGGCGTGTTTGAACTCGCGGCCGATTTCTCCTATGTCTGAAGACCCCACCGACTCTTTAGCTTTGACCCCAGGCCATTTCCTAGTTGGCGGTCCATTGCTATCCGTGACGGAACCTGAAATCAAGGATCAGGTACCGTCTATCATTAATCGGTGGCAGCGTCTGAAGGCCGTGAGTCAGCATTTCTGCACCCGATGGAAAGACGAGTATCTGAAGCAGCTACATAAGCGCAATAAGTGGCGATTCCCTTCTAAAAATCTTGAAGTGGGCGATCTGGTGGTACTCAAAGACGACAATCTTCCATTTAATGAATGGCGTCTCGGGCGAATCCACCAGACACACCCTGGCAGTGACGGCAATGTCCGCGTCGTCGAACTGCTTACCGCTCGCGGTATTGTGAAGCGTCCCGTCGCAAAGTTGATCTTTCTTCCTCCAGAAGAAAGAATTCAAACCCATTACGTAAAACTACAGTAGCGTCCAGCACTTGGTCCTTCCTCCCAATTAAGAAGGGCCGAGCTGCCAGTAGTAATATGTGTTCTATCGTCCTACATTAATCCGCTTTCTTCATTATTTGTCCCGGCAGCTTCCTGATATTCGTCAACCTAGATCCCGTTTCCATGGCTCCGAGACCGCTTTCAGTACAGGCATCGAAAGAGGAGCGCAGATGTTCGCGAGGAACTGAGTCCTTCCGTTGCCGAGTCTGTCGCGGAATCCATCCTCTGAAGCGATGCCGTCGCTTCCTGCGGCTGAACGTGGAGAAGAGGATGAGGGCAGTGCTGGCGAATAAGTACTGCGCCAATTGCCTGGCCCACCAACATTCCGGAGGAAGCTGCTTAAGCGGTGATAAGTGCCGATTATGTGAGGAGGATCATCACACGCTGCTCCACTTCCATGAACAGCCACGTCGACGCACTTCAAGCTCCGTCGTACGCCGAGTCACCCCCGAGTCCTCCAGACGAAGGGTCGCACCAACGCCAGCCTCCGATCCGAAACTGACCTTGACCACACTGCTGCAGCACCACAATCCGCATCTGATGCCCACGGCGATGGTGCGTATTGAGACGGAGGGAAAAACCTTCGACGTGAAGGCCCTGGTGGACCCTTGTTCTGCGGTATCGTCGATGGCGACGTCACTGGCCACGGCCTTCAAGTTGACAGCCGTCAATATAGGGGCAGAGAAAGCGGTGGCAGCAGTGATCCGGTCCCCAATCAGTGAAGGATGGCGATTGGAGGCGATCCTGAAGGTGGTCGATGGCTTGTGCTGCCGCACTCCAAGCGCTCCGGTGGACCCACAGATCGCCAAAAAGTTTGAGGGCATCGTCCTGGCGGATGATACGTTCCACCGCCCGTCGTCAGTGTCTCTGGTCCTGGGCGCGGATGTGATCACGGAGGTCATGCTAGAAGGGAGTCTACCTGGGGTTGGCGGGCGGCCAATTGCGATGCGCACAGTTTTTGGCTGGACCCTGTCCGGAGCGTGCCATTAAACTGCCTGGGTCTTGCACTCCTGCAAGGGGGGGAGCATGTTTATGCCCAACCGGGCAACACAAGGGTTAAAGGAGGCGGAAGCTTTCACCTCGCGCCGCTCTCCCGATGGTGCCCATCGCTCTCCCCACGAAAGAACTCCCCACACTCCGCTCCAAGCGGGGCTTGGTGCCCTGCTCTTAAGTAAGCTAGAGTTTAGTTGAAGTTTATACCTGAATACATACAAGTGAAACGAAAAATCTCTGCGTGTCAAACAATTTACTGGGAGGAAAAAGGGAAAAGGAAAAGTTCACCTAGCTGCCATCAACCAGAAGGAAGTTCGACCCCCCTACACAAACAGTATAATAATGTCATCCATGTACAAAATAACAATCCCTTCATCGATAAGTGGCCTTAAGACTGCAAATATGTATCTCATGAATACAGCTGCCGAATTTGTTATCTCAAATGGCACGAAATTAAACTCGAACTGGCCGTTTTAAGTAACAAACGATGTAAACTTCCGCGAGCTTTCTTCTACATGAACGTGGAAGAATCCATTGCATAAATCGAGGGTTGTAAACACCTTTCCTCCCTGCAGTTTATGCAAAACGTCGTCAATTTTCTGATTCAGCTTACTGTAACCACAGCATAATCTTTTCTTTCCATTTTTTTTTTGAAACTAGCACCACAGGAGATGAATACTCGGAAAAGCTTTGACGAACAATTCCAGCCTCCATCCATTCCTTTATCTGCTGTAAACTTCCGTGCTGATTCACTATCGCTTGATCATGATATGGTAAACGTCTTGCCCTTTGAGAAATTGGAATATCATCTGTTACCACAATCTTTATTTCCACTGGCGAAATAGTAGGTTTTACCGGTTTATATGACTTCAACATTTCTAATATGTCTGATTTTATACCTTTGTCTAAATGGATGAGATCAATTTCTAGTGGAGCGTCTTCATCAAAGGCCATTGTCATAATTTTCTCAAACGTTGACTGCAATTCAGTAATGTTTGTCTTAGTTTGCACTTCCCTGCTTATTGGCTTTGGTATTTCGTCTTCTTTGTAGAACACGATTCGTTTTCTTCCAAGAGTAACATTTAAGTTCTCCAGAACATCATTGCCGATTAATCCTTTATAACTACAATACTAGAACTGACCCGGCGAACTTTGTTTCGCCTTAATAATGACAATAAATAAGCAGATTGGTTTTTTTTTTTTTTTTTTTTGGAAAAAATACAACAAAAAATAAAATAACTACATTAATCATTCATTATTATTTCTGTATTTAGTACATAGGTTGCTCTTCACTTTAGTACCTTGTCATACACGACATTTTTTGTTTTATTGCGCAAAAATGCAAAAACGTTTCGGAAATTGAAGTCTTTTAAATTCAAACGGAATATCGGTTGGGATCATCGGGATCCTCGGAATGAGAACTTCCTCACCTTTGAATTTTCGTATCATTATCGTAGCGTAAATTACATTGTTTATCAATTTACTAACCACCAAACGCGTACCGCCTTCGATAATGTCTGCCCCAAATGATGTCATTTGGAATTAACTATTGTATTTTCGAGTATTTACAAGAAAGTGGCGTGTTTCTTGTGTTTCGCCACAAAGCAATGAATTCATGTGGCGGAGTCAACACTGGCAATTTCACTTTACCATTAAGGCAGCATAATCCAGGCGTTTCTCCGGAAAACTTTAATGCATCACAATACTCGCAAACAACGTCCATTTGCCCAAAGCAAACGCTAGGATGCAAGCTATAATCATTGCTGCAATCGTATCGAAACGCTGCTCGATTCAAATCAGCTAAATATTTTATTCTGCGTCGCAAATTATCTATTTGTTTCCTTCTGTTGTTCGCTCGACGATTCTGCATTGCCAACCGAGCTGCTTAACGGGCTGCTTCACTTTGCTCTCTTGATTGAGAAGCACGAAGTCGAGCCATACTATCGCGGCGCTGTACACGTGCAATTTCTTGTTCTTCAGTCCTTTCATTTGCAGTATTTTGAATTCTTCTTGCATTACGGCTTTGTCGGGAAAGATTCGATCGTCTTGGTCGCGGCATTATTAATTAAACTTCATTTCACTTCAATCCACTTGTTAATTATTTATTTAATAGAAATAGTTTTAATATTGATTTCTTACAAATATCAAATTGTCATCCATACGTCTTTACATAGCTGTCATATTACGTCAATTACATAGCTGTCATCTGCGTTTTGCTATTCCAAGTCTGATTCTTTTTTGTTATACCACGTTTTATAGTGACTGACGTTTCATGTCAAGTCACACGGGAACGCTATCGAACGGGATAAAAAGTATCTTATATCCATCTTATGGCTCCAAGCTACCTCCCTACCAATTTTCAGCCAAATCTGTTCTGCCGTTCTTGAGTTATAAGTGATGTAACTAACACGACTTTTTTTTATATATATATAGATGTCTTTATCCCGAACAATATGAAAGTCTATTTCTACTGCGTTGCCATCTAACTCTGTTTTGATATTGAAAAATCCCAGTGTATGAATCTTTTTCACTCCTACGCCAATTACCTCCTTGCATTCACGGTTTAAATTAACCGGGTTTATTTCCTTATAAGTACTCTCGCTTATGGTGAAAAGATCACTGCCCGAATCAAACAGAGCAGATAATACTCCATTACCTATTGGAACGTCCTTAAAAGAACGATTAAACCTTAGAGTCATCTGTTTATTATTCTCATTTATCTTCGCTGTATCCTTTGTATTCTTCGTCTCACACTGATTAGATTTGTGGCCTTATAAAACATTTGAAATCCTCCTCTTTGCAGTTCCTAGCGATATGATTCTTTCCTCCGCATTTAATGCATCTGAAATCCTCTGAAGTACTTCTCGATTGCATCTTTTCATATCGTGGTTTCGAGTTCAACTCTTGGTTAGAAGCATATTTCTCAAAGAGCTTTCATTTCTCTCGTAATTGCTTTAAATCTCCCGCTTGGTGAAGAACGCTTTTATTCATTTTCGTGTCAGGGATAAGCTCAATGATGTATTCGACAATGCTTTCTTCATCTACGCTACCTTTTTTGGCTATGCTCTTCATTATGTAAAAGTACTCAACTAGACTCTCGTTGTATCTCTTCTTTCTACTCTCTAATTGCTTCTTTTGACGACAATTTAACAGTAAACTCATCCTGTAGCGCGCTCTTAGAGCTACTCCAATTTGTTAGACCCTCTTGACTATTTACGAACAACTTAGCCGCTCCTGTCAACAGCTGTCTACTATAGATAAATTTCTGAAGATAATTTCATTGTACTGTTACAGCAGTACCCTCAAAGTCTGAAAGCCATTCTAATACATCCTTTTGGTTGCTCCCATCAAACTCTGTCATCGAATCGCGAATATCTTTCAATGTGAACGCCATTGTCACTTCTCTTTCAACTTCTTTACTTTCGCCTTGAAGAGTAGTATTAGCTTCTGAGTATAAGGATTCCTCGTTTTTGACTAAACCAAAATATGAAGTTAATCTCTCTCTTAATGCTGGTTTGTTGCCTTTTACACTTAAGTTCAACTCTTTTAACTTTTCTTTTAACCCCGCGACGGTCAGTTGGGTGATCTCGTTGTACAAAATATGTGAAATATTAAATACAAAATAATTTAAAATAATGTTTAAATTAGATGTTAGTTTATATGATTACAAATATTCTGATTCCGCTTTGTTTAATTTTTCTTTCTTACTTATTTTCTAAAATTCGTTGTTCGTCTTTTTTTATTTCAAAAATTGTAATTCATCTGTTCTCTTATTTCAAAACTTTTCAATCATCTTTTCTTATTTTTCAAAATTTGTAGACCTTCTTTTCTTATTTTTCAAAATTGTAAACTCGTCTTTTCTCTAATTTCAAAAATTTTAATTCGTCATTTCTTATTATACCCTTGCAAAAAGGGTATATTAATTTTGGTCAGAAGTGTGCAACGCATAGAAGGAAGCATCTCCGACCATATAAAGTATATATATTCTTGATCAGCACGACGAGACGAGTTCAAATAGCCATGTCCGTCCGTCCGTCCGTCTGGATCAACGCGAACTCCTCCGAGACCGTAAGAGCTACAGAGCTGAAATTTTGCACGTATGCTTCTATATACTGCAGGCGTTGTATATCTCGGATTCAGCCGGATCGGACCACTATATCATATAGCTCCCATACAAACGTCAAAGTCACGAACAGTGACTTTTCACACAAACTTCGTTATTTTATCAGCAATTGTCATAAAAGTTGGTATTTGTCAGTTTGGTGTTCTTATTAATAATTGTGCCAAATTTGATCAAGATCGGGTGACTATATCATATAGCTCCCATACAAACGGCAAAGTCACGAACAGTGACTTTCTCAATAACTTCATTAATTTTATAGCTATAGCCAAATCAGCTTTTTTTCCCGTCAAATCTGGCTTTTTTGAAAGTCCAATTGCGGGAAAAATACCAAAACAGCGGGCAGCGGGAATTCTGGATTTTTTAAAAATATAAATTGCTTTTTTCCGCTCTTTTTCTACTGAACAATTTATCATTTTTGAGCGATTAATCGTAGTAAAATGTTATTCATCTAATTCAGTGGGAAAATACTGAGAACACTGCCAATTTTTGGGTTGAAGTGTTTGCCTATAAGGATTCTGGAGGATATAGCCGAGAAGTACCAAAACAGTTGCAAGGGTATACAAACTTCGACGTGGTCGAAGTTAACCCCGGCCCTCTGGTTTTTATATTCTTTAACTATCTTAGTATTAAAAATAAATGTACTTGCGATGTAGCCCTGGTTATTTTACGTCTTTGTTGTCCGTTGTTGTCTTTCTCGTGATCTTCTTTACGCAGTTGTCTTCTTACCTGTCGTCTTCTTTACGTCTTAGCTTCTTCTCACTCACACACACACAATGTTGGATGGATGATGCCTTCTGACTGTGCATGTAGTGGTGAATTGGGTCGTCTCGTCTCGATCTGGTACTCCTCGTATTAGCAGCCACTCTCCGTGTGACTCCTAGACCGATCTCTGCTCTAGGTTACTTCATGGCTTTTCGTCATATATGGTCCTCGTTTTGTCCCTCTCTGAACAAATTTTGTCGTCTTTCGTCTTTTGATGCTCTTCGTATTTTGTTCGTCTCTAAACAAATTTTCGTCTTTGGGATGTTGCTCGTCTTTCACATCTTATCGTCTTTGTTGTTGCTTTTCCTCATTTTGTTCCTCACTGAACAAAATTGTCGTCTTTTCTAATCGTTTCTCATCTTTTCGTCTTTTTTGTTATTTCTCACGTGTTCGTCTCTTCTCGTTAATTTTTGTTGTGAAATTCAGCACGCATTTTTTGTCTCGCTTGCTCTTCTGCTTCGAAATGTTAGCGTTACCTTTGCAATTACGTGCGATTTCTTCATAAAGTTTTCTCTCTCACTCGCTCTTTGTTACTTTCTCGGTCGAGCCCCCAAAATGTAGTAGGGCTGAATCCACTGGACCAAAATAAAATTCTCTTCACACCACTTTCCTTTTATGTATCTTAGTTTATCATATTTATTTAATTATTAACAAAAGAAAATATTCATCTTATTGAACACTTTTAATTTAACGAGACCAACACAACCTCTTCGTCCAGCAACTCAAGCCTCTCTCTCATATCGATTATCAACCTATCGATATCTATCAAACCAATCGTTATCGGCATTCATATATCGTTAGGGGTTCTCACGCAATCCTACATTCATGTACTTGCATATATCTGTTATTATCTGATTTTTATACTCAGTTCCCATGTCCGTAATTATTACATTCGCCATACACAACCTTCCAGAATCTATTAAAATTAGATACGAGAGCACACGTGTCCGCCCGTACATTTCTCTCCCTCTGAGATGCAAAAAATTAAAACGATTTGGCCACCCAACCCCGATCTGCAATAGTTCAGAAGAAACATACAAAAACTGATTGCAAATGATACACACCGCTGAAAATGAAACTTGCAACAACGAAAAATGTTGCCTTATTTGTAAAAAAAAACTCCGAATTTGAACCTAAAAACAGCACAAAACCCAACCTACCAAATACCAAAACCTCAAAAAAGCACAATATAAAGACAACAACGACAGCGACACTTAGAATAACAATGGCCCCAATATGCTGTATATATATATATAATATATATAATAAACTGACAACCCACATTTCTCTCCTTAAATATAAATAAAACCAAACGACCATTAAGATAATTGAACTCCATCCATAAGCGAATACACAAATAATTACAGCGAACTCCAAAAAATAATTAAAAAATATTTTATCTCTACAAGAAACACACTAACCGAATCCCGATACCAACCAACTACACCTTTATAACAAAAAACAGCTCAACCTCCAATAGTGGCATAGCTCTCGTGATACACAACTCCCAAGAAACTCAAAAAAATAACATTGAACAACTTAACCCTCTAGGACGTAAGAGTGCCTCAAGGCACGTATTTTATTTTTAATTTTAAAAAAATAACTAAGAGCTTTTAGTTAATTTAAAAATTGTTGAACTTTTAAAAATAACTGCCAAAAAGCACTGCCAATGTTATAAGCGCTCGGAAACTTTTATCGATGCTTTTGATAAACATATTATCGAATCATGTGTTACTTCGCGCCAAAAATTTCAGCTTCTGCACATTGTCTTTTGCTGTGTTGATAAAAGTGAATTTATACAACCAATTGAACTCAATATTTTTTTTTTGTGAAAGGTAAGCTAATGTGCTATTTAAATAATTTGCTATTTTAATATGTGCGAATATGTTAAAGTTCTGCTTTGTAGCATCGTAAAAGTGATAACTGCCTTGAGGCACTTTTGGGGCTCCACGGCAAAATTTGTTGCTAGCAGCTATTTCACAACTGCTTGCACTTCTTGTGTAATTTGTGTGTGATTTTTATTTATTGTTGAATTTTTTTAATAGAGATTGAATAATGGCTTTGAGAGCTCGCTATAAATGGTCTGATTTGACGGATGAACAACTGGTGGAGTTGTTCGAATCAGTCCCGTCGGATGTGGACATGTCGAGTATTTCGAGTGACGACGAGGATGAAGACGTGGCAGAGGCACTTAACACTGCATTAGAAGATGTCTCTACTGTATCCTTAATGTGCAGTAATATTGAAAACAATGAAAATACTGTGCAGAGCCATGAGCCTTCCCGAAAAACTCGTAAGAGGCCTCGATCACCATTGCCAGTTATTGAAGGAGCAACACCTGTATCTTTACCGTCTTCTGGTGGCTTTAATGGGCTTGGTAAGCAAATCATTACTTTGATTTGTAATACAACTTAATTTATTTATGAATAGGTATCGAATCAATTATAAAGGAACCTAGTAAAGTTATGTGGCGACAGCAATCTATGCAATTGCACATAAACAATGTTGCTTTTCAAGGCGACTCTTCGTTGCCATCCAAAATAACTGATCTGAAAACTCCGTTTCAACTATTTTGTTATTTTTTAAACTCGGACATTATAAGTATAATCGTCAAGGAAACAATGCGCGCAGCCTTAAAGGACAATATTGCCAACAAGTTTAAGATAACAACGGAAGATATTCATCACTATATAGGAATTTTGATTTACATGTCTATATATCGCTACCCTAATTTGAAAAGTTACTGGGGGCAAAATGCATTTGCACCCATACAAACCTGTATGACCCGTAGCAAATTTGAAGCAATTAAGAAATACTTCTCAACAACAAGGCCGTTTGCTTATTATCGACCTATGTGGGCGTTAAGCTGTTTATAAGTTCAAATACTCAAGGAGGAACACCAAAGGCAGCTCGTTACGACAGAAAGTCGAAGCACAATGTAGAAATTGACTGCCCACAAGCTATACGGGAATATAACGCTCATATAGGAGGCGTGGATCAGATGGATGGGCTTATGGGACGATACCATATAAGAAGTAAAACTCACGATGCTGCAACCCGAATTTTCTACCATTTAGTAGATATGGCAACAACAAACGCCTACATCCTATATAGACGAATCCAAAAGAAACCATGAGCAGCGAGAAATTCATTGAACTTCCGGATTTCCGCGAATCTATTGCTGCGGGTCTAGTGGGCTACCAGTCAAAAAACTTGCCAGGTCGTCCACTCATGAAGAACAATTTACCTTCACCATCTTCATCTTTGTCTGCGCGATCAAGTCGGTCGCCATCACAGACTTTGCTGTCGCCAATTTCTCACCATCCATTGCAGTCACAACTCAAACAAGGCCAAAAATCAAATCACCCAATAAAGGACATGAGGTTTGACCATTTCAATCATTTTCCAGAGTGGTTGGATCGCATTACGGGAAGAAGAAGTTGCAAGCACTGCAAAACTTCCCAAACGCAATGCATTTGCACATAATGCAAACTGCCTTTATGCTGCTCGGCCAACAAAAATTGTTTTGCTGAGTATCATAGCAACAAAAAAATTATTTAATCAAATAAAATAAAACAAAAATTAAAAAAAAAATTCAATTTATTTGGAAACTACTTTTTTACCCTCAAAGCCCCAAGCGTGCCTTGAGGCACTTATTTATGTTTTCTCACCTTCCAGGTAAACGAAAGCTTCTTTATTTTTTCTGGGTTCATATTTAAGCTCAGCAGCCCCTATTTACTTAAAAAAAAATTATTCGAATTAACTTCTGCTTTTACTTTAGAAAGTAGTCTAAGAGGGTTAAGACTCTTTCCTCAACTTCTACTTTCAGTAATGCTAAAAATAATTCAATGGAATTGTAACGGCTACGTCAACAACTATAAAGCCCTCCAACTTTTAATCAAAGAATACAAGCCCAAAATCATCAGCCTAGAAGAAACTCATGTACTTTCACAAAACTATATACGCATACCAATGAATTACACGACAGTTCCCACTTCATCCATTTCCTATGGCGGAGTAGCTTTCCTCATTCAAAATTCGATACACTAATAATGACATATGCACTAAAGTCAAGATTAAACCCATTTCCGCATATATCCCACCCAACAGAAACTTTGGAATCCACAATCCAAGAAACATGTTAGCGAATCCAAAAGACCACACTATCATCACTGGTGATTTTAACAGCTGGCATGACTATCGGGGTTCCCCGTCTACTAACGTTAAAGGGAACACTTTGGTGAGATATGTGACTCAGCCAAACCTTATCATTTTAAACGACGGATCACCAACTCCACACTCAAACTTCACCCATATAGCCCTGATTGAATGAGAATTTAAAACAGACACTGATCTACTTGGTAGCGATCACTTCCCCATTCACATTACACTCATTGAGAATGACGCAACAAACCATTATATGCAACCGAGATTTTTAGTTGATTCGGCTGACTGGAACACTGTTTATCGATCTAACAGACAGATTCCACTTAGAAAGACAGATAAGTACAAGCATAAACCAAGAACTAGCAAACATAACCAAAATCATCAGGCAAAATGCAAACATGTCCATAGCACAAACCAGACCATCTTCATCAATAATGAAGACAGTTCTCTGGTGGAATAAAACACTAAAACAATTAAAAAAGAATAAAAACCAAGCTTTGTACCAACTCAGAAGATGCATTAGCCCTGAGAACCTAATAAAGTTACAAAAAAATAAGCTCTTTAGAGTCGAGAAATCAAACTTTCAAAACGATCCTCTATACATACATTTACATCAGAAACAAACCTAGACTAAAATTTTAGCCTAGCATTCCAAAGAAACAAATCCAGCAAGATAATTCCCATTCTGAAACCACAAGGCAACAAGACGTCCATAAATGCATATCGACCGATTTCCCTTAAATTATGCTTATCCAAAGTGTTAGAAAAAATTATTTCGAACCGTTTGTGATGGGTGGCTAACACCAAGAAGCTAATTGACAATCGCCAACTCGGCTTCCGATAAGGCAAGTCGATATATGACTGTCTAGTAGATCTCTTCAGCCTTATCAAAAAAAAAAAGCCATATGACAATCATAAGCTTGGAATTTGAAAAAGCGTATGATAAAATAGGAATCCACACAGTGACAGATGAACTACACAAATGGAAGATTGGCCCAAGAATCCTGAACTATGTAAAAGACTTTTTAACAAACAGGAAAATAAAAGTGCAGGTGAACAATTCCATCTCGGAATATGAACCCTGACATAATGGAATTCCTCAAGTATCTCCCTTATCAGTCATTCTTTTCTTAATCGCATACATAACGGCATCCATCCACAAGGAATTCACATTTTTCTCATATGCAGACGATTTCACAATCGTAAAAAAATTATGAAAAAATTCAGCGACCCCAAACATTAACCGTTCACTTGAAGATATTATAAAATGGTGCGAGTACTCTGGGGCAAAGCTTTCAGTAATGAAATGCAACCACCTTCACGTATGCCGGAAAAGAAAATGCAACATCCACACTGGATCACATAACTTCCCTCTCAACCAGTCCAATACGCTCAACAAAGTTAACAAAGAAAAAAAAACATATTGAAAACCTCACCTCACAGTTAAACACAAGGCTCAGCATTATCAAATGGTTATCAAACCAAAGGTAGGGGAGAGGGCCCAGTTGTGACTCAGGCCCAGTTGTGACTCAGGCCCAGTTGTGACATTCTCAAATATTTTTGAAATGCGATATTGAATGACAGTTTGAGCCCTGTAAATCATGTTCATTAGACGTTCTTCAGTTTTTGGACAGACACCAACGTTAATAATAGCACTGTATATACGCGTACCAAACATCGTGTTGAAAATCGTGCGAAAAAGTTATTTTGATTTTTTTCAGAGTACCAAAATTTTGTGAAATTAAAAGTGAAAAGGTGAGTGTAATGCATGAAAATATTGTATTTGCCGTATATTTTGGGATTCTATAAGGATTTATGTGATTTTTTAGTGCCTATAAAAAAAATATATATAAACTATAAACTATGAAAAGGCCCGGTTATGACTCAGCTGTGGGGCCCTGTTTTGAAGGAAAGGGCAGTAGCATAAGCAGCCAAAGGGGCAAAGAAGCCAACACCGAAAAAGGCAACAACGAAGCGAGCAACACCATCACGAGCGGCCAAGCGCGTCAAACCAACATCATCTGATGAAGAAAAAGATTTCTGCATCATTGGCCTAAAGCTGTTGCCGAAGAAATTGACCGCTGCCAACTCTATCAATTGCAATGTATGCAAGCGTCCAGTTCTTTCGAAGTGCGCTAATATGCAAGCAAGTTATTTCACATGCAAACACTGCCTAAGTGACATGGACGACGAGGAATAAAGATCGTTGTCATTTATGGCCATTGGAGGCCATTTTCTTTTGTTTTTTTTTTCCATTGTTTTTGCCATTGCTACAATTGTGACACCAAAACTCTAATTCTCACGATGAAAGCACTTATTATGGCAAAGTTAGATTATTGCCTACCTTTATATGGAAACAGCCCTACATCAATCCTAAACAAACTCAAAACATGTTACCACGCTGCACTAAGTTTCACATTAGGATCGTTTCGAACTACGAATCTTTTACTCTAATAGCAAGAGCATTAACTCGATAATTTATCCCATACTACAAAAAATCAAGATTGCAAAAACCAAACCAAAAGTTCTCTTTTTACCACAAAGAATTTTAAACTTGTGTTCACTACATAGTATAAATGTCTGTCCCATCTAGGAAACTCAGATTTTTACCCCTTGACATATACGTAAGTATAGCTAAAACACAAAAGTCACACAAAAATTTCTAACAGAACTGTTCAAACAACATATACAACGTACACACACTGTCGTAGTAACGGGGGGGGGGGGGGGGGTTTGGGGATAAAACCCCCCCCGAAACTCATAACATATTAACTAAGTGATATTTCATATTTGGAATTTTGCTCAATATCTTTGATCCTAAAACATGAAAACCCCCCCCGAAAAATTTTCTGTCTACGCCACTGCGTACACATACTCAATACTCTTTCATTAAATGTAAATTGTTAATTGAAAGAGTATTGAGTATGTGTACTTTCATGTGTATGTATGTATAGGTAAAATCAATGTAGGCCAAAAATCAGTTCTGGTGCGACTATTTTTTCGACTGCTGCTTTCGTCGACTTCCAAAATTCGCCAAAAGCAACAGTCGGAACAGTTCCTAGTATTAAAATGTATAATTTGGCTATTCCTATAAAAGCAATTTGATTCGGATTTTTGCTATTGCTGCTGCTGTCGGGTTTTTTGCTTTCGGGTTCTTGCTATTGCTGCTGCTGTCGGGTTTGTTGCTTTCGGATTTTTGCTGTTTGCTGCTGCTGTCCAAATTTTCTATTTCGGTTATTTGCTGCTTCTTTTGGTGTCAGATTTTCTGATTTCGGTTTTTTGCTGTTGCTTTTGCTTTGACTGTTCATAGTTTCCGAAGCAGAAGCAACAGCACACAACAAAACTGTTGACAGTTTTCGCAGTTTTCAAACCCTGGTTTAGACTCTTGGTTGGAAGCATATTTCTCGTACATCGTTAGTTTCACTCGTAATTCCTTTCAATCTCTCGCTTGGTAAAGAACGCTTTTATTCATTTTAGAGTCAGGGATACCCTCAATGATGTATTCGACATTATTACTGAAATACTTTCCTCATGTAAGCTGCCTCCTTTGGCTATACTCCTCATGAGATAAAAGTACTCAACCAGACTCTCGTTGTATTTCTTCCTTTTACTCTCTAATTGCTTCCTTTGACGACAATTTAACAGTAAACTCATCCTGTAGCGCGCTCTTAAGGCTACAAGAAACACACTAACCGAATCCCGATACCAACCAACTACACCTTTATAACAAAAAACAGCTCAACCTCCAATAGTGGCATAGCTCTCGTGATACACAACTCCCAAGAAACTCAAAAAAATAACATTGAACAACTTAACCCTCTAGGACGTAAGAGTGCCTCAAGGCACGTATTTTATTTTTAATTTTAAAAAAATAACTAAGAGCTTTTAGTTAATTTAAAAATTGTTGAACTTTTAAAAATAACTGCCAAAAAGCACTGCCAATGTTATAAGCGCTCGGAAACTTTTATCGATGCTTTTGATAAACATATTATCGAATCATGTGTTACTTCGCGCCAAAAATTTCAGCTTCTGCACATTGTCTTTTGCTGTGTTGATAAAAGTGAATTTATACAACCAATTGAACTCAATATTTTTTTTTTGTGAAAGGTAAGCTAATGTGCTATTTAAATAATTTGCTATTTTAATATGTGCGAATATGTTAAAGTTCTGCTTTGTAGCATCGTAAAAGTGATAACTGCCTTGAGGCACTTTTGGGGCTCCACGGCAAAATTTGTTGCTAGCAGCTATTTCACAACTGCTTGCACTTCTTGTGTAATTTGTGTGTGATTTTTATTTATTGTTGAATTTTTTTAATAGAGATTGAATAATGGCTTTGAGAGCTCGCTATAAATGGTCTGATTTGACGGATGAACAACTGGTGGAGTTGTTCGAATCAGTCCCGTCGGATGTGGACATGTCGAGTATTTCGAGTGACGACGAGGATGAAGACGTGGCAGAGGCACTTAACACTGCATTAGAAGATGTCTCTACTGTATCCTTAATGTGCAGTAATATTGAAAACAATGAAAATACTGTGCAGAGCCATGAGCCTTCCCGAAAAACTCGTAAGAGGCCTCGATCACCATTGCCAGTTATTGAAGGAGCAACACCTGTATCTTTACCGTCTTCTGGTGGCTTTAATGGGCTTGGTAAGCAAATCATTACTTTGATTTGTAATACAACTTAATTTATTTATGAATAGGTATCGAATCAATTATAAAGGAACCTAGTAAAGTTATGTGGCGACAGCAATCTATGCAATTGCACATAAACAATGTTGCTTTTCAAGGCGACTCTTCGTTGCCATCCAAAATAACTGATCTGAAAACTCCGTTTCAACTATTTTGTTATTTTTTAAACTCGGACATTATAAGTATAATCGTCAAGGAAACAATGCGCGCAGCCTTAAAGGACAATATTGCCAACAAGTTTAAGATAACAACGGAAGATATTCATCACTATATAGGAATTTTGATTTACATGTCTATATATCGCTACCCTAATTTGAAAAGTTACTGGGGGCAAAATGCATTTGCACCCATACAAACCTGTATGACCCGTAGCAAATTTGAAGCAATTAAGAAATACTTCTCAACAACAAGGCCGTTTGCTTATTATCGACCTATGTGGGCGTTAAGCTGTTTATAAGTTCAAATACTCAAGGAGGAACACCAAAGGCAGCTCGTTACGACAGAAAGTCGAAGCACAATGTAGAAATTGACTGCCCACAAGCTATACGGGAATATAACGCTCATATAGGAGGCGTGGATCTGATGGATGGGCTTATGGGACGATACCATATAAGAAGTAAAACTCACGATGCTGCAACCCGAATTTTCTACCATTTAGTAGATATGGCAACAATAAACGCCTACATCCTATATAGACGAATCCAAAGGAAACCATGAGCAGCGAGAAATTCATTGAACTTCCGGATTTCCGCGAATCTATTGCTGCGGGTCTAGTGGGCTACCAGTCAAAAAACTTGCCAGGTCGTCCACTCATGAAGAACAATTTACCTTCACCATCTTCATCTTTGTCTGCGCGATCAAGTCGGTCGCCATCACAGACTTTGCTGTCGCCAATTTCTCACCATCCATTGCAGTCACAACTCAAACAAGGCCAAAAATCAAATCACCCAATAAAGGACATGAGGTTTGACCATTTCAATCATTTTCCAGAGTGGTTGGATCGCATTACGGGAAAAAGAAGTTGCAAGCACTGCAAAACTTCCCAAACGCAGTGCATTTGCACATAATGCAAACTGCCTTTATGCTGCTCGGCCAACAAAAATTGTTTTGCTGAGTATCATAGCAACAAAAAAATTATTTAATCAAATAAAATAAAACAAAAATTAAAAAAAAAATTCAATTTATTTGGAAACTACTTTTTTACCCTCAAAGCCCCAAGCGTGCCTTGAGGCACTTATTTATGTTTTCTCACCTTCCAGGTAAACGAAAGCTTCTTTATTTTTTCTGGGTTCATATTTAAGCTCAGCAGCCCCTATTTACTTAAAAAAAAATTATTCGAATTAACGTCTGCTTTTACTTTAGAAAGTAGTCTAAGAGGGTTAAGACTCTTTCCTCAACTTCTACTTTCAGTAATGCTAAAAATAATTCAATGGAATTGTAACGGCTACGTCAACAACTATAAAGACCTCCAACTTTTAATCAAAGAATACAAGCCCAAAATCATCAGCCTAGAAGAAACTCATGTACTTTCACAAAACTATATACGCATACCAATGAATTACACGACAGTTCCCACTTCATCCATTTCCTATGGCGGAGTAGCTTTCCTCATTCAAAATTCGATACACTAATAATGACATATGCACTAAAGTCAAGATTAAACCCATTTCCGCATATATCCCACCCAACAGAAACTTTGGAATCCACAATCCAAGAAACATGTTAGCGAATCCAAAAGACCACACTATCATCACTGGTGATTTTAACAGCTGGCATGACTATCGGGGTTCCCCGTCTACTAACGTTAAAGGGAACACTTTGGTGAGATATGTGACTCAGCCAAACCTTATCATTTTAAACGACGGATCACCAACTCCACACTCAAACTTCACCCATATAGCCCTGATTGAATGAGAATTTAAAACAGACACTGATCTACTTGGTAGCGATCACTTCCCCATTCACATTACACTCATTGAGAATGACGCAACAAACCATTATATGCAACCGAGATTTTTAGTTGATTCGGCTGACTGGAACACTGTTTATCGATCTAACAGACAGATTCCACTTAGAAAGACAGATAAGTACAAGCATAAACCAAGAACTAGCAAACATAACCAAAATCATCAGGCAAAATGCAAACATGTCCATAGCACAAACCAGACCATCTTCATCAATAATGAAGACAGTTCTCTGGTGGAATAAAACACTAAAACAATTAAAAAAGAATAAAAACCAAGCTTTGTACCAACTCAGAAGATGCATTAGCCCTGAGAACCTAATAAAGTTACAAAAAAATAAGCTCTTTAGAGTCGAGAAATCAAACTATGCTTATCCAAAGTGTTAGAAAAAATTATTTCGATCCGTTTGTGATGGGTGGCTAACACCAAGAAGCTAATTGACAATCGCCAACTCGGCTTCCGATAAGGCAAGTCGATATATGACTGTCTAGTAGATCTCTTCAGCCTTATCAAAAAAAAAAAAGCCATATGACAATCATAAGCTTGGAATTTGAAAAAGCGTATGATAAAATAGGAATCCACACAGTGACAGATGAACTACACAAATGGAAGATTGGCCCAAGAATCCTGAACTATGTAAAAGACTTTCTAAGAAACAGGAAAATAAAAGTGCAGGTGAACAATTCCATCTCGGAATATGAACCCTGACATAATGGAATTCCTCAAGTATCTCCCTTATCAGTCATTCTTTTCTTAATCGCATACATAACGGCATCCATCCACAAGGAATTCACATTTTTCTCATATGCAGACGATTTCACAATCGTAAAAAAATTATGAAAAAATTCAGCGACCCCAAACATTAACCGTTCACTTGAAGATATTATAAAATGGTGCGAGTACTCTGGGGCAAAGCTTTCAGTAATGAAATGCAACCACCTTCACGTATGCCGGAAAAGAAAATGCAACATCCACACTGGATCACATAACTTCCCTCTCAACCAGTCCAATACGCTCAACAAAGATAACAAAGAAAAAAAAACATATTGAAAACCTCACCTCACAGTTAAACACAAGGCTCAGCATTATCAAATGGTTATCAAACCAAAGGTAGGGGAGAGGGCCCAGTTGTGACTCAGGCCCAGTTGTGACTCAGGCCCAGTTGTGACATTCTCAAATATTTTTGAAATGCGATATTGAATGACAGTTTGAGCCCTGTAAATCATGTTCATTAGACGTTCTTCAGTTTTTGGACAGACACCAACGTTAATAATAGCACTGTATATACGCGTACCAAACATCGTGTTGAAAATCGTGCGAAAAAGTTATTTTGATTTTTTTCAGAGTACCAAAATTTTGTGAAATTAAAAGTGAAAAGGTGAGTGTAATGCATGAAAATATTGTATTTGCCGTATATTTTGGGATTCTATAAGGATTTATGTGATTTTTTAGTGCCTATAAAAAAAATATATATAAACTATAAACTATGAAAAGGCCCGGTTATGACTCAGCTGTGGGGCCCTGTTTTGAAGGAAAGGGCAGTAGCATAAACAGCCAAAGGGGCAAAGAAGCCAACACCGAAAAAGGCAACAACGAAGCGAGCAACACCATCACGAGCGGCCAAGCGCGTCAAACCAACATCATCTGATGAAGAAAAAGATTTCTGCATCATTGGCCTAAAGCTGTTGCCGAAGAAATTGACCGCTGCCAACTCTATCAATTGCAATGTATGCAAGCGTCCAGTTCTTTCGAAGTGCGCTAATATGCAAGCAAGTTATTTCACTTGCAAACACTGCCTAAGTGACATGGACGACGAGGAATAAAGATCGTTGTCATTTATGGCCATTGGAGGCCATTTTCTTTTGTTTTTTTTTTCCATTGTTTTTGCCATTGCTACAATTGTGACACCAAAACCCTAATTCTCACGATGAAAGCACTTATTATGGCAAAGTTAGATTATTGCCTACCTTTATATGGAAACAGCCCTACATCAATCCTAAACAAACTCAAAACATGTTACCACGCTGCACTAAGTTTCACATTAGGATCGTTTCGAACTACACCCGGTGACAATCTACTGTTCGAAGCAGAATTGAAGCCAATCGAGAGAAAAACTCAGTTCATAACAGCAAAATCTTTTACTCTAATAGCAAGAGCACTAACTCGATAATTTATCCCATACTACAAAAAATCAAGATTGCAAAAACCAAACGAAAAGTTCTCTTTTTACCACAAAGAATTTTAAACTTGTGTTCACTACATAGTATAAATGTCTGTCCCATCTAGGAAACTCAGATTTTTACCCCTTGACATATACGTAAGTATAGCTAAAACACAAAAGTCACACAAAAATTTCTAACAGAACTGTTCAAACAACATATACAACGTACACACACTGGCGTAGTAACGGGGGGGGGGTGGGGGTTTGGGGATAAAACCCCCCCCGAAACTCATAACATATTAACTAAGTGATATTTCATATTTGGAATTTTGCTCAATATCTTTGATCCTAAAACATGAAAACCCCCCCCGAAAAATTTTCTGTCTACGCCACTGCGTACACATACTCAATACTCTTTCATTAAATGTAAATTGTTAATTGAAAGAGTATTGAGTATGTGTACTTTCATGTGTATGTATGTATAGGTAAAATCAAAGTAGGCCAAAAATCTGTTCTGGTGCGACTATTTTTTCGACTGCTGCTTTCGTCGACTTCCAAAATTCGCCAAAAGCAACAGTCGGAACAGTTCCTAGTATTAAAATGTATAATTTGGCTATTCCTATAAAAGCAATTTGATTCGGATTTTTGCTATTGCTGCTGCTGTCGGGTTTTTTGCTTTCGGGTTCTTGCTATTGCTGCTGCTGTCGGGTTTGTTGCTTTCGGATTTTTGCTGTTTGCTGCTGCTGTCCAAATTTTCTATTTCGGTTATTTGCTGCTTCTTTTGGTGTCAGATTTTCTGATTTCGGTTTTTTGCTGTTGCTTTTGCTTTGACTGTTCATAGTTTCCGAAGCAGAAGCAACAGCACACAACAAAACTGTTGACAGTTTTCGCAGTTTTCAAACCCTGGTTTAGACTCTTGGTTGGAAGCATATTTCTCGTACATCGTTAGTTTCACTCGTAATTCCTTTCAATCTCTCGCTTGGTAAAGAACGCTTTTATTCATTTTAGAGTCAGGGATACCCTCAATGATGTATTCGACATTATTACTGAAATACTTTCCTCATGTAAGCTGCCTCCTTTGGCTATACTCCTCATGAGATAAAAGTACTCAACCAGACTCTCGTTGTATTTCTTCCTTTTACTCTCTAATTGCTTCCTTTGACGACAATTTAACAGTAAACTCATCCTGTAGCGCGCTCTTAGAGCTACTCCAACTTGTTATACCCTCTTGACTATTTACGAACAACTTAGCCGCTCCTGTCAACAGCTGTCTATTATAGATAAATTTCTGAAGATCATTTCATTGTACTGTTACAGCAGTACCCTGAAAGTCTGAAAGCCATTCTAATACATGCTTTTTGTTGCTCCCATCAAACTCTGTCAACGAATCACGAATATCTTTTAGTGTGAACGCCATTGTCACTTCTCTCTCAACTTCTTCACTTTCGCCTTGAATACTGGTATTAGCTTCTGAATATAAGGATTCCTCATTCGTGTCTAAATCAAAATATGAAATTAATGTCTCTCTTAATGCTGGTTTATTACCTTTTACACTTAAATTCAGCTCTTTTAACTTTTCTTTTAACACTGCGACGGTCAGCTCGGTGATCTCGTTATACAACATATGTAAAAATATTGATTAGAAAAATAATTTAAATTATTGTTTAAATTAGATGTTAGTTTATATGATTACAAATATTTTGATTCCTCTTGTTGAATTTTCTTTCTTACTTATTTCCCAGAAATTTTTGGTCAAAATTTGTTATTCATATTTTTTCTTATTTCGAAACTTTTAACTCATCTTATTTTTTTACTCTCCAAAATTTGTAGATCTTCTTTTCTTATTTTCCAAAAAATTTTAATTCGTCTTTCTTAATTTTCAACATTTTTAATTCGTCTTTTCTCTTATTTCAAAACTTTTAGATCTTATTTTCCAAAAAAATTAAATTTTTTTCTTTTATTTTGTTTAATTCGTATTTTCTTAAATTTCCAAAAGTTTAAAATCTTCTTTCTTCTTTCCAATTCGTCATTTCTATTTTTCGAAAAAATTCAAATTCGTCTTTACTTATTTTCTAAAAAATGTAATTCGTATTTTTTATATTCCAAAATTTTAAATTTTCTTTTCTTATTTTACAAAAAAATTTAAATTCGTCTTGTTTTATTTTATTCCCCAAAATGTAGGTTCTGAATCCACTGGACCAAAATAAACAAACTCGACACGAAATCACTTTTAGTTATCTTAACTTATTTAAGGTTCCCACACACCAGAGCGATTTATTCGCAGCGGGGCGAATTTGCAGCGTTTTTTACCGATGAACATTGAAAACCGTGCATGCAGCGTTTTTTTCGCTTGCCGCCAAGAACGATACAAAATTTATGAAAAATTCAACATTTGCGACGTTTTGAACAGCTGTTTATTATACGCAATGTCTTTGTTCATTCATCGTTTCCCGCCATATTTGGCGTCATATGTTTACTAATGTTAAAAATGGCAAAAGTGGAGCAGCTTATTGAATTAGTAAAAAAACATAAAATATTGTATGATTTGGCGAACATCAGAAAAAAAGATAAGATATGGGACGAAATTGGATTGGAGTTTGAAGAAAGTGGTGTTTATAAGTCAAGTTAAGTTTTTGTAAAATGACACAGTTTTTGTAATGTTCATACATATATTTTATTGCTTGTGCATTTAGTAGTTTTGTGTTTACATATTTATATCGTTCATGTTGACTCATAATTCAATTCAACCGCCTCCGCGTGCAGACGTGTTTTTTAATGCACTCCGCAAAATTTAGTGTAAAAAATAAAAAGACCGCGTTTGCAAAAATTGTGTAGGGCTCTCAGTCGCCTCAGAGACGCCTATTTACATTCATATTGCTATTAGTTTGTTCTAATAGCAATAAATACTAAGTGTCAACAACAAAGTGAGCACCTTTTTTTGGAAAAGCCATGTCCACTAAATCGGGCCCAAGCTCTCTTGATCCCCACCAGCAACAGCTACAAGAACTACTTGTACAACAACAACGTGAGCGTCGTCTCTCGGTCCAACGCAACAACGCGTACTTTTCGGTGGTGTCGCCGACCCCACTGAATGCTACCGTAAGCAATAACACCGAAAGTGCAAGCCACTCAGCAACAGCAAGCCACAACAGCAATTTACCGTGGAGAGAGCAGTGTGCTTCTCCATCAATATCGATAACTGGGTCACCGATTGCACCGACCAGCACCGTCGACAAGTCGCCCAGAGTCAGCCACGACAAGAAACCCAACGCCTTCTGGACAGACAGGTTTGGACAAACTGGAATGGATAGATATATTAAAATAACTAAGCGGAAGCTAAGCCCGCAAAAGAAAAAAAGTGGCAATACGCCGAAAATAACCAAAACAAATGAACGAGCAGCACTTCTAAGCGGAAATCGTTTTAAAATTCTTGCCGATCAGCATGACGATCAAACCGGCGCTGTGGATAAAATTAAATCGGCTAGACCACCCCCTCTATACATCCGTGGAGCCAACTGCAACGCCCTGATTTCGAAGCTAGTAGAAACAGTAGGGGCAAATAACTTTGTTGTAACCCCTCTCAACAGGGGTAACATAAAAGAAATTAAATGTCAAACCCAAACTGAGGACAATTTCCGCATCATCGAAAAGTACCTCCGTAATGCTAACATAAACTTCTATACCTACCAACTAAAAAGCAGTAAACGGCTCCAGGTTGTGTTAAAGGGGATCGAGCCATCGGTCCCACCTCAAGAAATAGCAGACGCATTGGCCGAAAAAGGGTTTGCGGTTAAGTCCGTTGTCAATATCATCAACAGCAATAAAGTCGCACAGCCGCTCTTTAAAATCGAGCTCCAACCAGATGCAAAGCGGTCGAAGCCAAATGAAGTGCATCCAATCTACAACCTTCAGCTCCTATTGCACAGAAGAATCACCGTAGAGGAGCCCCATAAGAGATACCAACCAGCTCAGTGTAAAAACTGCCAGGAATACAACCACACCTCTAACAATTGCAATCTTAGGTCAGTGTGTGTTGGCTGCGGCGAACATCATAAAGATGGCATTTGCACCAAGGACAGAAACAACGTCGCACTAAGACTATGCAGTAACTGTGGAGGGAACCACACAGCCAACTACAGGGGATGTCCTGTCTTCAAGGATCTTAAATCGCATCTAAACGCGCGTAAACCCCCAGCTGGACCAAAAATCACCTTCAACGCCTCCAAAACTATACCGGAGGTATTCTTCGCCAAGGCTGTTAGATCATCTAACATGCCTGCTACAACCAATCCTAGTGTATCCTTCGCTAGTGTGCTACGAACTGGACAGACGGAGCTCGCGAAAGAGACCCCGTCACTCCACCATCTACAGAATCCGCAACCTAGCGCACCAGAGCTTGGCCAGCAAACTCCAAGTGGTTTAGAGGCCCTATTGATCTCACTTAATCAAAACATGACCACTTTTATGACGTTCATGCAAAACTGTATGCAGGAACTGATGCGGAATCAAAACCTGCTTATCCAGAAGCTTATCGAGAATAAATAATGGCTTCCCTACGTCTCCAAGCACAAAAATGAACTGCAACTATTCCTAGACTCAAGTGAAATCGACGTCATGCTGATATCGGAAACACATTTAACATCAAAAAATAACTTTCAAATACCAAAATACACCTTCTACGCAACAAACCATCCAGACGGAAAAGCTCATGGCGGGACTGGTATCCTAATCAAAAACCGTATAAAACACTCGTTCCTCAACAGATTCGAAACACAGCACCTACAAGCAACTGCTATAACCGTCCAAACCAGCTGCGGGAACACTACGTTGGTTGCCCTGTACTGCCCACCACGCTTCTCAATCTCTGAAAAGGAATTCACCGGTTTCTTTAACACACTCGGAGAACGCTTCATTGCAGCAGGGGACTATAACGCCAAACATACGCACTGGGGATCTCGCCTGGTAAATCCTAAAGGCAAGCAGTTGTACAATACAATAGTCAACCCACTCAATAAGATGGATTGCGTCTCACCGGGTAGGCCTACTTATTGGCCCACAGATCCACAGAAAATGCCTGACTTGATTGATTTCGCAGTAACCAAGAGGATTCCGCGTAATCGGATCACTGCGGAAACACTGCTAGATTTAACCTCCGATCACTCTCCAGTGCTATTCACACTGTTAACAAGACCTCAAGTACTTGATCGCCCATATATGCTTTCAAACAACAAAACAAATTGGCTTAAATTTAAAATGTACATGAGTGCCCACATTGACTGTTCGCCGAAATTGGATGCTGCAGAGGACATTGACATGTGCGTCTCTGCACTTGATTCGATGCTGGGAGCAGCAGCAAGAGTATCTACTCCACATGCCTCTACTTACGCTAAACCTGCTGTCAGGCCTACGAACCGGCGGATAGAACAATTAGTAACGGAAAAACGACGTCTAAGAAGAGAATGGCAGATTACTCGATCACCATCAAACATCCTCTGTGGAAAGCCCACCCAACTTTAAGCGCTCCTACAGAGACAGTTTCACCAATAAGGGGCCCAACCGGTGGATGGGCCCGCAGCGACGAAGAGAGGGCATCCGTATTTGCCACACATCTTAAAATGGTTTTCCAGCGAAATCCAACATCAAACTCATTTGTACTTCCCCCTTCGAGCACATTAACGGATAGTGAGTACTCGGAACTCCAATCGGATGAGATCACTGCAGTTATTAAAAACCACATAAAGCCGAACAAACCCCCTGGCCATGACCTAATCACACCGAAAATGATCCTAGAACTCCCTACCATCGCCATAAAATACATCTGCAAAATGTTCAACGCTATAATAAGAATTGGCTACTTCCCAAGAGCATGGAAAAGGTCCACTATCATCATGATTCCTAAAGTGGGAAAGGACAAAACCCAACCATCATCCTATAGGCCAATTAGTTTGTTGCCATGTCTTTCGAAGCTTTTTGAAAAGGTCCTGCAGATTCGTCTAAACTCATTTCTGACATTGGAGAACACAATCCTTTCTCACCAGTTCGGCTTCCGCGAAAACCATGGGACAATTGAACAAGTCAATCGTATAACATCCGAAATACGAACAGCATTCGAACTAAAAGAATACTGTACGGCTGTCTTTCTCGACGTTGCCCAGGCTTTCGACAGAGTCTGGCTGGAGGGTCTAATGTTCAAAATCCGGCAGAAACTCCCACAGTACACCCACAAACTCATGGAATCTTTCCTTTACAATAGGAAATTCGCTGTAAGATGTAATGGCTCCGTCTCGGCTGACTTTGAAATCGAAGCTGGTGTACCGCAAGGCAGTGTACTCGGACCATTGCTCTATCTGCTGTACACTGCAGACTTACCAACGAGTCTAGGACTTACAACGTCCACTTTTGCCGATGACACGGCAATCCTCAGCAGATCCAAATGCCCAATACAAGCCTCTGCAAAATTAGAGGAACACCTCAAGGTGGTAGAGGAATGGCTAGCAACCTGGCGTATCCGGGTCAACGAGCAGAAATGCAAACATGTTACATTTACGCTTAACAGAAGAAACTGTCCAGCTCTAATGCTAAACAACGTACCAATTCCTCAAGCCGTGGATGTCACTTACCTTGGCATCCACCTAGACAGAAGACTAACTTGGATCATCAATGCTCGGTCACCTCTACGTCTGGAGTATAAAGGCCTCCTATACAACTCCGTACTGAAACCCATCTGGACTTACGGTGCCGTACTATTGGGAAATGCAAGTACCAGCAATGTCGACATTATACAAAGGGCGCAGCCGAAGATTTTACAAACAATCACGGGGGCCCCGTAGTACATACGGAACGTCAACATTCAAAATATCTAAATATACCTAGCGTAAAATCTGAAATAGGTAGTCAACAACTAAAGTATTCTGCAAAACTGGATGCACACCCTAATGTTCTTGCCTATTTCCTTATCCCTTTATCTTAAGTACTAGATTAAGAAAAATATTTCAAACTTGTTGTCAGGCTCTAATTTAAGAGTAGATTCAGCAAATATATATTAAACGTTAAAAAAAAAAAACAAAAAAAATTGTATAGAATTAAGCGATTAACCACATCGGCTATTTGGAGTGTGTAAAAGTGAGTCAAATACGGTAGGTAGTTTTAAATCGCAGGTGACTAATGATGGTTTTCAATGGCACTTAGCTTTCCATGTTTATAGCAAATAGGATTGACAATTGATTGAAAAGTAGAAATTGGAAACGATAATTTAGAATTAGCTAATATCACAAAAGGAGATGCTACATGTAAGCCAAGAGAAGAAGTGATGCCACACTGAGTTGCGAAACAAACTGTACATAATGATGGAGTGGAAACTCAGAAGAGTATAGTACAGGAATTTAAGGGTTTGTGTTTATTAGTAGAAGAAGAAAAATGTGAAATTGATTTGTCTTATTTAACTAAATTAAACACTCAAGACATGAAAGAACTCATTGGCAGTTGTGTGTCGTAGGCAAAAACAAAGAGTCCAGCCGAATGGAATATTCCAGTAAAACGTTCGCCTTGGAATTTATTTTTTCAAGATTTGAAATTTGAGATTAAGCGCAGAAGTAGTGAGAAAATGAAGCAGGTAGATGCGTTAAGTCCTATATCCTGTTTAATGTTGGAAAATTCAATACACCACAAAGAGGTTCAATCTAGCGATGATTTGAATAGAGAAGGCATAGCGGTATCAGAGCATTAAAACATCAGAGAAAATTCGAATATTACCCATCACTTAAAGAAGAGGAATTAATAACGATTGTACCCACAAAGAATCATTATACCCTTGCAAAAAGGGTATATTAATTTTGGTCAGAAGTGTGCAACGC
The DNA here is from genome assembly GCA_018152135.1 of Drosophila paulistorum. Lineage (NCBI taxonomy): Eukaryota > Metazoa > Arthropoda > Insecta > Diptera > Drosophilidae > Drosophila > Drosophila paulistorum. The sequence goes on from JAECXG010000803.1 coordinate 10,122,743, forward strand.
ACAGAAGGAAGCATCTCCGACCATATAAAGTATATATATTCTTGATCAGCACGACGAGACGAGTTCAAATAACCATGTCCGTCCGTCCGTCCGTCCGTCTGTCCGTCCGTCTGGATCGATGCGAACTCCTCCTAGACCGAAAGAGCTACAGAGCTGAAATTTTGCACGTAGGCTTGTATATATTGCAGGGTTTGTATATCTCGGATTCAGTCCGATCGGAGCACTATATCATATAGCTCCCATACAAACGTCAAAGTCACGAACAGTGACTTTTCTCAAAACCTTCGTTACTTTTTAAGCTATTGTCGTGAAATTTAATATAAGTAAGTTTATTGTAACTATAAACGACTGTGCCAAATTTGGTCAAGATCGGGTGACTATATAATAAACCTCCCATAGGAACGATCGGTCGAAAACAGTGACTTTTGTCAATAACTTCGTTAGTTTTAATGCGATTGCTTTCAAATTAAACATTTGACAGTTAAATATATCTGTTAATGGCTGTGCCCAATTTGGCAAAGATCGGGTAACTATATCATATAGCTCCCATAGGAACGATCGGTGGAAAACAGTGACTTTGATTAATATCTTCGTTATTTCCGAAGATTGAAGGCCGTTCTTTCGCAAACATTAGCCTTTTTAGATAAAACGTTTTTTCCTGTGATGGCTATAGGTAAGGAAAGAGTTACTAAAAAAGATGCAAGGGTATACAAACTTCGACGCGGTCGAAGTTAGCCCCGGCCCTCTGGTTTTTTAACTAAAAGAACTCAGGAGGAAACAGTAAAAGAGCTAGAATTTGAACGCACTAACGTTCGCCTGGGAGCTCAGCATAGTATTAAGAGAATTGAAGAGGAGAAACGTAAATGTTATAACAAACCATAGGGCCGGGGCCAACTTCGACCGCGTCAAAGTTTGTATACCCTTGCAACTTTTTTGGTAACTCTTTCCCTACCTATAGACATCAAAGTGGAATATCGTTTTATCTAAAAATGCTAATGTTTGCGAAAGAATGGCACACATATATATAAACTACACACCTATCACTTCAGCACTAACAATTGAGTCAGATAGTACACAGATAGAATTATTATCTGCCCTACAGTCCCACAAAGGAACAACACCGAGCCTAAACTGTATATCTAACCCTATTGTTGATGTTTAGATTATATAATATAAAGATAACAATAAGAGAATCATAATATAGAACAAATGGAAAAGTATGTCAAGATTATAAATAAATAATCAATTAATAAATTCAAGAAATACTAACGTCTTTCATTGAACATTTTAGTGACCCCGACATTGGCGGCTCCAAGTTGCAAGATTAACAGATTTGGTGAAACCGTCATTAAGTGAGAAGATTTGGTCAACTCATGCGACCAATCTCTCAACAAAAAGGAAACTGGTCAACTAGGCGATTTCTTTTTTTGCACGTTTTTGACACAGTACAATACTAAGCGAGGGCACAAATTGATGAACATTTCACATCAATCTGGGGTCCCGACTAAAAACATCGCAATTGATTAACTTGGCAATCATTGCGTAGCCACCTTGGCGACTAATAACAGTTTATTGGGAAAACTAAGAGTTAGTTTTTCGCGACGGGGTAGCAGTGCATACACATTGAATGAAAGGTTGATCAACTAGGCGATCACTTTGTCAAAAACATTTAACATCGATTTGTGTCAACGAGGCGACCAAGTCATAAAAAGTTATTGTTATAAAAAAAACAAAAAAAAAGGGTTGATCAACTCATAAGGTTGATCAACTCATGTTGCATTCCCTGACGTCAGCAATCTCTGACCTAGTTAACTCGGTCAGTAACCCAGGTAGTACGCACGAGTATAGAGTTTGGCATTGATCAGCAATTTTTTTTTTTAAATATATAACAAAGAAAAGAAATTAAAAAACTGGTTTCACTGTCGTGGCGTTTATCAGTGTAATAAGAATAGGAATATTAGAAATAAAATTAACTATTGTTAAACACTAAACATAAGCGCGACTTATATTTATTTCTTATTCTTATGTGTGCTACACTCGACCAATTTAAGGAACGAGTCGGAGCGTTCCCTGTCTTTGACAAAATACCAAAAAGGATTCCTTCGCCAGGAAAATGAAGCCATCTTATTTCGAGGAGAAACTTGAGCTCCTGGAATACATGTGGGAGAACTTCGAGAAAAGTCATCAGGAGTTAATGGAAAAATTAAACAATGTGGCAACAGAAGATGACTACTTTGTATCGGACTATTTCAGCAAAATGAAGGCGGTTGTAACTAATAAAGTGGAAGATTGGAAGGACCATTTGGCAAAAATAAAATTAGAGAGACAAGCTCGTCAACGCAAGCAAGAGCGAGTCGGGATCAAACCACTGGTTCGCAAACAAAGTGCGCTGCTGGATTCATTGTCCAGGACATTAAGTCGAATTGTGCCTGAAGAAAAAATGAATTACAAATCGGTTGTCGACAAATTATGGAGACAAATTGAAGAAATCCATTATGAGATTCCGAAGCCGGATATAATATAGCTACGTTTGTGGCCGCAGAAAATACAATGCTAAAATTCTGTGTGGCAGCAGCAGAAAATGCAGTGATACAATCACCGCCTGTATTGCAATCGATACAATCATTGCAACTACCTAAAATTCCCATTCCAAAATTCGATGGACATTATCTAAAATGGCAACAATTTCATGACATCTATAAAAAGGTGGATCATGAGTCAAATGTATCCTCAAAAGAGAAAATGTGGTACTTAAAATCAAACCTTTCAGGAGAAGCAGAGAGATTGATACGGCACCTGGAATTAACAGAAGCCAATTACAACACTGCTTGATCAGTGTTGCAGGAACGATTTAATAACAAAAGAGTTTTAGTAACAGCCATACTGGCAAAGCTGTTTGATCACCCCAATGTGGGAAATGACGCAGCAGAATTTGCATGATAACATTTTTGAATCATTGCAAGCTTCAAAAAATGTAGACGTCAATATGGAATCGTCAGATGCTGTCATAATGTTCCATATGACAAGGAAATTGGATAGATTCAACCACGCACTATATGAGCAATCTCTTTCCAACACAAGGGAGCTACAGGAAGTAAAGGATTTTCTATCATTCTTGGAACAGCGCGTCCTAACATTAGAGGCGATTGGGAAACCAAGAAACGAAAATCGCAGCATTGAAAAACTAAATAAAAGGAAGACATGCGCAACAGCATCTGGGACAAATAGTTCCTTATGTCCTTTCTGCGAGAAGGCAAAGCGCAAACTCTTCCAATGTGAAAAGTTTAAAATAAAATCCGCAGCAGAGCGCCTTAATTGGGTGCAGAGACACAAATTGTGTGTCAATTGCTTCAAGCCGGACCACATGGCAAAAAATTGCTCTTGGAGGGGATGTTTCAAATGCGATAAAAAACATACCACAATGTTGCACTTGGAAACAGGCAACCAAGTTGCTACATCTGCTTCTGCAGCTTCTGCTTATGGAATTAGCAGAAAATACACTCTGTTGGCAACGGCCAAGGTGGTGGTAAAAGGGATCAATGAAAGGAAAGGAGAGTTTCGAGCACTCTTAGATAGCGGCTCACAAGTAAACCTCGTCTCAGAGGGGCTGGTAAAGAAGTTGTCGTTAAAAATTAACGAGACTCATGTACACATAAATGGAGTGGGTGGTCAACCACAGATAAGCAAGGCATGAGTAAGCTTGGTTGTAAGGTCAAAATACAACAAGTTCGGCATTTGCCTTAACACGTAATAGGTGACTAACCTACAGAACAAATAACGCAGAAAGTCACATTGCCAGAAAACATTCAATTAGCTGACCCAACATTTGATAAACCAGGAAAAATTGATATGCTGTTGGGAGCTGATGATCACTAAGCTATACTACTACCAGAAAAAGACGGGGTAATCGAAACCGTCCAACATTACAAAATTCAGAGTTTGGATGGATTATTGCTGGCAGAATTAATATTTCAACGTCAGCTTCAATCACATGTATGGTAGGCATGACGAATCCAGAGGAATCTCTAGAAAGATTCTGGCAGCTAGACACACTAGAGCCAATGAAAAGGTAGAGGAGTCCGGAGGAAGAGTATTGTGAAAAATTCTTCCTCGATAATCTACACACGGCGGCGGACGATCGACTAATTGTAAAGCTTCCATTTGCTGAAGAGGCTTCATCTCTTGGAGAATCTCGGGAAGTAGCCATAAGAAGATTCATGTCATTAGAGAGGCGAATGAGCTCTGACATAAAATAGGAGTATGTAAAATTTACGTCAGAATATGAACAGCTCGGATATACATATGAAGCAGGTAATGGTAGAACAAATTCCCAAGAACCATTACTTTATACCGCATGGAGAATCTCGGGAAGTAGCCATAGTAGATTCATGTCATTAGAGAGGCGAATGAGCTCTGACATAAAATAGGAGTATGTAAAATTTACGTCAGAATATGAACAGCTCGGATATACATATGAAGCAGGTAATGGTAGAACAAATTCCCAAGAACCATTACTTTATACCGCATCATTGTGTACTAAAGCCAGAAAGTACCACCACCAAGCTAAGAGTGGTATTTGATGCATCATGCAAAACGTCATCAGGAAAATCGATGAACAACATTTTATATCCTGGACCAGTTGTACAGAGTCAACTCTTCTCAATTCTTCTGCGGTTCACAAATATGTGTTCACTGCGGACATTAAAAAAATGTATCGTCAAATTTGGATAAACCCTGCCAATTCAATCAATTCAATCAGATGATTGTGTGGAGAAAGAATCCATGTCAAGAACTAAAGTTTTATCGTTTAAAAACGGTAACTTATGGAAATGTCTGGAATATTTGGCACTGAAAAACATGGACAAATTGTCGTCCGGAGCATTGGCATTAAAAAATGACTTTTATGTTGATGATTGTCTAACAGGAGCACACTGTTTATCAGAAGTCCTGCAAATAAGACAAAAGCTTCTAGAAATCCTGAGACCAAAGGGTTTTAACTTACGAAAATGGTGTTCAAATAGCAGTCAAATTCTAAAGGAAATTCCAAAGGAAGATACGATTGCTGACATCAATCTCGGGGACATACTGGAACAAACATTGGGAATCATATCAAAGAAGATCAATTATGTGGAAAGGCTCAAAGGCATACAAAAGAAATAACCAGACGAGTGGTGCTATATGAAGTCGGTCAAATCTTCGATCCTTTAGGCCTGTTCGCATCGGTACTGGTAAGAGCGAAAATGTTTCTTCAACATGTTGCTACAGAAATAATTGAGATGGATGGTGACCTGTCACCGTATTTGGATAAGCAATGGGGAGCCTACCAAGAGGATGTAGAGGCATTAAACCACATGAAGATTGCAAGGCATATTTTTGATGGCAAGGTCAACTGCATACATTTGTTGATGCATCAGAAAAGGCGTATGGAGCGGCAGTCTATATCCGATTAACCTATAAAAATGGCCAAATTTCGGTCAGATTGTTGTGCGCCAAGTCGAGAGTGGCTCCCCTTGAAAAGCACCCACTACTATGTGCAGCTGTACTTGGAGCTATACTCACGAATAGAGTTCGACAGGATCTCCAATTGTGATCAGAAATTGTTAAATCATTTCTCTGATCAGACTCAACAGTAGTAATCTCTTAGATTAATTTACGGGCATCACATTTCCACTCTTTTGTAGCTAATCGGTTGACCAAAATACATGCAGTATCACATCCAAGGCAATGGCGTCATGTGTCATCAGCGTTCAACGCAGCAGATTTTCTGTCTCGAGGCATATCAGCAGCCCAGCTTGGCACACATACATTATGGTTGTATGAACCTACAGAGCACACTATGGATACCGCTGAGAAGAAAACCAAGGTATTTAGCATGGTGACTGCCAATGCCAACAATACGAGTGAATGGATATATACGGTAAATCACAGAAATTCATTTTACCGGCTACAGCGAATAGTGGAGTATGTTCTACGGTTTTATCACAACCAGAGCAGGAAACCAACGACTCAATTAGAGTTGGATCAAGCACGAAGAATGCCGTCTCTTGCCGTATAATGATCCGGTGGTAAAAATGATACTACGGAAACTTCAAGAAGAGATTCTTCATTGTGGCACACTGAGGAATAGCTTGGCAGTAGTACCACATCATTAAAGTGAAGCCGATGGTTTGAAATGTGATACAGGGCTGCGTAGTGTGCACCAAGTACCGGCCTCAGTTCTTTAAACAAGTCATGGGAGTCTTACCTGAGCACCGGGTATCTCAGAATAGACCGTTTAGACTATTGTGGAAGATGGTACTATCAAGGAGTTTTGAAACCAAAAAGGAGTGCATTTTAAATTTATTCCACCACGGTCTCCACATTTCGGAGGATTATGGGAAGCTGCGGTAAAGTCCGCTAAACATTTACTGTTGAAAAACGTATCAACAGCAAACTTGACTTTTGAACAACTGTCTACCATCATTGTTAATGTGGAAGCAGTGCTGAACTGTGCATGTACCAGACATCTGTAATTGACTCAGCGATAAACATCATTAAGCGTGACGAAGCCGCAATTGAAAATCAGATGAAACTAATGAACAACATAACCAAGTTCCAGGACAATGCGGTAAAGGCATTACAATGGTATATCACGCTAACTACTCAGATGACAGTTATTGCAGGAAATTTGCAACGAATTCAAACCGAAATCTCTTGAGTATTTACAGATGCCCATCATAGCAAAATAAGCCCGTTACTACTCTCACCAGGCCAGCTTCGGGAACATCTGAACCAACTTAAAACACGTCTTCCGTTTGGTTTGGAGTTGCCAGTTCCAGATAACGACGTCTTGCAATTATATGCCTTAATGAAGGCACAAGGCACAATGGCAAACAATCATGTGATTTTTAAAACCACGTGGCAACGCAGGCAGTTCAACTGTACAACCTGGTACCCTTCCCAGCAATTGGAACTCATGGGATTGTAATTATGAACATTAAAATTCCCATTATTGCCGTCAACAACGAACAGAAACAATATATTGGGCTCTCAAGAGCGCATTTGGAACAATGCCATTAGCTCAACAATGAGCATTATATTTGGTTTGATAAATAAACGACGTTTACGGCTAACTAACTAGCTAACAGCAACTGTGAGTTCAAACTATTCAAAAATATAAAATCGTCAACTTGTCAAATACAACACAAAACACAAATACAGGTCATTCGTGTGGTACGACATGTATCACAAAAACCAGTGGATTTTTGCCACCACCAGACAAATTGAAATCGCAGTGACCAGTGACGATAATTTACAAGGTGTAACTATCAAGAAGACTGGATTGTTAACTCAAGACCCGAAGAGTACAGTGAGCAGTTCTGCTATTCCAATAGCAGGTCACCGTATAGCTACGACAGACATAATGAAATTGTCATATGTACGGTTTGGTAACTTCAGCATTGGCCCAACAAAAGCAGCGCCAACAACAACACAATTCCCGATGATACAACTAAGCTACGACGAACTAAGCAACATTCAAGTAAAAATGGAAACTAAGCAAAACTGGAAGTTACCAAAAGACCCCATCAAGCCGGCACATCATGTTATCGTCTCCTACGTAGCGCTAACAATACCATTGGTTCTTGTGATGGTATATGGAATCAGGAGATGCTCCCAACCCCCAAGACACAATGGTCCAGAGCAGACAACCGTGATGATCGTCAATCCTATGCCGACTCCCGCTGCAGCAAACCCAGCCCCCAGCAATTTTGCGGTCAACGTTGGATAACGTAGAGCAGGTCTTCAACGGCTTGGAGTATGTTGGTGTTTAGATTATATAAAATAAGATAACAATAAGACAATCATACTATAGAAAAATCAAAAAAGCTAACTTTGCCGAAGTTTATATAGTGAAATTTCATACATCAACAGCATTAGTTGTCGTATTATGAAAATGCTCAAATATTTTTCAAACTACTGAATTCAAAACACATGTGCATTGTTGAACAATAAAAATCTTTATTTGAAAATATAAATTATATAGACGTTTCCACGGCCCATGTATATATATGTATTCATAAAATTCTTACAATTGTAAGTATGATCGTCACACACACACATACAGTTTTTTTTTTTTTTTTTTTTTATTTCTTAGAACTTACAAACGTTTAATACAAAAAAGTTGCAACAATGACAGGGGACATAAGGTGAGAGCAAAAAAATAAAAGATAACGGCTACTGCGGGACGACCTGCCGGTATTGCATCGCAGACCGTGGGCTTTAAATTATTGGGCAGACCTTTCCCTCTCCAGCTTCCTAAGTGCCACCATTACGCGCACGGCGAAGGCGCTAGCCGCCTCCCATACGTCTGGATCTGCGATCATCATCCTCGTCAGATTTCTCGCCGTCACCATTTCGCCCATTGCATTCTGCAGTCGGCACCGTTCTACTTCGAAGCGAGGGCAGTGCTGGAGCACGTGACTTGCATCCTCAACAATGCCAGCTCCTCACCATGTGCATTCATCTGACACGTCGTGGTTGAATATTTTCAAGTAGCTTCTGAAGCAACCGTGGCCGCTCAGGAGCTGTGTGTGGTAAAAGTTCACGGCCCCATGTTTTCTCGAAACCCATGAAGTGATGTCAGGGATCAGAGGATCCCTGGGGTGGGGATCCTCCCCTTGGAGGAGGAGTCCCACCTTTCCTGCCATCTGCGCAGACTTGACTGCCATGCCCTCCGATGCTCGAGGCCTCTCTGCTGATTAGTGGTAGAACTGTTAATTTGCCTCGACGCTGTGAAGGAGGCCGATGCAATTGCAGCGTACTCATCGATGGGCAGCAACCCAGCGATCACCAGTGCGGCGTCATCAGAGATGGTGCGAAAAGCGCTGCACACCCTGATTGCGCTTAAGCGATGCGTCGACTCGAGGCTCCGCCTGTAGGATCTAGTTTCCATCCCCGTTACCCACGAAGGCGCCGCATAGAGTGCAGTCGAACGGATGAAGCTAGATAGCAAGAGACGCCGTCCTTGTTTCGGTCCACGCGTGTTTAGTAGTATTCTAGAGAGCGATTGCGCTACCGATGCAGCTTTCCCGCTGCTGTACTCTAAGTGCTCTCTAAAAGTCAGCCTTGTGTCGATCATGACTCCGAGGTACTTTAGAGTCCGCTTGGAGACAACTGAGGTGTCGCCGACTCTGATGCTGCCAGTCTCCACTCGCTTGCGGCTACTTATGAGTACCGCCTCCGTCTTTTGCGCGGCTAATTGCAATCCGGCTGCAGAGAGCCATTGGCCAACCTTATTAATCGCCCTGTTGGTTATTTCTTCAGCTGCCGTGAGATCCTTGGCTATCACTACAAGTGCTACGTCGTCTGCGAAGCCAACTATATGGGTGCCAGGGTCGAAATCCAAGCGTAAACCTCCGTCGTACATGACGTTCCACAGCAGGGGACCCAAAACAGACCCTTGTGGGACGCCAGCGGATACGACCCTTTCCTGTAAGCCTGCGTCCGTCCAGAAACGTATCCTCCTATTGCAGAAGTAGCTGGCTACGCACTTGATGAGATAGCTCGGAATCCGGAAGGCCCCAAGCGCTTCCAAGATCCTGTTCCATCTCGCTGAATTAAAGGCGTTTTTGATGTCCAGAGTTACCACTAGGCAGTATTCTTTGGCACCACCTTTCCATCTCGTACCTTCGATTGCCCTTGCAGCTAATCCTACCACCCGGTTTATTGCGTCGATTGTAGATTTCGCCTTCCTGAATCCGAACTGGTACTCGGATAGGCCGCCCCCTGCCATGATTGCTGTTTCCAGACGCGAGCAGATTATTGCCTCGACCTCGACTTTGCCAGCTGTGTCGATGAGGCAGATGGGCCTATAAGAGGACGCCTCTCCTTGCGGCTTCCCCGGCTTCGGCAGCAACACCAGGTTTTGTAGTTTCCATGTATCGGGAAAAACACCTTCGCTAAGACATTTGGAGTAAAGCTCTACGAACACGTGTGGGTAGAGCAGCACTGCGAGCTTGAATGCGTTATTGGGAATCGAATCCGGACCTGGTGCCTTTTTGGGCTTCAGACGCCTCATTGTCTCAAGGACCTCGGTTAGCGTACACTCCGCCGAGTGTAGGACTGGAGTCAGGCGGGGCACATGCATTTCTTCGTCGACCACAGGGAAAAGTCCGTCGACGATTAAGCGTACCGCCTGCGCATCCGTTGGGGATGGGTTCCTACTGGAGTTTAAGCGCTTGACCACTAGTTGGTAGGCCTTGCCCCAGGGGTCGTGCTCAGCAGAGTCGCACAAAGCGAGGAAACATTCACGTTTGCTGAAACGGATCGCAATCTTGAGCATATTCCGACGTCTCTTATACTCCAGGCCCAGGGCCTCGAAGTTTGTCGAACCACGTGCGCGCTGATAGAGACGCCTTGCGCGAAGGCAGGATCTCCTAGCTTCAGCGACAGCGTCATTCCACCAAAAGACTGGGGTGTGGTGGCGTGTGTATGTGCCACTCTGGGACATGCTAGCCTCACAAGCCTCTACTATCCGTGCCATTACGGAATTTGCGGCGTCTTCCGCGCTCATGTTGTCCCTAACGCTTAGGGCCTCCAGGCTGTGACCATAGACCTGCAAGTTAAGGGTTTCCGCCTTAAAAACCCTGCTGCGTCCTAGAGAGCGGTTGCCTGCTGTCGCCAATGGTGAAGGTGATGACTTCGTGGTCACTCGTCGAGTATGTTGATCCCATATGGCTGAGGCGGCGATACTATCGCTGGCAAAAGAAAGATCCACAATAGATCCTGTGCCGGACCTTCTGAAGGTATTCTCGGAGCCAACATTTAGCAAGGAGATGTTAAGATTGGCGAAAGCTTCCAGCAGCAATCTACCTCGAGCGTCAGAGCGAGAACTTCCCCATTCGACTGACCAAGCATTAAAGTCGCCACCTATAATCACTCCTTGTCGTCCTCTAATGTCTTCGGCGATTTTGTCTACCGTCCGGCCAAACTGCTCCAGGGTTAAGCTAGGCGCGAGATAGCAGCTGTAGAGCCAATAACTGCCAAACCTCGCTCTCACAAATCCATCCTCGCGTAGAATGTCCTGCAATACGCCGTCCTACTACCACAACACCAAACCGCTGCTCTACCGCTCGAGCCCTTGGCCCAGCATGAACCTGTGCCGGTTTTATAAGGTTCGCTTAGCAGTGCTATATCCGCTCGTATATCCCGAACAGTCTGCTGCAGCAGGTCCTGGGCTGCGATGCAGTAGTTCAGGTTTAACTGCAGGATCTTCAGGGCTGGCTGGGTCATTGGAGCTCATTGGGGTTCCTCGATTCGCCTGTAGCTGGGCATAGACGGCTACCCGCAAGGTGATTTTTTGGGCTTAGGTCCTGTGCAGCGCAGAGGAAGCAGTGCGGTTCCATAGAGGGACAGACAGCTGCCTTGTGGCCTGCTACACCACACTTGAAGCAACAGTTTGATCTGTCCACCTTGCTAGGGCACTTCACGGCGATGTGACCAGTAGCTAGGCACTTGAAGCAGCGCAAAGGCCGCTGCTCGAGTTATCTGATACGGCAGTTTGCCCAGCCTATCTCTACGCGAGCAAGTTCGATGAGCGTCCGGGTCACAGACTCAGGTGCGCTCACAATTGCCGTCTGGTAGTTCCGGAGACCTGTCCGAAGGCTTTTGACGGTTAGCGCAATAACGTCTACTTTAGTTTGCGAGGATAACTTCGTTAGAAGCTCCTCAGGGGTCACCGCTGCATCTAGATTGCTACCGTATTAAGCTGTGTAAGGGCCTTCACACCGGCTTTTGCACCCAGCACTTGGGTGATGTCGTCCTGGAGCGATTTTATGCTCGTAGCAGAGTCCTAGCGAAGCTCCAGTAGCAGCGCGTCTTTAGCTGTGCGACGTACTCTGGAGAAAGCTCACGGACGTGGATTAGTTTATCATCCGTACGCCTGGTCACCATCGTTAGGACTTGGCTACAGCTGAGCCCGCTGCTGGCCTCGATCAGAATTGCATCCGGTCTATGCCTGATTCTGGGTTTGGCCTGCTTCGAGGAGCCACCACGACGAAGCTTTGGTGGGCCGACTGTTTTCCATCCTTGGTTGTCCTTGGATGATCCATGATCCGCGATTGTGAGGTGCAGTTTATCGCCTTGAGGAGTAGGTGACACCTGCTGCTGCTGCTGGGGATCCACAGGGTGCCGTTTTTTTTGCCGCTGCTTTGATGCGTGAGCACTCGGCTGCCGGAGTTGCTTTCCAGCTGGTTCAGAAGGAAATGGTGCCTTGCCTTCTCGCTTTGCCAGTGGTGAAGTCTGAGTGGGCCGGGAAAGCATGGTCATGGGGGACATTTCGTCGGTCTGCTGCCCAGGACTGGCACGCTCAGGTGGCGCCTCGAGCAATTGGGACACGCCTTCAATGGAACTGTCTCGGTCGGGTGCCCGCTGAGCCGGGAGCTGACTTCCGCATGCAGCTCTTTCAGCCTCTCCACCTTTTCACGAACGGCGTTGGTGATGGCCCTCTTGCCACCTTCCTTCTCGGGCTTGATCTTCCCCGAGATCTCCTCCAACAGTACACCCATTTGCGCTAGTTCATTGCAGACAGGCTGCAATTTTGACCTTTTTGATGGGGCGCATTCGTTACCATTTACTGCTTCTCCGTCTGGACTCATGGCGTCCCGAGATCTCTTTGGAGTGTCCTACTGCTGGCTAGCAGCCGCTCGCAAAGGCAACTCACCATGGATTGGAGGCGAATGTAGCAGCAATCTACTACGCCCAAACACCATTTGCTCCTCGCCGACCATTTCCTACAGCCTGACGACCAGGTATTTCCCCCTGGTGGGCGTTGGGAGTTATACCGCTCCGGCTCGGCTTCCTTTAGATAATACAGGCAGTCAGCGGGAATATGGGCCACTCGGTGTGCAATGGACGGATAAAAAAAAAAATTAAAAAATTATAAAATAAAAATAATTTTTTGAATCCAAGATTACCCGCCGCGGATTTGAACCCCTACCGTGCCAAGGAGTATCGCAGAAAAGCCACTAGTATTGATCAAATTTCAAATCTAAAAAAATTTGAAATTTAATTCTAATTCTGAAACCTCACAGCGGAGTCGAACCAGGTACTTGGAGGCCCGCGTCCGAAAGAAAAAATAAAAATGCTCCAAATTTATTAAAAATTTCTTCGCTCCACTCAGCGGATTTGAACCAGGTACCAGGCGATGAGAGGCAGCACCGCTGCCAGGTACGCCACCGCTTACGTCACCAAGCCTTAGGCTGGTGCGCTGCTATGCTGCTAGTCTGGTGGGAGGTGATCAAGAACACCGGCTTAGAAGTTTTGCGGTGAAAGCTCGACTCCCGAATGATGACCCTGGAGAGCTTTCGAGACCGGCTTGGCAGGTCCGCCAACAGCTGGTTATCGCACCACATGTGTATTTACTTACAGCGTGCTATTTATCAAAAGGTGCGACTGGCACCCCACTAACACAAATACGGAGGAAAAAGTTGGGTGATGCAGAAAGGAGGCGCCCCGCACCCCTCCAACCACCGAGAGACCGACGCGGCGGGAGGCCGGGAAAAAAATATGAATCAATCTTTTTTCACCCGCGATGCAGACAGGCGGCCGGCGGAACGTAAGTAACAACAAGAGTTGACTGCTACACTAACAAACTATTATGTTGCAGGATTACGAGATTTACAAGCACGGATAAGACGGGAATTTTACAGAAAAACCGGGACGCGACGAAGTACACATTCCACTTTTTTCAGACCCTCTCTCACACACATACAGTGTAGCCGCGCATGTGTGTATCATGGCTTCTGTTGATTTGATAATGGCGTAGTATGCAGCAAGCAGCGTTTGAGCCGATTTATATTGACTGTAACTTGTTTTCTATTTATCCGATCAGAGTCAAATTTTAGGATATGAGATATTATATCCAATACTATCAAAAAATACTCAAAAATATTGTTCTACAGCTATATGATATAGTAGTCCGATCCTAATGATTGTCATACTTTATCATACCCCGGGTAATAAAAAGCACTTCTGCAAGGGTATAACAAATGAAAATGTATGTCAAGATTAGTACATATGTAACTCGATTATAGATATCGATAGCTCATCAGTCATAAGTAGATCTGATATGGTCAGCAGCTAACGATAACAATAAAGCTATTATCAATAAAGACATATTTTGCTGACCTAACACTATGTCGAACTATGCACTGGTGAGCTCTCTATTTTTACTATAAAAGAAATGCATTATTCTTTGTAAGATCAGATACCAATTGTAGCTACATCGGGTGTGCATCGCTGTGTCTTTGGTCCCAACTCTACCTTTGTAATCTCACTCCGAAGTCCACCCAATTTATGTGTTGGTTGCGACGACTATTAGTCACTGGTTTGTGTGCTAGTGCTTATTTGATTATAAATAAATAAACAATTACTAAATTCAAGAAATACTAACGTCTTTTATTGAACACCTACAATTAATGAAGTAAGTAAGTCGTCTCGCCGACTTAAGTAAACCATACACTAGTAAAACAAATATTTAAAATTTATAATAACCTTAAAAAGAGACATACTACCGCACTTCACATTAATACTATCAGTCACAACCATAGCCATTCTAGACGCAATTAAGCTAATTCAAAGTAGAAAAGGTAACTTTATAATTTGCTATGATTCTCTATCATCTGCAAAATCTATCAGGAACATTAACAACAACAACTTTTATCCAACAATAATTTGTAATCTTCTTACCAAAGTTGCACCCAAAATAAAACTTTTTGGATTCCCAGCCATTCTGGCATTAAAAATAACAAACTTGTCGATTCGATAGCCAAATCTACAATTTTTAGTCCGTTAATACTACAGACAACTTCAATACTACAGACATCAACAAATTTCTTAGAAGCAAAAATATTCAACAGCTTAGGAATAACATTGAACACTGCAATAGATGGTACCAACACTAGCCTCACGAACTCGAGCCACTATCTAAAATACTTTAGCCAAAACATCCTCACACATAGAAACCAAATAAAAATATTCAGGCTTAGACTAGGACACACAAGGCTCACAGAACAAGTATATATCAACCCAACAACATCATTCCATGCTCAAACTGTCGCACATTCTAAAAGACTGTCCAGCAACCTTACACCTTAGGAACCTAATTTTCAATTTAATTTAATTTAATTAATGTAATCACTAATGCTCTTGAAACTAAGGAATACTGCCTCGATGGCATTCTGTATAAAATAAAGAAATGGCTTCCTGCTCCTTACTATCTATTATTAAAGTCTTATCTTGGCAATAGACATTTCTATGTTCGACAACAAGGAGAAATCTCTAACCTGTGTACTATAAATGCAGGAGTTCCCCAAGGAAATGTTTTAGGCCCTGTACTTTATACATTATTTACATCTGACTTGCCTATCGCATCTAATGTCAACGTGGCTACATATGCAGATGATACGGCGATAATCGCATCAAGCAGCATTCCTAACAGGACAACAGAATACCTACAAAGAGAGATTTGCTTAATAGAAAAATGGTTACACAAATGGAAAATCAAAGTTAACTCGCAAAAGTCTGTACAAGCAACAGAGAGGAAATTGTCCAAAAGTCTTACTAAACAATTGTGAAATCCCCCAAAGAGATTCAGTTAAATATCTTGGAATTCATCTTGATCGAAGGTTAACCTGGAAGGCACATATCAAAGAAAAGCAGTTGAATATTAAAACCAAAAAATTGTACTGGCTATTAGGACACAAGTCCCAGCTTAACATTGAAAACAAAGTAAGACTTTACAAAGCAATATTAAAGCCTGTTTGGACTTATGCGCTACAACTTTGGGGTTCCCCAATCAAATATTAAAATTATGCAACGCTATCAGTCGAAAACCATGGTATGTTTCCAATGCTGAAATACATAAGGACCTTAATATACCATTTGTAAAGGATGAAATAGCAGAGTTTAGTGTTAGATATATTGACAGACTGCAGAACCACCCCAACTCATTAGCTCTAAGTCTACTTGATAATATAACAACAAGAAGACTAAAAAGATTACATATATTAGATCTTCCAAATACGATTTAACTTTTGTTTTATATATGTACATATACATAAATATAAATATATATACCATATAAGATGAATATATAATAATACACATACACATGTATAAATACTTAAGTAGATTTAATTACTCGTCTGTACAACTTAGAGTATATATATAATAGTTCACTCAGTGGAGCCGACTATTCCTGTTATGTTTTATGTATCTCCAAATTTACTGATTGTCCAATGACAGATTGTAAATAAAAAGAAAAAAAAAAAAAAAACAACAACACAATTCACGAAGATGCAGCTAAGCTACGACGAACTAAGCAACATTTAAGGAAAACTAGAAACTAAGCAAAACTGGAAGTTACCAGAAGACCCCAGTCGTCTACGTAGCGCTAACAATACCATTGGTTCTTGTGATGGTATATGGAATTAGAAGATGCTCCCAACCCCCAAGACACAATGGTCAAGAGCTGACAACCGTGAGGATCGTCAATCCTATGCCGACTCCCGCTGCAGCAAACCCAAACCCCAGCAATTTTGCGGTCAACGTTGGATAACGTTGAACAGGTGTTCAACGGCCGGGAGTATGTTGGTGTTTAGATTATATAAAAAAAGGTAACAATAAGACAATCATAATATAGAACAAATGGAAATATATGTCAAGATTAGTATGTAACCCGATTATAGATATCGATGGCTAATCAGTCATAAGTAGATCTGATATGGTCAGCAGTTAACAATAAAGACCTAATTCATGAAGCTGCTATAGTTAGCTATTATCAATAAAGGCGTATTTTGCTGACCTAACACTATGTCGAACTATGCACTGGTGAGCTCTCTATTTTTACTATAAAAGAAATGCATTGTGTTTACTATATTCGTTTATTTTGTCCTTAAGGAATTTTTAAACCGAGGTCCACTGGTGATATATATGGTCGATATCCTAGTCGCATCGCATGACTTTGAAACCCATCTTGAGGTTCTGAAGGAAATATTGTATACGTTAAGAGTGAACGGGCTATGCCTGAAGCTGGCTAAATGCCGTTTTGCGTATAGGGAACTAGAGTACTTGGGTTACTTAGGCAATTCCGCCGGTATCACGCCTAAACCAGCTCATCTTCAGGCGATACGGGATTTGCCCATCCCAAGGAATAGCAAGGAATTAGAGCGCTGCTTAGGCTTATTCTCGTACTTCCGCCGATTTGTACCTGGTTTCGCTAAGATTGCGTATCCGATGTCCCGATTGTTTAGAAAAAATACCCCTTATGTCTTCTCCGAGGAATGCCTGGAAGCTTTCCGAACACTGAAGTCGAAACTGGTCGAATCTATTTACAACCCGAAGTTTGAAACAGAGTTACACTGCGATGCTAGTTCAATTGGTTTCGGAGCAGTGCTCCTCCAGAAACAAACCGACTGTAAATTACACTCAGTGTTCTACTTCTCTAAGATAGCCTCCGCCGCCGAATCGAAACTACACAGTTATGAACTGGAGACGTTAGCTATCGTGTATACCTTTCAAAATCGTGACGGATTGTTATTCCCTGGCGCTGACACTGAGCAACGGTGGACATTCCGCCAAAACTGCTCGCTGGGCCCTGCTGTTAGAAAATTACAACTTCACGATTGTACACCGCTCGGGGGTTAGTATGCCCCATGCTGACGCTCTAAGAAGAATAGCAACTGCCGCATACGTTGACGATTTAATCCTCGACTTCCAACTGCAGTTAACTCAGAACCGGGACCCTGAGATTGTCAAACTCCGAGATGAGTTAGAGAAACATGAAATAGCGGATTTCGAACTGCGAGACGGAGTAGTGTACCGCCTGTCCCCGACGAGTGTACCCCAACTTTATGTCCCTTCAGAAATGATAAATCATGTCATACGAGTAGTGCACGAAAAGTTTGGCCACATGTCCACGGAGAAATGTTGTACAAAAATCAAGAAGTATTACTGGTTGAAGTCTTATGTTAACAATTACATTAAAAATTGCCTCAAGTGTATCCGTGGTACATACGGAACGACAACATTCAAAATGATCTAAATATACCTAGCGTAAAATCTGAAATAGGTAGTCAACAACTAAAGTAGTCTGCGAAACTGGATGTACACCCTAATGTTCTTGCCAATTCCCTTACGCGAACTAATAATAGAACTCGTCTTAAAAGAAATGACAGACCAACCCAATAATAAATGATTAGGGCCGCCTGCAATATCCCCTGGATATATCTTAAGTACTAGATTAAGAAAACTATCTCAAACTTGTTGTTAGGCTCTAATTTAAGAGTAGATTCAACAAATATATATTAAACGTTAAGAAAAAAAAAAAAAATGTTGACTAACTGAAGTATTCTATAAATTGTTGTCTGATGTCGAATGCCAATTGAGTTGAGCGTCTTGAATTGTTATTGTTGCCGGAAAATGCGACCATGGTTCCTTCATGGGATTGTAATTCGTCATAAAAGTCTTTGTGGCTATTCATTGTAATACAATAGTTGTGTAATATGCACGCAGCTCTTACAATACTTATTGTCTTTTCCACTTTTGTTTTAATTGGCCTGTAAAATATGCGCCATTTTTGTGCAAGAATTCCAAAGCATTTTCAACTACTCTTCTTGCCCGGCACAATCTGTAATTAAACATATCTTTTTTTCATCTCGTTTTGATTGCCGATACGGAAAAGGTCGAATTTAGCGCAAAGGCCTCATCACATATAAGAACATGTGGAAAATGCTAATTTTTACCAGGCAAATTGCATGGTTTTGGCACATTCATATTGTTCGTTTGGAATTTTAATCCCATGTTGGAATTTTCAAAAATTCCACCATCACTGAAAGAAACTTATAGTCAGGTCCTAGTATGGCCATTAGTACTAAAGAAAATTTATTCAAATAGCACCAGTAAGTTATAGCGGACGTTGACGATACTATGCGCAGTATGTTCAAGTGGCCCCTACGACACCAGGACAAAGCCTGTTACGCGCGAGCTCAAGCAGATAACTTCCCACCTCCCACCCGACCGACCGAGGGGTGCAGCCGTATAACGCACGGCACGAATCGCGTGGACAAATACACAATGGAAAAAACAGACAAACAAATAAATAAATAATACTATAGCTATCTATTAACTAAATGGGATAGGATAGAAGTTTTAATCATATTAATAGAAAGCTCTGAGCCGATTACAGGGAATAGAAGGTTGTAATCAGAGCAGAGGACCCTAAAAGGTTCATGCAGGGCATAGTTAGAAGAACAACGACTAAGGGATAAAGGTATCAAAGGATGTCTACTCCGTCTACATGGTACCGACAGATTTACCTGAGCTAATAACTCAGACGAGTCGATTAGGAGCCAATTAGGAGCTTGCGCAAAAAAATAACACCAAGCATAATTCTACGGTTAGTTAGGGAAGAAAGGTTAATCAAGAGAAGTCTACTAGAATACGAAGGCAAATTGACATTGCGATCCCAGTTTAAGCCACGAAGAGCAAATAGTAAGAACTGCTTTTGAACGGATTCAAGTCTAATCTGGTGCGACTCATATTGAGGCGACCAAATTCAAGATCCATACTCTAAAATAGGACGGACAAGCGAAGTAAAAAGAACTTTAGTGGTATAGGGGTCATCAAATTCCTTTGACCATCTTTTAATGAAACCCAGGACACTCATGGCCTTTGCGACCGTGGTGGAAATAAAGTTGATCCGGTTTTATTTGGAGTTTTAATGGTGATGTGTTTTCCATCAATGCATCCAATGCAGTTTGGAAACTGCCACTCATGGCCTTTGCGACCGTGGTGGAAATAAAGTTGATCCGGTTTTATTTAGACTTTTAATGGTGATGTGTTTTCCATCAATGCATCCAATGCAGTTTGGAAACTGCCACTTACTTAACAATTTTTCTGCTGATTGCTTCCACATAGCTTTAGTTGGTTCTAGATTTTTGACAATTGCTTCGCCAACGTCCGTTACAATGCTACCAACTGTTGAAAACCGACACGAAAGCTGGGTCCAATTGTATAAAAACTGTCTCCAGTTGCAAGGAATCTGTTAAATGTAAATTAATTAATTTTTGTATATTTAGATGGTGAACTAAAAAAAAAATGGAAAAATTTAAGAGACTCCTATGCGAAAAATCTGAGGGCAACAAAATGTACTACAGGGCAAGCAGCAGTTCATGAAAAGTTTTCGTCCATTTCTTTCTTTTGCCAAAACGTCTTCGAATGTCAGTGGCATTAGTCCATCTGAACCATCTTCATTCACGAAATCTTCTCAATGCACAGTGTCTTCAGAATCGCATATTGATTACGAGAGCAATGATGAATTCAATCAATCTATCGTAACTAGTCCTGCCGTTGATGATGAAAAATCTCCATTGAAACGCTTTAAAAGATCGTCTACTCAACCAACATCATCCGTAAAGAATGTAATCGATTATTTGCAAACAAAGAACAAAACCAGAGGGCCGTGGTTAACTTTGACCACGTCGATGTTTGTATACCCTTGCAACTGTTTTGGTAATTCTTTCCTTACCCATAGCCATCAAAGTGTAAAAACGTTTTATCCAAAAAGTCTAATGTCTGCGAAAGAATGGCCTTCAATCTTAGCATAGGATATAACGAACTTTTTGATGAAAGTCACTGTTTTCCACCGATCGTTTCTATGGGAGCTATATGATATAGTCACCCGATCTTAATCATATTTGGCACAATTATTAATAATAACACAAAACTGACAAATACCAACTTTTATGACAATTGCTGATAAAATAACAAAGTTATTGAGAAAAGTCACTGTTCGTGACTTTGACGTTTGTATGGGAGCTATATGATAAAGTGGTCCGCTGAATCCGAGATATACAACGCCTGCAGTATATACAAGCATACGTGCAAAATTTCAGCTCTGTAGCTCTTACGGTATACTTTATATGGTCTGAGATGCTTCCTTCTATGCGTTGCACACTTCTGACCAAAATTAATATACCCTTTTTGCAAGGGTATAAAAACGCAAGACGATGTTGACATTTTGTTTAGTGTGCATGCCCAGTCAATTAAAAATTCAGTCCGATGAGACAGGCTCAAATTAAATATAAAATTGCAAAGCTCATTATGGACGAAGAGATCGCTAGTTTTGAGGAAAATTCACACAGTTACACCACCAGCAGCCTTTCAGCACACTTTACATTTGATAACAACTTTTCTTTGAACAGTGTTAACGTAAATTTTAGCTCAGGTGATTCAAATGTAACATATGATACATTAATATTACCTTAAGTAGATTGCCAGTCGTTCCTGTTGTGAAATGGGCTCCCTGTAATGTGTATGCTGCTTTTTAATATCAACTTCGATCATTTTCAAAAGGTTATCGAAGCAGGTGGAGGTCATTCGAAGATACATATATATAAAATATTCGTTCATCCTTCCGAAGTTGCTGCATCAAATTGCTGAATTCTCCGTGGGAATGCCTCTCCGCATTTATGGGATGTACCCAAGTTCTTTTTTGCCTTAATCAATTATATAAGGTTACAATAAACCATCACAATAAATCAAGCATTTAATACTCACGCATTTTTTTCATTTTCTTCTTCTAATAACAACGTTAATAAACGTTCATCAGAGGAATACATTCTAGCGAATAACAAAATAAAGCCGCGAATAACAAAATAAAGGCGCGAACAAATTCGCTCCAGTGTGATCACTCTTGCGATTTGGACGCGTTGCTGCCGCTGCGAATAAATCGCTCTGGTGTTTGGGAACCTTGATACATATTTTTTAGTTATTAACATAGAAAAGAATCGTCTTATTGAACACTTTTTAACTTCACGAGACCAACGCAACCTCCTCGTCCAGCAACTCAAGCCTCTCTCCTCTCCTCGATTAACCATCTATCGATATCTATCAAACCAATATCGTTATCGGCATTCTGATACCATTAGGGGTTCTCACGCAATCCTACATAAATGTATGTTAGGGTATATAAAGTTCGGCACAGCAGAAATTAAATTTTATACCATGCACTTATAGGGTAAAATGGTATATTAAAGTCACCATAATGTATGTAATTCACATCTCGGAGACTATAAAGGCTAGAGCCACCAAATTTGGTATGTAGACTCGTGTAGTATGTATATGTAAAGAGTTCTTTGGAATTTCGGCCACGCCCCCTTCCGCCACCGAATTTACATAAAACTGATTTTATTAAAAACTACAACAGCTGTTTATACCCTTGCAAAAAGGGTATATCAATTTTGGTCAGAAGTGTGCAACGCATAGAAGGAAGCATCTCAGACCATATAAAGTATATATATTCTTGATCAGCACGACGAGACGAGTTCAAAAAGCCATGTCCGTCCGTCCGTCTGGATCAACGCGAACTTCTCCGAGACCGTAAGAGCTACAGAGCTGAAATTTGCACGTATGTGTGCTTGTATATACTGCAGGCGTTGTATATCTCGGATTCAGCCGCATCGGACCACTATATCATATAGCTCCCATACAAACGTCAAAGTCACGAACAGTGACTTTTCTCAATAACTTTGTTATTTTATCAGCAATTGAAACTTAATATTTGTCAGTCTATTACACCAATAAACCACTGTGCTAAATTTGATCAATATCTGGTGACTAAATCATATAGGTCCCATAGGAACGATCCGTCGAAAACAGTCACTTTTGTCAATAACTTCGCTACTTTTGACGGGATTGCTTTCAAAATAAACATTAGTTAGTTTAATACGTCTGGTAATGACTATGCCGAATTTGATAAAGATCGGGTGACTATATCATAAAGCTCCCATAGGAATGATCGGTCGAAAACAGTGACTTTGATCAATAACTTCGTTTTTTCATATGTTAATTGTGGGCCGTTCTTTTGCAAACATTACTCTTTTTAAATAAAATGTTTTTCCACTTTGACGGCTCGTAGAAAAGAAAGAGTACCAAACAACTTGCAAGGGTATACAAACTTTTGCGCGGTCGAAGTAAGCCTCGGACCTCTGGTTTATTTATATTTTCTCCCTCCATCTAAATTTCATTTGAAATACCAAAGAAGTTAACTTCGGCTTTGCCGAAGTTTATACACCCTTGTATGGTATTATAAATAATACGGTTGTGTCACTTATAAATTGCTCGCTGCTTTATTTATTTGATCTGATCACTTTGGATATTGCATACGAACTGACTCTCTGCTCGCTGACAGAGTAGTTAGACAGTAAGATATTCAACAATAAAGAGAGCATCTTCGCTTGCAAGGCAGAGCGAGAGACGCTTTATGAAATCAGAGAGTGAGGCATCTATATCAATAGTTATAACGGTACTTAAACAGTGGTTGCAATACCTTATGCTTTGGACACTGGGCCTACTACAACTCGGCCGTCCTGACTTTTAGATTGTCCTCAATCTCTGCTTTACTTTATTATTTTGACGAACTTTGTCATGTAATTTTTACATAAATTTACAATGTGGTAGTTTTTGCGACCTTTGCGTTATTATGTTAAGATTTTCTCAGGCTTCAGGTCATTTGTTCCAAATAAAAATAAAAACAAAATATAGTTTTTATTATTTATTTATTTATATTTATAAGCTATTATACATAAGGGATTATAATATAATAACTAATATTAAGATGGGGAGTGCTAGCTACCTTGGCCATCGACTCGACTCATTATTTCTTGTATAGAGTTGTATATTTTTAATTGTTTTAAGAACCTAAAGATGATATTGTTGTTGTGTGGGGTAGGGTTAGAGAGGAGTTGGAGGGGTTGGGTTAGGGCAAAATGACCCTAATATTAAGGGTTTGGGTGCATTGTTCAAAGATGTGTTGGACTGTTAGTTCCCTTCCGCAATTTGGGCAGGAGGGTTTGATTTGGTTTTTTAGGATGTGTGTGTGAGTTAGGGCAGTGTGGCCAGTTCTTAAACGCGTGAGTATGTTGCATTCCAATCTATGTTGGGAGGATGAATGTCGTACGGGTTCCTTATGTAGGTTGCATTTTTTGTACCAATTATGGTCAAACATATCCCAGTCAGCACATTCGATTTCTTTCAATATGTTTCTAATATTTCGCCACATATCTAGTGGCGCACCAGGTATGACTGTGGTACATGGGGAACGTGCAGCAAGTTTGGCAGCTGCATCTGCGAGATCGTTTCCTTTAATGTCCATATGCCCTGGGATCCAGAGAAGTTTTATTTTTTTTGGAGTGTCGGATGCAAAGATGGCGTATTTCCGTCACTATGCAGCTTGATTGTAGGAGTTTTTTACACCAAGTAACGTAGATAGGCTATCGCTGCAGATGACAAACTTCCCCCGTACTTTGGTGGCGAATTGGATTGATTTTAGTACGGCAACTGCTTCTGCTGTGAAGATTGAGAAGTGTGAGGGCAGTAGTCCGCAGGCGATAGTCAATCCGTTACAATCGACGACTGCGAATTTAGTGGAAGTGCCCGTTTTAGAGCCATCGGTGTATAGCTGTTTCCATTTGGGATATTTGCTAATTTCAGAGGCGTACAATTGGTGGTATATGGCCTTGTTAGTGATGCTCTTTTGGAAAGAGTGTAGCGTTAAATTGATGGAGTCTACAGGCAGCTTCCATGGCGGGGGCGGGCTGACCTTCTTCCAACGGTATGGGGTTTCCAGCTTGTGTCTTTTGAAAAAACTAACGCATCTGCGAATTGATGATAAGACTTTGTGTCTTTTGTTGTGTTTAGCGGCTGTCAGGAAATCATTGAGAATAACTGGGTTGGTTGTGCACAGTATTTTTGGGATTAGTTTGTAGGTCAGTTGGGCAACTCTCGTAGGCACTTCTGGAAGACCCGCTTCGGCTAGTAGACATTTAGTTGGTGTTGTAGGAAAAGCTCCGATGCTCCGTCTCATAGCTGTGTGATACGGTGGCAAAATTATTTTTAAGTTGGAGTGGGCGCACCACCCATAAATTGGCAGTCCATACTCAATTTTAGATAGGATCAAGGCCCTTGTTACATGTATAAGCGAGGTAGGATGGATATGAGATTTTAGGGATGTCAGGAATTTAATAATATTAAGGCGTTTGACTAAGTTAATTCTAAGATCTTTACAGTGTTGCTTAAAAGTAAGTCGATTGTCGAAAGTGAGGCCAAGAATTTTTAATGCTGTTACTTGTTGTATTTCTATACTATTTACAAATAGTGCTGGAAATGAACAAAGTTTTCTTCTGCAAATGTGAAATAATTTACATTTTTCCAGGATTAAAGTAGCTCCTGAGGACTTTCGCCATTGTTCGATGTCTGTAAGTGTTACCGCCGAAATCCGCTAACTGCCCAGCAGACCCGACGCAGCCACCAATGGGTTAACCCATATCACTCATTCTCTTTCATTTTCATACTTATACTTAAGCGCCAGCCTACGTGCTGGGAAATTAACCGTTGCATCTTGCGCTTTAAGCTTACATGTTAGGTTCTACGCTTGTTACTAAGCGGCGGACAGAACAGTTTGGTTACAACCGCGAGTAAGGGCGATTAATTTATAGCGGCTCGCAGGCGGCTCGCATACTGCATACACACACAAACTTAGCCTACCATTAGCATAAGAATTACACGTGGAAGAAATAAATGAAGTATCACGTGAAAAGTGAAGTGATTTCTTGTGGGCCCGCTAAAACATCGAACCTTAGCGCCAAACTCAACAATTCTATAAATTAGAGTCTTAAATTAATTTTATAGATCAATTCTATAAATTAATTAATTCTACAGATTAATTCTATAAATTAATCTAACAGTGGTAAACCACTAAATGAACCGAAAAGTTAATTATTTAACTCAACTCAACGGGT
Source organism: Drosophila paulistorum (assembly GCA_018152135.1). Taxonomy (NCBI): domain Eukaryota; kingdom Metazoa; phylum Arthropoda; class Insecta; order Diptera; family Drosophilidae; genus Drosophila; species Drosophila paulistorum. Next base: position 10,148,581 of record JAECXG010000803.1, read on the forward strand.
GAACCTACGGTTCTACACGGCAATCATATAGAGGTTAACCTCGATGATTGCATAACCAATCACTAAATTGTGATACATAACCTCAACGGTCAACCGTTTACGACCTACATACATAGGTCACGGAACTAAAGAAAAAACTAAGAGTAAATTCATTGGTAAACCATGGCAACAAAAGACTTATCAAGTGGAATATATCATTGCAAGAAATGCATGCAGGAAGACAATGACCGCATGGTGCAATGCAATCGATGTTGTGCCTTGTATCATTTCGACTGCATTGGAGTAATAGACGAGAAATCTGAGAACAGCTGGAACTGCGACTGCGTCAACGCGTCAACGGAAGTCATCACAACCATATTGAGCAACGCTCTGCAGAACCTCGGAAATACCACACGAGCAGGCGAACCTCAGGCTACTTCGTCACCAGCAAAACCAACGGGGCCGCTACCAGAACCGGATCGGGACTTTGGACTATGCTCGCCAAAAATATTCCCGAACACAGCTAGGACAGCTGTTCCTATTTTTACTTCTGCCAAACAAAAAGCGATGGTCACACACTCAGCTGTACGTGACACGTGGCATTACGATCACGAGGCACCGCAGTTGCCGTTCCTAACCTCAAACAACACGCGTGCTACGACACGCGAACAACCGCACCTAAGTACTACGCTGATGGCGCCCTGGAATTTCACAAATACTCAAAACAGGGCTGCATCGTACTATCCAGAAAGTAAAATGCGAATGGACGTAGACCTTAACACAGCAACACCAAGCGCGGCGCAACTTGCAGCCCGTCAAGCGATACCGAAAGAGCTTCCAACATTTGATGGCAATCCTCAGAACTGGCCTCTATTCTACAGTAGTTTTCAGACAAGTACGGAGATCGCTGGGTATACGAATGCAGAAAATCTTATGCGGTTGCAAGCTAGCTTAAAGGGAAAAGCACGTGAGTTAGTTGAATCCAAACTTCTTTTACCAACAATGGTCCCTGAAATCATACAAACACTACGCATGTGTTTCGGTCGGCCAGAGCATATTTTGTACAACTTACTGGAAAAAACGCGGCAACTACCCGCAATAAAAGATAAGCTTGAACCATTTATTGAATAAGCACTGTGTGTACGAAACATCTACTCAACGATGGAAGCATGTGGACTCACAGGTTACATGCAAAACCCAATGCTCGTACAAGAGCTACTAGAGAAACTCCCCACACAATTGAAGCTGCTGTGGGCAATGTTTCCCAAAGACACTAAGATACCATCAATGGAATGTTTTAGCAAATGGATCTATGACATAGCTGAAGCAGCAAGCCAGGTAACATCGCGCTTTAGGCCATAAGAAGAGCGGAAGCCTAAATCATCACACAGAAGCACCTAAAGAGCAGATCAAGGAAATTACGTGCGTCGCATGTAACGAACCAGGGCACAAAATACACAGCTGCCCATCGTTCAAAGCCATGCCACATCAGCGAAAGATGTCTTTTCTGAAAAATCACAAGCTCTGTCAACAATGCCTAAACCGTCATCACCAAAAGTGCCAACGTGAAAAGGTTTGTGGCATACGAGGCTGCCGAAGCAAACATCACCCATTGATCCACGAAATGCAGCCAATACCAGAGGCTGCGAAATCCAGCAGCCCAAACAGGCCAGCTATGGTCACCAACGTGCATACACCGGAGGGCAAGCACACCCAGCGATCCAGAGAGTCTGGCTTAACATATTTCCGTGTCATTCCAATACAAATCATCAATAAAACGAAAGTCACTAACAATTTTGCATTTCTAGATGAGGGATCGGCACTAACGCTCATCGACAACAAGATCTTTAAGCAGCTCGGCTTAAAAGGCGTTCCAGATCCACTGTGCCTAAAATGGACCAACGATACAACACGCGAAGAAAATGCATCGGAACGTGTCACGCTTACGGTTGCTAATCCACATAATGGCAATCAATTCTACTTGGAAGAGGTTCACAGTGTAGACACCCTGGATCTACCTGTACAGTCTATCGACATAAGGGCTCTCGCCAAAGAATTCCCCCACCTAGCTGGACTACCGATAGCATCATACACTAACACACGCCCAAGCATCCTAATCGGCACAAATAACTGGAGCCTCGCCGTACCCCTTAAAATCAAAGAGGGGGCATGGCACCAACCAATAGCGTCAAACACGCGACTAGGATGGGCACTCCAAAGCTCCACGCCATCAAGGGCCACTAGAGCTAATGTCAGCGTTCACATGTGTGGCTGTAGAGATGCAGACGCCAATCTGCATGAGATCATCAAACAAGCGTTCTCATTAGACGCTACCACAGCAAAACCGCTATCATCACCAGAAGAAACTCAAGCTCTAACCAGACTTGAATCTACTACCGTTTTGAAGAATGACAGGTACGAGGTCGGTCTAATGTGGAAAGACCCCGAAGTTTTATTACCTGATAGCTACGCAAACGCACTAAAACGGCTTAAATGCCTACAAAAGCAATTTTCCCGACAACCACAGTTGAAGGAGCAAATCACCAAGCAAGTCGAAAACCTCGTCGAAAAGGGCTATGCTCGCATGCTGACGCCGGGGGAAATAGCTGCACCAAACAGACGGACATGGTATCTACCAACCTTCATTACTAAAAATCCAAATAAACCAGAGAAGGTCCGGCTTGTATGGGATGCAGCCGCCCAATCCGGCGGCAAGGCCCTGAATGACTAAATCTGGAGTGGTCCAGATCTCCTAAACTCCCTGTTTGACCTCTTACTCTCATTCCGAGTGGGACGAGTGGCGATCTGTGGCGATATCGCCGAGATGTTCCACCAGATCCGAGTGAGACCAGCAGACACCCATGCGCAAAGGTTTCTTTGGTTCGACAGCAAGTCCGAGAGGCAAGAGCCTAACGTCTATGTTATGGGAGCGCTTACTTTCACTTACACTTTATTCGTGACAGAAATGCAGATCGATTCTGTCAACAGTACCCTCAAGCAGCACAAGCCGTGAAGGACTACCACTACGTGGATGATTTTATATACAGTGGCAACGACTACGTGGAAGTAGGAAACATCGCAACTCAAGTCAGAGATATCCACGCAGCGGGTGGTTTCCACATACGCAATTGGTCTTCGAACTCAAAGGAGGTCCTACGAATACTAAAGAGCGATTTGCTGCTCCCCAAAGCTGTCGAAATTACAGCCACAGAAAAGGTACTCGGCTTATATTGGGTGCCGAACTCCGACGTATTCACATTCATATGCAAGTTTGCCAGGCTGAAACGCAACGTTTTAGACAGCGACAAAACACCAACCAAACGCGAGCTTTTGCAAGTACTTATGTCAATGTACGACCCACTAGGCTTCATCTCATGCTTTACAATAGAGCTGAAGATCGTCCTGCAAGAAGTCTGGAGAAGCGGCATTGGCTGGGATACTGGTTTGCCCGACGCATTGTTACCTAAATGGATACGATGGAAACGGACCCTTACAACAATCGCCGGATTAACCATCCCGAGATGTTATTTCAACAGCAGCGATCAAATCCATGATGTCCAGTTACACACGTTCGTTGACGCCAGCGAATTGGCATACGCAGCAGTCTGCTACCTTCGGATATGCCAGGGGAAAAGAACCTACCTCAGCTTCGTGGCCTCCAAGGCGAAAGTGGCACCGTTGAGTTCACTATCTATACCAAAGATGGAACTGCAGGCCGCAGTTATCGGAGCAAAGCTGAGTAAACGAATCCAACGCAATCCAAGTTTGTCAATCAATTCGAGTTATTATTGGTCCGACTCAAAGACTGTTCTTAAATGGCTTCGTATGGATCCACGAAAGTTTCAGCAATTCGTCATGCACCGCGTGGGCGAAATACTGGAATTCACAAACGTTAGCCAATGGAACTGGGTTCCAACCAACCTTAACCCTGCAGATCTCGCTACTAAAACACACAACGCCAATAAATATAAAACTTGGCTACACGGTCCAGTCTATTTGCTGCAGGATCAACATGAGTGGCCAAAATGCGATGATTTGGGGCCACCAAACAATGCTGAAGTCAGGCATAACATACTCTTCATCGACAATTCGCCGATGGAACTAAATCTTAACGCGGAATATTTTTCCGACTGGCGCAGGTTATATCAAGCTTTAGCGCGCTTTATTCTCTATATGTAGAAACTGAAGGCGAAACGCCAGAAGGCACCGCCACCTACAGAGGTGTCTTACGAGATGATGCAGCAGGCACGCACACTCCTACTGCGGCAACTTAACGAGAGGTAAACCTTTAAAAACAAATTCTAAACTCATATGCTTGAATATCTTCCTAGACGAAAACCTGCTCCTACGTACCCGAGGGCGAGCAGAAAACCTAAACGGCCAAAACCAAATACTGCTTCCATATGGGCACCACATTACTCGGCTCATAGTGAACTGGTATCATCAGGAAATGCACCACACATCCCATGAGACGTGTATTAACAGGATTCGAGGCATGTTTTACATACCACGCCTACGAGTCCTGTACAAAGGCATGCGGAAGTCTTGCCAACGCTGTAAAAATGAGAGCGCCATGCCTGTTCCACCGCAAATGGCTCCCTTGCCCATCGCCAGGCTGGCTGCCTACCAACGTCCCTTCACTTACGTCGGAATCGACTACTTCGGGCCCTTCTTGGTTGCCGTTGGACGGCGAAGTGAAAAAAGATGGGGCGTTATTTTCACCTGCCTAACCATACGGGCAGTGCATATAGAACTGGCGTGCTCTTTGGATACTGCATCGTGCATAATGTGCATCCGAAACTTCATCAATCGGCGCGGGACCCCGAGAGAAATTTACAGCGACAATGGCACTAACTTCAAAGCTGCCGAAAAGATTGTCTGTGACAAAGCGCAAACGATCAACTTCAACGTCGTGCAACCGGCGTTTGATGACATCAAATGGAAATTTAATCCACCAGCCGCTCCTCATATGGGGGGAGCATGGGAGCGACTTGTTCGTTCCGTCAAGACTGTACTCTACGCAATCTGCCCAGCGACGAAATTCACCAGTGAGGGCCTACAAAGCGCACTCTGGGAAGTGGAGTTTATCCTAAATTCCAGACCATCACCCCTAACCATCTACTACTAGGATCAGCAAGCGGCTATAAACCAGTCTTCGAAACCACAAACACCGTACAGCACATGTGGCAAGCTGTACAAGAATTCGCCGATCAATTCTGGCGACGATGGGTACGCGAATACGTTCCAGATTTAGCCAGGCGAGGAAAATGGTTTACGAAGAGACCACCAATAGCAACTGGAGACGTCGTTGTAATACTGGACGAGACCCTGCCCCGAAATAGATGGCCAAAAGGTATAGTCGAGCAAACGATCCTGGCCAAAGACAACCAGGTGCGTCGAGTGTGATCAGAACCGCCAACGGGACTCTTCAACGGCCCGTGGCTAAAGTAGCTGTATTAGACGTCGGCTGTAATGGAGCAAAGCAACCCCCTGAAGAGAGCAGCTTTACTGGGGGGGGGAACGTTGCCGCCGAAATCCGCTAACTGCCCAGCAGACCCGACGCAGCCACCAATGGGTTAACCCATATCACTCATTCTCTTTCATTTTCATACTTATACTTAAGCGCCAGCCTACGTGCTGGGAAATTAACCGTTGCATCTTGCGCTTTAAGCTTACATGTTAGGTTCTATGCTTGTTACTAAGCGGCGGACAGAACAGTTTGGTTACAACCGCGAGTAAGGGCGATTAATTTATAGCGGCTCGCAGACAGCTCGCATACCATTAGCATAAGAAATACACGTGGAAGAAATAAATGAAGTATCACGTGAAAAGTGAAGTGTTTTCTTGTGGGTCCGCTTAAACATCGAACCTTAGAGCCAAACTCAACAGTAAGTATGATTTGAAATGTATTGAAGAGGGAATTTAAGTCCTTACATTTACTAAATATAATAGCGTCGCCAGCGTAAACTGAAAGCTCGATCTTTCTGTGTCGTAAGACAATATTGTTTAAGGATTCAAAGGCAATCATGAATAAAACTACTGAGAGCGGTGACCCTTGAGGGATGCCAGTTTTATGGAAGTTAGTCAGATTGTTGTTAACTCTGACTCTAATGGAGCGTCCCGTCATGAATGCCTTCACCAGATTGAAGATTTTCGGACCTACCCCCCAGCGAGAAAGTTGATCGAGAACAGTGTGCACTCCCACGCGATCGAATGTCTTTTTAAAATCTGTTGCTAAAATGAAGACATGATTTTTCGAAGAAAGTGCATCAGACGCGTAATGGTGGATATGCATCAGTGAGTCCATGGTGCTGTGTTGAGGTTTAAAAGCGGTTTGATGAGGGGAAATGAGTTTATTTTTGGTGACAAACCACATAATACGTCTAGCTAGTATTTTTTCTAAAGTTTTGCTCAAACAAGGTAGTAGAGATATGGGCCGGAAGGAAGACAATTCGTTGGGAGGTTCATTGGGTTTTAAGATTGGTATGATGGTGGCAGTTTTCCAGACATGCGGATATTTCCCAGTACTAAACATTAAATTGAATAATTCTAATACTTTGTTTTTGCTAAAATTGGGGAGTTTCCGAAGCATTGCGTAGGAAATACGGTCTAAACCGGGGGTGTTTCCTTTTGCGTGCTGAAGTGCTAGCTCCAGTTCTTTATAAGTTAAATTAGAATCTAAATCAGTACTGTCTAGAGAGATGTGGGAGGGCTGATGAGATAGTGAAAGAGTTCTGTATTTACATAATTTGAAATCGGAAGAAATGTTGTTGTCCATAGAGTAGGAGGACCACATACGACCGAAGGAATTTCCAATGTCAGCTGAGGTATTTAAGTCTATGTTGTTCTGGTCTTTGATTGCTTTGAGAGGGACTGGAAAAATGCCGATTAATTTATTGATATCAGTCCATATTTTTTTGTAGTGGCACGGGGGTTAATGTTAGCAGTGAAGTTATGGAAGGCATAGATGGTACCCTTGACCTGATTAGGAGTGCTATGAAGCTTGCATTTTATTTCACAGATGCCTGGAAGCGAAGGGGAGTTTATGAATTTGTCCGCCTCACTTTGGTTCTTAATCAGTATGAGTAGGTTACCGTCTCGTAAATCCGTGACTGATATAATGTTTTTAGACAATAGACGCAATGCCTTATAAACAGCAATGCAGGAAAATTCAGACATTTTTTTAGCGTTATTTATGGATTCGATAACTATATATTTAGGGTTTTCAAGGGCAATTGAAGGGAGTTGGGGGAAAGAAAAATCTAACATTGGAACTAGCATTTTCTTTTTTGGTGGAGGGCTATCAGAGAGCAAAGCAAACTGATTGCGCCTCGGGCTGTGGGGCCGGGGGGAGGGCCCCATAACTGAGGTGCTTGGTTAAGTTTTCTACAAGCTAAGGTACCGTATGAAACACGTGTAGAGTAATGAATAAGATGTGAAAAAAACACAACAGAACGCGGAGGTCGCGAAAGAAGACACCGATTATAATAATTAATAACAAGTAGTGCGTCTGCTCACAACGAAAGCTAGCCGAAGACTGTGATATATAGTTTTTAATTTTCTTTTTTCCGATATATTTCGGTTGCGCAGCGGCAACCGTCTTCAGGGCAACTACAATAGAATACAAGAACATTTAACAATTATGTGACATTTAACAATCTTTTAACATACATTATTTGACACGTCAGCACCGTTCGACGTGGAGTTAAGAACTAATTCTTGTCAAGTAAATATCTGTATATGTGAGCGCAGTTGTCGGTATCAGTCTTAAAGTTAAGTCGCGTGGCGCTCGGAGTATTAATGATATGTGGCATCTCCATGGTAAACCTTTAGTTGTAATGCCGCTCTTCTTCTAATATTGTTGTCTCTTCTATATTCGGTGCATGGTCACTAGTTGCACAGTGTGTCATTAGTGCTGTTTTTGGCGTATCTGTATAATGTCTCATTTTATAGTCAGATTTGTGTTGGGAAATCCTAGTTTTTAATTTCGATTTGGTCGTCCCTATGTATATCTTATTGCACGGTATATTACATTGCTATTTGTCATCTCTATCTTGGATTTTGTTTTGTTGAATATATGTTTGAGAATATTGTCAGGTTTGTGTGCTATTTTTATTCTATCTTTGTCATAACATGCCGAATGTGATAGTCTTTCCGATAATTTAGGTCTTAGTTTTGTCAATGGAGGTTTTATGTTTTTTGAATAATGTCCTGATTAAGTTATCCGGAAAATCGTTGTCCTTTAAAATATTTATTATTTCCTTCTTCGTTTTTTCATGGTATATTTTATCCGAAATGTTTAGCATCCGTTGGATACAGCTCCTTGCTGTATTTATTATCATCGTCTTGGGCTGTTTTTAGTTGAAATTGATGATTCGTCCTGATGCTGTTGGCTTTATATACCATTTTAGTTTTAATTCGCTTCCTCGTCTGATGATCATAAAGTCCAAATACGCCAGTTTTCCATTGTCTTCCAGCTCCATAGTGAATTTAATATTCCTATCAAATGAATTTAGGGTGTCCAGTGTTTTATCGATGTCATCTTGGTGTGTTATTGGATAAATATCATCTACATATTTCGTCAATAATCTTGGTGGTCTGGTTAGTTTATCCATGGTTGTGTCCAGAAGATTTTCCATAACGATGTCCGCAATGACAGGTGAGGCCGGAGATCCCATCGTCATTCCTTTTAATTGTATGAATGTTTTGTCCTTATAGGTAAAATATCTATTCTCTTGGATGCAGAATTCTACTATTTCCATAAATAAAGCTTTTGGTATCCTTGTGTGTTCTTGTATTTTAGTCCATTTGTTACTGATTGTGTCCAATGCTAGATCCGTTGGTACGCTTGGAAATAATGATAGCACGTCATATGAAATTAATTGCTCATCGTCACAAATGTAAATGTTATTTATGAGTTGTTTGAATTCAGTTGCGTTTTTTTTTTGTTATATTTGGAGTCCAATGTTATATTCCTTAAAATTTGTATAATGTATTGACAAAGTCCATAGGATGGTGAGCCAATTGACGAACAAATTGATCTCAATGGTGTCCCTTCCTTGTGTATTTTTGGTAGTCCATATATTCTTGAAGAGATCGCCGTAGTTGTCATCATTTTGTTCTTTTCAATCTTTGAAATAACCCCCATCTTATGTAGTTTGTCCACCAGATTGTTGTTCTTTGTCTGTAATCGTGTTGTTGGGTCTTTCCTTAGGATTCTATAAGTGTATAGATCCGACAATATGTCCATCATGTTAATATTAAAATATCGTCATGTTGTTCAAGAAATTTGTCCGTTGAGTTATATCTTATATTGCACGATCTGTTGCATTTATGTATTTCATCGCTCTGTGCTCTTTAACCATTAAAGAGAACGCAGTACGCGCTGCCTCTTGTTTCTCTTTTTCCGTGATCGTCTGAACTATTTCCTGTCCATCGGCAATGTATTTAATGAGAGCGAGCTTCTCGTGTTCTATGGGAAGAGCACTCCTGTCTCATTTACAAACCAATCGTCAGTTCTGTTGTTGTTAAAGAAAGCAAAGTTCCATTTGTTGTTTAGTTTCTCATGTTTCATCCCATGATGTTCCCGCAATGTTTCTGTCAGTCTTTTTACTGCGTTTTGTTCTCTCTCCAAAAATGCTCTGTTCGTCCAGCTGTTTTCCAAGAGTTTTTGTTGTCTCAGCTAATTTGTTGTTGAATCTTTTGAGAGTGTTATGTTTATGTTTTAAAAGCAGGTTTAATATTTTTGTGTGAAAGAAATATGTATATCTGTCCAATGTTTTGTTAATGTCTGGAAATGTGTTATTGTCAAACTTAAAAATATTAATTTCAACTCAAAACACCCCAAGACGATGATAATAAATACAGCAAGGAGCTGTATATAACGGATGCTAAACATTTCGGATAAAATATACCACGAAAAAACGAAGAAGGAAATAATAAATATTTTAAAGGACAACGATTTTCCGGATAACGTATTCAAGACATTGTTCAAAAAACATAAATCCCCCATTGACAAAACTAAGAATGAGAAAACCTACTTATCTGTCACTTATGTACCTAAATTATCAGAAAGACTATCACATTCGGATTGTTATGACAAAGCTGATATAAAAATAGCACACAAGCCTGACAATATCCTGAAACATATATTCAACAAAACAAAATCCAAGATAGAGATGACAAATAGAAGCAATGTAATATACAAAATTCCATGCATCGGACAAGGAAACATACCGTATACATAGGGACGACCATATCGAAATTAAAAACTAGGATTTCCCAACACAAATCTGACTATAAAATGAGACATTATACAGATACACCAAAAAGAGCACTAATGACACACTGTGCAACGAGTGACCATGCACCGAATATAGAAGAGACAACAATATTAGAAGAAGAGCGGCATTACAACTAAAGGTTTACCATGGAGATGCCACATATCATTAATACTCCGAGCGCCACGCGACTTAACTTTAAGACTGATACCGACAACTGCGCTCACATATACAGATATTTACTTGACAAGAATTAGTTCTTAACTCCACGTCGAACGGTGCTGACGTGTCAAATAATGTATGTTAAAAGATTGTTAAATGTCACATAATTGTTAAATGTTCTTGTATTCTATTGTAGTTGCCCTGAAGACGGTTGCCGCTGCGCAACCGAAATATATCGGAAAAAAGAAAATTAAAAACTATATATTGTTTTTATTTTTATTTGGAACAAATGACCTGAAGCCTGAGAAAATCTTAAGATAAATTTACAATTTGATTATTTTCTTATTCTATAGTGAAATATTTACAATTTAATTATATTCTTAAACCTAGTACCGATGTACATATATGTATAGTTTGCTAACATTTTTCACCATTTACTTATTTATCCAATGTCTTTTATGCCTCTATAAGGATTGCGCGTTAATTGAAATCCATCCACATCTTTTATTAAAAACCTGTAATTTTTCAAAATTTTTGCTATCATATACGGCCTTTTATTTTTCGGTATTAACTTCCTCGTTATTCCTGCGGTACTATCAAAATATAATCGCCCTCTTTATATTCTGGTGTAACTTTCTTTTTATTATTGTAGTATTTTTCATTATCGGCCTGAGCTACCCGTTGATTTAATTCTGCTTGTTCTCTAATATTTTCTACATATCTGTCACTGACTTCATCTAATTTTATCACTTCGTCTAACTTTTCTTTCAAATCATCACTAACCTCTACTTTTTGTGCTAAACCAAAAAGCATATCTGCAGGTAATTTTTTTATGGTACGATGTTGTGTATTGTTTTACGAAAATTCGACATTTTCAATGACCACATCCCAATACAATCCATTATCTGGTTCGGTGAGTTTTGCAATCATAGGTCTTAAACTTCTATTAATCCTTTCCACTTGTCCATTTGCTTGTGGCGATCCCGTAGCTATTTTTATATGTTTTATATTTGCTTCTTTGATGAAATTTTCAAATTCTCCCGATGTAAAACAACTGCCTCGATCCGATATTATACATTTCGGTCTACTTTATGATCGAAAATAATCTCCTAATGCTTTAATGACTTTTTTAGTGTTTGTAGTTTTCGTGGTGTTTTTTTAACAAATTTCGTAAATGCATCTACAACAACTAAAAAATGCTTCTTTGATCTTCCTGAATCTACCGGTCCATAATGATCAATATGAACTGTATCAAAGGGCTTATTTCCTTTCGGTATAAGAAACTTAAGTGGCTAGTGTCGCCTTTGTTTGGATATCGGAAGTGCAATCTTGATAAGGGGCAGCCCATAGCTTTAATTTGGAGGCTTCTAGGACCCCATCATATGGTAGTTGGGTGATCGGGGAGCCCTCTACATCCCGGATAACATATCGGTCATTCGGAAGTTTTTTATGGACCACGATACCGTCTGATAAGCTTTTTGTTTATACCTGCCGAAGTATCCACATTCTTAATAATACTCTCCGGACGTCTACCTCTGAGGCATCGACCTCCGCCGTTCTCTCACCCAACCGTTCGGTTAGTTCATCCCCTACCACGCCTTATTCAATGCAAACTCTAACTCTAACTCTAGAAGATACGTTTACTTAGAGCGTATGGACAGAAGGCGACCTAGATGGTCAATATGAATGGTATCAAACGGAAGGGGCACTTTCGGAATACTATGTAGCGTGACACGGTTGTCCGGATCGGAAGCGGAGTAGTAGATACACTTTTTTTTTTTTTTTTTAACGTTTAATATATATTTGTTGAATCTACTCTTAAATTAGAGCCTAACAACAAGTTTGAGATAGTTTTCTTAATCTAGTACTTAAGATATATCCAGGGGATATTGCAGGCGGCCCTAATCATTTATTATTGGGTTGGTCTGTCATTTCTTTTAAGACAAGTTCTATTATTAGTTCGCGTAAGGGAATTGGCAAGAACATTAGGGTGTACATCCAGTTTCGCAGACTACTTTAGTTGTTGACTACCTATTTCAGATTTTACGCTAGGTATATTTAGATCATTTTGAATGTTGTCGTTCCGTATGTACCACGGATACACTTGAGGCAATTTTTAATGTAATTGTTAACATAAGACTTCAACCAGGAATACTTCTTGATTTGTGTACAACATTTCTCCGTGGACATGTGGCCAAACTTTTCGTGCACTACTCGTATGACATGATTTATCATTTCTGAAGGGACATAAAGTTGGGGTACACTCGTCGGGGACAGGCGGTACACTACTCCGTGTCGCAGTTCGAAATCCGCTATTTCATGTTTCTCTAACTCATCTCGGAGTTTGACAATCTCAGGGTCCCGGTTCTGAGTTAACTGCAGTTGGAAGTCGAGGATTAAATCGTCAACGTATGCGGCAGTTGCTATTCTTCTTAGAGCGTCAGCATGGGGCATACTAACCCCCGAGCGGTGTACAATCGTGAAGTTGTAATTTTCTAACAGCAGGGCCCAGCGAGCAGTTTTGGCGGAATGTCCACCGTTGCTCAGTGTCAGCGCCAGGGAATAACAATCCGTCACGATTTTGAAAGGTATACACGATAGCTAACGTCTCCAGTTCATAACTGTGTAGTTTCGATTCGGCGGCGGAGGCTATCTTAGAGAAGTAGAACACTGAGTGTAATTTACAGTCGGTTTGTTTCTGGAGGAGCACTGCTCCGAAACCAATTGAACTAGCATCGCAGTGTAACTCTGTTTCAAACTTCGGGTTGTAAATAGATTCGACCAGTTTCGACTTCAGTGTTCGGAAAGCTTCCAGGCATTCCTCGGAGAAGACATAAGGGGTATTTTTTCTAAACAATCGGGACATCGGATACGCAATCTTAGCGAAACCAGGTACAAATCGGCGGAAGTACGAGAATAAGCCTAAGCAGCGCTCTAATTCCTTGCTATTCCTTGGGATGGGCAAATCCCGTATCGCCTGAAGATGAGCTGGTTTAGGCGTGATACCGGCGGAATTGCCTAAGTAACCCGAGTACTCTAGTTCCCTATAGGCAAAACGGCATTTAGCCAGCTTCAGGCATAGCCCGTTCACTCTTAACGTATACAATATTTCCTTCAGAACCTCAAGATGGGTTTCAAAGTCATGCGATGCGACTAGGATATCGACCATATATATCACCAGTGGACCTCGGTTTAAAAATTCCTTAAGGACAAAATAAACGAATATAGTAAACACAATGCATTTCTTTTATAGTAAAAATAGAGAGCTCACCAGTGCATAGTTCGACATAGTGTTAGGTCAGCAAAATACGCCTTTATTGATAATAGCTAACTATAGCAGCTTCATGAACTAGGTCTTTATTGTTAACTGCTGACCATATCAGATCTACTTATGACTGATTAGCCATCGATATCTATAATCGGGTTACATACTAATCTTGACATATATTTCCATTTGTTCTATATTATGATTGTCTTATTGTTACCTTTTTTTATATAATCTAAACACCAACATACTCCCGGCCGTTGAACACCTGTTCAACGTTATCCAACGTTGACCGCAAAATTGCTGGGGGTTGGGTTTGCTGCAGCGGGAGTCGGCATAGGATTGACGATCCTCACGGTTGTCAGCTCTTGACCATTGTGTCTTGGGTGTTGGGAGCATCTTCTGATTCCATATACCATCACAAGAACCAATGGTATTGTTAGCGCTACGTAGACGACTGGGGTCTTCTGGTAACTTCCAGTTTTGCTTAGTTTCTAGTTTTCCTTAAATGTTGCTTAGTTCGTCGTAGCTTAGCTGCATCTTCGTGAATTGTGTTGTTGTTTTTTTTTTTTTTTTTTCTTTTTATTTACAATCTGTCCTTGGACAATCAGTAAATTTGGAGATACATAAAACATAACAGGAATAGTCGGCTCCACTGAGTGAACTATTATATATATACACTAAGTTGTACAGACGAGTAATTAAATCTACTTAAGTATTTATACATGTGTATGTGTATTATTATATATTCATCTTATATGGTATATATATTTATATTTATGTATATGTACATATATAAAACAAAAGTTAAATCGTATTTGGAAGATCTAATATATGTAATCTTTTTAGTCTTCTTGTTGTTATATTATCAAGTAGACTTAGAGCTAATGAGTTGGGGTGGTTCTGCAGTCTGTCAATATATCTAACACTAAACTCTGCTATTTCATCCTTTACAAATGGTATATTAAGGTCCTTATGTATTTCAGCATTGGAAACATACCAAGGTGCGTTAACAATTGTGCGTAGGGTTTTCGACTGATAGCGTTGCATAATTTTAATATTTGATTGGGGAACCCCAAAGTTGTAGCGCATAAGTCCAAACAGGCTTTAATATTGCTTTGTAAAGTCTTACTTTGTTTTCAATGTTAAGCTGGGACTTGTGTCCTAATAGCCAGTACAATTTTTTGGTTTTAATATTCAGCTGCTTTTCTTTGATATGTGCCTTCCAGGTTAACCTTCGATCAAGATGAATTCCAAGATATTTAACTGAATCTCTTTGGGGGATTTCACAATTGTTTAGTAAGACTTTTGGACAATTTCCTCTCTGTTGCTTGTACAGACTTTTGCGAGTTAACTTTGATTTTCCATTTGTGTAACCATTTTTCTATTAAGCAAATCTCTCTTTGTAGGTATTCTGTTGTCCTGTTAGGAATGCTGCTTGATGCGATTATCGCCGTATCATCTGCATATGTAGCCACGTTGACATTAGATGCGATAGGCAAGTCAGATGTAAATAATGTATAAAGTACAGGGCCTAAAACATTTCCTTGGGGAACTCCTGCATTTATAGTACACAGGTTAGAGATTTCTCCTTGTTGTCGAACATAGAAATGTCTATTGCCAAGATAAGACTTTAATAATAGATAGTAAGGAGCAGGAAGCCATTTCTTTATTTTATACAGAATGCCATCGAGCCATACTCGGTCAAACGCTTGCTGTACATCAAGGAAAACTACGGAGCAGTATTCCTTAGTTTCAAGAGCATTAGTGATTACATTAATTAAATTAAATTGAATTGAAAATTAGGTTCCTAAGGTGTAAGGTTGCTGGACAGTCTTTTAGAATGTGCGACAGTTTGAGCATGGAATGATGTTGTTGGGTTGATATATACTTGTTCTGTGAGCCTTGTGTGTCCTAGTCTAAGCCTGAATATTTTTATTTGGTTTCTATGTGTGAGGATGTTTTGGCTAAAGTATTTTAGATAGTGGCTCGAGTTCGTGAGGCTAGTGTTGGTACCATCTATTGCAGTGTTCAATGTTATTCCTAAGCTGTTGAATATTTTTGCTTCTAAGAAATTTGTTGATGTCTGTAGTATTGAAGTTGTCTGTAGTATTAACGGACTAAAAACTGTAGATTTGGCTATCGAATCGACAAGTTTGTTATTTTTAATGCCAGAATGGCTGGGAATCCAAAAAAGTTTTATTTTGGGTGCAACTTTGGTAAGAAGATTACAAATTATTGTTGGATAAAAGTTGTTGTTGTTAATGTTCCTGATAGATTTTGCAGATGATAGAGAATCATAGCAAATTATAAAGTTACCTTTTCTACTTTGAATTAGCTTAATTGCGTCTAGAATGGCTATGGTTGTGACTGATAGTATTAATGTGAAGTGCGGTAGTATGTCTCTTTTTAAGGTTATTATAAATTTTAAATATTTGTTTTACTAGTGTATGGTTTACTTAAGTCGGCGAGACGACTTACTTACTTCATTAATTATAGGTGTTCAATAAAAGACGTTAGTATTTCTTGAATTTAGTAATTGTTTATTTATTTATAATCAAATAAGCACTAGCACACAAACCAGTGACTAATAGTCGTCGCAACCAACACATAAATTGGGTGGACTTCGGAGTGAGATTACAAAGGTAGAGTTGGGACCAAAGACACAGCGATGCACACCCGATGTAGCTACAATTGGTATCTGATCTTACAAAGAATAATGCATTTCTTTTATAGTAAAAATAGAGAGTTGACCAGTGCATAGTTCGACATAGTGTTAGGTCAGCAAAATATGTCTTTATTGATAATAGCTTTATTGCTATTGTTAACTGCTGACCATATCAGATCTACTTATGACTGATGAGCTATCGATATCTATAATCGGGTTACATATGTACTAATCTTGACATACATTTTCATTTGTTATACCCTTGCAGAGGTGCTTTTTATTTCCCGGGGTAAGATAAAGTATGACAATCATCGGGATCGGACTACTATATCATATAGATGTAGAACAATATTTTTGAGTATTTTTTGATAGTATTGAATATAATATCTCATATCCTAAAATTTGACTCTGATCGGATAAATAGAAAACAAGTTACAGTCAATATAAATCGGCTCAAACGCTGCTTGCTGCATACTACGTCATTATCAAATCAGCAGAAGCCATGATACACACATGCGCGGCTACACTGTATGTGTGTGAGAGAGGGTCTGAAAAAAGTGGAATGTGTACTTCGTCGCGTACCGGTTTTTCTGTAAAATTCCCGTCTTATCCGTGCTTGTAAATGCGAGGAGCTGTCTGTCCCTCTATGGAACCGCACTGCATCCTCTGCGCTGCACAGGACCTAAGTCCAAAAAATCACCTTGCGGGTTGCCGTCTATGCCCAGCTACAGGCGAATTGAGGACCCCCAATGAGCTTCAATTACCCAGCCAGCCCTGAAGATCCTGCAGTTAAACCTGAACCACTGCATCGCAGCCCAGGACCTGCTGCAGCAGACTGTTCGGGATATACGAGCGGATATAGCACTGCTAAGCGAACCTTATAAAACCGGCACAGGTTCATGCTGGGCCAAGGGCTCGAGCGGTAGAGCAGCGGTTTGGTGTTGTGGTAGTAGGACGGCGTATTGCAGGACATTCTACGCGAGGATGGATTTGTGAGAGCGAGGTTTGGCAGTTATTGGCTCTACAGCTGCTATCTCGCGCCTAGCTTAACCCTGGAGCAGTTTGGCCGGACGGTAGACAAAATCGCCGAAGACATTAGAGGACGACAAGGAGTGATTATAGGTGGCGACTTTAATGCTTGGTCAGTCAAATGGGGAAGTACTCGCTCTGACGCTCGAGGTAGATTGCTGCTGGAAGCTTTCGCCAATCTTAACATCTCCTTGCTAAATGTTGGCTCCGAGAATACCTTTAGAAGGTCCGGCACAGGATCTATTGTGGATCTTTCTTTTGCCAGCGATAGTATCGCCGCCTCAGCCATATGGCGCGTGGGATCAACATACTCGACGAGTGACCACGAAGTCATCACCTTCACCATTGGCGACAGCAGGCAACCGCTCTCTAGGACGCAGCAGGGTTTTTAAGGCGGAAACCCTTAACTCGCAGGTCTATGGTCACAACCTGGAGGGCCTAAGCGTTTGGGACAACATGAGCGCGGAAGACGCCGCAAATTCCGTAATGGCACGGATAGTAGAGGCTTGTGAGGCTAGCATGTCCCAGAGTGGCACATACACACGCCACATGCTTAAGCCGAATTCCCTGGTTCAAATCCCGGCGAAGGAATTTGCTAAAATCCCCTGTTGGTTCAATCTATATATATATTTTCTTTTTATTTTTTAATTAATAAATTGATATAAATTTAAGTTAAGTCTGCACCAAATTTGCTGCATTGCATACAGTCTGTGCCAAGCCGGCGCGACTCCGCCTCTGGCGGAGCGGTAAGAGGCCAAGCCTAAAGGATCGGTAGAGGTATAGGTTCAAATCCTGTGTTACACCTATATTTGTTTTCATTCCTTTTTTTTGGTTTTTCTTCTTTTTTTTGGTTCCACTTTTGCCAAAGTAACCTTGGTCTACTGGTCAACGCTCTAGTTCTATACTAGCTTGGATTTAGGCCACCGAGTCGGGGCGGTATATCTCCCAGCCGTCGTCAGGAGGAAATTCTTGGCCACCGGGGGACTTGCGTACGTAGACCAAGGCATACTGGAAGCTGAGTACGAATCGGCGTTCGGCCGACGACCGATGCTGCAGCGGTCTCCGCCACAGCAGGGAGTCAGCCAAAATGAAGCAGAGAGCCAAAAAAAAGGAGCAAACCTGGATCTAAATCTTGCCGGCACACTGATGGTCAGCGGTGCCAACCTAATTACGAACCAAGTCTGTGAGGAGTCGAAAACTCAACCATCGGACACCCCAAAAAGAGCAAGAGGCACCCCGAGTCCTGCCAGTAGCCCTGAAACGAGGAGTGTTCGGTTCAAAAGAGTAAAAGTGCAGCCAGTATGTAGGGAGCTAGATGAAATGGGACTCGTGCTAGAGTCCATTTCAATGATGACGGTAAAATGTAAAGATGGGCGTAATCGTTCGATAACGAACCCGCTTAGGGAAAACGTGGCGAAACTTCAGAGACTGCATGCAGATCTGATACTGCTATTCCAGGGCAAGGGCGTCGCACCAGAGGAGACAGCAAGTCCAGGCTTAGTCCCGCCGCAGCGAGCAAGTAGAGAGCAGCAAACGGATGCAGAAAGTGCAACGGTATCGAAGGTACTTCCAACCAGGAGTTGCCACTGTACTTGTGAATGCATGAAGCCCCCATCAAGTGCTACAATGGGAAACGCCGGGTCAACTTCGACTTCGAATAACACCTCTCAGGCGGGCCAAAAAAATTCGAAGAATTCGAAAAGTATACCACAACTGCAGCGGCAACAGAGGCATCGGATGTTGCCAGCCCCTTCGGTGCAAAAAAGTGATCAGAGGGAAGATGAAAGTCAAATCTCAATCCGGACCAGCAATAGCAAGTCTAGCCAAGGCTGGCAAGAAGTAGGCCCAAAACGTAAGACCCGCGTAAAGGAGGCCAAGCCCCGAAGGGCAAAGCCAGACGCCCTGCTGATTGAGCCGAGCTCTGGAGTCAGTTATAGCGATGTTCTGGCATTGGTTACCCGGCGAGCGGATGAGAAGCTGGACCATGTTCGCAGCCATGTAAGCAGACTCAAGCGTACTGCCAAAGATGGGCTTCTGCTGGAATTAGGCAACGCCCAAAGCGATTCCCGAGGCCTGATGGACGAAATTTCCCAAGTTCTGGGCGACTCAGCGGGTGTCAAAGTTCTCAGGAAATTTAAGTCCGCAATTATTCGGAATCTGGATGACATAGCTGAGCCTTGCCATATTATTCAAGCTTTAGTTAAACACGCGAATATTGATGCATCGACGTGTACGGTGAAGAGTATGCGACCGGGATATAAACGCAATACTCAGGTGGCGATCATCACAGCCCCTGATGTGGTAATGCAAAAAATACTGCTACTGGGTAAACTGGAAGTAGGCTGGAATTTCTGCAGTATCAAGGAACTGGAAGAGCTACCAACTCGATGCTATCGATGCCTGGGCTTTGGCTATGTAGCAGCCAAATGCAGCAGCCAAACCGATAGGTCGAACTGCTGCCTTAAATGTGGACAGCCAGGCCATAAGGCGGCAAAGTGCGATTGCTTCCTTTGTATTGAAGCAGGCGTAGACAGGGCCAAAATAGGCCACAGAGCTGGTAGTCGGCTATGCCCTCAGTTGAGGCGGACCGGAAAAAATTAAGATGACGCCTAAAATAAAAGTGATACAGCTGAACTTGAACCATTGTATTGCGGCTCAAGATCTTTTGCACCAAACAATCCGTGAATTATCAGCAGATATTGCAATTCTCAGCGAACCATACAGAAGGGAAAGTACTGGAGGCTGGGTCTCAGACTCGTCAAACAAGGCTTCTATTTGGACCTGCCGTGCACTCCAAGCACCTCTGGTTAATGTGCGACCATACGATGGCTTCGTCAGAGCGCAGATCTGCGGTAGCTACTGGGTATATAGCTGCTACCTACCCCCCAGCTTATCGATCGCTAGATTTGGAGAGGTCATTGACGAACTAGTGGACGATGCTAGGGGCCGCAGCCCAGTTAAAATTGGCGGCGACTTTAATGCATGGGCCACGGAATGGGGCAGTAGTCATACAGATAGAAGAGGCCGTTTGCTGCTTGAGGCTCTGACGACTCTCAACGTTTCGTTACTCAACACAGGGTCCAAGAAAACCTTCAACAGAGCAGGTATGGGATCAATAATAGACTTGACGTTTGTAAGCGATCCACTGGTGCGATTTTCCAATTGGAAAGTATGCGATATTTACTCCGCAAGCGATCATGAGGTAATATTGTTCTCCATTGGCCGTAGCACACCTTCTCACCATACTACAGTGAGCAAAGGAGCGTTCAGAGTGGATACTTTGAGCATTCCTGATTTCTGTGGACACCTGCTGTTCAGCACAAATGAAAACAGTGCAGAAAACATAGCATTGAGACAGCCTGCAACGCTAGCATGACACGTCGAAAACTTTTTAAACGCCCCTATGCGGCTGTACATTGGTGGTGCGACAATATAGCGGCAGCCAGACGAGCGTGTTTCCGTGCGCGGCGACAGTTTCAGCGTTCAAGAGGTACAGAAAGTTTTGAATCTCTAAGACTTGAATACCATAGCAAACGGCTGGATCTGAAGCATGCTATCAGAACTAGCAAAAGAGAATGCTTCCTGCGTCTTTGCGATTCTGCCGAGCACGATCCCTGGGGAAAGGCTTACCAGACCGTGGTCAAACGCGTTGATGTCGGGAAAACATCAATACCATCTGATGCAGCGAGCCTGAATCAAATCGTCAGCTCACTTTTCCCACAAAAACAGGTCCAGCCACCACTGGCAACTCGAAGCAGTGAGATAGAAATAACAGCGTGCACGAAAACAGAACTGTTGGAAATCGTCAACAAACTAAATAATAAGAAAGCTCCTGGCCCCGACGGCATCCCGAACAGAGCTTTAAGGCTGGCAGTTAATCTGCACCCTGATGTGTTCATCAAAATGTACAATGCATGTCTGAGAGAAGGAACTTTTCCATCCAGATGGAAAAGGCAGAATCTGGTACTCCTACCAAAACCCGGCAAGCCTCCCGGCGAAGCCTCATCATATAGGCTTATCTGTCTTCTTCTGGACATAGCAGGGAAAATATTGGAATCGCTCATAGCTTGTAGGCTCAACAAGGCTATTGAGCATGGAGGTGGACTTTCTCCTAACCAATACGGTTTTAGAAAGGCAAGATCAACGATAGACGCGATAAGCACAGTTGTGGACACAGCCAGAGACGCCATATCTGGTAACCGATGGAAAGGGGGAACCAAACAATACTGCATGGTGGTGACTCTCGACATCAGAAACGCATTCAACTCGGCTGAATGGAGTCGTATAATGGGCAGTCTGGCTTCTTTCGGCGTCCAGGGGAATCTGCTGCACATAGTGGACAGCTACTTCACAAATAGGCGCCTCCGATACTCGACAGTAGACGGCTCGGAGGAATATAGCATCTCTGCTGGAGTACCACAGGGTTCAGTCCTGGGCCCCCTCCTGTGGAATTGCATGTACGACGGAGTCCTCAGACTCAATTTTGATCCGGGCACACGCATAATCGGCTTTGCCGATGATATCGCGGTAGTGGTAACGGAAAAGGAGCTGGCAGTAGCGGAACAAAAATGCAACAACGCCATTGCAACTATTGGCCGGTGGCTGGCTGTTGCAGGTCTAGAATTGGCAGCCTACAAGACTGAAGCCGTTTTAATTAGCAGCAGGAAGAAAGTCGAGACCGCCTCTATAGAAGTTGGTGGCAAAACTATCACATCTAAGAGGGCCATCAAATGCCTAGGGGTAATGCTGGATACACGACTCTGCTTCCGTGAGCTCAGAAGGCTCTGAGCTCTGCACGTGCGCTGGCAAGGATCATGCTCAATACAAGAGGCCCCAAACAAGAGAAAAGGCTGTTGTTAACTAGCGTGACAAAATCCATTTCCCTGTACGCTGCCCCTGTTTGGGCTAGTGCGCTACGTGTGAAAAGCTATAGGCGAGGGCTGGAATCGGTCTTTAGACTCTGCGCAATGAGAATTTGCAGTGCGTTCCGCACAATTTCAGACGATGCTGCGCATGTCATCGTTGGTCTGTCTGCGATCAGCGATCTAGCGTACGAAGCAGACGCGATGTACAGAGCGCTACACTCCACACCACCGGTGGTTGAGCGATCGCCCTTAACCAGTATACGGCAGGAAATACGAGGCGAACATGTGGCTCGATGGCAGCAACGATGGACAGAATCTGCGAAGGGCCGTTGGACTTACTGCCTTATCCCAGACCTACAACAGTGGATAGGCAGAAGTCACGGGCAAGTTACGTTATACCTGACGCAAATTCTGAGCGGCCATGCTGCTTCAGAGTCTATCTAAAGCGTTTCGGGCACGAGGCATCCGACGAATGCACGTGGTGCGAAGCCGGCATTGTCGAAGACGCAAGGCACATAGCTTTTCACTGCCCTCGCTATGAAGCACAGAGACGCAAATTGGAATCCAGGATCGGCACGCGCATCACCATTGAGAACCTGGTGCCTCTGATGTTAGAAAACGGTCGCGCATGGGAGGCAGTGTGCGAGTTTGCGGCAGCCGTTATGGTCGAACAACGGCGACTAGAGAGGCTGAGAAGGGAGGATTAGTTTGAAAGGTTAAGTTTAAGCCGGCCGCTGCGAAGCAATACCTCGCGGTAGTCCCGCAGTAGCTTGTTTGTTTGAGTCAGACCGCCAATAACTAACTATGTATATACGTGAAGTAAATGAAATTTTGTTGTAAATAAAAATGAATATAAAAAAAAAAACACCCCAGTCTTTTGGTGGAATGACGCTGTCGCTGAAGCTAGGATATCCTGCTTTCGCGCAAGGCGTCTCTATCAGCGCGCACGTGGTTCGACAAACTTCGAGGCCCTGGGCCTGGAGTATAAGAGACGTCGGAATATGCTCAAGATTGCGATCCGTTTCAGCAAACGTGAATGTTTCCTCGCTTTGTGCGACTCTGCTGAGCACGACCCCTGGGGCAAGGCCTACCAACTAGTGGTCAAGCGCTTAAACTCCAGTAGGAACCCATCCCCAACGGATGCGCAGGCGGTACGCTTAATCGTCGACGGACTTTTCCCTGTGGTCGACGAAGAAATGCATGTGCCCCGCCTGACTCCAGTCCTACACTCGGCGGAGTGTACGCTAACCGAGGTCCTTGAGACAATGAGGCGTCTGAAGCCCAAAAAGGCACCAGGTCCGGATTCGATTCCCAATAACGCATTCAAGCTCGCAGTGCTGCTCTACCCACACGTGTTCGTAGAGCTTTACTCCAAATGTCTTAGCGAAGGTGTTTTTCCCGATACATGGAAACTACAAAACCTGGTGTTGCTGCCGAAGCCGGGGAAGGAGAGGCGTCCTCTTATAGGCCCATCTGCCTCATCGACACAGCTGGCAAAGTCCTCAAGGCAATAATCTGCTGGCGTCTGGAAACAGCAATCATGGCAGGGGGCGGCCTATCCGAGTACCAGTTCGGATTCAGGAAGGCGAGATCTACAATCGACGCAATAAACCGGGTGGTAGGATTAGCTGCAAGGGCAATCGAAGGTACGAGATGGAAAGGTGGTGCCAAAGAATACTGCCTAGTGGTAACTCTGGACATCAAAAACGCCTTTAATTCAGCGAGATGGAATAGGATCTTGGAAGCGCTTGGGGCCTTCGGGATTCCGAGCTATCTCATCAAGTGCGTAGCCAGCTACTTCTGCAACAGGAGGATACGTTTCTGGACGGACGCAGGCTTGGAGGAAAGGGTCGTATCCGCTGGCGTCCCACAAGGGTCTGTTTTGGGTCCCCTGCTGTGGAACGTCATGTACGACGGAGGTTTACGCTTGGATTTCGACCCTGGCACCCATATAGTTGGCTTCGCAGACGACGTAGCACTTGTAGTGATAGCCAAGGATCTCACGGCAGCTGAAGAAATAACCAACAGGGCGATTAATAAGGTTGGCCAATGGCTCTCTGCAGCCGGATTGCAATTAGCCGCGCAAAAGACGGAGGCGGTACTCATAAGTAGCCGCAAGCGAGTGGAGACTGGCAGCATCAGAGTCGGCGACACCTCAGTTGTCTCCAAGCGGACTCTAAAGTATCTCGGAGTCATGATCGACACAAGGCTGACTTTTAGAGAGCACTTAGAGTACAGCAGCGGGAAAGCTGCATCGGTAGCGCAATCGCTCTCTAGAATACTATTAAACACGCGTGGACCGAAACAAGGACGGCGTCTCTTGTTATCTAGCTTCATCCGTTCGACTGCACTCTATGCGGCGCCTTCGTGGGTAACGGGGATGGAAACTAGATCCTACAGGCGGAGCCTCGAGTCGACGCATCGCTTAAGCGCAATCAGGGTGTGCAGCGCTTTTCGCACCATCTCTGATGACGCCGCACTGGTGATCGCTGGGTTGCTGCCCATCGATGAGTACGCTGCAATTGCATCGGCCTCCTTCACAGCGTCGAGGCAATTAACAGTTCTACCACTAATCAGCAGAGAGGCCTCGAGCATCGGAGGGCATGGCAGTCAAGTCTGCGCAGATGGCAGGAAAGGTGGGACTCCTCCTCCAAGGGGAGGATCCCCACCCCAGGGATCCTCTGATCCCTGACATCACTTCATGGGTTTCGCAGTAGCCGTTATCTTTTATTTTTTTGCTCTCACCTTATGTCCCCTGTCATTGTTGCAACTTTTTTGTATTAAACGTTTGTAAGTTCTAAGAAAAAAAAAAAAAAAAAAAAAAAAACTGTATGTGTGTGTGACGATCATACTTACAATTGTAAGAATTTTATGAATACAAATATATACATGGGCCGTGGAAACGTCTATATAATTTATATTTTCAAATAAAGATTTTTATTGTTCAACAATCATTAAATGTGTTTTGAATTCAGTAGTTTGAAAAATATTTGAGCATTTTCATAATACGACAACTAATGCTGTTGATGTATGAAATTTCACTATATAAACTTCGGCAAAGTTAGCTTTTTTGATTTTTCTATAGTATGATTGTCTTATTGTTATCTTATTTTATATAATCTAAACACCAACATACTCCAAGCCGTTGAACACCTGCTCTACGTTATCCAACGTTGACCGCAAAATTGCTGGGGGCTGGGCTTGCGTCAGCGGGAGTCGGCATAGGATTGACGATCATCACGGTTGTCTGCTCTGGACCATTGTGTCTTGGGGGTTGGGAGCATCTCCTGATTCCATATACCATCACAAGAACCAATGGTATTGTTAGCGCTACGTAGGAGACGATAACATGATGTGCCGGCTGGCTGGGGTCTTCTGGTAACTTCCAGTTTTGCTTAGGCTGATGTCAGAGTGGCCGCGATAAGCGATGCGATAATATTGAGCGACAATGAGCGAGAAAGCTCTGCATTCAAATATATATGTAATCGTTGAATTCATGTCAGAGTGCAAGCGAAGCGAGAAGAGAGCCAAAGCGACAAGTTGAAGTGAGCTGCGAGAAAGCGATTCTGAATCGCTTTATCGCTTCATCCAGCGTGTGTTTTCGTTGCGTTCTGAGCTTAAAAAACAAAATTTGTCTAACACTTTTCCAGTTTTGAATGAATCTTCGTCAAAATATAATCGAATATATTGATCGACATTCGAGTATAATTGAAAAATTTGTCAGTATACTGCCTTAAATTCTTAGACAAACTAATAAACTCTCCTTTTAAACGGTTTCTCTTCAGTGGATGGATCTCGGTGGTATTTTTCATTACAACATTTATGACTGCTGCTGACGCAAAAAATTCTTCGTCTGAATCCATGATCACGATGATTGCAACTGAGACTAAAATTAAAACACTCGCCAGATTTCTCGCTTTGCGGAAAGCTTTCACTCTGCCATGTCATCGCTTTGCAGATCGCTGCGATAATTATCGCTTGTAGCATCGCATCGCTTATCGCGGCCACTCTGACATCAGCCTTAGTTTCCATTTTTCCTTGAATGTTGCTTAGTTCGTATCTTGTAGTAGCTTAGTTGTATCATCGCGAATTGTGTTGTTGTTGGCACTGCTTTTGTTGGGCCAGTGCTAAAGTTGCCAAATCGAACATATGACAATTTCATTGTGTCTGTCGTAGTTATACGGTGACCTGTTATTCGTATAGCCGAACTCCTTGCAGTACACTTCGGGTCTAGAGTTAACAATCCAGTCTTCTTGATAGTGACACTTTGTAAACATATTATCGTCGCAGGTCACTGCGAGTTGAATTGGTCTGGTGGTGGCAAAAATCCACTGTTTTTTGTGATACATGTCGTACCACAAGAATGACCTGTTTGTGTGTTGTATTTGGCAAGTTGATGATTTTGTGGTTTTGAATAGCTGGAACTCACAGTTGATATTAGCTGTAAACGTCGTTTGTTTACAAAACAAATATATTGCTCGTTGTTGTGCATTGTTCCAAATCGGCTCTTGAGAGTCCAATGTATTGATTCTGTTCCTTGTTCACCGCAATGATGGGAATTTGAATGTTCATGATTATAATCCCATGAGTTCCAGTTGCTGGAATGGGTACCAGGTTATACAGTTGCACTGCCTGCGTTGCCACTAATGGAAACGTGACCTTAAATATCACATGATTGTTTGCGATTGTGCTTGTGCCTTCATCAAGCCATATAATTGCAAGACATCGTTATCTGGAACTGGCAAATGCAAACCAAATGGAAGATGTCTCTTAAGTTGGTTCAGATGTTCCCGAAGCTGGCCTGCAGCAGTGACGGGCTTATTTTGCTATGATGGGCATCTGTAAATACTCGGGAAATTTCGGTTTGAATTCGTCGCAAATTCCCTGCAATAACTGTCATCTGAGTAGTTAGCGTGAAGTACCATTGCAATGCCTTTACTGCATTGTCCTGGACCTTGGTCATGTCGTTCATTTGTTGTTCCATTAGTTTCATTTGATTTTCAATAGTGGCTTTATCACGCTTAATGATATTGATCGTTGAGTCAATTACAGATGTCTGATTTTGCAGCAAGTTCAATAAATAGTCTTCATTTGATTTAACTTTTCTTATGGTGCCTGACATCCCTGTTGCATATTTTGAGTCCAGCACACCAAATAAGCCGTTCGCAGTGTTCCCAATTATTTCTAAAGGTGATCGTCGTTGGCGTTCTATGTGAAGAAGATCATTTCCTGTCCGGAGCTCTGAGTTGACATGCTCGAAGTGCCTGTTCATTGCGGTGGGTGCCTGTGGAACCTTCATTAACACGCATATTTCTCCAACCTTTACTACTCCGTCTGAAAATGTCTTCAGGTCGGCCCAATATGGTTTGGGGTTGAATCGAGTTATGTTCGTCCTTTGAGCAAATGCTAGAGGAAGTAACAACAGCATTAGGCAGATCGTCATTGCTAACGGTGGCAGACCGACCGACAAACGTCTTTTTGTCTCTGGTTCTGCGGTGTACTCGATACCAGGGTCTTCTTGTGAGTTCGATCCTGTGTCATCTGCCTTGATTTTACGTTTTATCCCCGTCTCTCTAAGCAAGGGAGCCAATTTATGGATAGCCCGCTTGTAGGTAACTCTGGCTGTTTTCACGTCTACCACGAGGACGTATCCATCCAGGCCTGGATATAATTTAACAATTCGTGCAATCGGCCACTGCAAGATTGGCACATTATCCTCCTTTAGAATTACCGTCATGCCTTCTTTGACATTGTTATATGGTTTCTTCCATTTGGATGTACCCTGCAATTCTTGTAGGTACTCTTGAGACCATTGTGTCCAGAATGTATGCTTAAGCCGTTGGACTAATTCCCATTGCTCTGGAATCGATCGCTGTGTTACTGGCTCTGCATCTGGTTGGGTTTCTAATGGTTCTCCGATCAATAGATGGCCTGGGGTTAGAGCTGTCAAGTCGTTGGGATTGTCCGAGTTTGGGGTTAACGGACGAGAGTTCAACACTGCTTCAACATTGACAATGATGGTAGACAGTTGTTCAAAAGTGAAGTTTGCTGTTGATACATTTTTTCAACAGTAAATGCTTAGCGGACTTTACCGCAGCTTCCCATAATCCTGCCAAATGTGGAGACTGTGGTGGTATGAACTTAAATTGCATTCCTTTTTGATTGCAAAATTCCTTGATACTACCTGCTGCCGTTTCTGGGTGTATTGTATCGGTTAGCTCCTTAAGTTGGTTGTTTGGTCCAACAAAGTTTGTTGCATTATCGCAGTATAATATCTGGCATCTTCCTCTGCGCTCAATGAAGCGCTGAAGGGCGCCCACAAATGAGGAGGTGGACAGGTCTCCGACCAAATCCAAGTGTACTGCCTTGGTTACAAAGTATACAAATACTGCAATGTATGCTTTGTCGGGACGTTTTCGTCGAACTTTATGGTGGATCCAGAATGGTCCACAATAGTCTACTCCGGCGTTGAGAAACGGTCTATTCTGAGATACCCGGTGCCCAGGTAAGTCGCCCATGACTTGTTTAAAGAACTGAGGCCGGTGTTTGGTGCATACTACGCAACCCTGGATCACATTCCGGACCATCGGTTTCACCTTGATGATGTGGTACTGTTGCCGAGCTATCCCGCGTAATGCCTTATGTCCACAATGAAGATTCTCTTCATGAAGTTCATTTTTACCACCGGATCATTATACGGCAAGAGATATGGATTTCGTGTTTCCTTTGATACTGGTGCTTGTTGTAGCCGAGTTGCTACTCGTATGATTGAATGTTCATCCAGTATTAGTGGCAATGTTGCCACAGTGCTTTTGCGATCTAGTGGTTGATCAGGTCGTTTCTTTAAGTGCCGTAATTCATATGCAAATCCTGTTTATTGAATTTGCTTAATGATTACTCTACGTGCTTGGTCCAACTCTAACTGAGCCGTTTGTTTCCTGTTCTGCTTGTGACAAAACCGTAGCACATACGATACTATTCGCTGTAGCCGGTAAAATGAATTTCTGTAATTTACCGTATATTCATTCACTCGTGTTGTTGGCATTGGCAGTCACCATGCTGAATACCTTGGTTTTCTTTTCAGCGGTATCCATCGTGTACTCTGTAGGCTTAAGTGGTGCTGGCCAACCACGTTGTGGTCCATGCAAAAATAGTGCTCCATACAACCATAAGGTATGTGTGCTAAGCTGGGCTGCTGATATGCCTCGAGACAGAACATCTGCTGCGTTGAGCGCTGATGACACATGACGCCATTGCCTTGGATGTGATACTGGATGTATTTTGGTCAACCGATTCGCCACAAAAGTGTGGAAATGTGATGCCCGTGAATTAATCCAAGAGAGTACTACTGTTGAGTCTGACCAGAGAAATGATTCAACACTTTCCGATCCTAATTGTAGATCCTGTCGTACTCTATCCGTGAGTTCAGCTCCAAGTACAGCTGCACATAGTTCCAGCCGGGGCAGTGTCTGCTTTTCAAGGGTAGCCACTCTCGAATTGGCGCACAACAATCTGACCGAAATTTGGATATTTTTATAGGTTGATCGGACATAAACTGCCGCTCCATACGCCTATTCTGATGCATCAACAAATGTATGTAGTTCCTTTGTAGTGGGGACCTTGCCATCAAAAATATGCCTTGGAATTTAAATGTGCTTTAATGCCTGTACATCCTCTCGGTAGGCTTCCCATTGTTTCTCCAAATACGGCGGTAGGTCACCATCCATCTCAATTCGTTCGGTAGCAACATGTTGAAGAAACATTTTCGCTCTTACGACTACCGAAGCGAACAGTCCTAGAGGATCGAAGATTTGATCGACTTCAGATAACACCACTCGTCTGGTTATTCCTTTTGTATGTCTTTGAGCCTTTCCACATAATTGGTCTTCTTTGGGTGCCCATATGATTCCCAATTTTTTGACACTTGTTTGTTTCAGTGTGTCACCGAGATTGATGTCAGCAATCGTATCTTCCTTTGGAATTTCCTTTAGAAGTTGACTGCTATTTGAACAGCATTTTCGTAAGTTGAAACCCTTAGGTCTCAAGATTTCTACCAGCTCTTGTCTTATTTGCAGGGCTTCTGGTAAACTGTCTGCTCCTGTGAGACAATCATGAACATAAAAGTCATTTTACTAATGCTCCAGACGACAATTTTTCCATGTTTCTCAGTGCCAAATATTCCAGACACTTCGTCGCTAAATATGGAGCTGATGTGGTTCCATAAGTTACCGTTTTTAAACGATAAAACTTTAGTTCTTGACTTGGATCCTCTCTCCACACAATCATCTGATTGAATTGATCGGCAGGGTTAATTCGAGCTTCTCGATAATTTTTTTCAATGTCCGCAGTGAACACATATTTGTGTGTCCTGAACCGCAGAAGAATTGAGAAGAGTTGACTCTGTACAAATGGTCCAGGATATAAAATGTCGTTCAGCGATTTTCCTGATGACGTTTTGCATGATGCATCAAATACCACTCTTAACTTGGTGGTGGTACTTTCTGGCTTTAGTACACAATGATGCGGTATAAAGTAATGGTTCTTGGGAATTTGTTCTACCACTCTTAACTTGGTGGTGGTACTTTCTGGTTTTAGTACACAATGATGCGGTATAAAGTAATGGTTCTTGGGAATTTGTTCTACCATTACTTGCTTCATATGTCCAAGCTGTTCATATTCTGACATAAATTTTACATACTCTTTTTTTATGTCAGGGTTCATTCGCCTCTCTAACGACATGAATCTTCTTATGGCTACTTCCCGAGATTCTCCAAGAGATGAAGCCTCTTCAGCAAATGGAAGCTTTACAATTAGTCGATTATCCGCCGCCGTGTGTAGATTATCGAGGAAGAATTTTTCACAATACTCTTCCTCCGGACTCCTGTACCTTTTCATTGGCTCTAGTGTGTCTAGCTGCCAGAATCTTTCTAGAGATTCCTCTGGATTCGTCATGCCTACCACACATGTGATTGAAGCTGACGTTGACATATTAATTCTGCCAGCAATAATCCATCCAAACTCTGAATTTTGTAATGTTGGACGGTTTCGATTACCCCGTCTTCTTTCTGGTAGTAGTATAGCTTAGTGATCATCAGCTCCCAACAGCATATCAATCTTTCCTGGTCTATCAAATGTTGGGTCAGCTAATTGAATGTTTTCTGGCAATGTGACTTTCTGCGTTATTTGTTCTGTAGGTTAGTCACCTACTACATGTGGCAATACAAATGCCTTAACTAGCATTGCGAACTTGTTGTATCTTGACCTTACAACCAAGCTTACTCGTGCCTTGCTTATCTGTGGTTGACCAACCACTCCATTTATGTGTACATGAGTCTCGTTAATTTTTAACGACAACTTCTTTACCAGCCCCTTTGAGACGAGGTTTACTTGTGAGCCGCTATCTAAGAGTGCTCGAAACTCTCCTTTGATCCCTTTCATTGATCCCTTTTACCACTACCTTGGCCGTTGCCAACAGAGTGTATTTTCTGCTAATTCCATAAGCAGAAGCTGCAGAAGCAGATGTAGCAACTTGGTTGCCTGTTTCCAAGTGCAACATTGTGGTATGTTTTTTATCGCATTTGAAACATCCCCTCCAAGAGCAATTTTTTGCCATGTGGTCCGGTTTGAAGCAATTGACACACAATTTGTGTCTCTGCACCCAATTAAGGCGCTCTGCTGCGGATTTTATTTTAAACTTTTCACATTGGAAGAGTTTGCGCTTTGCCTTCTCGCAGAAAGGACATAAGGAACTATTTGTCCCAGATGCTGTTGCGCATGTCTTCCTTTTATTTAGTTTTTCAATGCTGCGATTTTCGTTTCTTGGTTTCCCAATCGCCTCTAATGTTAGGAAGCGCTGTTCCAAGAATGATAGGAAATCCTTTACTTCCTGTAGCTCCCTTGTGTTGGAAAGAGATTGCTCATATAGTGCGTGGTTGAATCTATCCAATTTCCTTGTCATATGGAACATTATGACAGCATCTGACGATTCCATATTGACGTCTACATTTTTTGAAGCTTGCAATGATTCAAAAATGTTATCATGCAAATTCTGCTGCGTCATTTCCCACATTGGGGTGATCAAACAGCTTTGCCAGTATGGCTGTTACTAAAACTCTTTTGTTATTAAATCGTTCCTGCAACACTGATCAAGCAGTGTTGTAATTGGCTTCTGTTAATTCCAGGTGCCGTATCAATCTCTCTGCTTCTCCTGAAAGGTTTGATTTTAAGTACCACATTTTCTCTATTGAGGATACATTTGACTCATGATCCACCTTTTTATAGATGTCATGAAATTGTTGCCATTTCAGATAATCCCCATCAAATTTTGGAATGGGAATTTTGGGTAATTACAATGATTGTATCGATTGCAATACAGGCGGTAATTGTATCACTGCATTTTCTGCTGGTGCCACACAGAATTTTAGCATTGTATTTTCTGCGGCCACAAACGTAGCTATATTATATCCGGCTTCGGTATGATTTTCTGCTAGCCGATGAATCTCATAATGGATTTCTTCAATTTGTCTCCATAATTTGTCGACTACCGACTTGTAATTCATTTTTTATTCAGACACAATTTGACTTAATGTCCTGGACAATGAATCCAGCAGCGCACTTTGTTTGCGAACCAGTGGTTTGATCCCGATTCGCTCTTGCTTTCGTTGACGAGCTTGTCTCTCTAATTTTATTTTTGCCAAATGGTCCTTCCAATCTTCCACTTCCTGGCGAAGGAATCCATTTTGGTATTCCGAATGAAAGCCTGAATTGCTTCTCCTCGTTCTGTCTGTTACTTATAAAACTCCTCCATGTGTTTTTTTTTTATATTCTTTTGTAATTGCTTATTTGTACTAGTAATTGACCCGATGGGAGTTTATTTATTTTGTCAAAGACAGGGAACGCTCCGACTCGTTCCTAATATTGGTCAAGTGTAGCACAAATATAAATAAGAAACAAATCGAAGTCGCCTTTAGATTAGTGTTTTAACAATAGTTAATTTTTATTTCCAATATACCTATTCTTCTACACTGACACACGCCACGACAGTGAAACCAGTTTTTTAATTTCTTTTTTTTTTTGTTATATAATATTCAATTTATAATATTCAATTTAAATTCATTGTTTTATAAATTTTTAATAATTCGCTATACTGATCGCGAAGTTTGTGTTAAATTTATTAACATTTATATTTATTAATATCAAAACTTTAAGAAACGCAAATATAATTTTGTTGTTGCGCTGCTTACTTTTTGATTTCGTTCTATTTTTTGCTCCCACCCGCGCTCTCAATTTAAAGTTCATAGTTTGTTTTTGTTTGTGTGGTATTGGTGCTCTCTATTCTTCTGCTTTCTCTTTTGATCGCGCTCGCGGCCGTTAACTTCGCGCTTGTGACAAGTTTTTGTTGTTGGGTGTTGTAATACAAAAATAATAAATATTCTCTTTTTCTTCTCTTTCTAATTTGCCTCTCTTAATAATGTCTGTCTGTTGCAAATATAATTGCAATAATCCCAGCAAGACCAGTGAAGACTTTCTTTACTGTTGGCTGTGTGACAATGTAATGCACTTTAAATGTGCTGGTTACACAGTCAAGGTGCGGGATAGTATTGCACAGGGTGGCGGCCTTAAATGGGGCTGTGATTCGTGTCGTGGCTTGGAGCTCGAGATGCGTAGTTTTATGAAACGGACTGGGGATGCGTTTAAAACTCTGTCAGCTGGCGTTCATAAGCTCCAAGAAGAGCTTTTGGCGATGGAGGTTCAATTCAGAAGTTCTAAACTTTTGATTGAATCTCCGACCCGAAAGAGGGCCAGATTTCAGGGCGCGTCCCTGCGTCCGTCGGCACATCGTTGTCTACCAGTTCCGGCTCCCGACAAAGACCCTATGTCACCAAATGCACAGCAGCTGATATCGTTTAGGAGTCCGGCTTTGGAAGGTGTGGAGTCTCTTCCCATTTCCCCTGGAGACAGTATCCCACCCACTAACACGATATCGGTTGTAGTTTCCGAACCCTCCGGGCAAACATCCGTTTCCAGGAATATTGCCAATAAAGTAGTAACAAGAGGAGCTAGTAAAGTGTTGGCTGCTTCAGCTGCTGCTGCATCCGCTGTTGCTGCTACTGCTGTGCCTGGCACTTCTAGTTCCCTTGTTGTAGTTCCACCCAAAAAGCAAATTTTTATTTCGCGGCTTGATCCCAATACTACTTCTGAAGAAGTCATAGCCTACATCCAGGGCAAAGTTCAAGCACCAAACATTGCTGTGGAAAAGTTCCGTTTTTCATATACTCGGGACATATCGTCCTTTAAAATAAGTATTTCCCCAGATCTTTTTGGGCAAATATGTCTTAAAGACTTTTGGCCGGAACACCTCATTGTAAAAGAGTATACAATAAAAAAAAAGAATCGGCCTCCGATTAGCCTGCTACCTGCCTCTGTGAATAACGTTCCTTCCGGCTCGTCTGCACCTGTTGGCGAGTCAAAAAACTAATTTCGTCCCTAACTCTGGCCTATCAGAACGTACGGGGACTAAAGTCGAAACTCTCTAGACTTTATGTAGATAGTTTAGCTTTTGACTTTCATATTCTTGCCTTTACTGAGACTTGGCTGAAGCCTGATATTGCCGATGCTTCAATTCTCCCCTCAAAATATTTAATATATAGACATGATCGGACTATCCGTAATGGTGGTGGCGTTTTGATCGCTGTTGATTCGGCGTTCTCGTCTGAAATTGTGCAGTCTTCCAATCAGGAGATTGAATTTGTTTTTGTTAAAATATCTCTTAATTCTTTTTCTACCTATATTACTTGTTCGTATATTCCACCACAGTCCGACTTGGCAGTATACATTCACCATTTGGAAGCTATTCAACTTGTTTCCTCATATATATCTGACAAAGACTTGTTCGTAGTTCTGGGAGATTTTATTTTACCTAAGATTGCCTGGACCCTCTCATATGATTCCTTATTACTGTTGCCCTCCTCGTCACACTGTTTCATAGATGGTCTGTTTGAGTTGTCCCTAACTCAAATAAATCCTGTCCGAAATAGTCGGAACAGATCCCTAGATCTGGTATTTGTGTTGGATTCTTCAAACTGCGATATTTCCAGGACTGATCCCTTAGTTATCCCTGAAGACAACTTTCATCCAACTCTGGATGTAACCATTGACCTTCCTTTTGGGGTTATGACTCGATATAATAATTCGATGCCTCCAACCCGATGTTTTCACAAGACAAACTTTACTAAACTTAAAAAACTCCTATTAACTAATGATTGGACATATCTGTATACTTGCACGGATATGGACTCTGCCATTTCTATCTTCTATAAAACTCTTGAGTCGTTCTCTGATGTTTGTGTCCCGCGTGTGACTCAAGGATGGTCTGATAAACCTCCTTGGTTCTCACGTGAGTTATGTAACTTGAAGAACGTAAAATCGAGATGCTATCAAAGATTTAAAAAATTTTATGGTGCTGAATTCACAATGTTATAAGGATTATCTTCAGAGATGTAAACTTAGGTTTTCTCGCGATCCTAAGCAATTTTATAAATTCGTCAATGGAAAACGTAAGACATCAGTGCACCCGTCTTACTTGTCTTTCGAAAACAATAAAGCTGACAATGATCAGGCAATTGCTGATATGTTTGCTGATTTTTTGAAAACAACTTATTCCTCATCTATTTATCAAGCAAATCCTCCCTATCCTTATCACTTGCAATTGCATTTTAGACCCTGTGTTTGAAGAAAGTTCGGTTCTTAGCGTGCTCAGTTCCGTCAAACCAATATATGCACCTGGCCCTGATGGAATACCAGGCTGCGTATTAAGGTTTTGCGCAGAGGCCCTATGTAGGCCAATACTTAAGTTGTTTACACTGTCCGTTACATATTCCGCCTTCCCGTCCATCTGGAAGAAATCATATATTATTCCTCTTCATAGAAAGGGAAAAAAGTCCGAAGCCTCCAATTATAGGGGTATTTCTAAATTGTCTGCCATACCCAAAGCATTTGAGAAAATAATAACGTCTCAATTGCAGCATTTTTGTAGCTCAATCATTTCGTCATCCCAACATGGGTTTAAAAAACGTAGATCGACAACTACTAACCTATTAGAATTTACATCTCACTCAATCAAAGGGTTTAAGACTGCCGTGCAAACTGATGTCATTTATACTGACTTCAGCAAGGCCTTTGACTCTGTTAATCACACTCTACTTTTATATAAGTTAAATGCACTTGGCATCCCCAGCCTTTTGATAGAAAGGTCCACAAAAGGTCCTCTTTAAGTCTTCATTTTCTAAGACCATCCAAGTGACTTCTGGAGTACCTCAGGGTAGTCATTTGGGTCCATTGCTATTCACTCTTTTTATAAATGATCTTCCATTGGTAGTGTCACATTCTCGGGTGCTTATGTACGCGGATGATGTTAAGCTTTACCTCAGTTTTAAAGACATATCGTCTTCTTGCCTACTTCAATCAAGATCTTAATGATCTTCAGAGTTGGTGTGAAACCAACCTATTAAACCTTAACGGCTCTACATGCAAAGTTATGTCTTTTTATAGATGCACTCCACACTTAGCAACTTATTATCTTAACGACACTGCCTTAGAGCGGTTAGATATTGTCAATGACTTAGGTGTTCTTATGGACCATAAATTAACCTTTAATCCTCATATTTCTGCTACAGTTAGTAAAGCTATCAATGTTCTTGGGTTTGTGAAACGATGGTCAAAAGAGTTTGACGATCCGTACACAACCAAACTTCTGTATACTTCATTAATCCGTCCTATCTTAGAGTACGGATCTTGCATATGGTCACCTCAATATGAGACGCACCAAAGTAAAATTGAATCTGTTCAAAAGCAATTTCTGCTATTTGCTCTTCGTGGTCTAAATTGGGATCGCAATGTCAATTTGCCATCATACTCCAGTAGGCTTCTTTCAATCAATCTTCCTTCATTAATTAATCGTAGAGTAATGCTTGGTGCTATCTTTATTCATAAACTTTTAATAGGTGAAATAGAGTCTCCTGAGCTATTGAACCAGTTAAACCTATCTGTACCCCGTAGACCTACTAGAAATTTTATTGCTCTATTTTTAAAACATTGTAGTTCTAACTATTCTTTGCATGAACCTTTTCGAGTCCTATGTTCTGATTACAATCTTCTGTATCCCGTAATCAGTTCGGAAGCCTCTCTTTCTCTTGTGAAAACCTCTATTTTAGCACATTTAGCTCGTAATTAGCTGTAGTTAATCTAATTTTTAATTGTTTGTCCGTTATACTTGTATTTGTCCACGCGATCGTGCCGTCCGATATACGGCTGCGCCCCACGGTCGGTCGGGCGGGAGGTGGACAGCGCTCTGCTTGGGCGCGCGCGAATCAGGCTATGTCCTGGTGTCGTAAGGGCCACTTAAACGTACTTCGCATTGTACGCGTCAACGTCCAGACAATATTTAAAAAAAAATTGCTGACCAATGCCAAACTCATTACTCGTGCGTACTACCTGGGTTACTGACCGAGTTAACTAGGTCAGAGATTGCTGACGTCAGGGAAAGCAACAGAGTTTATGAGTTGATCAACCCTTTTTTTTTTTTTTTATAGCAATAACTTTTTATGTTTTGGTCGCCACGTTGACACAAACCGATGTTAAAGTTTTTTACAAAGTGATCGCCTAGTTGATCAACCTTTCATTCAATGGCTATGCACTGCTACCCCGTCGCGAAAAACTAACTCTTAGTTTTTCCAATAAACTGTTATTAGTCGCCAAGGTGGCTACCCAATGATTGCCAAGTTAATCAATTGCGATGTTTTTAGTCGGGACCCCAGATTGATATGAAATGTTCATAAATTTGTGCCCTCGCTTAGGATTGTTTTGTGTCCAAAGTGTGCAAAGAAAGTAGTCGCCTAGTTGACCAGTTTCCTTGTTGTTGAGATATTGGTCGCCAAATATTCTCACTTGATGACGGTTTCACCAAGTCTGTTACTCTTTTAACTTGGAGCCGCCAATGTCGGGGTCACCAAAATGTTCAATGAAAGACGTTAGTATTTCTTGAATGTATTTTATTGTTTATTTATTTATAAGCAAATAGGCACTAGCACATAAACCAGTGACTAATAGTCGTCGCAACCAACACATAAATTGGGTGGACTTCGGAGTGAGATTACAAAGGTAGAGATGGGGGCCAAAGACACAACGATGCACACCCGATGTAGCTACAATTGGTATCTGATCTTACAAAGGTAGAGATGGGGGCCAAAGACACAACGATGCACACCCGATATAGCTACAATTGGTATCTGATCTTACAAAGAATAATGCATTTCTTTTATTGTAAAACTAGAGAGCTCACCAG
Source organism: Drosophila paulistorum (assembly GCA_018152135.1). Lineage (NCBI taxonomy): Eukaryota > Metazoa > Arthropoda > Insecta > Diptera > Drosophilidae > Drosophila > Drosophila paulistorum. The sequence goes on from JAECXG010000803.1 coordinate 10,187,171, forward strand.
TGCATAGTTCGACATAGTGTTAGGTCAGCAAAATCCGTCTTTATTGATAATAGCTAACTATAGCAGCTTCATGAACTAGGTTTTTATTGTTAACTGCTGACCATATCAGATCTATTTATGACTGATGAGCCATCGATATCTATAATCGGGTTACATACTAATCTTGACATCTATATTCATTTGTTCTATATTATGATTGTCTTATTGTTACATTATTTTGTATAATCTAAACACCAACAGGGGCCATTACAAAGTCCGAAGGGCATGCGTACATATTCAAACTGACCATCAGGGGTTACAGTATATTTGATTGAGTCTGGGTGCGTTTTCACATGGTGGAACCCTTTCTTCAAGTCCAAGACAGTGAAGAATGAGTTAATACCCAGATGTTCGATGCAATCATCTAACAGAGGAATCGGAAAATGATCTCGAACTGCAATTTTTTTCAACGGCCGGTAATCTACACACTTCTTCATGATGTTGTCCTTTTTACGTATAGGGACAATCGCGGCAGCGTAAGGAGAACTACTGTGACGAATAAAACCAGCTTTCAAGAGATCATCACAGATCTCACGCACCTCAATGCGTTCGTGGTGCGACAGACGGCGGGGGCGGCAGAAAATCAGAGTTTGGCTAGTCAGTTCTATTTTCATCTCATAGTTCACGGGCTTGATTAAATCTGGGGCAACCTGTACATACGCAGTGGAAATAATAGACTTTAAGTCTGCGGTTTGCTCTTCCCGTAACGTGGGCTCTATATCAAATTCTGGCTCACTGACATCAGGGACCTCAATGGACCTCATCCTTCAGTGCTTCCGGAGGTGCAGCAAAAGTTTTTGGAAGGGCGAATCAGACAACAATTCGGCAGATACAATCTCATTCTTATCGTGCGGTAGTACCGATATATCTTTAATCAATATATCAAAAGACTTCAGAACAGCAGTGAGTTTCGTATTTATACATTTAGTCGGTTTATTCATAAGTAGCATCGATTCTTTTTCATATTTCAGTTCTTTCAGTTTACAAAGTCTAATATTAATTTTTTACAGGAGATCTCTGCCTATAATCATCGGCAGTTCGGTTGCTTTGTTCGTCAAGACTTCAAACGTACGTATTGTCTCCGTGCTCCGGAGGTGAACCCTACACTGGACCTGACCCAATGACCGAAGTTGGCTATTTCCTAAACCACGGCAGTTCAATCTACTGGGGCTAAGACGGCAGTTGGAGGGGACTTCAGATTGACGGATAGAACTCTTCGGACTGCCCGAATCGAGAAGGGAAAACATATTTATAAATTTCCTATCTTGCACTTCATCACAAACAAAAGCAACACTCACCAGTTGTAGATGGTTTAGTCGATCTCCTACATCATCAGCAGCAGTGGTGGCGGTGGCAGTTCCCATCCGAGCCGGGCAGTTTTTATAGATGTGGCCACCTATGCCACACTTAAAACAGTAATTCGCCGGTCTGATCGGTTTCGAACATTGGTTTTTGTAATGTCCCCATCCCGAGCAGTTAAAGCATCTGGTCTCACTTGTGGCAGGGCCTGAAGATTTGTTCCTGGACGACACGGCAGTTGTTGTTGGCTGCGCCTTCACACTAACGCTTTGCTTAGAGGCAGCCGCCTGCAGACGGAGGCGCTCGTAGCGTTCCAGTAGGGGCTTCAGTTCAGCCACCGTGCGAGCTGAGTACAGCATGCCGTCTCGAGTAGAACTGTCCCGCAGTACATCGATGATCAGGTGGACCAACTAGTTGTCCGGAATTGGAGCATTCATGGCAATCTCCTACATTTTGTGTGCGAATCTCAAGCATCCTTCGCCTGCCCTGATGCGCCGGCTACGCAGAGCGTGGTACACCTCTTCGATACAACGCGAGCGTCCAAACTCTCGCAGGAGGATTGATTTCAGTTCTCCGTAGCTGTGCACCGATACCGTACGCAGCAGCACCGCCGCCGTCCCCTCCAGCATGCGACGGCATGCAACCAAACGTAGGCGGTCATTTAACTGCAGGATTTCAAACGCGTTCTCCAGATCGTTCAGCCATTACTTCACATCATATGCAGTATCAGCTGAGAATCGAGCTACCATGCTCTCAATTACACTCAAGTCACTGACTTGCTGCAACGGGTACTGCAGCGGCAGGCACAGCAATAAGCACGGCAGCAGCGGGTACAGCGGCGGCGGATACAGCAGTGGGTACGGCGACAGCGGGTGCAGCGGTGGTGAGCACGGCTGCGGCGTCCGGCACAGCAGTGGGTACGGCGGCAGTGGGTACAGCGGTGGTTGGCACGGCGGCAGGCACAGCAGTGGGTATGGCGGCAGCAGGTACAGCGGAGGGCACAGTAGAGTCGGGTGCGGCAGCAGCGGGCCCAGCAGGGGCGAGTATGGCAGTAGTGGGCACAGCAGAGGCGGGTGCGGCAGCAGCGGGCCCAGCAGGGGCGAGTATGGCAGGGGCGGGCACAGCAGAGGCGGGTGCGGCAGCAGCGGGCACAGCGGCAGGCGCAGCAGAGGCGGCCCCAGTGGCAACCGGTACTGCAGCGGCAGTCACAGCAGTGGGTGCATCAGCAGCGGTGGGCACAGCGGTGGGCCCAGCAGACTCGGCAATGGAGTCAGTGGCAGCGGCGGGCGTGGAGGCGGCTACCCTAGATGTGGTGCGTGTGGCCTGCCGTGTACCGAAATATGTATCCTTTCGGGTAGTCGTCCCACTTCTGAGCTATAATATCCTATTTATTGTATAAAAATGATAATTATTAGTATCGATGACAAGAGATTTATTTTTAGTTGTGCAGCTAGTGCGTCTGGTCTGTCTCGTTGCCGGAAAAGAAGAACGCAGCTTTTCAGTGTGGCCTTAGGCCACATATCGATACTTTCCATAGGCGACTTAATACTAACAATCGATACTTAAAATACTGACTTACTACTAACAATCGATACTAACAATACTGGCTTCGATATATGTGTGAGCATTTAACAGAATTCAATTATAATTGGCTTCTTACACTTATATGTTTTATTGTCTTCTCCTTCATATTCGGAAACCAGTATCCTCTTCCTATTGCTTCTACCATTTTGTCCCTGCCAATATGCCCTTATTCGTCGTGATATTTATATAATACATGCTCTTCCATATCTTCTGGTACATAAAATAAAACCCTTCTATCATTTGTTTGTCTATATAATATACCATTCCGCATTTTGAACAGTTTGTGTTCCCTTTCTTATAAACATTTTTACTCTGAATCTTTTCATCTTTTGATTGGCAACTAACTTAATTTGTTTCAAAACTATTAGCTTCTGTGATCATAATGTTTGTACACCTACTCAACGCATATGCATGTTGCATTTGTTTGCCAGATCTATGCACTAGCTCGTAACAGTATTCCTATAATTCTAAAGCCCATCTAGCAATTCACTTCTCTTTCTCTCTTATTATTGCCAGTGTTCCTAGCTCCAAACTGTGGTATTTCGCATCAGTTACTGTAGTGCGTTTGGAAAAATAAGAAATTGGGTGTAGCTATATGTCATATAGCTCTAAAAGAAACTTTTTACAAAAATTTGAGTATCCCCATGAAATTTACCAATACGATAGTATTGGATATAAAATCTCAGATCCCAAAATTTGAATCTGATCGGATCAATAGAACACAAGTTACAGTCAGTACAAATCGGTTCAAGCGCTGATGGCAGCGCTGCTTGCTGCCTACTACGTCATCATCAAATCAAACAGAGCACATGCATACACACACACAGACGCAGCGCTACACGAACTTTATGTGTAAGCGTGCGGTGCTTTGTTTAGGGAATGGTGGAAGAAGAAGAAAAAATTGTAGTAACAAGGGTATAAAAGAAGTAATAATTTGAATGTTTTGATTGTGTGTAGATGAATTGAGTTTCAGGGAAAGAAATTTTAAAATGTAAAAAAATGATTGCAAAGGACTGCAAGGGTGTATAAACTTCGGCATTGCCGATGCTAGCTTCTTTGATATTTATAAACGAAATGGCGCTGCCCGAATCTATGAGGCACTCTGTAATTATTGGTTTGTGAATATAGTCTCTTAAAAATAATTTAATATATCTTATATAATTGTTTACTTCGTCCTTTGGCTTCTTCCTTTGCGGGCACTGCGCTATAAGGTGCTCCTTGCCACCACACCCTTTAGGCAATTCTTCGCCCAATGATTTCTCGAATTACAATTATGGCACCTCAAGTCCTTGGGTACCCTGTTTTGCCTCTCGACGAACTTCTTACTTGGCAGCCGGACCTCCTCAAATGCTTTTAACAATTGGTTTGGATTGTCAAAACATTGTACACGCGCTTGTATACGCATGCTCTCTAATGGAATTCCCTCTAAGATGAAATCTAGTAGCTCGTCGTCCTCAATATTGACGTGTTGGGCTAGCTTCATCTTATTCTCAAAGTATTCTGAAAATCGCTCGTTTTCTCTCCAAATATAAGCCTTAAAAGCACGCCGTAACTCTGCTTTTGATTCGTTGGAACCCAACGCCATCACCAACTCGTCCAACAATTTGTCCACTGAATCCAATATACGTTTTGGGCTTGCGTGTAGCCAATGTAGAGGTCAAAAGTTTTCCAACGCAGAGCAAATGACGTTGATTCTCGCTGAGTTCACACAACGCAGACACATTATTTAATTGTACAATCGAATTTTGTAGGTCTGGTCCACGATTATTTATTATTTATTTTCTGCTCAGCTACTCTGGTCACATTGTTCTGCTGGTCCATTGCTGTTTCCATCTCTAATACACGCTCGCGCTCCGAACTCTCTTCGTCGTTTTCTTCGTCTGCTTTTGAAGTATGTTCGTCTCCACTCTCATTTTCGCCACGTCTATTGCAGTCTCGCTTTTGCATGGCGTCGACGCGTCTATTGCTGTCTCGCTCTTGCATGGTGTCGCCGCTTGCGACTGCGATATGCAAACTTTCTAGAAGTTTCTTGGCTTCTTTTATTTCGTTGCGTAGTCCTTCTAACATAACTGTACTTTCGGTTATTTCATCATGTTGTTGCTGTAGGGTTTGAGACTACAATTGTCTCATTTGTTATTGTTGTTGTGACTTTGTACCAAGGCCGCTTGTACATGGAATGGCATCGACATCTGGTATTGCAGCTACTGGAAGGCCTTCACGTACATCCTCCGGAATTTCCAGTAGTCTGCTTATTAGCTCCGTCTTGGAACCCTTGGTGTCCATTCGCAAAGCAACCAGCCAACTTTTTAGGCTTGCCGTAGAAATTTTGTTTAAATCTTCCGACATTTTATGGATTTTTGAACCACTCTCTAATATTATGGTAGTATAAATAATACGGTTGTGTCACTTATAAATTGCTCGTTGCTTTATTTATTTGATCTGATCACTTTGGATATTGCTTACGAACTGACTCTCTGCTCGCAGACAGAGTAGTTAGACAGTTAGATATTCAACAATAAAGAGAGCATCTTCGCTTGCAAGGCAGGGCGAGAGACGCTTTATGAAATCAGAGAGTGATCCTCATATCAATAGTTATAACGGTACTTAAACAGTAGTTGCAACTGTTTCTTTTACTTTGGACACTGGGCCTACTACACTTGCAGTTCTTTATTATATTTAATCCGATAACAAAAGTGAAATTTCATACATCAACAGCATTAGTTGTCGTATTATGAAAATGCTCAAATATTTTTCAAACTACTATATTAATATTCAACCTCTTTATATTGACTGTAATTTGTATTCTATTTATCCGATCAGATTCATTTGGAATCTGAGATCTTATATCCAAATCTATCATATTGGTAAATTTCATGGGGATACTCCAATTTCTGCAAAAATGTTTCTTCTATAGCTATATGATATAGTGGTTCGATCCTTGTCGACAATTTTCATACTTTATCTGCTACGGGCTAAAAGTAGTTCAAATATCAAATTTCATTCCGATAGCTCTTAAGATGTCAGCGTGAAGTTGATTTGCACAGACGGACGGACGGACGGACGGACGGACGGACGGCGGACGGACGGACGGACTGACGGACATGGCTATATCGACTCAGCTTCTCATGCTGATCAAGAATATATATACTTTATGGGGTCGGAAACGTCTCCTTCTGTGCGTTACAAACATCTGACCAATTTTATAATACCCTCTGCAAGGGTATAGAAAAAAGATTTAATAAAATATTTTTTTTTTATTTATGATTCTTAAACCAATTTCAAAAATATATTTTCATCTATGGAAAAATGTATGTAAGTGCCAAGAAAACTTTTACTGTTTTTCGGTCACTCACACGATAAAAAAAATGTGAATTGACAAATAAGCAAAATTACTGTAAACTCGTACTCATATATCTCTCCTTATATTTTTTACGGTTAGTTCACATATGTATCTAAGTTTCCGTTAAGAGCAGAATCTTTGCGGTAACAGAACCTCTAATGCCGTAAATATTTTAAAAAGTAATCTCTAAAAAAATTAGCAAGATTACTAAAAACACAAACTCAACTTCTCTTACAAATATTTTGTACACTTGAACTTTTTTCTCTATTTCTATCCAAAAATATAAAACTGGAACATTTTTTAATAAATTATAATGAAAAACAGACATATCTTTGGTACTTTATGTTTGGGTCCTGCGGTTGACCTTTTTCCAGAAATGCCCATAGATGTACATATTTAATTGTGAGTGGATGCGACAAAAAAAAATTGTTTAGTTTTTATCCCACTTTTGAATTTTAGGGATGTCTCTTTATTTGATTTATCTTGTGATTCAAGATTATCTTTCTCGTTGTGAGAGAGCGCTTATCTTTATTTGTATATCTATCTATTTCACAATGGGTGTTATTGGAGTTTATCATTAGGGATATTTATACTTAACTTAAATATTACTACAATATATATCATTGTAAACTCGAGTGCACACATCTTCAAATCGAATGTGCAATCAATATCATTTATTTTTGTAAACTAGTGTAATCATTTAAATTGATATGGTACTGTGTAGTCCCATATCTCCATGTACATAATTTGATTAGGTCTGTTAAGTCTTATGTGTTTTTTAATTCTATCTTTTGTTAAGTGCTTCTAAATAGTAAAATGTTGTCGTTGTTTCAAAATGATTTAATGGTCTTGAATGCCCCTATTCTCCAGTTTGGTTGAGAGTTCTTAAATTCACGCTTCCAGTTACGTTGAGGAATGGTTTTCTTGATTTCAACCTTAACGTTGCACCACCTTGGTTTCTTTACCAAGGACTTATAACTAATAACGGAACTTTGCTCAATTTGTTGTAGATTTCTTCAATAATATTTCCTATCGCAGACTCTTTCTATGATTTATGAATGTGTTTAATTTGTGTAACAATAGAAAAATGAAGTAAGTAAGTCGTCTCGCCGACTTAGGTATACCATACACCAGCAAAACACATATTTCAAATTTGTAATAGCAAATGCATTTGCCTATTTTAAAATAATTCTGATTACATGCTTTTTAGAAGCATATTTCAGTATCTCGCTCACGCAAGCTTAGCACCCTAGCGCCCCCACCAGCCAACGGCCAACTGGAAAAATGTTTATATGCATAACTTGGCTATTTTTAGTCCGATTTTGATCAAATTTTGTATTTTGCTGGGTATATGTAAGTATCAAGTGTGTGTATTCAAGTGTGCCAAAAGGTAAAATATTACGTGAGACAATCGAGTTTTTCCAAATTACGGGGGCAGAAAGGAGCGTGATAAAATTTTTGCCCATACAGAATATGCGCATCTATTAAGCAAATATACATACCAAATTTGGTGTCTCTAGCTATTATAGTCTTTAAGAAAATCGGTTTTGTTTCAATTGCGTGGGCGGAGGAGGTGTAGCAAAATATTTTTGCAACAAATTTCAGCGCGCTTACTAAAGGGTTAATCATACCAAATTTGATGTTTAGCTATTATAGTCTTTAGGAGAATCTTATTTGTTTAAATTTCGCGGGTGGAGGGGGGGGGCGTGGCAAAAATTTGAAATAAACTTGACCACCGTAGGTAATACACGAGTCTACAAATTAAATTTGGTGACTCTATTACTTTTAGTCTCTGAGATCTACGTGTTCATACGGACAGGCGGACAGATGGGCGGACATGTCTATATCGACTCGGCTGTTGATAGTTCATGGGTACGGAAAGGCTTCCTGTTCCAGGGAGCTGTTACATACATTTTGGCGACTTTAATATACCATTTCACCCTATGGGTGTATGGTATAAAAATTGGTACTCTTTGTGCTTTTCACGGTTTCATGGTTTTTGATTGCTTTATGGCAGATCCTCTATGCTTCTTTGAGCTTATACTAGGTATGAGTAGTTGTACATGTGTTTATAATGTGCATATAGTGAACAAGTATCGTATAACTGGCACAGAAATGTTTGGTCAAAAATAACAAAAATATATCAATAACTTTATTTTCCATACGATTTTCAAAAGTTAAAAAATTTTTTAAATTAATTTTTATTATTAGATGTTATATAACGTCTTATTATTAATGTAATTTCTACCAGAATTACGACTACCGCCCAAGTCGACAACAATTCCAACGCCCCACGAGCACACAACAACTAAGACGCGTCGAAAACAGCAACTTGGCTACAATAAGGGACTGAATGAAGTGGTGCGTGCCAAAGAAACCCATTTTACAAATCAAATGCGGGAAGGGACCGGCGATTTTGGCGATGGGATTGGTGTATCCCCGAACACCAGAGTCGGCAATGCTGAGGGTAGCGCGCCGAGTGGAAACATCAACAGCATGATTAACGGAGCGGAAGGTAAGTTGCGATTTGAAAAATTCCACAACATTCATATATATATAGGTATTAATGGAAGAAGGGAAGGGAAGGAAGTGAAGCGTAAGCGGTAGTTACAAACACTTATACCATCCCCTTAACCGGGGCGAAATATCTGTATATGTATGTATGTTCGTTTATATATGTACATACAATGTATGTGTAAATCGTTTTTTCACACATAGTAAAATACCCTTCTCTGGAAATGAACCTTAAAATATAATGTAAATGCATTAAATATTAATGTTTGTATTAATCCTTTACAAATTTAGTTTTCCTCAAATGTAGATACATTCTTTTAAACAACCAATATTTGCAAGCGTAAAATTTTTCCACGCCCACTTCCGGCTCCACAAATTTAATATAACTGATTTTCTCGAAAAAAAAAAACAAAACTAAAGGAACTAAATTTGGTTTGAATACTTCGTCCAGATTAAAACAATTATTATAATAAATGGGCTTCAGCTTCCATTAAAAAAAAAAGCAATGAGGTGTCACAGGACACCCGGGTAGAGCGAAGCTCTCTAGGAATTCGTCGAGTAAACGATGAACTACAGTCATATACAATAGCAGAAATGAATGAACATGAACAACAAATGAAAGCAATAGTATTTTTCTGATAATTCTGATCAAATATAATATATTTCAGCTCACCGCAGTATTACAAAGCTATTGATTACGACTTTAAAATTTGCGATGAATTTCTAAACTTACATTCTTTTCACAGTCATGTAAATGGAAAAAGTACGTTTGATGCCTTTGAGAAACATGTACTTTCATTCCAATTATCATATAAAATGTCCTCAATTTGCACTGATGGTGCCGCCACCATGAAAGGAAAGAATGAAGGATTTCTTGGCCATGTCAATAGAAAAATAGTAGAAAAACCATTTTTTCACTGTTTCATCCATCAGCAAGCATTGTTTGCAAAAATTTTTCAAGTTGTGGATGCAATGGGTGTAGCAATTAAAATTATTAATCGCATTAAAGGTGGTCATAATTCGCTAACCCATAGAAAGTTTAATTCCTTTCTCTCAGAATTCGGCGCTGAGTACGAGGATCTTTGCCTTTTTACTGATGTTAGGTGGCTGAGCCGAGGCCAAAGTTTAGACAGACTATACAGTCTTCGTAATGAAGTTATTTCTTTCTTAGAAAGCGAAAATTTAGAAAAAGATAAAGATTTGTTAGCTTCTCTAAAAAATCCATTATTTATTTTAGACTTGGCGTTTCTAACTGACATAGTCCTTTTCATTAATCAATTAAATCTTCAGCTTCAAGGCCGCAACAAACTTCCGTCCGATTTAATTGCAGCAATAAATTTAGTCGCAAAATTAATGGTCTTCAAATTCAAATGAAAAACAATGACCTGTCCAGCCTTCAGCGAACTGCAGAAATTGTTGCATTGTACCCCAACCCTTCCCGAATTCAGGAGTACGCAGAGGCAGTTAATACCCTTTCCTCTGAAATAGCGGAAAAATTTTCTCATTGCTCATTGCAGTTTTTAATAACCCCATAGAAGCAGAATCTTAATCAATTCCAGAAGAAATTAGGGAGGAATTACAGGTCATGAAAACTGACTTGATGCTGCCACTAAGTAGTGGAATAGAATTTTGGCGAGAACTTCCGATAGATAAATTTCCGATTTGCAAAAAGGCAATGTTAAAATTATGTTCTATGTTTACCACAACATATATTTGTGAAACAACATTTTCCACAATGAAATTAATAAAAAATTCTATTCGAAACAGTCTAACTGATAGCCATTTAGAAGATCTCCTTCGGATAAAAAGTTATCCAAATAATATAGAAGTTAATGAAATAGTTAAGTTTAAAAAAAAAAATATGAATTCAAAATTATTGGTTTTCCATCGCATTTTACATTTTTCGTGCTTTTGTCACATGCAATTTGCGCAGTGTCAAGCAACTTACGCACACAAGCAAGCGCACACATATAACTACATCTTTTTAGTGCTCTCTTTGTGCCGGGCCCTGATTTAGATAGACTATTCCAGGACCAGCATAAGAAGCTGAGTCGATATAGCCACGTCTGTGCGTGTGCGTTTTATTCAGCCATCTTAAGAGCTATTACTCGGGTGAGATAAAGAATGAAAATCTTTGGGATCGGACTAGATCGGACAAATTTATGAAAATCTTTGGGATCGGACTACTATATCATATAGCTCTAGAACAAACATTTTTGCAAAAATTAGAGTATCCCCATGAAATTTACCAATATAATAGTATTGTATATAAGACCTCAGATCCCGAAATTTGAATCTGATCGGATAAATACAACACAAGTTACAGTCAATACAAATCGGTTCAAGAGCTGCCGGCAGCGCTGCTTGCTGCCTACTACGTCATCATCAAATCAATCAGAGCACATGCATACACACACAGACGCAACGCTACATGAATTGCATGTGCATGTGCAATAAGAAATAATGTTTTGTTTGTGTGTTGATGAATTGAGTTGCAGGGAAACAAATTTAAAAATGTAAAAAAATTATTCCCAAGGACTGCAAGGGATTTTTAATATTTTTTGTATGTATTTTTTCAGTCTCTAATTCTAATTGGCTTATATTTCTGCTAACCAAGACATTTTTCCATTATTATCAGTAGAAAAATTCTTTAAACTTATTTCTTTACTTTCAACATTCTTTCGTATGAAGAATACGATTTTAGATTCGTGTTATCATTTGACCAGTCGGCATCAGTGAATCTTTTGACTATCTCTGTACTCTTGCGACAAATAATACTTAATGCTCCTGTTCCAGATAAATAATGCAATATACGTTTCGGCGCTGTCTCATGCGCAATGTGCGGAAGAATAGTTTTTTGAGATAATTTGCAAGTGCCATACAAAGAGATCCAATTAATGATTTACACTGTTATATTTACCTTAGCGCAATTTTGTTCCTTGCAGGACACTTGAAACTCGGGGTCTTTTGGTGTGGCGACAGCTCGTCAATTTTGCTTAGCAGAATATTTCGAATATACTTCGATTGAGACATCGTAAATGGTCCTCTTTCACTAACTCTTTAAATTTCCTTTCCAAGGAATTACTTTAAGAGACAACTATTGTGTATTTCAATTTTGGATTTTGAAATATTCTTTTTTATCCGATCAATATCAAATACGTAGACTTTTTAGAACCTCGTCTGAAGTATTATCAATGTTCTTCCAGACTGTTCTAGACCATAAAGTGCCTTGTTTAATTTTTAAACTTTAGTTGGTTGACTTGCCTCAATTAAATTTTCAGGCTGCTATATTAAGATTGTTAAATCGAATCGGCTGGGTGGATTGCCCTAAAATTCCTGCTATATGCCAAATATATCTTGACTTTTGTGAATAGTTATAGCTTCTGCAGCTATATTCGAAACCTGCTTTCCATATAAACTGACTTGCTCATTGGATCTAACTTGAAAACATTTCACTGTTTTTTGACTTGGGGTCCAAGAACTTTGTGTACGATAGCAAAGTTTTGCTGGACCGTTAACTCCTACTCTCATATACAAATTTTATCCAAAAAATCGGAGGAAAATTGGAGGTACCTAATTCTATAACCATTAATGTACCGGTGGCTCCAATGATACAATTAACAGCATTAAATATATTCCAACCGCCGCCACGTGCAGAAGTGTTTTTTAATGCACTCCGCAAATTTTAGTGTAAAAGAAAACACCGCGTTTGCAAAAATTGTGTAGGGCTCTCAGTCGCCTCAGAGGCGCCGATTTACAATCATATTGCTATTAGTTTGATTTAATGGCAATAAATAATAAGTTGCACTACCTAACTGCGTAATTTTGGAAAAGCCATATCGACCAATTCCCACCAGCAACAGCTACAAGAACAAATCATTCAACAACAACGTGAGCGTCGACTCTCGGTCTAAAGCAACAATGCGTACTTTGCGGTGGTGTTGCCGACCTCAATAAATGCTACCGTAAGCACTAACAACGAAAATGCAAGCCACTCAGCAACCAACAGCAATTTACCGTGGAGAGTGCTTCTTCATCAATATTGATAACTGGGTCACCGATTGCAACGACCAGCACCGTCAGCTCGCTGACAGCAACTACTGCAACGTCTGCAGAAGTATTGACCTGCGTCAAACCGTCAACGACAATTCACCCAAAGCTAGCCCCAACAATAAATTCTATGCCATCTGTCCAAACTGGAATAGATAGATATATTAAAATAACTAACCGGAAGCTAAGTCCTCAAAATAAAAAAAGTGGCAATAAGCGGGAATCGTTTTAAAATTCTTGCCGATCAGCAAGACGCCGAAGCCGGCGCTGTAGAAAAAGTACAATCATCTAGACCACCCCAACTATACTATAGACTAACCCCTCTCAATAAGGGAAACATAAAAAAATTAAATGGCAAACCCAACATCATGGAAAAGTGCCTCCGTTATGCTAATTTGAACTTTTATACCTACCAACTGAAAAGTAGTTGGTAGTTAGTAGTAGTAGGACTTCAGGTTTTGTTAAAGGGGATTTAGTCATCGGTTTTAACACAAGAAATAGCAGACGCGCTGGACGAGAAAGGGTTTGCTGTTAAGTTCGTTGTCAATATTATCAACAGGAATAAAGTCGCACAGCCGCTCTTTAAAATCGAGCTCCAACCAGATGCAAAGCGGTCGAAGCCAAATGAAGTGCATCCAATCTACAACCTTCAGCTCCTATTGCACAGAAGAATCACCGTAGAGGAGCCCCATAAGAGATACCAACCACCTCAGTGTAAAAACTGCCAGGAATACAACAACACCTCTATTAATTGCAATCTTAGGTCAGTGTGTGTTGGCTGCGGCGAACATCATAAAGATGGCATTTGCACCAAGGACAGAAACAACGTCGCACTAAGACTATGCAGTAACTGTGGAGGGAACCACACAGCCAACTACAGGGGATGTCCTGTCTTCAAGGATCTTAAATCGTACCTAAACGGGCGTAAGCCCCCAGCTGGACCAAAAATCACCTTCAACGCCTCCAAAACTACACCGGAGGTATTCTTCGCCAAGGCTGTTAGATCATCTAACATGCCTGCTACAACCAGTCCTAGTGTAGCCTTCGCTAGTGTTCTCCGAACTGGGCAGACGGAGCCCGCGAAAAAGACCCCGTCACTCCACTATCTACAGAATCCGCAACCTAGCGCATCAGAGCTTGGCCAGCAAACTCCAAGTGGTTTAGAGGCCCTATTGATCTCACTTAATCAAAACATGACCACTTTTATGACGTTCATGCAAAACTGTATGCAGGAACTGATGCGGAATCAAAACCTGCTTATCCAGAAGCTTATCGAGAATAAATAATGGCTTCCCTACGTCTCCAAGCACAAAAATGAACTGCAACTATTCCTAGACTCAAGTGAAATCGACGTCATGCTGATATCGGAAACACATTTAACATCAAAAAATAACTTTCAAATACCAAAATACACCTTCTACGCAACAAACCATCCAGACGGAAAAGCTCATGGCGGGACTGGTATCCTAATCAAAACCCGTATAAAACACTCGTTCCTCAACAGATTCGAAACACAGCACCTACAAGCAACTGCTATAACCGTCCAAACCAGCTGCGGGAACACTACGTTGGTTGCCCTGTACTGCCCACCACGCTTCTCAATCTCTGAAAAGGAATTCACCGGTTTCTTTAACACACTCGGAGAACGCTTCATTGCAGCAGGGGACTATAACGCCAAACATACGCACTGGGGATCTCGCCTGGTAAATCCTAAAGGCAAGCAGTTGTACAATACAATAGTCAACCCACTCAATAAGATGGATTGCGTCTCACCGGGTAGGCCTACTTATTGGCCCACAGATCCACAGAAAATGCCTGACTTGATTGATTTCGCAGTAACCAAGAGGATTCCGCGTAATCGGATCACTGCGGAAACACTGCTAGATTTAACCTCCGATCACTCTCCAGTGTTATTCACACTGTTAACAAGACCTCAAGTACTTCATCGCCCATATATGCTTACAAACAACAAAACAAATTGGCTTAAATTTAAAATGTACATGAGTGCCCACATTGACTGTTCGCCGAAACTGGATGCTGCAGAGGACATTGACATGTGCGTCTCTGCATTTGATTCGATGCTGGGAGCAGCAGCAAGAGTATCTACTCCACATGCCTCTACTTACGCTAAACCTGCTGTCAGGCCTACGAACCGGCGGATAGAACAATTAGTAACGGAAAAACGACGTCTAAGAAGAGAATGGCAGATTACTCGATCACCATCAAACATCCTCTGTGGAAAGCCCACCCAACTTTAGGCGCTCCTACAGAGACAGTTTCACCAATAAGGGGCCCAACCGGTGGATGGGCCCGCAGCGACGAAGAGAGGGCATCCGTATTTGCCACACATCTTAAAATGGTTTTCCAGCCAAATCCAACATCAAACTCATTTGTACTTCCCCCTTCGAGCACATTAACGGATAGTGAGTACTCGGAACTCCAATCGGATGAGATCACTGCGGTTATTAAAAACCACATAAAGCCGAAAAAAGCCCCTGGCCATGACCTAATCACACCGAAAATGATCCTAGAACTCCCTACCATCGCCATACAATACATCTGCAAAATGTTCAACACTATAATAAGAATCCCAAGAGCATGGAAAAGGTCCACTATCATCATGATTCCTAAAGTGGGAAAGGACAAATTCCAACCATCATCCTATAGGCCAATTAGTTTGCTGACATGTCTTTCGAAGCTTTTTGAAAAGGTCTTGCAGATTCGTCTAAACTCATTTTTGGCATCGGAGAACACAATCCCTTCTCACCAGTTCGGCTTCCGCGAAAAACATGGGATAATTGAACAAGTCAATCGTATAACATCCGAAATAAGAACAGCATTCGAACTAAAAGAATACTGTACGTCTGTCTTTCTCGACGTTGCCCAGGCTTTCGACAGAGTCTGGCTGGAGGGTCTAATGTTCAAAATCCGGCAGAAACTCCCACAGTACACCCACAAACTCATGGAATCTTACCTTTACTATAGGAAATTCGCTGTAAGATGTAATGGCTCCGTCTCGGCTGACTTTGAAATCGAAGCTGGTGTACCGCAAGGCAGTGTACTCGGACCATTGCTCTATCTGCTGTACACTGCAGACTTACCAACGAGTCTAGGACTTAAAACGTCCACTTTTGCCGATGACACGGCAATCCTCAGCAGATCCAAATGCCCGATACAAGCCTCTGCAAAATTAGAGGAACACCTCAAGGTGGTAGAGGAATGGCTAGCAACCTGGCGTATCCGGGTCAACGAGCAGAAATGCAAACATGTTACATTTACGCTTAACAGAAGAAACTGTCCAGCTATAATGCTAAACAACGTACCAATTCCTCAAGCCGTGGATGTCACTTACCTTGGTATCCACCTAGACAGAAGACTAACTTGGCGCAAGCACATTGAGGCAAAAAAGTCACAGCTTAAACTGAAAGCGAGCAGCTTACATTGGATCATCAATGCTCGGTCACCTCTAGGTCTGGAGTATAAAGTCCTCCTATACAACTCCGTACTGAAACCCATCTGGACTTACGGTGCCGTACTATGGGGAAATGCAAGTACCAGCAATGTCGACATTATACAAAGGGCGCAGTCGAAGATTTTAAGATCAATCACTGGGGCTCCGTGGTACATACGGAACGACATTCAAAATGATCTAAATATACCTAGCGTAAAATCTGAAATAGGTAGTCAACAACTAAAGTATTCTGCGAAACTGGATGTACACCCTAATGTTCTTGCCAATTCCCTTACGCGAACTAATAATAGAACTCGTCTTAAAAGAAATGACAGACCAACCCAATAATAAATGATTAGTGCCGCCTGCAATATCCCCTGGATATATCTTAAGTACTAGATTAAGAAAAATATCTCAAACTTGTTGTTAGGCTCTAATTTAAGAGTAGATTCAACAAATATATATTAAACGTTAAAAAAAAAAGATAATTCAATTCCATCCATAAGCGAATACAGAAATAATTACAGCGAACTCCAAATAATAATTAAAAAATATTTTATCTCTACAAGAAACACACTAACCGCATCCCGATACCAACCAACTACACCTTTATAACAAAAAACAGCTCAACCACCAATAGTGGCATAGCTCTCGTGACTACAAACTCAAAAAAATAACATTGAACAACTTAAGATTCTTTGACATCCTCAACTTCTACTCTCAGTAATGCTAAAAATAACAACAACTATGACGACCTCCAACATTTAATCAAAGAATACAGGCCCAAAATCATCAGCCTAGAAGAAACTCATGTACTATTTACGCATACCACTGAATTACACGACAGTTCACACTTCATCCATTTCCTATGGCGATACACTTCCAACAGATAGACCTTAATAATGACATATGCACTAAAGTCAAGATTAAACTTGTTTCCGCGTATATCCCACCCTAACTATACTAACACCCTATATACTAACATTAAAGGGAACACTCTGGTGAGATATGTGACTCAGCCAAACCTTATCATTTTAAACGACGGATCACCCACCCCACACTCAACAAACCATTATATGCAACCGAGATTGACTGGAGCACTGTTTATCGAACTAACAGACAGATTTCACTTAGAAAGACAGATAAGTACAAGCATAAACCAAGAACTAGCAAATATAACCAAAATCATCAGGCAAAATGCAAACATGTCCATAGCACAAACCAGACCATCTTCATCAATAAAGAAGACAGTTCTCTGGTGGAATAAAACACTAAAACAATTAAAAAAGAATAAAAACCAGACTAAAATTTTAGCCTAGCATTCCAAAGAAACAAATCCAGCAAGATAATTCCCATTCTGAAACCACAAGGCAACAAGACGTCCATAAATTCATAACGACCGATTTCCCTTAAATTATGCTTATCCACAGTGTTAGAAAAAATTATTTCGAACCGTTTGAGGTGGGTGGCTAACAACAAGAAGCTAATTGACAATCGCCAACTCGGCTTCCGATAAACAAGTCGATATATGACTGTCTAGTAGATCTCTTCAGCCTTATCAAAAAAAAAAGCCATATGACAATCATAAGCTTGAAATTTGAAAAAGCGTATGATAAAATAGGAATCCACACAGTGACAGATGAACTACACAAATGGAAGATGGGCCCAATAATCCTGAGCTATGTAAAAGACTTTCTAAGAAACAGGAAAATAAAAGTGCAGGTGAACAATTCCATCTCGGAATATGAACCCTGACATAATGGAATTCCTCAAGTATCTCCCTTATCAGTCATTCTTTTCTTAATCGCATACATAACGGCATCCATCCACAAGGAATTCACATTTTTCTCATATGCAGACGATTTCACAATCGTAAAAAAATTATGAAAAAATTCAGCGACCCCAAACATTAACCGTTCACTTGAAGATATTATAAAATGGTGCGAGTACTCTGGGGCAAAGCTTTCAGTACCGAAATGCAACCACCTTCACGTATGCCGGAAAAGAAAATGCAACATCCACACTGGATTACATACCTTCCCTCTCAACCAGTCCAATACGCTCAACAAAAATAACAAAGAAAAAAAAACATATTGAAAACCTCACCTCACAGTTAAACACATGGCTCAGCATTATCAAATGGTTATCAAACCAAAGGTAGGGGAGAGGGCCCAGTTGTGACGCAGGCCCAGTTGTGACATTCTCAAATATTTTTGAAATGCGATATTGAATGACAGTTTGAGCCCTGTAAATCATGTTCATTAGACGTTCTTCAGTTTTTGGACAGACACCAACGTTAATAATAGCACTGTATATACGCGTACCAAACATCGTGTTGAAAATCGTGCGAAAAAGTTATTTTGATTTTTTTCAGAGTACCAAAATTTTGTGAAATTAAAAGTGAAAAGGTGAGTGTAATGCATGAAAATATTGTATTTGCCGTATATTTTGGGATTCTATAAGGATTTATGTGATTTTTTAGTGCCTATAAAAAAAATATATATAAACTATAAACTATGAAAAGGCCCGGTTATGACTCAGCTGTGGGGCCCTGTTTTGAAGGAAAGGGCAGTAGCATAAGCAGCCAAAGGGGCAAAGAAGCCAACACCGAAAAAGGCAACAACGAAGCGAGCAACACCATCACGAGCGGCCAAGCGCGTCAAACCAACATCATCTGATGAAGAAAAAGATTTCTGCATCATTGGCCTAAAGCTGTTGCCGAAGAAATTGACCGCTGCCAACTCTATCAATTGCAATGTATGCAAGCGTCCAGTTCTTTCGAAGTGCGCTAATATGCAAGCAAGTTATTTCACTTGCAAACACTGCGAAAGTGACATGGACGACGAGGAATAAAAATCGTTGTCATTTATGGCCATTGAAGGCCATTTTCTTTTGTTTTTTTTTTTAATTAATTAACGAAGTTATTGACAAAAGAAACTGTTTTCGACCGACCGTACCGTACCGTACAATTTTGATCAAAATTGGCAAAGTGGTATGTATATATTATAGGTAAACTCATTAAAATTTAACTGTACTGCAATAGCTCAGAAAACAACGAAGTTATTGAGAAGTCAGTGTTAGTGACTTTGCCGGTTGTATGGGAACTATATAAACATGGTCCAATCCTAAACCCGAGATATACTGCGCAGTGCATTCAAGCCTACATGCAAAATTTCAACTCTCTAGCTCTTACGGTCTAGGAAGAGTTTGCGTTGATCATCGCTATAACGTCTCGTCTCTTATTGCAATATAACGGTATAGCTCATAACGATCTAGTCTTATCTGTGCTCGAGATTTAGCTACCCTTCACCTATGCAGTTCATTAATTTGCGAGCGAAGTAATTGTGTTGCTGCAAATCGCGACTCCCGGGTCGCAAACACTCATGCTCAAGACTGGCTTCACGGCTTTCGGCTGGTTCCATAATAATCTTCTGCCTTTGCCTTAGCTGCTCCGTCTTCCGTACCAATTTCTGCTCTTTTTCAATCCTATTTGAAACATTTCTTCTGATTCTTTCAGCGCTGCGAGTACGACTACCCAAATTCGCTTTGTTGGGAGGCATTATTTCGTTTGTAACTGAAACAGGAGAATTTTTATTTTAATGAATGTAATCAGGAACATACAATGTTTCCTAACACGTGGTTGACGTGTAACTGCCTACGCCAGCTGTGGTCGACATTTTATTCACGCTCCCGAGGTTGATATCGACATAAAAAGTAGACAAAGTAGACATGTCTGACCAAAACTAATATACCCTTTTTGCAATAAAAGAAAACAGAGAAAGAGTTAGATATAGAATCAGTGAATGAGGAGTTTCATTTACCGCAAAAGCCAAAAACCCGGTCTTACTTTATTGAATTCAATTCCGGACTCAATTTTGTTTTGTATTTTTTTTTTTGCATCTGATTTTGTGAAGCCACTTCAGATTGACAAGACATCGACGGATTACGGATAACAGGCAGAAGGAAGCATTTCCGACTCGATGAAGTATATATATTCTTGATCAAGATCAACAGTCGAGTCTATCTAACCATGTCCGTCCATCTGTCCGTATGAACACGTAGATCTCGGAGACTATAAAAGCTGGAGTCACCAAATTTGGTACTTAGACTCCTGCAATTCCTGCGGTATTCGAGTTTAATTCAAATTTTTGAACCGCCCCCTTACGCCCCGCAAATTAAATAAAACTGAATTTCTCAAAGACTATACTAGCTATAGACACCAAATCTGGAATAGAATTGGAATTCAGATTTTCCTTTTTGCAAAATTTTGCAACGCCCACTTCCGCACCCGAAAATTAAATAAAACTGATTTTCTCGAAAACTAACAAAGCTAGAACCACCAAATTTACTAAACAGATTAGCTGTGTATGCGCGCAGATTATGATTATTTAACATTTTTGCCACGCCTACTTTCGCCTCTAAAACCAATAAACAGCGATTAAAATCGGAAAAAAATATACGTATAAACTAGTTTTACTAGGCGGTCCATTAGAGCGGAGTTGTCCGCAGGATAGCTGTGGCGCTAGAGTACTTGTTTGTTTTTGTGAGGGTGAGCGAGATAGTATTTGCTACATTGTAGAATGAGATATGTATATATAAACAGCATTACGCAATGTGATCATTTAATTACAAAGAAGCTACAGGCAAATACGCATGCGCTCGTCTTTTTCCTTATACCTGCAGCGCATTTTCAGGCGAGTTTTCTCTAGTTTTAAAGCTTACGCATTGGTGTGGAAAATTTCCGCAGATTGGGACCATATACATACATCGGATAGGTAATTATTTCTGCTACCTAGCTTATGTAACGCAGTATTGATACTAGTTGATGCTTGCTAGTTCTGTTCCACCAAAGTTTAAAAAATAAACAACATTTAGTGTATTTTTTAAACGCTTCTAGTTCAATAACGCTTTTAGTAATTATTAAAATTTATAAAACATGCTATTAATACAGAACAAATAAAATAAAATCCATGATCGATTGTTGAAATCGCCCAATATTCAGTTAGCAAGTCGTCTCGCCGACGTAGGTATACCATACACCAGTAAAACAAATGCATTACCGTTTTTTATACCATGCACCCATAGTGTTGTAAAGAAATACCGAAAGCCGTTAAAATTGAAATTGAAATTTAATTTGATAGTGTTAGACTACACATAATTTAGCTGTAAGAACGTATGATTTGTTAGTGTTGTATGACACAGTGTTGTAAGACACAGTGTTGTAAGACACAGTGTTGTAAGACGAGATGGGCTAGTGTAGGAAAGCGGGCACTTGATCTCTCGAGCCGTGGAGAGAAAAGCGTGAGTAAATTGGCTATTAGTTTTAAGTTATTTTAATATGTATTTTCTTAGGAAATAAAACTCTCAACTCATCAACTTCTCAACAATTTGGATGAAATTGGGACGAGGGGCGCTTGGAAAGGGTCCGGAGTTATTATAAGCGAAGGGGTCGATGGCGGCGTGGGTCAAGTCAACACATAGGTTCTTGATCAAGATGATCAACAGTCGAGTTGATCTAGCCATGTCGGTCCGCCCGTCCGTCCGTCTGTATGAACATGCAGATCTCGCAGACTACAAGAGCTAGAGCCACCAAATTTGGTATGTATGTATACTCGCGTAGTATATAAATGTCTAGAGTTAATTGGAATTTTGGCCACGCCCTCTTACGTCTCCAGAATTTACATAACTCTGATTCTATTAAAAAGTATAACAGCTAGAGACATCAAATTTGGTTTATATACTCGTTTAGCGTTTGGCGCTTAGAAATTAATTGTTCAAACTTATTGCCACGCCCACTTTCGCCCCGCAAATTAAATAAAACTAATTTTCTCAAAAACTAACAAAGCTTATGTCGCCAAATTTAATATGAAGATTTGTATAGTATCGCAATCAAATTCGGCAATTTCGACCAATTTATCTTACCTATTTCTACCAAACTACCAAATTTTATGGAAATCGGACTAGAAACATGCAAAATATGCGAATGAACACAACTTGGCTATTGTTATCCCGATTTTAATCAAAGTTGGCATATTGCTTGGTATTAGCATCAAGTTTAAGTGTGCCAAATTTGATTCCACAAGATAGAAAATTACAGAAGTTTTTTAAATTACGGGGGCGAAAAGGGGCGATGCAAGAAATTTACACATATAAAATGTGCGCATTTACTAAGCAAATATACGAACCAAATATAGTGTCTCTAGCTAGAATAGTATTTGAGATAAAAGAGAAACGGGCGTGGCAAAAATTTGAAATAAACTTGATCACTTTACATACTACACGAGCCTACATACCAAATTTGGAGATCTAGATCTACGGACATACGGACGGACGGACAAGGCTAAATCGACTCGGCTGTAGATGGTGATCAAGAATATATATACTACTAGCTGACCCGGCCATGCGTTGCTGTGGCTAAAGTTTTTGTTATATTACATTATAGTAAACAATCTAAGAGGAACAATAAGAGAAAATCAGTCACGGAGTCCACTATGCTTTTTCACACAGATGGCATTTGCAAAAAAATATGGTGATCTCCTTATTTGACTTTCTACTATAACCCTTCAGTACAATGAAATTATTTACGAACAAAGACGAAAATGTTGACGTCTGTATATATGTATATTTCAATTTAAATTAACACCAATCGGTGCACAATGATTTTGGTTAACCTGTCTTTAGCTAACACAAATAGATTCGACGGTTTCCCAACACGTGAACACGCAACATATAGTTTCCCATGAGAAAAACATGGATTTTCCAAATGTAAACCACAAATGAACATTGTTTGACCTTGAGATCTATTTATAGACATGGCAAAAGCTAAACGAATTGGAAACTGTAGCCTTTTGAAGGGTATGGTAGAATCTGATGGTATCATCGGAATACGTGGCAGCAGGACCACTTTTCCTTTAAACTTCCCAGCCAAAATGGTTGCTTCAAGAATGTTTCCGGTGATCTTTTTGATGACCAAACGCGTACCGTCACATAATTGAGATGGATTCAAATTACGGAGGAGAATAATAGGGGAACCAATCATTAATCGAAGATTATGTGGTGTAGCTTATTAACACGTTCGTAGATTTACCATAGCAGCGCTATCTATTGATTATTATTATATTTTTCCCACAAAGTTTGTGCTTGCAAGGGATAACATGTCGTCAAAATAATTGCAAACAACTGGTCGAAGGGTCGCCAACTTGACTTATGATATTGTCAGATTGTCTTTTTTTGGTTATTTTGGTTGACCTTGTGGCTTAAGAGTTTGTCTATTTGACTAAACACCCAGAGCAATTGCTAATAAATCCATCAATTTGTTTATATGTGTATTTGTGGTGTAATGTACAGGAATTTCAGTTATTTTAAAATTCAACTGATTTCGCTTATTTAGTATTTTTGTTGTTGTTATCGATATTTGCTAAAGTGGTGAAAATCGAAATTTAGGTAGCCAGCTGGAAAAAGAGTGAACTAAGTGGCAACGCCACACAGGTGATCGGTTTGTTTTGCATTGCAAAGAAATAATTAGCAATAAATTAAAATGGGGTCGGAGAAGCTTCCTTCTGTCTGTTACATACATTTTGGCGACTTTAATATACCATTTCACCCTATGGGTGTATGGTGTTATTATCATTTATTCCCATTTAC
This sequence comes from Drosophila paulistorum, assembly GCA_018152135.1. Classification (NCBI taxonomy): domain Eukaryota; kingdom Metazoa; phylum Arthropoda; class Insecta; order Diptera; family Drosophilidae; genus Drosophila; species Drosophila paulistorum. Next base: position 10,211,092 of record JAECXG010000803.1, read on the forward strand.
TTAAAATGTCCCAACTCTAGCCTCCAGCAACCATGAACCGATTTTAAATTTTTGTTGGATCCTTAGTCTCTGAAGTATTCCCTATCGATTGCAAATATCATTTTTGCCAAACGCGATCGTGAAAAAAATGATTATTTCAACGCTATCCGGGCAGAGGCCAAGCTGTACGCTGCTGCGTGCAGATGTGTGTTTTAATGTACTCCGCAAATATTGCTGCAAAAAAAAATTAAAAAACCTTGTAGGGTTCACAGAGACGTCTATTCACAATCATATTGCTTTTAGTTTGATCTAATAGCAATAAATAGTAAATAGCAATAGCAAACTGTCCAATTTGGAAAAGCCATGCCGACCAATTCGGGCTCACGCTCTCTTAACGTGAGCGTCGACTTTCTGTCAAACGCATCAACGTGTACTTTTATATAAGATATCGTAAACACTAATATTGAAAATGCAAACAACTCATCAACCAGCAGCAATTTACCATGGAGAGAGCAATGTGCTTCTCCACCAATATTGATGATTGAGCACCGTCATCTCGCTGACCACAACGATGACGACAGCAACAAAACCTACTATGCAGCAACTACTGCAACGTCTGCAGAAGTGTTGACCTGCCTGAAGCCGACAACGCCAAGTCAGACAGAGTCAGCCACAACAATAAATTCAACGCCCTCTGTCCAAACTGGATTAGATAGATATATTAATATAACTAAACGGAAGCTAAGCCCGCAAAAGAAAAAAAGTGGAAAGACGTCAAAAATAACAAAACCAAATGAACATGTAGGACCCGTAAACGGGAATCGGTTTGAAATTCTTGCCGATCAGCAAGCGAGAAAATTGCGTTGCCAGATGGCTTGGCACATGACAGGGCTGTATATACAACAACCAGATAGATCATAGAACTGAGTGGCACGTCTTATGTGAGTAGAACGTCATAGCACCGGTGAGGCAGGTAATGATTGACGATCATTTCGAGTAGCACTCGATTGTCCAGAGTGGTTACTGGAAATCGGATCTTCCGTATTGTCTTCAGTTGCTGATGGTGCCTGATGAGATATGTTTTCTTCTATTTGTTCAACTCGGCTTCGAATTTGGTTGTAGTGACGCTTAATGGTGCGATTGTCTAACAAACGGACTATGTCAGACACTGGTCCTGTTTGCTCGGTTATGTAGGCTTCTATCCATTTTCGACCCGATGCATAGTTTCGTATCCCAACGGAACTGCCTGTATGAAAATATTTCGATTGATAAGAAATTTACTCCATTAGAAATTTTTTGTGGCTATAGTTTATCAAAGTAGGACTTCAACTCCCAATTAAGCAGCAACTGAGCTGGCGAGCGATTTGTCGTTGAATGTGGGGATTAAATGCAAATCGACGAAGGCTTAGATCTGTATTACTGTTCGGAGATAGTTTTTTAAGATACTTTGGTCGTATGCACCATTCGCTCTTCTTGGACGTTTGATGCTGGGTGAAACGGCGCTAGTCTAATGAGTCGAATTAGATTCTTTTGGAGGAATGCATTGAACTCCTCGGAGGTAAATGCTGTGCAATTGTCTGACACCAACTGATCTGGTAAACCATGAGTAGCGAAAAGTTGCCTAAGAACTTTGATTGTAGCAGCTGTGCAAGTGGAGCTAACAACAGCAACCTCTAGACATATTGAGTAGGAATCCACCACCTCGACGGGACCACGGGCGCTTGGCTGATTTCCACTGATGCACCGGTGCCTCTGAATGATCGCTACGATTCTGCTGGCATGGAATACATTTCTTAACGATGAGCTCAATCTCTGCGTCCATGTTTGGCCACCAATCATAGCTATGCGCTAACGCCTCTATTTTTACAATGCCTGAATGAGCGGCATGTAAAGCAGCTATTATTGTTTCTCGATTTCCTCAAATCAATACTCCTTTGAGAGAGCTGTTCCCGACGGCATGTCAGGGCAGTTTGATACTTTTGCCAATAAGGGGTCCTTCGATGTTTGAGAGGCAATCAACTCAGCACTTACTATTGGCGTTACTGCTAATTCAATCAGAAGCACATCATCAATGCTAACAGAGTCTGATGGTGCCGACAGTGCGCAACGACTAAGAAAATCCGCATTGCCCATTTTTAATCCGGAGCGGTGTACTAGCTCGAAAGTATATGCTGACAGGAACAAAGATCGACGTAGCATCTGATTTGAAATAATGTTTGGGAGTGCTTTCGATGTGGTAAAAATACCCAACAGAGGTCGATGATCGGTGATTAGTGTTAATGTACGACCGTAAACATTGTTGTGGAACTTCTTTACTCCTGCTACCAAGGCAATGGCTTCTCGATCAATTTAAGCATAATTTCGTTCAGCTTTGAATAAGGTACGGGAGTAAAAAGCGTTGGGTTTTTCCACCCCATTTGGCATTTTGTGACTTAAAGCTGAATCGAGTCCATATGGTGACACATCACAAGCTAGTACTAGTGGCAATGGTCCATCGTAATGCACTAGTACGTTGTCGGATCCAATGAGTTCCTTAAGTGTAGAAAAAGACTTCTCACAATTTTTGTCTAACTTCCAAGATGCATTTTTATCCAAGAGACGATGTAAAGGTTCTGCCACTGTTGGTTTATGTGGCAAGAATGCGTGATAAAAAGTTAGTAGTCCTAAGAAATCCTGCAACTGCTTTTTATCTTTAAGTGCTGGTGCGTCTTTGATTGCCGAGAATTTATCGTCACATGGTCGAAAACCAGTTGAGTCAATTTTGAACCCTAAAAACCCAAAGAATTGTGTCTCTGAATTGGCATTTGTTCTGATACCAAGCATCAAGTAGTTTTTGCCGAAAAACCATCGCCTTGTGGAATTAATGTGTGTGAAAAATAAGCATTGACTTGATAGTCAATCTTTATCCATGAGTTTTAGCAATGTTTATAAAAGTTTGCCAGAAATATTTGATCATTTGCTCCCGCACTCGTATCAGACATGATTGTTAAACTGTTTTAAACAGCGTCAGTGCGACAAGCCTTTCCATTTGAGCATACTGGATGCGACTATGCTGGGCCTTTTTTGCTAAAGGTTCACAAGGAACGAAACCGTGGGAAGGAAAAGGCCTACATTTGCCTGTTTGTACATATGTAGCATCAGCTCTTCATCTGGAGCTGGCCACTGATTTCAGCAGAGACACTCTCTTGGCGGCTGATAGTGAGTGGCGAGTGATAGGAACCACCGTCCACACCTTTGAGCAGATACACACATTGCTCTCGCAAATAGAATCAATCGTTAATTCGCAACCATTGTGTACAACATCGGATACTGAAATTGCTTACCTGTCACCGGCACATTTCTTAATTGGCAGAACTTATACAGTTCCTCAAAACAGCTATTTGCAGATTCCGACTAATCGATTGAGCTCAAGCAATGCTTTAAGGATTTTGGAAGCGTTGACATCAAGAATTTATGTTGAGGAAGCAATTGTCATTTCATTTTTATTCCTAAGTATTTTTATACTCGAAGTCTCATGACTTATCTTGCACATCTTACAATGCCTCTGTTCTTGTACTTAATAAGTTTTTCTGGAATTTATTAGCGCTAGTAAGGTGCTCTATCTCTCTCTTTGTCTCTCTTTTTAAAGTTAAAATAAAATTAAGTTTCTTATGAGACATTAAACACAGTGGTTTGTTATTCATCAATTTCATTATTAACACAAAATTTAATTCAAAATATTTTATTCATTTTTTAAAAATACATACAATACAAATCGAAGATAAGCTACTACATTGGCATTGCACCAATATTCATTCCGGTGGTTGATAATATCAAAGGTATGATATTATCAGGTATGATAATACCAGCAGTCTATCCAGCAGCAACCAGCGCTGGAACCACACCCAGTTCCCGCTGTCGTAGGCTACACACATGTGAGATTAAACAACCTAGAAGCTATGATGGAGTGCATTTTAGCTCAAATGTTAGCTCTGACGCAATCATTCACTCAGCTTTTGGCTAGGAAAATAAATCTTCATATTGTTCTATGAAATGCAAATGGTCTGTGCAGGAGTTTGCAGAGGTTGAGCTATACCTCAAGTCGAAAGCAAGTGGATATTCTACTGGTTTCTGAAACCCCGCTTCTCTTCCCAATCTCACTTCAACATTAGCGGATACGACGTCATCTCGGTGGATAATATAAGAAGCGGTCTTGTAGAACTGCCTCCAATACAGGAACCCTGGGTCCAGTGCGCCAATATTAGACTCATATGCCCTACGGGAGGCAGCACGATTGCCGCCATTTATTGTCCAACGCGGCACCAAGTTGCGCAAGGTCTATTCCAGGTCCTCTTGGATAGCCTTGGACCCAGATTCATGAATTCTAAACACCCACCAGGTGGATCGCGTTTAATAAATCCCAAAGATAAGACCCCCATGAGTATCTCAATATCCAAATTTACAACGCGGCGTCCCACGTCACACCCCCACCCTTCAGGAATGCCTCGCCACCGATGCACATCTGTGGTCCCCAGAAGTCTCAGCTCTGGTTGCTGAGAAAAGAATACTGCGTCGAGTCGAATATGCCTAAGAATTTGGAAACATACGTTTTGTTTATATATTTTTGTAATGATCCTATGCATTGCCATCCATGATCTACATCCGTTCTCTTGGTTTTCCCCTTTCCCAAATTGTAGAGCCGAAGGATCGGTGGATTTCGGCGGGATGAGTTATTCGCAGTCCAAATCTGTCACCGATCCCAAGGCTCCGACACTCAGCAAGATTTCGCTTGGCAATCAAAATCAGACGTTGCAGTTTCTCTTGACCATCCCCATTCCCGTCTAACTTATTTCTATGTCAGGTTGTTGGCATGAATGAACTAGTCGAAAAAACAGGTAAACTGAAGTTATCCAAGTCCCCTGGCTATGATGGAATAGATGCGTCTGCCTACCCCCGCAAAAAAAAAATAAATGAAATGAAATTGCAAATGGTGGTAACAAAAATTAAAAGAACATATTTTTTCTTTTCAGTGTACACTCAAATGCCTGCACGTAATGACCATGACAAGTTCCCTGGTGCGGTACCGTCGCTACATCCTTCATGGATCTTTTCTAATAAGGGATCGCAGCTGGTTATCAACTTCATGAAATCAACAAACGCTTTAATTTTTTTTTTCTTTTATTTAGTTTTGTAGAGCTACATTTAAGCATGCTTAAAATCATGAAGTGGTCGAAGGTCAAGTAACGATTTCAATCAAGCGGGGTGTTACCCCTACTAAGGAATGCCTACTATTCGTATCTTATATTGATGCTTCACACATAATAATCTTTAGGTTTTGTTGCAGAACTGCCGATTGCTTCCACTAATATTAATATGTACCAATATATTTGAAATGGAAATAGAAATGATGAATGTGAATTAGTAAGTATGTACAGAGACGCATATATAACAAGTACATAAATACAGGTTTACATACTTATATGTGGACACAAAAAATTATATTTATATTTAACACTTTATAATACAGCTTTAAAGTTTCAAAAATTTCCGAGATATTCATAGATTCATATAGCAGGGACCGTAAAGTGAATTATTATCCTTAAATAAGTAAAAAATATTTTACTTATAGAAAACCTAGCAAACAAGGGGCTACACCAAAATATTTATTGCATTCTATATAATTTTTTACATTTTTTAAAACTCAATGTTTTACATTTTCTTATTAATATTAATTAATAGTTACTTAATTAAGTGCTATTCATAACACTTTTTTACGTTTCGGAAGTATTGTGCAGAAAGGCCGTTTTTTAAAAAGAAATTTATTTTTACTAAAAAAGAAAAAAACATTTTTAATCATTGTTTTTGATTTTTTATACCTTTGCAGATATAATTGGTCAGATATTTGTAACTTACAGAAGGACACGTTATATATTCTTAATCAGCATAAGTAGCTGAGTCGATGTAGCGATGTCCGTCCGTCCGTCGGTGCATATCAACTTTACGCCGCCATTTTAAGAGCTATTGGGATGAAAATATTTGAGCTACGTATAACCCGGTTAGGATAAAGTATGAAAATCGTCGAGATCATACCATTATCTCATTAAGTGCTATAAGGGAAGAAGAAAAGAAAAGGAAATGATATTTTCTGTGTATTGATGAATTGAGTTACAGAAAAAGAGTTTGTAGAAATATTATGACCGCTGACTGCAATTGTATATATTTTTTTTATTAAAAAAATGTTTATAATCAGTTTTTATTTAATTACTTAAAATAAATTACACAGGCCGACTTTTTTGAGGTCATGAAAAAGTGTTTTAAGTTTAATAGGTGTCCTATAGTAATTGAGGGATGCTAATTGGCCCTATACTTAGTTTTTGTCCATCACGTCAAGTTTCGAGAAAAGTATGTTAAACTTATTCAAATTGACAGAATTTGCAGTATTTTATTGCACAATATTGTGCTAAAAACTACTTTATTTTAACCTATTAATATATAAAGTATAATTAAATAACAATTTACAAAATATAAAAGAGATATGGTTCTATTAAGATTTAAACGTTTACCAAAAAGTATGCAATAGGGACTCCACGATTTGTCTGCCTTTAAGTTTTAAAGGATAATGGAATTCTTATGCATCCTACCAATTGTTTATTAGTAATGTTTGCAAACAAGAGTTCAAATAGCCATGTCCGTCTGTACGTCCGTCCGTCCGTCTGGATCAACGCAAACTCCTCATACACCGTAAGAGCTGTAGAGCTAAAATTTTGCATGTAGACTTGTATATACTACAGGGGATGTATATTTATTTATTTATTTATTTATTTATTTATTTACGTCAACTAAGTCAGCAGTCGACGAAAAAGCTTAAGCTAAAATACAGATAGTAATTAATTCATGAAGGTAGCTTAGCTTTATGCACAACATGCCCGACCCGGCGGAGGTGTTTTATTTGCAACAAGGTGCCAGCTATGCCCCGATTCACAGCCAATGTGGTCAGGGATGAGTTGCAGCCAATCCAATATCCAGTCCAGAATACTTTCAGTGGTTACGCTGTAGATAATTAAAAAGTATAGCGCGAAGAGAAGTGACAGATAGATGAGGAGAAATAAGGTGAGAAAGGTTGTTAAAAGATTGGCAAAGAACACGAAGAGGTTCGTGAAGAGAGTAGTTAGTCAAACATCTACTAAGGTGAAGAGGAAAAAAGTTTCTGGTCCGACGTGAGGGAACACAAAAATATAGCGTATCTAGTAAATTGGTAGAACTGACTTCGCCGTTGACTACTTTATGTAGAAAGAGAATCCCAAATACGAGCCTACGGTTGTAAAGTGAAGGAAGATTAATAAGAAGAAGTCTGTCAGAATAGGAAGGTAGGCGAAGATTCGGGTCCCAATTAAGACCGCGTAACGCAAACTTAAGGAATTGCTTCTGTACCGATTCAATACTACGCTGGTGAACATCATATTGAGGGTTCCACACTGGTGAGCAATATTCTAGAGTAGGGCGAACTAACGAAGTGTATAAAACCTTTGTCACATATGGATCATCAAATTCTTTGGCCCAACGTTTAATGAAGCCAAGAAGACTGCATGCTCTATTAACAATTGAAGATATATGAATATTAAAAGAAAGTTTTGGGTCAAACATAACGCCTAAGTCTTTAAATGATGGTACACAATCTAACAGAACAGACTTAATAGAGTATTGAGCTAGGAACGGCGACAAACGACTGAAAGTCATAAAAGAGCATTTAGAGGCATTAAGGTGTAATTTATTAACGTGACACCAAACACAGAACGCATCGAGATCTGATTGCAAGTACTGTTGGAAAGAAGGATCATTATATGAATAGCAAATCTTCACGTCATCCGCAAACATGAGCACGCGTGAATGAGCCAAGGCCAAAGGCAAATCGTTTATAAACAAGGTAAATAACAGTGGGCCCAGATGACTGCCTTGGGGGACACCTGACGTAACTCGAACAGTTTTAGATATCGAGGAACGAAAAGACACCTTTTGGGTTCTGCCAATAAGATACGACTTTAACCAAGCCAATAGTTTCGGGGAAAAACCCATGATGTTAAGTTTCATGAGAAGCAAGGAATGATCAACCGTATCGAAAGCCTTACTAAAGTCAGTATAAATAACATCAGTTTGACACTTTTTACGGAAGCCATGGTGTACAAGGGTAGTCAATTCTAAAAGGTTGGTAAGCGACGAACGACCTTTCATGAAGCCATGCTGACAAGCAGAAATAGCGGATCTGGATAGGTGTTGAAGGGAAGACGTAATAATTTTTTCAAACAGCTTAGGTATTGCCGAAAGTTTGGCAATGCCACGGTAGTTAGAAATATCCGATTTGTTACCCTTTTTAAAAAGCGGAATAATAAAAGACTCCTTCCAAATATCAGGGAAGCGACAAGTCCCACTCGAAATAAAGAATAACCGAGATAAAGGCTTAGATAGGGAAATCGAACACATTTTAAAGATGCAAATAGGTATATTATCAGGCCCGGGTACGAAGGAAGACGTCATAGATGACAAGCTAGGGATAATACAGTCTTCAGTAATATTAGGAAAAAACATACAATTTAAATGTGGAATTGTGAAAGGATAATGTGTGGGATCCGAAGCAGTAGAAGAATAAGTCGACTGAAAGAATTCAGCAAACAGATCTGCAATATCTGAATCACAATTAGCAGTCTGGTCATTAAGTCTGAAGGTGGAAGGTAGTAAATTAGAGCGTCTTTTGGAATTAACAAAGTTGTAAAACCTTTTGGGGTTCTTATAAAATTCAACCTTACAGCGAACGATATAATTATTGTAGCATTGAGTATTTAAAAGACAAAATTGAGATTTGGCTACACAATAATTTGCATAGTCAAGTCGCGAACCAGTTTTTTTAAATCTTTTAAAATATCTCGATTTAATGTTACGGAGATTAGAGAGCCTACGTGTGAACCAGACTGGCGCACTGGAGACGGTAGAGACATTCACATAAGGAACGCATTTATCAATTAGAGAATTAAGAGCAGAGTAGAAAAAATTTACTGCACAATCTATATCACAGCACTCAAATAGAAATGACCAATCAAAAGAGAAAATAAGGCTGTTAAGAAGATTGAAATTTGTTTTACGAAAACATCTGCGACGAGAATTTGAGATGTTATTGAATGAATTATTAACGGAATTGTAAGAAATAGTAATTTCAATGGTAGGGTGATAAGTATCTTCAGGCTTCACTAGGGGCTGTGTTTGTGATACAGCACTAACAGTGGGATCAGGGACAAAAACAAGATCGAGGATTCTTTTAGAAGAGTTAAGAAAAGAATTCAACTGATATAGCGGACATTCAAGTAGGCTATCAAGAAAAACATGTTGAGATGAAGGAATTAAGAAAGATAGATTATCATCAGCAAGCCAAGAAACATTAGGCAAGTTAAAATCACCTAAAGCTATAAAAAAATCACGATCTTTAAGACGACTAAAAATAGATCGCAAAGCATCAGCATGGTGCATGTAGATCATGATATCAGAAGTTGGAGGAATATATGAACAAGAGATATATAAGCTAAAGTTAGAACATGTAACTTCGACGCAAATAAACTCAACACCTAAGGGGAGATCAATCGGCACAACACTTGAACACAGATTCGAGTTGACAGCAATGAGTACTCCACCGCCACGTCGACCAACACGATGAAGCCTATAAGAAATAAAGTTATTAGAAAGAATTTCATTATCCATTATATCTCGGATTCAGCCACGATCGAACCACTATATCATTTAGCTCCCATACAAACGTCAAAGTCACGAACAGTGACTTTTTTCAATTACTTCGTTATTTTCTAAACTCGTTACTTTTAAGGCGATTCCTTTCAAATTAAACATTTGATAGGTTAATACATCTTACATTAATGACTGTGCCGAATTTGGTAAAGATCAAGTAACTATATCATATAGTTCCCATACGAATGATCGGTGGAAAACAGTGACTTTGATCAATAACTTCGTTTTTTTCTATGTTATGATTGTGGGCCGTTCTTTCGCAAACATTACCCTTTTTAGATAAAGATTAGCTATTATACACAAGGGATTATAATATAATAACAAATATTAAGAGGAGGAGCGCTAGCTACTTTGGCCATCGAAAAGAAAAGACTTTGTGTCTTTTTTTGGTGTTTAGCGGTTGTCTGGAAATGGTTGAGAAAGAAAGCGTTGTGCACAGTATTTTTGGAATAAGTTTGCATGTCCGTTGAGCATAAAAGTAATTATATTATAACCTATAAAGTTTACGGTCCCTTATATCGTAACACTGATAAGTATGTATGTATGTATACATAAAAAATTTCTTATTGCCAAAGTCCAGGTTTGATATGATTTGATTTTAAAATATCTTCAACTAATGCTAACCGATGCTTGAATTGTGATTTTCCTGAACAACTCAAAGTACGGCAGCCGAATATACGCCCACAGTATTCAGCACCTCTGAGGCCGAATATTTAATTGTTCTCTACAATCACAGTTTGTTTGTTCATACGCATACTCCTCCTAAACCCTTAGAACTACAGGGTTGAAATTTTGCATGTAGTCTTCTATATACTGCACAGTTTGTGCATCTTGGACTCAGCCGGATCGGACCAATATACCATATAGTTCCCATACAAACGTCAAAGTCACGAACAGTGACTTTTCTGAATAACTTTGTTATTTTCTGAGCTCTTGTCGTGAAATTTAATATTGGTGAGTTTATTACACAGATAAACGACTGTGCTAAATTTGATCGGGTGACTATATCATATAGCTCCCATTGGAACGATCGGTCGAAACCAGCGACTTTTGTCAATAACTTCGTTACTTCTTACGCGATTGCTTTCAAATTAAACATTTAATAATTTAATATATCTGTTAATGACTGCGCCGAATTTGGTATAGATCGGGTAACTATATCATATAGTTCCCATAGGAACGATTGGTCGAAAACAGCGACTTTGATCAATAACTTCGTTATTTCCTATTTTAAGATTGTGGCCCGTTCTTTTGCAAACATTTTTTTTTAGATAAAATGACGCCTATAAGTGAGGAAAGAGTAATATACAACTTGAAAGGGTATACAAACTTCGGAGCGGTCGAAGTTAACCCCCATCGTTTCAGAACAGTGACTTTGGTTAATAACTTCGTTATTTCCTATGCTAAGATTGTAGGCCGTTCTTTCGCAAACATTAGACTTTCAAAATAAAATGTCTTTCCACTTTAACGGCTTTGGGCAATAGAAGAAAACCAAAAAAATTGTCAATGGTATAAAAAATTCGGCGCGGCCAACCCTTTAATTTTTCTTGTAGTCAAAAAAAAAACCCAAAAAAATTTGAATAATGTTTAATGGAGGCAGAACTTTTCAAACGTTCTTGCTGTGTTGCTCCCAAATAATCAAAAGTAGCATTATACAAATACCACAAGAGTAAACCAGATGGCGCTGCTTACAATTACTGTGAAACTCAAACTAATTTAAATGAAACTATCCGCAACATCTGTAGTGAAGTTCCGATTTTTAATATCTTTTTAATATCTTGGTGCTTCAAGTTGTGGTAATTTAATTTTGCCGCTAGCACAAGACATTCCTTCCGTTTCATTATTGAACTTCAAAGCCTGACAGTAAGTGCAGATATGAATCATCTATCCAATGACGACATAGCGGCTGGAGCCATAATCAGCAGTTGGGTCATATCGAAATGCAATACGATGGTATTGCGCATGTCGATCTATGCAGTTCGCAAACGCTCATGCTCAAACCTGGCTGCACGGCTTTCGGATGGTTCCGTAGTAATCCTCTGCTTTTGCCCTAGCCGCTCCATCTCCAGGACCGTTCCCCGCTCTTCTTCAGTCCTATTTGAAACATTTCTTCTGATTCTTTCTGTGTTGCGAGTACGACCCAAATTCGCTTTTTTGGGAGGTATTATTTTAATGAATGTAATCAGGAACATACAATGTTTCCTAACACGTGGTTGACGTGTAACTGCCCGCGCCTGCTGCGGTCGATACACGGAACGCCGTTGTGAAACATATTACGTTCGTGCGTTACATACGTGCGCGAAAAATAAAATATCAGTAGAGAAATTTCCCAAAGTATCGGAAAATAGATCGAATGTGTTGTTGAGGTTATGCATATGGATATAGGCGGTCCCGCAGCTACTTTAAACAAGCTAATTTTTCTTGTCGGCGTACGTGGCTGATATATGTATACTAGATAGCTTGTGCAAAGCTTTTTTTTTTACCAGAAACACAATTCTTAATAAAGCTAATTTGCGAAGGTTTCACATCAAGTAAAATGGTAGCTAAAGCTTTTTAGTCCAGCGCATTAAAATTACTCCTTGTTCTTGAGTGTCACTTTCTCTCATTACGCTTCTTCCACACACAATTGCCCACAATTCGCTTTGCACCAATATGTTTTTCATTTGCACCGACCATATTGTTGCCAAATTTATAGACACGATAATATTCCCAAATTAGCACAATTAGCACACACATACATATGTACATGCTCAAACGACTTTTTGAATTTTCTTTCAGGTGAAAAAATCATCGAATGAGCAGAGCAAATTAAATCAAAAAAAAACTTCTCATTGATTGAGTGCAAGAAAAATTATTATATGAATAAAGCAATCGGTCGCTATCGGATCTATTTCACAAAGTCACATAGAACAACACTTATTTTCCAACCGCACGAATCTGTCAACAGTTATTTGCGAAAATATGCTTACAAGTCTTTTTTTATACCCTTGCAGAGGGTATTATAAAATTGGTCAGATGTTTGTAACGCACAGAAGGAGACGTTTCCGACCCCATAAAGTATATATATTCTTGATCAGCTTGAGAAGCTGAGTCGATATAGCCATGTCCGTCTGTCCGTCCGTCTTTCGTCTGTGCGTACGCGTTTTACTCAGCCATCTTAAGAGATATCGGGTTGAAATTTTTTTTGGAGACTCTTTATTACCTGTGTGAGATAAAGTATGAAAATCATCGGGATCGGACTACTATATCATAATTTATAATTATTTTAAATAAAGATTTATATTGTTTAATAATCATTAAATGTGTTTTGAATTCAGTAGTTTGAAAAATATTTGAGCATATTCATAATACGACAACTAATGCTGTTGATGTATGAAATTTCACTTTTCTTATCGAATTAAATATAATAAAGAACTGCAAGGGTATATAAACTTCGGCAAGGCCGAAGTTAACTTCCATAGCTCGTTATTTTGTCAATCTAAATTCAAATTAACCATTGAAAATATGATTTTCTTAACAAAATTGAATAAAATAAAATCTATTTTATCCAAGGGCGTACCATATCTGTATGTGGGCATTTCCGCTGAAGTGTAAACTCAAAGCGAAAAATTAAAGCATCCTGAAATTTTTTTTTTTAAATGCTGATAAAAAATGTTAAAATTTAAAAAAATATTATGTTCTTTGAGCATGTATTTCTTTACCGTTATATGCAAATCAAATGCAAAGTGTTTATTTCAGTCAGTATATTTTATTTGTTTTTTAATAATAACTTTTAAAAACTTGTTTTCTTTATTATCTATCTTTTGTGCGTAAACTTTTAAAAGGTAAAAAGTTTACCAAAAAATGATTCTCAAATTACAATCAGTAAAAAAAAGTCGGGATTAAACCTAGAAACATTGAAATAAGAAGAATCCAATACAAAAAAAGGATCCAACGATTTTCCATTAGAATTTAAGACAGGATTGACTGTGGATAAAAATAAACCTAGAAGGCTATTAATAAAGTCATGTGACAGAAGGCAATAACATTGTAGATTCATCTGTTAATGTCCATGCTAAAGCAGGTAAATTACAATCACCTAAAACTATGAGCATTTCTTGACTAGAAACTAAAGAGGGAACAAACTGAATTGCCTCTAAATGATTTAAATAGACCACAATGTCTGACGATGGTGGAATATAGGAACAAGTAATAAAAGCATTAAAAGATTTAAAATTTATTTTAACACCGACAAACTCAATCTCCTGGGTATTAGAAATTGCTGAATGAATTATTTCAGATAATAAAGCAGAATCAACAGCTATCCGAACGCCACCGACTACGCGAGAAATCCGGTCACGTCTGAATATAGAAAAGTTTGTGGAAAAAACCGATGCATCAGCAATATCAGGTTTTAGCTATGCCTCTGTAAAAGCTAGACTATCTACATACAGATTAGGAAGTTTAGATTTCAGTCCTCTAACGTTCTGGTAACCCAGGTTAAAGGACGAAAGTAGTTTTTTGACACATCCTTAACTATTATATGCTTCGGTCAAAAATCTTTTCGACATGTAATGTCGAAGATATTGGCAGAAACATTCATTTTAAAGAAGGAAATGTCCCGAGAATACAAAAATTTAAACTTTTCCACCGCAATATTCGAGACGTTAGCATTCTTTCAAAAATATGCTATTACATCATCAAATGTAACAACAGGGTCTAGCCTAGAAATTAATATATGTTTCATTGGTGGTATGCCAAGAAGAGGCCGCAGTAGCAACGTTGGACAAGTCACACCCGCCATCGATACTTTTAGCACTATCGGCTATATTGGAATGGGTAATTGCCCGGACACATTGGACACTACAATTAGATCATTCCCAGATGATACCGTTAATTCCTTACTATTCGCATTCACAACCGGGCTCTTAAACGATATTAATTGCTGGACATTAGGAGTGGACGGTGCATGACACCGATAAGAGATGCTGGCTGATCGACAGATACAGAAACACCCCAAGGACTGGTCCTTTTACGTTTCGGAGACTCATTCATAAGCGATAAGCTTCTAAACTGAGTGTTCACTGCAGTAAACTCCGCTTGGAGTTTGTTAAAACCGGCCCTTAAAGTGTCAAAACTATCGCTAGTCCGCCCCATGAATGACCGCATCTCATTAGCGACCTCCTGGCAAGCATCACATCAATATTTCAAGCCACCACCATTAGCAATAGACTCCTTGATTCTTACTGTGTAACCTGCACACTTAACGTGAACCGCATTGTCACACGGCCAACAAACTATGCAATTATTTTTTGAGCAGGCAACCATTTTATAAAAAAATTTAATTTAGAAAAAAAAAGGAATAAGAAATAAAATGAAAAATTTTAAAGGTAACCAAATATGTGTATATGAACCAGTTCTGACACAAGGATTAGTGTGCAGAGTAAGCCTTCACAACTAAAGAATAATAAATTACAAGAATACACAAAAACAAAAACACGTATCACTGAGTCGCGGGTAGGCAAAAGACGAGAGCGCAAATCAAACAAGAAGAGGAAAGAGCGGGAGAGTGCGTCAAATTGAACACATGCAACAATATTTTCTACACAAGAGCGCGAGAGTTAGTTACAACGGTAAAGACACAAAAGCAAAAGAGATTAGCAAAACAACAATACCTCTAATGCAAGTATATTGAATTGAAACAAAAGCACAAAAACGACTGAAAGAAATCGCGAAATGAAAATACAATTCGGATGTTAATATTTTAATTAAACCGATAATGAGTTTAAAAGTTAAAGAAAAGTTTTTAATCGCGAGAAAAAAAAACTTTGATATTTACTCAGAGCAAGCAGTGAATATTGGTTGACGTTTAACACAGAACTGAACTTGATGTTGCGTTACACTGATTGTTCATGTTCTTAGCAACATGTTGAGCAACATTGTAGCTTACACATATTGATACATGTTCTTAAACTTAAATATGTGTATCAACATTCCTTCTGAAGCTGCATAATACAAATATGTTTCATTTAATTTTAGTTATGCCAAGAAGGTTAACAAATTTATTATGCTTAATCTTAAACAAAAATTTTGTTAAAATATCAGCCGCATTTTGGATAGTTGAAACATATTTTAAATTAATTTCATTATATTCTACTTTTTCTCGTATTATTTATTGTCGATGTGTTTTGTGCGCTTATGATGAATTGGGTTTCAGGCAATTTATTGCGCACTGACATTATCGACGTAAATGATGATATGATGATAGCAGTCAGCATACCCTATTTCGATGAGCAGGCGCCAAAGATATACAGCTCCTTTGGCTGCAGTCTTCTTCTTTGGATGAAGTACAAGAGAATGTCCTTCCGCCCAGATAGAAAGCACAGACAGAGTAAGACGTCTATTAGCTTTGTCATTTGCCCAATCAGCGTCAACATAGCCAATTACTGGTTTACCTGTTAATTGGTATGTGACTCCAAAATCGATGGTGCCCGCCAAGTAGAGCAAAATATGTTTTGGTTTTTGGCATATAATTATTTATTAGAAAGAAACATCTCCATTATTTTCTCTTTGTATTTCGAGTCGCAGAAAATATTCAAGTCGGCCTCCATCGTGCATTTTAAAATGTACAGCAATCTCCTTAATTTTGGTTATGTCTGTTTCGTCACGGCATATAATTATAAGGTCATGTTTGCATTTGTGGAATCCGATACCACGTAGAACTTCGTCGAGTGTATTATTCCAAACTCTTCCAGATTGCTTGAGTCCGTACAGTGCTTTTTGTAGCTAAAGAACCTTTTTCGGGTATGAATCGTTGACAAAACCTTTCGAAACCAAATAGTTTCGTAGCGAATGACTGGAGAACAAATTTCCTGATAGTTGATTCCTAGCTGCTGTCCACAGCCTTTAGCCATCAATCTTGATTTGAATCTTTCTATATCATCATGCTTAGTTTTATTTGATGCGATATACCCATTTGGATCCAATCGCCATTTGGCCAGAAGGTAATCTACTAAACGTCACTATTTCGTCGTTATTTTTCATCAATGTGTCGTATTTTTGCTTCATCGATTCTTGCCAGAACTTGGCATGTTGTAAATTTAGTGATTCTGATGCAGATTGGTGTTTTAGTATTATCTTCAAGTTGAATTTGGTGAAGCATTTCGTATTGCTTCTTTGGTCTACCTGCCAAACCAGTAAGAAGCATTTTTGGTCTACACGGTCCTCTACATAGAGTCTCTTTTTCGGTTCCCTGTATCGGTTCTAGGTCCTGCTGTTGAATGGTGGTTTTGTCATTACGCTGTGAAAAAACCTTCCTCCTCCTCTTCGCCGAAGTATCGTCGTTTGAAGAAATATCTGAACTTGGCGACATAGGTTCTGGGGGATCTTCATTTGGTTCTTCTATTGGGACGTACGACTCGAGATGAATAATGTTTTGTCACGAAATATTCTTTGTTTCGGAATTCATGTTCTATAAACTTCACGTCACGTTGCACAGTTGGGCCTCTGCTCGGATAGCGTTGCAAAAATCAGTTTTTTCATGATCGCGTTTGGCAAAAATGATATATGCAATCGATAGGGAATACTTCAGAGATTATCCAAAAAATTTTTGAAATCGGTTGAGATTCATGGGTGCTAGAGGCGCTCAAAGTTGAGACATTTTTAGTAAATGGGAAGAAATTATAATATTTAAAAAAATTCGCAACTTTAAAACTGAATATTGCGCGATTGCAACAATCGATCTTGGTTTTATCTGTAAAGTATGTTCTTTATTAATAGCATATTGCATAAATTTTAATAATTACTTAAATCGTTATTGAACTAGTAGTTTTTAAAAAATACTCTAAATATTGGCGTTTTTTTTAACTTTGGTGGAATACAACTAACAAGGATCAACGAGTATCAATACCGGACTACATACACTAGGTAGGTAAAATATTTACCTATCAGATTTATATGGTCCCAATATGCGGAGACCTGCGACACCGATGCGTAAGCTAAAGCAACCTCGCTGCAGGTATAAGAAAGAAGAAGAGCGCATGTGTATTGGGCGGGTTTCGCTCCATTTCAAAAGGAAAAACATGCTTGGAAATATTTTCTGACTTTGACCTTGACCTTATTACAGAGCCCCGAACATCCAGCACTTGGCAGACATTCATTTTGAAGCTTAAGGTGAATACTTAAGAATACCTTAGAAAGAATTTAAAAAAATTTTGTTAAATCACTTTATTGGTTTAGCTATGATTTTGGCAATGTAAACTGTTAAAGGGCCCCACTGTGCGTCGCTCAACAATTATACGCTTTTCTTGATTATAAAGACGATATGCTTTATCTTCTGAAGAATAACCAATGAAAATATACTATTTTCCTTTTGAATAAAACTTCTTTTTATTTGTTTTATCCAAAGCGAACGCTCGACATCGAAAACTTTTAGGTGCTTCACTGACGGTATGCGACATGTCCAATATTCGGAAGGTGTATATCCATACAAGGCTTTCGTAAGACATCGGTTTCGCAAATAAACTGCAATATTCATAGCTTCAGCCCAAGAACTCCTTTTCTTTGTGGTGTATAGGGCATGGTTAATTCACGCTTGATACCATTTTCTTCGAGGTATGTTAAAACTCAGCACCGTTGTCGCTCCTCAAAGCTTTTATTTTCTTCCCAGTCTGAATTTTTATACCCTTGCAGAGGGTATTATAAAATTGGTCAGATGTTTGTAACGCACAGAAGGAGACGTTTCCGACCCCATAAAGTATATATATTCTTGATCAGCTTGAGAAGCTGAGTCGATATAGCCATGTCCGTCTGTCCGTCTGTCCGTCTGTCCGTCCGTCTGTGCGTATGCGTTTTACTCAGCCATCTTAAGAGATATCGGGTTGAAATTTTTTTTGGAGACTCTTTATTACCTGTGTGAGATAAAGTATGAAAATCATCGGGATCGCACTACTATATCATATATTGTTAAATAATCATTAAATGTGTTTTGAATTCAGTAGTTTGAAAAATATTTGAGCATATTCATAATACGACAACTAATGCTGTTGATGTATGAAATTTCACTTTTCTTATCGAATTATATATAATAAAGAACTGCAAGGGTATATAAACTTCGGCAAGGCCGAAGTTAACTTCCATAGCTCGTTTCATTTATCACAAACTTCGCTCTTAGCTTTGGTTAAATAAATGTGAATTTTTCGAGAATAGTCATCGATGAATGGACATCCGTATGCACTAGTTCCAAAACATTTATTATAGATCGCTCGGTTGGAAAAGGGAGTGCACATATTTTTCGCAGATTACATGTTTCAGATTAGATTTGGTGACACAATTTTTTATTTTCATACCACTTTACCAAAGCTGTTTTGTACTATAGCTTTTCCATTTTTGAATATTTAAGGATATATATCTGCCTTTCTAACAGAGAAAAAATTCTTTTGTAGAGAAGGGGCATAAAGAATATTGTTAATCTGTAATACACTCTAGTTTGTGTGCAATACAACAATTCCTATACTGGGTGTCTCAACCTATGTTTCACTGGTTAATTTGATTGTCGCCTTTTTTCCTTGGTGCGACATCTGGAGCGGCTTGATGGGCACACTAACCCACTGGCCATCAACATGATGGATAATAGCACCGCCACACGCCGTCTAAGGAGGCTGCACACATTGGACCTGCCGACCCGGATTTTCCGGAGCTAGATGAGGACTGACCCTTCAGCGTACCCGATTTTCTTTACTTTCCTCACATAACTTCTTTTTCAATATTCTCACATGTCAATGTATGGTCATGGTATTTGCTTATTATTCTCTGTTGGATAGATTGCAAATTGGAAAAACCCAGTTAAATAATAAAAAAAAAAAAAAAAAATATCTATGCACTATGTATTCTTTTTCTGCGTGGACATGTAGTTCAAGATTAAACAGGCCGTTGGATCTTGTGACTCGTCGTTTTGATTTTGTTGATAGACTGATGCACGATACCTTAGGATGTCACAGTAAAAACAATTTCCGTTAAATGTCGTTCGTCTTTTTGCCTTTTCCTTGTCCATGGCATTCTTTCATGGAAACTTTGTAGTGTGTGTGTACACCATTTTCTTTGCATTGTCTTGCTCACTCTTCTCTTGCTTACGTGTCCCTTCCTCTATAAGTTTTAATTTTTATTCTCTAGTCTAGATTGCAATTAGTTTGCTTGTCATTGACATACTCAAACGTCGTAATTGTCTTCATCAAGGTTTTCGATTTGATAAGAACCCATAATTGTTTCTGAATTTTTAGTTTCAGATTTCTAACCAATATTGGGTTTGTTCTGGGCCAATAACCAATTTTGGGAATGTATAATTGGTATACCGTTTATTTACCCAGAGCAAGCAGTGAATATTGGTTGACGGTTACAGAACTGAACTCGCTTTTGCGTTACACTTAACGAAGAGGAGAAAGAGAGAGAGAAGGAGGGCTGTGTGGTTCTTTTCCGGTCTCCATTTCTAAAGTACAATTTCTTGGCCGTTTATCTTCTCTTATTTTCAAAACAAATTCGTTTTCTCTCGTTTTTCGATAGAAAAACTCTTCCAGATTGCTTGAGTCCGTACAGTGCTTTTTGTAGCTAAAGAACCTTTTTCGGGTATGAATCGTTGACAAAACCTTTCGAAACCAAATAGTTTCGTAGCGAATGACTGGAGAACAAATTTCCTGATAGTTGATTCCTAGCTGCTGTCCACAGCCTTTAGCCATCAATCTTGATTTGAATCTTTCTATATCATCATGCTTAGTTTTATTTGATGCGATATACCCATTTGGATCCAATCGCCATTTGGCCAGAAGGTAATCTACTAAACGTCACTATTTCGTCGTTATTTTTCATCAATGTGTCGTATTTTTGCTTCATCGATTCTTGCCAGAACTTGGCATGTTGTAAATTTAGTGATTCTGATGCAGATTGGTGTTTTAGTATTATCTTCAAGTTGAATTTGGTGAAGCATTTCGTATTGCTTCTTTGGTCTACCTGCCAAACCAGTAAGAAGCATTTTTGGTCTACCCGGTCCTCTACATAGAGTCTCTTTTTCGGTTCCCTGTATCGGTTCTAGGTCCTGCTGTTGAATGGTGGTTTTGTCATTACGCTGTGAAAAAACCTTCCTCCTCCTCTTCGCCGAAGTATCGTCGTTTGAAGAAATATCTGAACTTGGCGACATAGGTTCTGGGGGATCTTCATTTGGTTCTTCTATTGGGACGTACGACTCGAGATGAATAATGTTTTGTCACGAAATATTCTTTGTTTCGGAATTCATGTTCTATAAACTTCACGTCACGTTGCACAGTTGGGCCTCTGCTCGGATAGCGTTGCAAAAATCAGTTTTTTCATGATCGCGTTTGGCAAAAATGATATATGCAATCGATAGGGAATACTTCAGAGATTATCCAAAAAATTTTTGAAATCGGTTGAGATTCATGGGTGCTAGAGGCGCCCAAAGTTGAGACATTTTTAGTAAATGGGAAGAAATTATAATATTTAAAAAAATTCGCAACTTTAAAACTGAATATTGCGCGATTGCAACAATCGATCTTGGTTTTATCTGTAAAGTATGTTCTTTATTAATAGCATATTGCATAAATTTTAATAATTACTTAAATCGTTATTGAACTAGTAGCTTTTAAAAAATATTCTAAATATTGGCGTTTTTTTTAACTTTGGTGGAATACAACTAACAAGGATCAACGAGTATCAATACCGGACTACATACACTAGGTAGGTAAAATATTTACCTATCAGATTTATATGGTCCCAATATGCGGAGACCTGCGACACCGATGCGTAAGCTAAAGCAACCTCGCTGCAGGTATAAGAAAGAAGAAGAGCGCATGTGTATTGGGCGGGTTTCGCTCCATTTCAAAAGGAAAACATGCTTGGAAATATTTTCTGACTTTGACCTTGACCTTATTACAGAGCCCCGAACATCCAGCACTTGGCAGACATTCATTTTGAAGCTTAAGGTGAATACTTAAGAATACCTTAGAAAGAATTTAAAAAAATTTTGTTAAATCACTTTATTGGTTTAGAAGCTATGATTTTGGCAATGTAAACTGTTAAAGGGCCCCACTGTGCGTCGCTCAACAATTATACGCTTTTCTTGATTATAAAGACGATATGCTTTATCTTCTGAAGAATAACCAATGAAAATATACTATTTTCCTTTTGAATAAAACTTCTTTTTATTTGTTTTATCCAAAGCGAACGCTCGACATCGAAAACTTTTAGGTGCTTCACTGACGGTATGCGACATGTCCAATATTCGGAAGGTGTATATCCATACAAGGCTTTCGTAAGACATCGGTTTCGCAAATAAACTGCAGTATTCATAGCTTCAGCCCAAGAACTCCTTTTCTTTGTGGTGTATAGGGCATGGTTAATTCACGCTTGATACCATTTTCTTCGAGGTATGTTAAAACTCAGCACCGTTGTCGCTCCTCAAAGCTTTTATTTTCTTCCCAGTCTGAATTTTTTCATTTATCACAAACTTCGCTCTTAGCTTTGGTTAAATAAATGTGAATTTTTCGAGAATAGTCATCGATGAATGGACATCCGTATGCACTAGTTCCAAAACATTTATTATAGATCGCTCGGTTGGAAAAGGGAGTGCACATATTTTTCGCAGATTACATGTTTCAGATTAGATTTGGTGACACAATTTTTTATTTTCATACCACTTTACCAAAGCTGTTTTGTACTATAGCTTTTCCATTTTTGAATATTTAAGGATATATATCTGCCTTTCTAACAGAGAAAAAATTCTTTTGTAGAGAAGGGGCATAAAGAATATTGTTAATCTGTAATACACTCTAGTTTGTGTGCAATACAACAATTCCTATACTGGGTGCCTCAACCTATGTTTCACTGGTTAATTTGATTGTCGCCTTTTTTCCTTGGTGCGACATCTGGAGCGGCTTGATGGGCACACTGACCCACTGGCCATCAACATGATGGATAATAGCACCGCCACACGCCGTCTAAGGAGGCTGCACACATTGGACCTGCCGACCCGGATTTTCCGGATAATAGCACCGCCACACGCCGTCTAAGGAGGCTGCACACATTGGACCTGCCGACCCGGATTT
Source organism: Drosophila paulistorum (assembly GCA_018152135.1). Classification (NCBI taxonomy): domain Eukaryota; kingdom Metazoa; phylum Arthropoda; class Insecta; order Diptera; family Drosophilidae; genus Drosophila; species Drosophila paulistorum. Next base: position 10,233,924 of record JAECXG010000803.1, read on the forward strand.
TCCGGAGCTAGATGAGGACTGACCCTTCAGCGTACCCGATTTTCTTTACTTTCCTCACATAACTTCTTTTTCAATATTCTCACATGTCAATGTATGGTCATGGTATTTGCTTATTATTCTCTGTTGGATAGATTGCAAATTGGAAGAACCCAGTTAAATAATAAAAAAAAAAAAAAAAAATATCTATGCACTATGTATTCTTTTTCTGCGTGGACATGTAGTTCAAGATTAAACAGGCCGTTGGATCTTGTGACTCGTCGTTTTGATTTTGTTGATAGACTGATGCACGATACCTTAGGATGTCACAGTAAAAACAATTTCCGTTAAATGTCGTTCGTCTTTTTGCCTTTTCCTTGTCCATGGCATTCTTTCATGGAAACTTTGTAGTGTGTGTGTACACCATTTTCTTTGCATTGTCTTGCTCACTCTTCTCTTGCTTACGTGTCCCTTCCTCTATAAGTTTTAATTTTTATTCTCTAGTCTAGATTGCAATTAGTTTGCTTGTCATTGACATACTCAAACGTCGTAATTGTCTTCATCAAGGTTTTCGATTTGATAAGAACCCATAATTGTTTCTGAATTTTTAGTTTCAGATTTCTAACCAATATTGGGTTTGTTCTGGGCCAATAACCAATTTTGGGAATGTATAATTCGTATACCGTTTATTTACCCAGAGCAAGCAGTGAATATTGGTTGACGGTTACAGAACTGAACTCGCTTTTGCGTTACACTTAACGAAGAGGAGAAAGAGAGAGAGAAGGAGGGCTGTGTGGTTCTTTTCCGGTCTCCATTTCTAAAGTACAATTTCTTGGCCGTTTATCTTCTCTTATTTTCAAAACAAATTCGTTTTCTCTCGTTTTTCGATAGAAAAACTCTTCCAGATTGCTTGAGTCCGTACAGTGCTTTTTGTAGCTAAAGAACCTTTTTCGGGTATGAATCGTTGACAAAACCTTTCGAAACCAAATAGTTTCGTAGCGAATGACTGGAGAACAAATTTCCTGATAGTTGATTCCTAGCTGCTGTCCACAGCCTTTAGCCATCAATCTTGATTTGAATCTTTCTATATCATCATGCTTAGTTTTATTTGATGCGATATACCCATTTGGATCCAATCGCCATTTGGCCAGAAGGTAATCTACTAAACGTCACTATTTCGTCGTTATTTTTCATCAATGTGTCGTATTTTTGCTTCATCGATTCTTGCCAGAACTTGGCATGTTGTAAATTTAGTGATTCTGATGCAGATTGGTGTTTTAGTATTATCTTCAAGTTGAATTTGGTGAAGCATTTCGTATTGCTTCTTTGGTCTACCTGCCAAACCAGTAAGAAGCATTTTTGGTCTACCCGGTCCTCTACATAGAGTCTCTTTTTCGGTTCCCTGTATCGGTTCTAGGTCCTGCTGTTGAATGGTGGTTTTGTCATTACGCTGTGAAAAAACCTTCCTCCTCCTCTTCGCCGAAGTATCGTCGTTTGAAGAAATATCTGAACTTGGCGACATAGGTTCTGGGGGATCTTCATTTGGTTCTTCTATTGGGACGTACGACTCGAGATGAATAATGTTTTGTCACGAAATATTCTTTGTTTCGGAATTCATGTTCTATAAACTTCACGTCACGTTGCACAGTTGGGCCTCTGCTCGGATAGCGTTGCAAAAATCAGTTTTTTCATGATCGCGTTTGGCAAAAATGATATATGCAATCGATAGGGAATACTTCAGAGATTATCCAAAAAATTTTTGAAATCGGTTGAGATTCATGGGTGCTAGAGGCGCCCAAAGTTGAGACATTTTTAGTAAATGGGAAGAAATTATAATATTTAAAAAAATTCGCAACTTTAAAACTGAATATTGCGCGATTGCAACAATCGATCTTGGTTTTATCTGTAAAGTATGTTCTTTATTAATAGCATATTGCATAAATTTTAATAATTACTTAAATCGTTATTGAACTAGTAGCTTTTAAAAAATACTCTAAATATTGGCGTTTTTTTAACTTTGGTGGAATACAACTAACAAGGATCAACGAGTATCAATACCGGACTACATACACTAGGTAGGTAAAATATTTACCTATCAGATTTATATGGTCCCAATATGCGGAGACCTGCGACACCGATGCGTAAGCTAAAGCAACCTCGCTGCAGGTATAAGAAAGAAGAAGAGCGCATGTGTATTGGGCGGGTTTCGCTCCATTTCAAAAGGAAAAACATGCTTGGAAATATTTTCTGACTTTGACCTTGACCTTATTACAGAGCCCCGAACATCCAGCACTTGGCAGACATTCATTTTGAAGCTTAAGGTGAATACTTAAGAATACCTTAGAAAGAATTTAAAAAAATTTTGTTAAATCACTTTATTGGTTTAGAAGCTATGATTTTGGCAATGTAAACTGTTAAAGGGCCCCACTGTGCGTCGCTCAACAATTATACGCTTTTCTTGATTATAAAGACGATATGCTTTATCTTCTGAAGAATAACCAATGAAAATATACTATTTTCCTTTTGAATAAAACTTCTTTTTATTTGTTTTATCCAAAGCGAACGCTCGACATCGAAAACTTTTAGGTGCTTCACTGACGGTATGCGACATGTCCAATATTCGGAAGGTGTATATCCATACAAGGCTTTCGTAAGACATCGGTTTCGCAAATAAACTGCAGTATTCATAGCTTCAGCCCAAGAACTCCTTTTCTTTGTGGTGTATAGGGCATGGTTAATTCACGCTTGATACCATTTTCTTCGAGGTATGTTAAAACTCAGCACCGTTGTCGCTCCTCAAAGCTTTTATTTTCTTCCCAGTCTGAATTTTTTCATTTATCACAAACTTCGCTCTTAGCTTTGGTTAAATAAATGTGAATTTTTCGAGAATAGTCATCGATGAATGGACATCCGTATGCACTAGTTCCAAAACATTTATTATAGATCGCTCGGTTGGAAAAGGGAGTGCACATATTTTTCGCAGATTACATGTTTCAGATTAGATTTGGTGACACAATTTTTTATTTTCATACCACTTTACCAAAGCTGTTTTGTACTATAGCTTTTCCATTTTTGAATATTTAAGGATATATATCTGCCTTTCTAACAGAGAAAAATTCTTTTGTAGAGAAGGGGCATAAAGAATATTGTTAATCTGTAATACACTCTAGTTTGTGTGCAATACAACAATTCCTATACTGGGTGCCTCAACCTATGTTTCACTGGTTAATTTGATTGTCGCCTTTTTTCCTTGGTGCGACATCTGGAGCGGCTTGATGGGCACACTAACCCACTGGCCATCAACATGATGGATAATAGCACCGCCACACGCCGTCTAAGGAGGCTGCACACATTGGACCTGCCGACCCGGATTTTCCGGAGCTAGATGAGGACTGACCCTTCAGCGTACCCGATTTTCTTTACTTTCCTCACATAACTTCTTTTTCAATATTCTCACATGTCAATGTATGGTCATGGTATTTGCTTATTATTCTCTGTTGGATAGATTGCAAATTGGAAGAACCCAGTTAAATAATAAAAAAAAAAAAAAAATTCTATGCACTATGTATTCTTTTTCTGCGTGGACATGTAGTTCAAGATTAAACAGGCCGTTGGATCTTGTGACTCGTCATTTTGATTTTGTTGATAGACTGATGCACGATACCTTAGGATGTCACAGTAAAAACAATTTCCGTTAAATGTCGTTCGTCTTTTTGCCTTTTCCTTGTCCATGGCATTCTTTCATGGAAACTTTGTAGTGTGTGTGTACACCATTTTCTTTGCATTGTCTTGCTCACTCTTCTCTTGCTTACGTGTCCCTTCCTCTATAAGTTTTAATTTTTATTCTCTAGTCTAGATTGCAATTAGTTTGCTTGTCATTGACATACTCAAACGTCGTAATTGTCTTCATCAAGGTTTTCGATTTGATAAGAACCCATAATTGTTTCTGAATTTTTAGTTTCAGATTTCTAACCAATATTGGGTTTGTTCTGGGCCAATAACCAATTTTGGGAATGTATAATTGGTATACCGTTTATTTACCCAGAGCAAGCAGTGAATATTGATTGACGGTTACAGAACTGAACTCGCTTTTGCGTTACACTTAACGAAGAGGAGAAAGAGAGAGAGAAGGAGGGCTGTGTGGTTCTTTTCCGGTCTCCATTTCTAAAGTACAATTTCTTGGCCGTTTATCTTCTCTTATTTTCAAAACAAATTCGTTTTCTCTCGTTTTTCGATAGAAAACCTAATTTTTCAAATTCACCACTTCACATATTTTTCCTGAATCAAAGTTTCTCAAAAATGTTTTCATTACAAATGTTACCAGACTATCAATTAAAAACTATTTATCAGGTGTGTCACTGAAATCAATAACAACCTAAAACCAACCCAAAAGCAAATGTGGGCTTCACAGAAATTTCCTTCGACATTCGGATAAAATTGCAAATGTTGCGACATTGATATAAAAGAAAACATTGCTGAAATAAACTTTGATAAATTTTGCATAAATCTGCATTTAACAGATCGCTATAAATGGTAATTTTCATATTTCATTTATTATGTTACGATAACCCCCAACCTACTAGAAATGGGAAAAAATCGCAGTTTTTGTCTTTAATAAAAAAAAAACATACTAAGTTGGCAGATACAATTCTCAGTTGACGTAAACAATAGGGTTGCCAACACTGCAATAATATTACGCGCGGTAATTATTTTAAAACTTTTGGTTTAAATCCTGATCACTTGTTTAATTGCATTTGATCACTCGTTTAATTGCATTTTAGACCCTATGTTTGATGAAAGCTCCGTTCTTAGCGTGCTCAGTTCCGTCAAACCAATATATGCACCTGGCCCTGATGGAATACCAGGCTGCGTATTAAGGTTTTGTGCAGAGGCCCTATGTAAGCCAATACTTAAGTTGTTTACACTGTCCGTGACTTATTCCGGCTTCCCGTCCATCTGGAAGGAATCATATATTATTCCTCTTCATAAAAAGGGGAAAAAGTCCGAAGCCTCCAATTATAGGAGTATTTCTAAATTATCTGCCTTACCCAAAGCATTTGAGAAAATAATAACGTCTCAATTGCAGCATTTTTGTAGCTCAATCATTTCGTCATCCCAGCATGGGTTTGAAACACGTAGATCGACAACTACTAACCTATAAGAATTTACATTTCACTCAATCAGAGGGTTCAAGACTGCCGTGCAAACTGACGTCATTTATACTGTCTTCAGCAAGGCCTTTGACTCTGTTAATCTTACTCTGCTTTTATTTAAGTTGAGCGCACTTGGCATCCCCAGCCTTGTGCTAGATTGGATTCTTCAATATCTTTCTAAGTGTACACAAAAGGTCCTCTTTAAGTCTTCATTTTCTAAGACCATCCAAGTGACCTCTGGAGTACCTCAGGGTAGTCATTTGGGTCCATTGCTATTCACTCTTTTTATAAATGATCTTCAATTAGTAGTGTCGCATTCTCGTGTGCTTATGTACGCAAATGATGTTAAGAATTACCTCAATTTTAAAGACATATCGTCTTCTTGCCTGCTTCAATCTTAACCTTAATGACCTTTAGAGTTGGTGTAAATCCAACCTATTAAAGCTTAACGGCTCATTTTATAGATGCACTCCATACTTAGAAACTTATTATCTTAACGACACTACCTTAGAGCGGTTAGATACTATCAATGACTTAGGTGTTCTTATGGACCATAAATTATCTTACAGCTACAGTTAATAAAGCAACCAAACTTCTGTATACTTCATTAATCCGTCCTATCTTAGAGTACGGATCTTGCATATGGTCACCTCAATATGAGACGCACCAAAGTGAAATTGAATCTGTTCAAAAGCAATTTCTGCTTTTTGCTCTTCGCGGTCAAAGTTGGGATCGCAATGTCAATTTGCCATCATACTCCAGTGGGCTTCTTTTAATCAATCTTCCTTCATTAATTAATCGTAAAGTAATGCTTGGTGCTATCTTTATTCACAAACTTTTAATAGGTGAAATAGAGTCTCCTGAGCTATTGAACCAGTTAAACCTATTTGTACACCGTAGACCTACTAGACAGTTTATTCCTCTATCCTTAAATATTTTAGCACACTTGGCTCTTAATTAGCTGTAGCTAATCATATTTTAATTGTTTGTCCGTTTTATTTGTATTTGTCCACGCGATCGTGCCATCCGATATACGTCTGCGCCCCACGGTTAGTCGGGCGGGAGGTGGACAGCTCTCTGCTCGCGCGATACAGGCTATGTCCTTGTGTCGTATGGGCCACTTGAACGTACTTCGCATTGTACGCGTCAACGTCCAGACTTTAAAAATATCAAACCCTGCAATTTAACCGGCTCGATGTCAATATTCCAAATGAAACAGGTTGTCTTTATAGTTTTTTCAAGAACCACCAATTTCTATCATCAGCAGACTTTGCTAAAGAGCTCCAGAATTGCAACAGCTATACCATGGCTTCAACACTCGAACTTGTTTGGGACTTGCAACTTAATGAAGCGAAATTAAGTAGTTAAGTCGTCTTGCCGACTTAGGTATACCATAGAGCTGGAGAACGATCGATAGTGCCGTTAGTCGATAGTTTTTCCATCGATGGTTTTAACCATTTGCTGTTAAAATTTGAAGTTTTGGAAAATCAAAAATATTTTTTTCATGCAATGAAGGCTAAAATTCATAGGAAAACAAAACAAGTTTATTGATTTATTTTCTTACAGCTATAATACAAAATTTCATTCAGTTCTTTGGTAAAAAAAAAAAAAAATTAAAACAAATTAACATTCTTATTTCATATGTACTTAGTCTAAGAGATCTATGTTTGGTTTCAAATCTTCATTAATGTTCGTATTCTTCCAACCATTGATTCTTATTCAAAAAAATTATTTGGTTAACGTGCTTTTCCTTTAAGGAACTCCGGCGGTCCGTGATAATCGCCCCTGCCTTACTAAAAATGCGTTCTGACTCTACGGAGCTAGCCGGGATTGACAAGAACTTTAAGGCACAGCGACTAAGGGCATTTAATTGATGTTCATTAATCTAAAAGAAGAGAGAAATATTAAAACCAATTAAGTAAAAAAATGTTTTTGGTTACCTTCCAGTACTGATGCGGATCGGTATCGTGAGATGCATTGCGTTGCTCCATGTACTGTCGCAGCATTACAATCGCATCCGCCCGGCAATTTGATACTTTATCACAAATTTTTTGCTCCACAAATTTGAACAAAAATGGTGATCTGTTCTCCTTTGGCAGTTCCTCATTGTTGGGTTTTGTCGGATAATCTTTAAAGGTGCACAACTCTTCTTCTAGTGCTAATGCAGCTTGTTGCGCATTTCCTGCATTTTGGAATCCCTCCTTTTTGAAGCGACCATCAAGAAGGGTTCCAAGTCTTGGGCCAGACCGATTCTCGTAAGGGTATAGCCTCTTTTTCACCGAGTTCATTAAAAATGAACAGGTTTCCGTGCCAACTGCTGTGATCATATTAGGTAACAACTCTTCCAAATTTTTTGTCAAGGCCAATACTGCTGGAATGATAAGCGAAATTGTTACAGAATTTGACGATGAAGAGTGTTTTGTTGCTGTCTCAAAGGGCTCAAGTAGAGAGTAAAGGTCCTCGATCACACGAAACTGGTCCTCCGATAAAGGAATCGGCGCATTTTGCGATTTTAAAAGAGTCGCAATAAGCGGTTCCCTCGTACGTAGGACCCGTTGCAGCATATAAAATGAGCTATTCCATCTTGTTGGCTCCTCTTGCAACAACTTAAGAGGGTTATCGGTGGCCTGAGCTTTCATAAACTTGGCATTGGCGATTGAGCTGCTCTTAATGAATGTAACAATACGTTTAACGACTTGTAATATTTGCTTCACATTATTATACCCTTGCAAAAAGGGTATATTAATTTTGGTCAGAAGTGTGCAACGCATAGAACGAAGCATCTCAGACCATATAAAGTATATATATTCTTGATCAGCACGACGAGACGAGTTCAAATAGCCATGTCCGTCCGTCCGTCCGTCCGTCCGTCTGGATCAACGCGAACTCCTCCGAGACCGTAAGAGCTACAGAGCTGAAATTTTGCACGTAGGCTTGTATATACTGCAGGCGTTGTATATCTCGGACTCAGCCGGATCGGACCACTATATCATATAGCTCCCATACAAACGTCAAAGTCACGAACAGTGACTTTTCTCAATAACTTCGTTATTTTATCAGCAATTGTCATAAAAAGTGGTATTGGTCAGTTTTGTGTTCTTATAAATAATTGTGCCAAATTGTGAATAACTTCGTTACTTTTTAAGTTATTGTCGTGAAATTTAATATAAGTAAGTTTATTGTAACTATAAACGACTGTGCCGAATTTGGTCAAGATCGGGTGACTATATCATATACTTCCCATAGGAACGATCCGTCGAAAACAGTGACTTTTGTCAATAACTTCGTTACTTTTAATGCGATTACTTTCAAATTAAACATTTGATAGTTAAATATATCTGTTAATGACTGTGCCGAATTTGGTAAAGATCGGGTAACTACTTATATCATATAGCTCCCATAGGAGCTATCGGTGGAAAACAGTGACTTTCATCAGAAAGTTCGTTATATCCTATGCTAAGATAGAAGGCCGTTCTTTCGCAAACATTACCCTTTTTAGATAAAACAGTTAGTTTAGATAAAAGAGTTACTAAAAAACTTGCAAGGGTATACAAACTTTGACGCGGTCGAAGTTAGCCCCGGCCCTCTGGTTTTTAGCCAAAACGTCTTGCACAACAAGATTTAAGGTATGAGCGAAACTTGGCAAGTGCTTTTTCTTCAAAATATCACATGCTCGTATCATAGACGATACATTATCTGTGACAATAGTTTGAATTTTGTCAAATATGGCCCATTCTTCGCAAATTGCTCGCAGTGCTGTGGCAATATTTTCACTGTTGTGATTGGTTTGGTCAACAAGAGGGAGTGTAGACAATACAGCAGAACTCAGTTTAAAATTGTCTATAAAATGACATGTCACCGTAAGGTAATTTACATTGGCTCGGGATGTCCAAGTATCGGTCGTTAATGAGCAATAATCAATTGCATTTAATATAACTTTAAGCTTCTGCAACGAGTCCTCGTACATATTTTTTACAAGAATGTCTTTCAGATATGGTCGGCTTGGCAAAACATATTTTTCATCTAATGTTCGTACAAAATGCCTAAAGCCGACATTTTCGACTATGCTAAAAGGCTGCAAGTCAAGTACCACCATGCGAGCAAGAGACTTGTCAATCTGTGCCTTCTTGGTCGATGTGGAGCCGTAACATTCGCTGCGAGCAAACAATTGCTTCACTGTATTGGTACTCCTCTGTTCGTTAATAACAAATGGGTGGACTCGTCTTAGATGTTCCATCAAGTTAGATGTATTGCCACTTGTGCGGTATTCTCTTTGGCAATGTCGACATTTGGCAAACATTTTATTTTTTGATCGGTCAAAATGAGACCAAACTTCTGACACGCATTTTTATACCCTTGCAAAAAGGGTATATTAATTTTGGTCAGAAGTGTGCAACGCATAGAAGGAAGCATCTCCGACCATATAAAGTATATATATTCTTGATCAGCACGACGAGACGAGTTTAAATAACCATGTCCGTCCGTCCGTCCGTCCGTCCGTCTGGATCGATGCGAACTCCTCCTAGACCGTAAGATCTACAGAGCTGAAATTTTGCACGTAGGCTTGTATATACTGCAGGGTTTGTATATCTCGGATTCAGTCCGATCGGACCACTATATCATATAGCTCCCATACAAACGTCAAAGTCACGAACAGTGACTTTTCTCAATAACTTCGTTATTTTATCAGCAATCGCCATAAAAATTGGTATTGGTCAGTTTTGTGTTCTTATTAATAATTGTGCCAAATTCGATCAAGATCGGGTGACTATATCATATAGCTCCTATACAAACGGCAAAGTCACGAACAGTGACTTTTCTCAATAACTTCGTTACTTTTTAAGCTATTGTCGTGAAATTTAATATAAGTAAGTTTATTGTAACTATAAACCACTTTGCCAAATTTGATTAAGATCGGGTGACTATATCATATAGCTCCCATAGGAACGCTCGGTCGAACACAGTGACTTTTGTCAATAACTTCGTTACTTTTGATGCGATTGCTTTCAAATTTAACATTTGTCAGTTTATTATATCTGTTAATGACTGTGCCGAATTTGGTAAAGATCGGGTAACAAATCATATAGCTCCCATAGGAAGGATCGGTGGAAAACAGTGACTTTCATCAGAAAGTTCGTTATATCCTATGGTAAGATTGAAGGCCGTTCTTTCGCAAACATTACCCTTTTTAGATAAAACAGTTAGTTTAGATAAAAGAGTTACTAAAAAACTTGCAAGGGTATACAAACTTTGACGCGGTCGAAGTTAGCCCCGGCCCTCTGGTTTTCGCTTATGATCGGGTTCTGCAACAGCAGCGTCATCAGTTATATTAAAAGGCGTTGGTGAAGAGCAAGCAGAATCTTTTTCTAAAAAATAACAGAATGTATTAGAATTAGACTACAATTACTTTTGCATAAAAAGACTTACTTGATATAGCGACAAATTTGTCCATTTTTAATGAGGAACTGCCAGATAGAACAAGAGGTAAGTTGCCTGGTTTCGTTCGTTTTCTGAAGCGTCGATATATCGACATCGACAAATTTCCATCGATATATCGAAAAACTAAATTTCCATCGATACTATCGATGGTCCCATCGATGGTTCTCCAGCTCTAGTATACCATACACCAGTAATACAAATATTTCAAATTTTTTTTTTTTTTTGAGAATTCTGTTCTCATGCCCCCAACGGCCAACTCCCGCCTTATGGAAAAACGTTTATATGCATAACTTGGCTATTTAATCAAATTTGATATTTTGCTGGGTATTGTATCAAATTCAAGAATGCCAAAGTTGATTGCACAAGGAGGGAAATCACGGGAGATAGTCGAGTTTTTTCACATTACATGGACGGAAAGAGGCGGTGCAAAATCTTTACACATACAAAATGACCGCATTTACTATGCAAATATACATCCAAATTTGGTGTTTCTAGCTATTATAGAAAATCGGTTTTGTTTCAATTGCAACGGCGGAGGGGGTCGTGCAAAAATTTTTTAGCAACAAATCTGCGCGCTTACTAAAGGATTAATCATACTACATTTGATGTCTTTAGTTATTGTAGTCTTTAAGAAAAATCAAAATTTGTTTAAATTTCGTGGGAAGAAGGGGGCGTGGCAACAATTTGAAATAAACTTGACCACCGTACGTAATACACGAGTCTACGTACCAAATTTGGTGACTCTAGCGCTTATAGTCTCTGAGATCGACGTGTTCATACGAACAGACGGACGGACGGACAGACGAACGGACATGTCTAGATCGACTCGGCTGTTGATCCTGATCAAGAATATATATACTTTATGAGGTGGGAAATGCTTCCTTCTGCCTGTTACATACAAGGGGTTTTTTTTTGGAAATTCAAAAATTCCAAGGTAACGGCGTGCCTTCCGTTGGTGTTATCTGGTTAGATTACGACCTATTTGAAATTTAAATCAAACCTTGCAGTTTAGCCGGCACGAAGTCAATCTTCCAAAAGAAGATTATTTCAAAGGCAACACAAAAAGGTGAGCAGGTTGTCTGTAGTTCTATCATCAGCAGACTTTGCTAAAGAACTCCGGCATTGCAATAGCCATACCCTGTCTTCAACGCTAGAATTAGTTGGGAATTGTTGTGGCAACTAAATGAAGCGAAAAAAGTTGGTAAAGCCTACAAAACCGAAGACCACCTTTTTGTGCATACCCTTAGGCGCTATGAAAAATATAATATTGCGCGCGGTAATTATTTTTAAATTTTGGTATTAATTATCGTTTTTGGAGCTCTTAGAAACAAGTTCATTTTTATTGCTTATTAACAGATTTAGTTTTTTTTTAAGTTTCGAAAAAGTACACAAATATTATGTTTAAAAACTGTTTTATTACACCCTTGCAGAGGGTATTATAAAATCATCATCATCAACTCAACAGTGCACATGCATACACACCGTGCCGTGCTTGACTCATCCGCAATCGAAATAGACGATAGTTCTTTTCGTGACACCTAATATTAATATTATGCTGGTTACACAGTTAAAGTATTGAAAAGAGTATTGCACAGGCAGGTGGAGACTTTTCCTATTTGCCCTGGTGACAGTATCCCGCCTACCTATAGACTATCTTTCCGGATAACGAATTTATTGATTAGAGAGATGCATGAATGAGAGAAAAGTCAAAGTCAAATGAATCCATTCGAATTGAATTCGAATGAATGAGTGACAACTTCACAATGAAATGAATGAGTGTGAGTTAGTACTTGTCAAATCTCTAATCGAAATGTACTAAATTAGAATTATTAGAATTATGCCAGTTTTACTGGGACATCTTAAAGAAACAAGAACTAAATTTTTGATCAAAATTGTAGGGAAAATAATGGCGAAATGAGAGCTATTAAAATTAAAATATGCTATACACCATAAAACTTTAGTGCGCAGTTATGGATTGGACAATTTTGGACAAATCTTGAAAAATCTAATTTAAAAGAATATCCTAGTTGCCACGAACCGAGAAAACATAAATAAGGCTATCTAATACATTCTACAAAATAATATTCGCTAATCCATCATATACACGATGTATCTACCTTTTAATATTACTTCACTAGTTATAAAAAAAAGTTCATCTCTGTTGGGGTTTCGAACCCTATAACAACTTTTTTGTAGACTAAGTAGGTCCCCACAGCAACCGACCACACTAATTTAGTCGTATAGTAATCACATATAGTTCAAAAATATAAAATAGAAATAAATACTAAAATCAGAATTGGAATTCGAATGCATTCGAATCATAGCAACTCATTCAATTCGTTTTGTTTCGTTTGAATGTTGTGCGACTGAGTTCTATGTCAACACACTCATTCAGTTAAAGTCGATTTTTGAAGTCATTCAATTCATTCATTTGGTTTTGAATGTTGTTAACTCGAATTGATTTTTCTATCATTCATGCAGCTCTCTATTATTGATCAAAGTCACAGTTTTCCACCGATCGTTCCTATGTGAGCTATATGATATAGTCACGCGATCTTTATCAATTTCGGCACTGTCATCAACAGATGTATTAAACTAACAAATGTGTAATTTGAAATCAATCGCATCAAAAGTAACGAAATTATTGACAAAAGTTACTGTTTTCGACCGATCGTTCCTATAGAAGATATATATATATATATAGTCGCCCGATCTTCATTAAATTTGGCACAGTTGTTTAAAGGTTTAATGGACTCACCAATATAAAATTTCACGATAATAGCTAAGAAAATGACGAAGTTATTGAACAATGTCACTGTTCGTGACTTTGTTGTTTGTATGGGAGCTATATGATATAGTGGTCCGATCCGGCTGAATCCGAGATATACAAACTGTGCAGTATATAGAGCCCTGTACCTTTAACGGTCTAGAAGGAGTTCGCGTCGATCCAGACGGACAGACGGACATCGCTATTTTAACTCGTCTCGTCGTGCTGATCAAGAATATATATACTTTGTATGGTCGGAGATGCTTCCTTCTATGCATTGCACACTTCTGACCAAAATTAATATAACCTTTTTGCAAGGGTATAATGAAATAGGTAAAAACGTCTTCGCGATTCTGGTATACATTGCACTGATGGAGGTCATTTTCTAAATTGCGAGGACCAAATGTGCTTACGAAGGTAAACAAAATTCTGAGTTAAATGGTGCTTAGCACACATTTGTATCTCATTATTTTCCTCACTTCTACAAGCACAGGAGCACATGAGAGACCGACAGACACGAGAACAAGGAAATATTTTGCGATCGGAAAAGCTTTCTTCTTCCTCTACACATTTAGGCGACTTTAATCTCAACAAGCTATAAAAACCAAAATAATAGTGATTTAGTTGCAAAAAGAATATTTTAAAAACATTATGCATATTAGGTTCTTTAAATATCTGCATAACGACAGTAGAGTTTTAAGCTAAATGAACTATTTAGTCTTTTTAAACTTTTTGAGTGCAACCAACAATAAGTATTGCAAAGCTTCTACAGAAAGAAGTTCTTAAAAGAATTAGAAACAAGAAGAAATAAACAAAAGAAATAAAAAACATAGAAATATTCAACAGCGCAATTTAATCTAAACATTTTGATTTGATTAGATATACATTCTTTTATATTTATAACGGAATACTTGTATTGATTATTTAATTAATAATACGAATAAATAAAGTTAATTAATTCAACATAAAAATACCTTTTCTGGAACATTGGTATTTTCACCTCATTATACACTTATAAAAATAAGAAACTTAAAGTTAAACATGGCATTCAAAATATATGTATTTAATTATAAGAATTTTATTAAGCCATCACACTTTAAATAAATACTTAAATAGAAACATAAAGACCCTGAAATGAAACACAGGACAATAAAATATATCCATACATGTAACCTAAAAAAATGTTAAACAAAAATATGTTACATTCAAATAAATTAAATAAAATGGTTTACCGACATAAAATAAATTATTGAATAAATTTTTATCCAATTGCAATGTGTGCGTCAATACTCTCAAAATGGCGATTTCTTGTCTCTCTAAACAAATTTATTCATTGATTTCACTGTTCACATGCTTTTTACAAGCATATATTAGTATCTTGCTCACTGAAGCTTACGAGCAGCCTAGCGCCCCCACCAGCCAACGGCCAATTTCGACCTTATAAAAAAACGTTTATATGCATAACTTGGCACTTTTAAGTCCGTTTTTGATTTAAGAGTGCCAAATTTGACCTCACAACGGAGAAAACTACGTGTAATATTCGAGTTTTATCAAATTACGGGGGCGGAAAAGAGACGTGGCAAAATGTTTACACATAAAAAATCTGCGCATTTACTGAGCGAATATACATATCAAAGTTGGTATCTCTCGTGAGTATGTATAGTGGTTGAGAAAATCGGTCTTATTTAATTTGCGGGAGCGTAGAAAATTTGGTGGCTCTAGCTCTTTTAGTCTCCGAGATTTACTGGGTCATACGGCCGGACGTCTAGATCGTCTCGGCTGTTGATGCTAATCGAAAACATATATTCTTAATGGGCTCGGAAAAGCTTCCTTCTGTCTGTTACATTCATTTTGGTGACGTTAATATACAATTTCACGGTATGGGTTGTGAGGAACATAATTTGGCAATAATGTCCCACATAACAAACAAGCAACATGCAAGGAACAACACACTCCAAATACTACAATATCAACACACGTTTAAACTTATAAATCGTTGAGTTCTTATTTTGTTGTGCCGAACCTAGCCCAAGAGATATTAGAAATCACAAGGCACGAGAAACAATAGTTACACGGTGCATGGTATACAAGCGTGCATAACAATATTTTGTAACCGAATTGGAGTGCTAGACTAAACTGACCGAATAATAATAAAAATAAGTATATAAAGAAAACTGTGAAAAGACTTTACGGCATTACTAAAAAGATATCCTCTGATGGTGTCGAGGTTGTTATCCGCTCTGATTACAAACGGATGACCCTTCTGAGTTGGTATTCCTACAACTTCAAAGCAACCGGAAGATAAACAAAAAGTATATAGTTGAACATTACAAATAATTAATTTAATTTTAAACAAATAGTATTAGCTGAGTCAATCTTCCCACGAGACATCTCTCACAATGTTATCTTTTTAACATCACGCATCACGCGCTGCGCTCATACTAAAGCCAGTACACGTACCAAATATGGTATCTCTAGCTAGTATAGTCTCGGTTATATTTCATTTTCGGGTGCGGAAGTGTGCGCGACAAACATTTGAAATAAACTCCATAACTATACCACACATAGCACATGACTCTACATACCAAATTTGGTGGCTCTAGCTCTTAAAGTCTCCTAGATCTAGGTCTTCATACAGATGGACGGACTTACGGACGCCCGGACGGACAGACAAAAATAGCAAGAGCGATTTGGTTGTTGATCCTGATCAAAAATATATGTACTCTATGGAGTCGAAGAAGCTTTCGTCTACCTGTTACATATATATTTGCGACTTAATACCATGGACACATAGGTTGAGTGTCCATGGTATTAAAGGTCAAATTTTCGCTAAAAAAGAGGGCAACAATCATAAGCTAGTGCAATGCGTCGAGTATAACATGCCATTTTATATTATGTTTATATGACAGCCATGCATTACAGTTATCAGATCTTCATGAAATTTGGCATGCCATTTTATTTTATGGTTATATGACCGCCATGCATTATAGTTATCAGATCTTTATAAAATTTGCCACAAATATTAAATTTAAAAGCAATCCAGTCAAGAGTAACGAAGTTATCGATAATGTCACTTTTCAAACGGTCGTTTCTAGGGGATATTTTTAATATTGTCACCCGAACTTGATCGAATTTGGCACATTCATTAACAGATATATTAAACTAACAAATATGAACTTATATGGTAATACCTTAGAATAGTATGAAGTGACTTGGAAAAGTCACTGTTCGTGAGTTTGCCGAGTTTTGAGTTTTGTATGGGAGCCGTGCAGTATATATCAGCTTAATGGCCATTTCAGCTCTGTAACTTTTACCGTCTAGGGTTGACGGAAAGACGGTCTTAGGGACATCGGTATATGAAGGTGGGAGGTGCTTCGTTCTATGCATTCCACACCTCTAACCAAGATTAATATACCCTTTTTACAATGGTATATAAAATATATAAAAATCAGAGGGCCGGGGCTAACTTCGACCGGGTCAAAGTTTGTATACCCTTTTAAGTTTCTTAGTAACTCTTTTATCTTAAGTAATTGTTTTATCTAAAAAGTTAATGTCTGCGAAAGAACGCCCTTCAATCTTAGGATAGGATATAACGAACTTTTTGATGAAAGTTACTGTTTTCTTCCAATCGTTCCTATGGGAGCTATGTGATATAGTTACCCGATCTTTACGAAATTCGGCATAGTTATTAAAAGATATATTAAACTATTAAATGTTTAATTTGAAAGCAATCGCGTAAGAAGTAACGAAGTTATTGACAAAAGTCACTGTTTTTGACCGATCGTTCCAATGGGAGCTACACGATATAGTCACCCGCTCTTGATCAAATTTAGCATAGTGGTTTATATGTATAATAAACTCACGAATATTATTTCACGACAAGAGCTCAAAAAATAACAAAGTTATTCAGAAAAGTCACTGTTCGTGACTTTGTTTGGGAGCTATATCATATAGTGGTCCGATCCGGGTGAGTCCAAAATATACAACTCCTGCAGTATATACAAGCGTACATGCAAAATCTCTACAGCTCTTATGGTCTAGGAGGTGTTTGCGTTGATCCAGACGGACGGACGGACGGACGGACGGACGTGGTTATTTGAACTATCAAGAATATATGTAGTGTCATATGGGTACATATGTGCTGAGAGATGGCAGCTCTGGATGCGGTGCGACAATGTCGCATCTTCCGTAGTAAGAACAAGAGAACGAAAGAAGGAACGATAGAGACAAAACGTATAGGCAGAAGATGTACCAAAAGTTGCTTAAGTTGTATTTAAAGTTGTTAAAGTCGTAAAGTTGCTAAAAGTTGTCACCTAAAGTTGTTATGTCAAAGTTCTTATCTTAATTTGTTCAAATGACTATTTGGCTATTTTACTATTAATAAACCACAAATATTGTACACACACAATAATTCTTACATGGGGGCTCAACCGCTCAATCGTTGAAAAAGAAAAGAACAGAACAGTAATACAAGTTAAAAAAACGTGAAAAAAGTGAAAAGAAGAGACAGAATAAAGTTGAAAAAAATGTTGCGCTCAGGAAAGAAAAAAGGTGCCAAAAATCAAAAAAGGTCTACCGTTCAGATAGACAATTCAAACAGCACATTTACGTTGAATGATTAAATAACGGGGCAAACCGATTTAAAAGTGGTAAGCGCAAGAGAGACAGATATAGTGTACCCATGTACTTCCAGAAACGACGTGTCGCGACGCAGGCGAATCGCGGCAGACTGGCGCCGAAGAGACGACGAGTGAGGATGGAAACGGTGAAAGTATGCACCCGAGTGTGTGCAGCAGCGAGTTGGAGACGCTGATCAGAATGTTGGCAGTTAAATTTGAAGACAACGGTTCGCAACCTAACGATAAATTTTCAAACGTAACAGTCTATAGTTTTGCAAAAGTGGTGCCGGACTTCGACGGGACACCAATTCCAATTGGACAGTGGCTAAAGAATTTTGAAGAAAATGCGGAGGCATATCAGCTGAGCGAGAAACAAAAGTATGTCAATACACGTAATAAGATGATGGGCACTGCAAGGTTATTTTTGGAAACGATTATAGTTGGCAATTATGAAGAATTGTGTTTAGCCCTGATAGACGAGTTTGACCAAAAATAAAGCAGTGCAGAGATTCATAAACAGTTGAGAGGTCGCAAAAAGTTGCAGTCAGAAAATTTTCATGATTATGTATTACAGATGCGTAAAATTGCTGCTCTTGGTGAAATCGAGGATGAATCGATTATTACATATATCGTTGACGGGATAGAGGTACGGGAGGATTTTAAATACCCATTATACAGTTCAACTTCTTTTAAACAGCTAAGAAAGTGCTACGAACTAGTAAAAACGATGACCAGAAACGCCCAAAACAAACGTCGCCAGATTGTCCATTCGAAGCCAGTTGGTCAAGCTGATTCAAACTATAAAGGTAAACAGTTGCATTGCATTGGGCACTAAATGCTTTAAGTGTAACGGTATAGGCAATATATCAAAGGATTGTCCTGAAAGGAAGCAACAAGTAAATATAGTACGGAAGTCCGATGAAGACAGCCGATTAAAGGAATTTTCGATTGATGGCAAAAAAGTTATTTGTTTGGTGGATACCGGCGCAGACGTTACTATCATGAGACGAGACAAATACGAGGATATTTTTCTGTATCGTCAGATGCAAAGTAACTTAGAAAAATTGTTTGGTCTTGGAAATGTTGTTACAGAGGTTATAGGCGAGGTAACTACTACAGTCAATTGAGTACAGAACATAAAATACTGATCGTCCCTAACTCCAAATTAGAAGCTGATGTACTTATTGGATACAACTTTGTCAAAAAGTTTACGGTGATGATGGATCCCAACGGATGTACATTTAGCCTCCACGCTGATGAGAGGAACCAATTGAACGTTTTAAATGTGGTAAGCTCTGTAAATGAAATGATACAGTCGTTGCATTAATTAAGGACTATAAGCCGAAAGATAACCCGTTAAGTTGCCCAATAAAGTTGACAATACTGCCAAATTGTAATAATATAGTATTTATAGAAAGTCCCAGTCGTCTAAATGAAATGAACAGACAATTGTAAAAGACCAAGTAGAAGAGTGGCTAAATCAAGGAATCGTTCGTCAGTCCAACTCAGACGTGACAAGCAGAGTAGTGCTAGCAAAAAAGATAGATGGATCGCAAAGACTGTGTATAGATTATCGAAAATTAAACACGCTCGTATTGAAAGATAGATTTCCAAATCCAATCGTTGAAGATGTCTTCGAGAAAATGCAACAAGCAAAATACTTTACTTTACAACGGATTTTTCCACGTTGACATAGAAGAAGAAAGTCGTAAATATACAGACAAAGCAAGGGCTTTTTGAATTTAATAAAGCGCCTTTTGGGTTTTGTGATTCCCCAGCAGTTTTTGTAAGATTCATTTACTACATCTTCCAGAAGTTGATAAATGCAGGAATTATGGAAATTTATGTTGACGATATCGTGGTATTCGGATCTACAGCAGAAAAATGTTTGGATAATGTTAAGACTGTTTTAGAAGAAGCACGACAATATTGTTTACAGATCAAATGGTCGAAATGCCAGTTTCTAAAAAGAAGAATCCATTTTCTGGGCCACAAAATAGATGGAGTAGTATGTCCGGGTAAAGAGAAAGTCAAGGCAATCAAAAATTTCCAATTGCCGAAAAATATCAAAGGTGTTCAGTCATTTTTAGGACTAACAGGCTACTATAGAAAATTCATTCGTAATTATGCAATAATAGCAAAACCGCTGACCACGTTGCTAAAAAAAGATACAGAGTTTAGAATGGACAGTCCTCAAATAAAAGCAATCGAAAAACCAGAGGGCCGGGCTAACTTCGACCGCGTCAAAGTTTGTATACCCTTGCAAGTTTTTTAGTAGCTCTTTTATCTAAACTAACTGTTTTATCCAAAAAGGGTAATGTTTGCGAAAGAACGGCCTTCAATCTTAGCATAGGACATAACGAACTTTCTGATGAAAGTCACTGTTTTCCACCGATCGTTCCTATGGGAGCTATATGATATAGTTACCCGATCTTTACCAAATTCGGCACAGTCATTAACAGATATATTTAACTGTCACGTTGCACACTTCTGACCAAAATTAATATACCCCTTTTGCAAGGGTATAATTAAAAGAAAGTCTGATGACTTTTGAAAATTTTTAAACACTCAGTTGAAACACAATTACATGTAGATGCATCAAAAAACGGATTTGGTGCTACGCTCTTACAGCAACATGATGATAAGTGGCACCCTGTATTTTATTGGAGCAAGAAAACAAGCGATCAGGAGGAAAAGTTGGCTACAAAGAAGTTGCGCCATTATTTGATGGGGATCGAGTTTGTTCTGGTTACAGACTGTGCAGCTTTCAAAATGACAGCAGCGAAGAATGATATGCCCCGACAAGTCGTACAATGGTTGATGCACTTGGAAGATTTTTCCTATAAAATAGAACATCGTGCCGGCGATAGGATGAAGCATGTCGATAGCTTAAGTCGCTTTCCAGTAATGATTGTCACAACAGAAGTACGCGCACAGATGCTAAGAGCACAAAGTAATGATGAAAAGTTCGCAGCAGTTTTCGAGATTTTACAACACAAACCGTATGCCGATTTGAAAGTTAAAAATAAACTTTTATATAAGCAGGTCAATGGATTGGATTTGTTAGCAGTTCCGAAAAGCATGAAAAAGGAGATAATAAGGAATACTCACAGCATTGGACATATGGGTGTTCAAAAAACCAAGCATACTATTCAACAAGATTATTATATTCCGCATTTGGACAAAAAAGTCGGTCAGTTCATCGCAAATTGTGTTCAGTGCATTAACACACAACAGAAAGTTGGGCAAGCAGGAGGATTTTTTGCATTGCATTGATAAAGGAGAAGTTCCATTAGAGACGATACACGTTGAATTACAAGTACATATTCGCAGTCGTAGATGGGTTCTCTAAATATACATAGATGGCTATATCCTACAAAATCGACAGATGCCTCGGAAGTTGTAAAACACTTGACTGATTGGGTCACAATTTTTGGAAATCCGCGTCGTATCATCAGCGATAGAGGTGCAGCATTCACGTCTGAACATTTTAAGGAATTTTGTACGAACCATAAGATCGAACACGTCGAAACAACTACAGGAGTTGCAAGAGGAAAAGGACAAATAGAAAGAGTCAACAGAGTCATACTTTTTGTCTTAGCCAAGATGTCAGCTGTAGAGCCTCAGAAGTGGTACAGGTACACCGCGCAGGTACAACGTACATACTATAAACTCGAATGTTCACTCGTCGAACAAGTTTACACCTTTTGAAGTTATGTTCGGATTAAAAATGAGAAACGAATCAGACCTTGAGTTACAAAGAATTAGGGAAGAAGAACTACTAGATGGAATTCAAAATGAGCGAAATCAAATAAGAGCAGAAGCAAGACAGCAAATACTAGCGGCACAGACCAGATACAAGCGCCATTACGACCAGAGACGCAAGCCATGCCACGGTTATCAGTTGGGCGACCTAGTAGCTATTAAAGTCACACAGTTCGTTTCGGGCAAGAAGCTGTCGAATAAATTCATTGGTCCATACGAAATCATCAAAGTGAAGAGAAATGTTAGGTATGAAGTCAAAAAATCTGCTGAATTTCAGGGTCCAAATCAGACGTCCACCAGTGAAGACAACATTAAGCTTTGGCGTTATATGGAGAGCAATGATGAAAGCGATCTCGAAGGATCATCTGAGGCAGATGATTTTCAGGATGACCGAATGTAGTGTCATATGGGTACATATGTGCTGAGAGATGGCAGCTCTGGATGCGGTGCGACAATGTGGCATCTTCAGTAGTAAGAAGAAGGAGAACGAAAGAAGGAACGATAGAGACTAGACGTATAGGCAGTAGATGTACCAAAAGTAGCTTAAGTTGTATTTAAAGTTGTTAAAGTCGTAAAGTTGCTAAAAGTTGTCACCTAAAGTTTTTATGTCAAAGTTCTTATCTTAATTTGTTCAACTGACTATTTTGCTATTTAACTATTAATAAACCACAATAATTTTACACACACAATAATTCTTACATATATATATTTTATATGGACGGAGATGCTTCCTTCTATGCGTTACACACTTGTGACCAAAATTAATATACCCTTTTTGCAAGGGTATAATAAAATAGGTAAAAAAGTGTTTGCGATTCTGGTATACTTTGCACTGATGGAGGTCATTTTCTAATTTGCGAGGACCAAATGTGCTTACGAAGGTAAACAAAATTCTGAGTTAAATGGTGCTTAGCACACATTTGTATCTCATTATTTTCCTCATTTCTACAACCACAGGAGCACATGACAGACTGACGAACACGAGAACAAGGAAATATTTGCGATTGGAAAAGCTTTCTTCTTCCTCTACACACTTAGGCGACTTTAAGGGGGGTTTCTACCTTGTTGGGCCGTAAAGTCGCTTTTTAGTAAGAATTTTTTTTTGGGAAAAGTATAATAGATCAACGATTGAAATTTGCCACAATTGTTGGAAAACCTTAGTTCTATGTAAAAAAAATTTTTTCGGCGATCCGTGTAAAGGGGGTGGTGGGGTGAATTTTACAAAGGCGTCCCCATTTTGTCCTTATGGAAGTCATACCGTTCTCAAATGAGGTCTGATTCCAAAAATGAAAATTTGTTTCTTAATCTTCGCAGCGCTGGTAGTAGAATTGGGATAAAATGATGAAAAATGATAAAGTTATGAGTTTTTTTTAGGAAAAAATTTAAATTTTGACGATTTTTCGTTACTATTTAATTTTTTAAATTAACAGTTTTTAATATTTTTCGCCAATTCTACTACCAGCGCTGAACAATATTCTAAAGAACATGTGTAAAAAATTTCATAGCGATTGGTTAATTTTTGCGCCCTGTAGGTCTTCCATGAGCTCCAAAAACGTAGTTTTGAGATAAACGCGTTTGAAAATTTACGGTGCGGTCCAGCGCGCTTGAGACCTCTCCACTTAACGACCAATAACTTTCGTAATTTTACTCATTTAAACTTTAAATTTTAACACAGTATTCTTAAAACATAGATCTATCCGAAAATGTAAAAAAAAATTCCAATTTTTTTATAACACAATGTAGAAACCCCCCTTAATCACAACAAGCTATAAAAACCAAAATAATAGTGATTTAGTTGCAATAAGAATATTTTAAAAACATTATGCATATAAGTTTCAAGCTAAATGAACTATTTAGTCTTCTTGAACTTTTTGAGTGCAACCAACAACAAGTATTACAAAGCTTCTACAGAAAGAAATTCTTAAATGAATGGAAAACAAGAAATAAACAAAAGAAATAAAGAAACGTAGCAATATTTAGCAGTTTAATTTAGTTTAGAAATTTTGATTTGATTAGATATATAAAGGCAGAAAACAAAGTTTTAATATATTTACATATTAATCGGAGTAATAAATTTATTATTCTTAATTTAATATGTTGATTTTTGCGACCTTTTTGTTGTTTAGAGTTGAATGTTTTGCCGGCTCGACGTCAAATGTTGGGCGAATAAAAACAAAAAATAAAAAACACAGTTTGTTCTTATTTTCGTTCCGATATATTTCGACCACTCATCGGTGGTCGTCTTCAGGGCAACTATAAATAACATTGAATTGTGATTGACATAATATTAATTTAACAACACCTACTTAGTTTTACACGTCCGCACACTGATTTGTCCCTAATAAATGCCTGTATAAATGCGCGCAGTTGTCCGTATCTACCTTATAATTAAGTCTTATATTTGTCGGGGTATTTATTATGTGCAGCATCTCCAAAGTGTAACGTTTGTTGTAATGTCTATTATGTTTACTTCGTCAAAATTTGGGGAATGTCCACTGGCGGCACAGTGGGCCATAAGTGCCGTTTTTGGTGCATTGGAGTGTTGACGAAGTTTATAGTCAGATCTATGTTGCGATAGTCTTGTTTTTAGCCTCGATTTTGTTGTCCCTATATATATTTTATCACAGTTTTGTTCATTAGTCCCATTGCACGGTATTTTATATACTACGTTGCTCTTGTCCAAGGTATCAATCCTACTTTTTGTTCTGTTAAAAATACTCCGTAGTGTGTTATTGGGTTTATGTGCTATCTGTATTTGTTCGATGTCATAGCAATCAGAGTTTGCTAATCTTTCCGATAGTTGTGGGACATATGTGACGGACATAAAGCGTTTTGTCGGAACATCTTTGTTGGTTTTTTTATTACGAGATTTTAGTAAAGTCCTTATGGTGTGGTTTGGAAAGTCATTATCCTTTAAAATTCGTCGTATTTCTTCCTTCGTTTCTTCATGAATAATTGGGTCCGATATATTAAGCATTCGTTGTATACAACCTCTTGCTGTATTCATTATCATCGACTTCGGATGTTTGGAGTTGAAGTTAATTATTCGTCCTGATGCTGTTGGTTTTTTTGTACCATTTTAATTTTAGTTCATTTCCTCGTCTGTGTATTGATGCGTCTAGATATGTTAATTTGTTGTCATTTTCTAATTCTATTGTAAACTTTATGTTCCTGTCAAATGAATTTAGGTTGTCAAGTGTGTTTTGGATCTCGTTTTCTTTAATTATGGCAAAAAGGTCATCTACATATTTCGTCATAACTCTAGGTGGTCGCTGTATTGTTTTCATCATTTTGTCTAAGAGTTCTTCCATAATTATGTCAGCTATTATCGGTGACGCTGGTGAGCCCATAGGCATTCCTTTTAGTTGTGTGTATATCTTGTCTTTGTATTTGAAATATCTGTTCTCTTGTATACAAAAGCGTACTATTTCCATAAATGTTAATTTTGGAATGTTAGTGTGCGCTTTTATTTTTATCCACTTTTCTCTAATGGTGTCAAGTGCCAATTCTATTGGAATACTTGGAAAAAGTGAGACTACGTCAAATGAAATTAATCTTTCATCGTCGCAAATGTATGTGTCATTAATCCTTGTCTTAAATTCTGAGGCGTTCTTTACGTTATATGTTGAGTCTGCCGTTATATTTATACCCTTGCAAAAAGGGTATATTAATTTTGGTCAGAAGTGTGCAACGCATAGAACGAAGCATCTCCGACCATATAAAGTATATATATTCTTGATCAGCACGACGAGACGAGTTCAAATAGCTATGTCCGTCCGTCCGTCCGTCCGTCCGTCCGTCCGTCCGTCTGGATCGATGCGAACTCCTCCTAGACCGTTAGAGCTACAGAACTGAAATTTTGCATGTAGGCTTGTATATACTGCAGGGTTTGTATATCTCAGATTCAGCCGGATCGGACCACTATATCATATAGCTCCCATACAAACGTCAAAGTCACGAACAGTGACTTTTCTCGATAACTTCGTTACTTTTTAAGCAATTGTCGTGAAATTTAATATAAGTAAGTTTATTGTAACTATAAACAACTGTGCCAAATTTGGTCAAGATCGGGTGACTATATAATATACCTCCCATAGGAACGATCCGTCGAAAACAGTGACTTTTGTCAATAACTTCGTTACTTTTAATGCCTTTGCTTTCAAATTAAACATTTGACAGTTAAATATATCTGTTAATGACTGTGCCGAATTTGGTAAAGATCGGGTAACTATATCATATAGCTCCCATAGGAACGATCGGTGGAAAACAGTGACTTTCATCAGAAAGTTCGTTATATCCTATGCT
Organism: Drosophila paulistorum; assembly: GCA_018152135.1. Classification (NCBI taxonomy): domain Eukaryota; kingdom Metazoa; phylum Arthropoda; class Insecta; order Diptera; family Drosophilidae; genus Drosophila; species Drosophila paulistorum. The sequence continues at coordinate 10,259,948 of JAECXG010000803.1, forward strand.
AAGATTGAACGCCGTTCTTTCACAAACATTACGCTTTTTAGATAAAACAGTTAGTTTAGATAAAAGAGTTACTAAAAAACTTGCAAGGGTATACAAACTTTGACGCGGTCGAAGTTAGCCCCGGCCCTCTGGTTTTTAATATGTTGACTATATATTTGCATAGTCCGTATGATGGAGAACCAATTGATGAACAGATTGGTCTCAATGGCGTACCTTCTTTGTGAATTTTAGGTAATCCATATATTCTTGGTGGAATTGATGTGGTTGTTATAAGCTTATTTCTTTCGGTCCGTGAAATAAGTTCATGTTTGTATAGTTTTTCTACCAATTCGTTGTTTTTGGTCTGTAGTCTAGTGGTTGGGTCCTTCCTTAAGGTTCTATATGTATTTAAATCGTTAAGTATACTATCCATTTTTTTGTCATACTCAGTCTTATCCATTGCAACAGTCTTATTTCCTTTATCTGAAGTTAAAATTAATATGTCATCATTCTGTCGAAGAAATTTCCTTGTTTGTTCCACTGTGTCAAGTATTGCACGATCAGCTGCGTCTTCTTTGTTAGATGTTTTGTGGTCTTTTATTAATAAAGAGAATTTTGTGCGTGCTTCCTCTTGTTTTTCTTTGTCTTTAAGAGTCTGTACTAGTTCCTCTCCGTCTGCTATATATTTAAAGAGAGGGAATTTTCTCTTCTCTACTGGGATTGCGAACTTAGGGCCTTTCGCCAGTAACGCTTTTACGTCGTTCGGGAATTTTATATTCGTCTTATTTACAAACCAATCGTTTGTGTTGTTGTTGTTGTTGTTCAAGAGAACGCTGTTCCGTTGTTTTCGTAGTCTCTCATGTTTGGATTCATGATGTCTCTTCAAAGTTGTTGTTAATTTTTCGGCTATTGTGTTCTCACTCTTCATAAATGTTTTAAAATCATTTTCGTCCAGCTGTTCTTGTAACTTTTTTGTTGCTTTTTCCTTCTCTTTGTTTTGTCTGGTTAGTATGTTATGTTTATGTTTTATTAATAAGCTTAATATCTTTGTGTGAAAATTATGGGTATGTCTTTCTAATATTTTGTTAATGTCCGAATGTGTGTCAGTATCTTTTGTAAAAATCATCTTGTATTTTGAGTTATTGCTGATAAATTTTGGGACTAATTTTGATTTCCTACATTTTAAGAGAAATTTTATGCTAGACTTAAGTTTTACTAATTTCTTTGTTGTTGATTGATACTTGTTAATCACCGTCTTATATTTGTTATAGTTGGACTTAATTTCTGCATAAGCCATGGTGTTGGAATATGTTTTCGGCGTGCCTTATATTTGTTATAGTTGGACTTAATTTCTGCATAAGCCATGGTGTTGGAATATGTTTTCGGCGAAGTTGCAGCCAATCCAATATCCAGTCCTGAATATTTTCAATGGTTTCGCTGTTGACAATTAAAAAGTATAGCGCGAAGAGAAGTGACAGATAGATGAGGAGAAATTAGGTGAGAAAGGTTGTTAAAAGATTGGCAAAGAACACGAAAAGGTTCGTGAAGAGAATAGTTAGTCAGACATCTACTAAGGTGAAGAGGAAAAAAGTTTTTGGTCCGACGTGAGGGAACACAAAAATATAGCGTATTTAGTAAATTGGTACAAATGACTTCACCGTTGACTAGTTTATGGAGAAAGAGAATGCCAAATACGAGCCTACGGTTGTAAAGTGAAGGAAGATTAATAAGAAGAAGTCTGTCAGAATAAGAAGGTAGGCAAAGACTCGGGTCCCAATTAAGACCTCGTAACGCGAACTTAAGGAATTGCTTCTGTACCGATTCAATACTACGCTGGTGAACATCATATTGAGATTTCCACACTGGCGAGCAATATTCTAGAATAGGGCGAACTAACGAAGTGTATAAAACCTTTGTCACATATGGATCATCAAATTCTTTAATGAAGCCAAGAAGACTGAATGCTCTATTGACAATTGAAGATATATGAACATTAAATGAAAATTTTGGGTCAAAAATAACGCCTAAGTCTTTGAAAGATGGTACACAATCTAACAGAACAGACTTAATAGAGTAATGAGCTAGGAACAGCGACAAACGACTGAAAGTCATAAAAGAGCATTTAGAGGCATTAAGGTGTAATTTATTAACGTGACACCAAACACAGAACGCATCGAGATCTGATTGCAAGTACTGTTGGAAAGAAGGATAACAAATCTTGACGTCATCAGCAAACATGAGCACGCGTGAATGAGCCAAGGGCAAAGGCAAATCATTTATAAACAAGGTAAATAACAGTGGGCCCAGATGACTGCCTTGGGGGACACAGTTTTAGATATTGAGGAACGTCATAGATGACAAGCTAGAGATAATACAGTCTTCGGTAATACTAGGAAAAAACATACAATTTAAATGTGGGATTGAGAAGGGATAGGGTGTGCGATCCGATGCAGTAGTAGAATAAGTCGACTGAAAGAATTTAGCAAACAGATCAGCAATATCTGAATCATTATTAGCAGTCTGGTCATTAAGTCTGAAGGTGGAAGGTAGTAAATTAGAGCGTCTTTTGGAATTAACAAAGTTGTAAATCCTTTTGGGGTTCTTATAAAATTCAACCTTACAGCGAACGATATAATTATTGTAGCATTGAGTATTTAAAAGACAAAATTGAGATTTGGCTACACAATAATTTGCATAGTCAAGTCGCCATCCAGTTTTTTTAAATCTTTTAAAATATCTCGATTTAATGTTACGGAGATTAGAGAGCCTACGTGTAAACCAGACTGGCGCATTTGAGATGGAAGAGACATTCACATAAGGAACGCATTTATCAATTAGAGAATTAAGAGCAGAGTAGAAAAAATTCACTGCACAATCTATATCACAGTACTCAAATAGAAATGACCAATCAAAAGAGAAATTAAGGCTGTTAAGAAGATTGAAATTTGTTTTACGAAAACATCTACGACGAGAATTTGAGATATTATTCAATGAATTATTAACGGAATTGTAAGAAATTGTAACTTAAATGGTAGGGTGATAAGGATCTTCAGGCTTTACAAGGGTCTGTGTTTGCGATACAGCACTAACAGTGGGATCCGAGACAAAAACGAGATCGAGGATTCTTTTAGAAGAGTTAAGAAAAGAATTCAACTGATATAGCGGACATTCAAGTAGGTTATCAAGAAGAACATGTTGAGATGAAGGAATTAAGAAAGATAGATTATCATCAACAAGCCAAGAAACATTAGGCAAGTTAAAATTGCCTAAAACTATAGGAAAATCACGATCTTTAAGACGACTAAAAATAGATCGCAAAGCATCAGCATGGTGCATGTAGATCATGATATCAGAAGCTGGAGGAATATATTAACAAGAGATTTATAAGCTAAAGTTAGAACATGTAACTTCGACGCAAATTAATTCAACACCTAAGGGGAGATCAATCGGCACAACACTTGAACACAGATTCGAGTTGGCAGCAATGAGTACTCCACCGCCCCGACGACCAACACGATCAAGCCTATAAGAAATAAAATTATTAGAAAGAATTTCATTATCCAAAACAGAGGAGTTAAGCCAAGTTTCAGAGAATGCTAATATGTCAGCCGAAAGGGTTTGCCTGTCGCAGAATAGTTTTGAGAGCTTGGTAAGAAGTCCTCTTACATTTTGATAATGAATGCAAAGACTAGACGTTATTAGTTTTTTGAAGCAGAAGATACATTAGGAAGGTGGACAGGCAAAGGACGGGAGCGCCTATTGGCCGCAAACTCGTGTACAACTAGGCCCTCCGGCCAAAAGTTAGGGTCAACCATAACTTAGAAATACTAATTTGGTATTGTAATTTTAAACGAGGAGATTTCGCGAGGTCTAGAAACCATAAACTTTTGAATTGAAACTTTAGCAGGGCATATATTACCAATATAAGCTGCCACAGACGACTCAGAAGTTTCTGGAGCAAGCCTAGAAATAAATAATTGTTTGCGATGAGGCACTACAGTTAGTGGAGGCGGAGGAGCATTGGGATCCGCAAGTGATTGAGAGCCAGCATGATCCTGTAATTGATCAGAGTTCCCGTGAGGGATAGTTTGAGGTACACCAGGGCTTGTAATGGGTACTTCAATCTGAAAAGAAGAGCATAAAGAGGGACAAGAAGATGATGTAGGCGAAAGTAAAATGGGAGAAGTTGTAATAGTGCGGGCGACTGCTTATGAGGCAACTCCAGGGTACATTTCTTGGGCAATTCCTTAGAAGCTGGACCAAACTTGAATTGCGACAGTAAATATATGCTAGAGTCACACTCGTTAGACAGCTGTATGGCGATTTTATTTAAAGAAAGAAACTTTAAACGAAGTTAGTATAGTTAGTATAGTGGTTGAGAAAAACGGTCTTATTTAATTTGCGGGGGCGTGGCAGAAATTTGGAACAAACTCGATAACTGTACGTATGTACAGTACTACATAGAAAATAGATCGTCTCGGCTGTTGATGCTCAACAATATATATACTTTATGGGGTCGGAAAAGTTTCTTTCTGCATGTTACATACATTTTGGTGACTTTGATATATAATTTCACCCTATGAGTGTATGGTATAATAAGAGTGCACAACAATACTTTGTAACCGAATTGGAGTGCTAGACTAAACTGATCGAATAATAATAATAATAAGGATATAAAGAAAACTTTGAAAAGACTTTATGTCAGTGCTAACAAGACATCCTCCGATGGTGTCGAGGTTGTTATCCGCTCTGATTGCAAATGGATGATCCTTCTGCGTAGGTATTCCTACAACTTCAAAGCAACCGGAAGATAAACAAAAAGTATATAGTTGAACATTACAAATAATTAATTTAATTTTAAACAAATAGTATTAGCTGAGTCAATCTTCCCACGAGACATCTCTCACAATGTTATCTTTTTAACATCACGCATCACGCGCTGCGCTCATACTAAAGCCAGTACACGTACCAAATATGGTATCTCTAGCTAGTATAGTCTCGGTTGTATTTCATTTTCGGGTGCGGAAGTGTGCGCGACAAACATTTGAAATAAACTCCATAACTATACCACACATAGCACATGACTCTACATACCAAATTTGGTGGCTCTAGCTCTTATAGTCTCCTAGATCTAGGTCTTCACACAGATGGACGGACTTACGGACGCCCGGACGGACAGACAAAAATAGCAAGAGCGATTTGGTTGTTGATCCTGATCAAAAATATATGTACTCTATGGAGTCGAAGAAGCTTTCGTCTACCTGTTACATATATATTTGCGACTTAAATATACCATTTCACCCTATGTGTCCATGGTATTAAAGGTCTAATTTTCGCTAAAAAAAAAAGGGCAACAATCATAAGCTAGTGCAATGCGTCGAGTATAGCATGCCATTTTATATTATGTTTATATGACAGCCATGCATTACAGTTATCAGATCTTCATGAAATTTGGTATGCCATTTTATATTGGGGTTATATGACCGCCATGCATTATAGTTATCAGATCTTTTATTAAATTTAAAAGCAATCCAGTCAAGAGTAACGAAGTTATCGATAATGTCACTTTTCAAACGGTCGTTTCTAGGGGATATTTTTAATATTGTCACCCGAACTTGATCGAATTTGGCACATTCATTAACAGATATATTAAACTAACAAATATGAAGTTATATGGTAATACCTTAGAATAGTATGAAGTGACTTGGAAAAGTCACTGTTCGTGAGTTTGCCGTTTGTATGGGAGCCGTGCAGTATCTATCAGCTTACATGCCATTTCAGCTCTGCAACTTTTACCGTCTAGGGTTGATGGAAAGACGGACATTTTGACATTTTGTATATGGTCGGAGGTGCTTCCTTCTATGCATTCGACACTTCTGACCAAAATTAATATACCCTATTTGCAACGGTATAAAAAATATATAAAAAAATTAGTTAAAGAAGTCTTGGCGATTCTGGTATACTTTGAACCAATTGGTCATTTTCTGAGTTGCGAGGACCAAATGTGCTTACGAAGGTAAAGAAATTCTGCGTTAAATGCTGCTTAGCACACATTTGTATCTCATTATCTTCCTCAATTCTACAAGCACAGAAGCACATGACAGACCGACAGACACGAGAACAAGGAAATATTTTGCGATCGGAAAAGCTTTCTTCTTTCTCTACACATTTAGGCGACTTTAATCTCAACAAGCTATAAAAACCAAAATAATAGTGATTTAGTTGCAAAAAGAATATTTTAAAAACATTATGCATATTAGGTTCTTTAAATATCTGCATAACGACAGTAGAGTTTTAAGCTAAATGAACTATTTAGTCTTTTTAAACTTTTTGAGTGCAACCAACAATAAGTATTGCAAAGCTTCTACAGAAAGAAGTTCTTAAAAGAATTAGAAACGAGAAGAAATAAACAAAAGAAATAAAAAACATAGAAATATTCAACAGCGCAATTTAATCTAAACATTTTGATTTGATTAGATATATAAAGACAGAAAACAAAATTTTTATTTATTTATATATTGATGGGAGTAATAAATGTATTATTCTTAATTTAAGTTAAGCTATGAATAAATTAAGTACATTCTTCTATATTTATAACGGAATACTTGTATTGATTATTTAATTAATAATACGAATAAATAAAGTTAATTAATTCAACATAAAAATACCTTTTCTGGAACATTGGTATTTTCACCTCATTATACACTTATAAAAATAAGAAACTTAAAGTTAAACATGGCATTCAAAATATATGTATTTAATTATAAAAATTTTATTAAGCCATCACACTTTAAATAAATACTTAAGTAGAAACATAAAGACCCTGAAATGAAACACAGGACAATAAAATATATCCATACATGTAACCTAAAAAAATGTTAAACAAAAATATGTTACATTCAAATAAATTAAATAAAATGGTTTACCGACATAAAATAAATTATTGAATAAATTTTTATCCAATTGCAATGTGTGCGTCAATACTCTCAAAATGGCGATTTCTTGTCTCTCTAAACAAATTTATTCATTGATTTCACTGTTCACATGCTTTTTACAAGCATATATTAGTATCTTGCTCACTGAAGCTTACGAGCAGCCTAGCGCCCCCACCATCCAACGGCCAATTTCGACCTTATAAAAAAACGTTTATATGCATAACTTGGCACTTTTAAGTCCGTTTTTGATTTAAGAGTGCCAAATTTGATCTCACAACGGAGAAAACTACGTGTAATATTCGAGTTTTATCAAATTACGGGGACGGAAAAGAGACGTGGCAAAATGTTTACACATAAAAAATCTGAGCATTTACTGAGCGAATATACATACATATCAAAGTTTGTATCTCTCGTTAGTATATATAGTGGTTGAGAAAATCGGTCTTATTTAATTTGCGGGAGCGTTGGGGGAGTGGCAGAAATTTGGAACAAACTCGAACCCTGTACATACTACGTAGAAAATTTGGTGGCTCTAGCTCTTTTAGTCTCCGAGATTTACTGGGTCATACGGCCGGACGTCTAGATCGTCTCGGCTGTTGATGCTAATCGAAAATATATATTCTTAATGGGCTCGGAAAAAGCTTCCTTCTGTCTGTTACATTCATTTTGGTGACGTTAATATACAATTTCGCGGTATGGGTTGTGAGGAACATAATTTGGCAATAATGTCCCACATAACAAACAAGCAACATGCAAGGAACAAGACACTCCAAATAAATTTTGTTGTGCCGAACCTAGCCCAAGAGATATTAGAAATCACAAGGCACGAGAAACAATAGTTACACGGTGCATGGTATAACAAGCGTGCATAACAATATTTTGTAACCGAATTGGAGTGCTAGACTAAACTGACCGAATAATAATAAAAATAAGTATATAAAGAAAACTGTGAAAAGACTTTACGGCATTACTAAAAAGATATCCTCTGATGGTGTCGAGGTTGTTATCCGCTCTGATTACAAACGGATGACCCTTCTGAGTTGGTATTCCTACAACTTCAAAGCAACCGGAAGATAAACAAAAAGTATATAGTTGAACATTACAAATAATTAATTTAATTTTAAACAAATAGTATTAGCTGAGTCAATCTTCCCACGAGACATCTCTCATAATGTAATCTTTTTAACATCACGCATCACGCGCTGCGCTCATACTAAAGCCAGTACACGTACCAAATATGGTATCTCTAGCTAGTATAGTCTCGGTTATATTTCATTTTCGGGTGCGGAAGTGTGCGCGACAAACATTTGAAATAAACTTCATAACTATACCACACATAGCACATGACTCTACATACCAAATTTGGTGGCTCTAGCTCTTATAGTCTCCTAGATCTAGGTCTTCACACAGATGGACGGACTTAGGGACGGACGGACGGACAGACGGATATAGCAAGAGCGATTTGGTTGTTGATCCTGATCAAAAATATATGTACTCTATGGAGTCGAAGAAGCTTTCGTCTACCTGTTACATATATATTTGCGACTTAAATATACCATTTCACCCTAGGTGTCCATGGTATTAAAGGTCTAATTTTCGCTAAAAAAAAAAGGGCAACAATCATAAGCTAGTGCAATGCGTCGAGTATAGCATGCCATTTTATATTATGTTTATATGACAGCCATGCATTACAGTTATCAGATCTTCATGAAATTTGGCATGCCATTTTATATTAGGGTTATATGACCGCCATGCATTATAGTTATCAGATCTTTATAAAATTTGCCACAAATATTAAATTTAAAAGCAATCCAGTCAAGAGTAACGAAGTTATCGATAATGTCACTTTTCAAACGGTCGTTTCTAGGAGATATTTTTAATATTGTCACCCGAACTTGATCGAATTTGGCACATTCATTAACAGATATATTAAACTAACAAATATGAAGCTATATGGTAATACCTTAGAATAGTATGAAGTGACTTGGAAAAGTCACTGTTCATGAGTTTGCCGTTTGTATGGGAGCCGTGCAGTATCTATCAGCTTACATGCAATTTCAGCTCTGCAACTTTTACCGTCTAGGGTTGATGGAAAGACGGACATTTTGACATTTTGTATATGGTCGGAGGTGCTTCCTTCTATGCATTCGACACTTCTGACCAAAATTAATATACCCTATTTGCAACGGTATAAAAAATATATAAAAAAATTAGTTAAAGAAGTCTTGGCGATTCTGGTATACTTTGAACCAATTGGTCATTTTCTGAGTTGCGAGGACCAAATGTGCTTACGAAGGTAAAGAAATTCTGCGTTAAATGCTGCTTAGCACACATTTGTATCTCATTATCTTCCTCAATTCTACAAGTACCAGAGCAGTCCTCCATGTTAAATTTTTTTAATATGACCTTTCTTGTTTTGATGAATCTCGATACTCAGGCAATGTGAGATCTTTTCTAAGGCGTTCATTTCAAAATTGCGTGTTATTTCGGTTTTAAGCTGTGTTAGTAGCTTCTTAGTAGTAGTTAGTAATAGCTTGTTATTCATTGCGACTAAAAGATCTTCGTTACACAATGAAACAATAATAATCCCATTACTTTGTTTTTTCATATACACGCAAGGATCACGTGCAAGTGGCTTCAAGTTCAGTTCCACTTCGTTTTGAACCATTTTCATTTTCCGTAACTATTTCGGGGAATTCTAGTGCAGCCTTTGTATAAGTTCGATGTTTTAGCAGGACCACAAGAAAACACCTCCACTTACAACGTGATACATCATTTATTTTTTCCACGTGTATTTCTTATGCTAATGGTAGCCTGAGTGATCAAGTGTGCGAGGTGTGTATGCGTGCGAGGTAGCTATAAATTAAGCTAGCTATTGTGTCGAGCCACACTCCTAGGTTCCATCGAGAGCCCTTAATAGCATCAGACGCTGTGCTGACTACTCTGCTGACCGCGTCTATTGTGGACCTTGCATTGCGGAATCCATACTGATTGGCGGACAGGCCGCCCCCTGCGTTGATCGCCGCGCTCAGTCTGGCTTTGATGAGGCTTTTCGGCACCTTTCCCACGGAGTCCACGAGACAGATTGGACGATATGGCTACGCATTGAATGCTCATGCTTTATACCTGCTGCCTTTATATGCTGATTAAACTCAATATAATAATTGGTATTAATAATACTAATAATTATTAGTATAATCGGTTCCATTGTCTGATCTAAAACGTTTGAGGTTTTTTCTAAATTTGAGTTCAAAATATTCCTTCAACTCTTTAAATTTGTTAAAGACATCTGATTTACGCAACAAGGTATCGACTACCTCCATGACTACCCACTCGCATTTGTCCACATAAATCGCTGTGGATTAGTTCTAGAATCCATCCTCCATGTACTCTCCCTTTATTTATGACATCTTTTAAATCCTTTTCGTTTAAGTGTCCAAAACGTTCATGCCACTCTCTGATACTGTTTTCTTTCCGACTGCTAAATGGCTTTTCTCACCTAATTACTGGACATGATATAGGTCATGCTTTCGCTGTACAACAAAAACTACTTTACCATTGGGTTCCTGTATTATTTCAGCAAAATTTTTTTGAATAGCACATTGAAGCTATGGTCATACAGTCGACGGCACAAGTATTTTGATAAAAGTTCCTTCTATGCATTCGACACTTCTGACCAAAATTAATATACCCTATTTGCAACGGTATAAAAAATATATAAAAAAATTAGTTAAAGAAGTCTTGGCGATTCTGGTATACTTTGAACCAATTGGTCATTTTCTGAGTTGCGAGGACCAAATGTGCTTACGAAGGTAAAGAAATTCTGCGTTAAATGCTGCTTAGCACACATTTGTATCTCATTATCTTCCTCAACTCTACAAGCACAGGAGCACATGACAGACCGACAGACACGAGAACAAGGAAATATTTTGCGATCGGAAAAGCTTTCTTCTTCCTCTACACATTTAGGCGACTTTAATCTCAACAAGCTATAAAAACCAAAATAATAGTGATTTAGTTGCAAAAAGAATATTTTAAAAACATTATGCATATTAGGTTCTTTAAATATCTGCATAACGACAGTAGAGTTTTAAGCTAAATGAACTATTTAGTCTTTTTAAACTTTTTGAGTGCAACCAACAATAAGTATTGCAAAGCTTCTACAGAAAGAAGTTCTTAAAAGAATTAGAAACGAGAAGAAATAAACAAAAGAAATAAAAAACATAGAAATATTCAACAGCGCAATTTAATCTAAACATTTTGATTTGATTAGATATATAAAGACAGAAAACAAAATTTTTATTTATTTATATATTGATGGGAGTAATAAATGTATTATTCTTAATTTAAGTTAAGCTATGAATAAATTAAGTACATTCTTCTATATTTATAACGGAATACTTGTATTGATTATTTAATTAATAATACGAATAAATAAAGTTAATTAATTCAACATAAAAATACCTTTTCTGGAACATTGGTATTTTCACCTCATTATACACTTATAAAAATAAGAAACTTAAAGTTAAACATGGCATTCAAAATATATGTATTTAATTATAAAAATTTTATTAAGCCATCACACTTTAAATAAATACTTAAGTAGAAACATAAAGACCCTGAAATGAAACACAGGACAATAAAATATATCCATACATGTAACCTAAAAAAATGTTAAACAAAAATATGTTACATTCAAATAAATTAAATAAAATGGTTTACCGACATAAAATAAATTATTGAATAAATTTTTATCCAATTGCAATGTGTGCGTCAATACTCTCAAAATGGCGATTTCTTGTCTCTCTAAACAAATTTATTCATTGATTTCACTGTTCACATGCTTTTTACAAGCATATATTAGTATCTTGCTCACTGAAGCTTACGAGCAGCCTAGCGCCCCCACCAGCCAACGGCAAATTTCGACCTTATAAAAAAACGTTTATATGCATAACTTGGCACTTTTAAGTCCGTTTTTGATTTAAGAGTGCCAAATTTGATCTCACAACGGAGAAAACTACGTGTAATATTCGAGTTTTATCAAATTACGGGGACGGAAAAGAGACGTGGCAAAATGTTTACACATAAAAAATCTGCGCATTTACTGAGCGAATATACATACATATCAAAGTTTGTATCTCTCGTTAGTATATATAGTGGTTGAGAAAATCGGTCTTATTTAATTTGCGGGAGCGTTGGGGGAGTGGCAGAAATTTGGAACAAACTCGAACCCTGTACATACTACGTAGAAAATTTGGTGGCTCTAGCTCTTTTAGTCTCCGAGATTTACTGGGTCATACGGCCGGACGTCTAGATCGTCTCGGCTGTTGATGCTAATCGAAAATATATATTCTTAATGGGCTCGGAAAAAGCTTCCTTCTGTCTGTTACATTCATTTTGGTGACGTTAATATACAATTTCGCGGTATGGGTTGTGAGGAACATAATTTGGCAATAATGTCCCACATAACAAACAAGCAACATGCAAGGAACAAGACACTCCAAATAAATTTTGTTGTGCCGAACCTAGCCCAAGAGATATTAGAAATCACAAGGCACGAGAAACAATAGTTACACGGTGCATGGTATAACAAGCGTGCATAACAATATTTTGTAACCGAATTGGAGTGCTAGACTAAACTGACCGAATAATAATAAAAATAAGTATATAAAGAAAACTGTGAAAAGACTTTACGGCATTACTAAAAAGATATCCTCTGATGGTGTCGAGGTTGTTATCCGCTCTGATTACAAACGGATGACCCTTCTGAGTTGGTATTCCTACAACTTCAAAGCAACCGGAAGATAAACAAAAAGTATATAGTTGAACATTACAAATAATTAATTTAATTTTAAACAAATAGTATTAGCTGAGTCAATCTTCCCACGAGACATCTCTCATAATGTAATCTTTTTAACATCACGCATCACGCGCTGCGCTCATACTAAAGCCAGTACACGTACCAAATATGGTATCTCTAGCTAGTATAGTCTCGGTTATATTTCATTTTCGGGTGCGGAAGTGTGCGCGACAAACATTTGAAATAAACTTCATAACTATACCACACATAGCACATGACTCTACATACCAAATTTGGTGGCTCTAGCTCTTATAGTCTCCTAGATCTAGGTCTTCACACAGATGGACGGACTTACGGACGGACGGACGGACAGACGGATATAGCAAGAGCGATTTGGTTGTTGATCCTGATCAAAAATATATGTACTCTATGGAGTCGAAGAAGCTTTCGTCTACCTGTTACATATATATTTGCGACTTAAATATACCATTTCACCCTAGGTGTCCATGGTATTAAAGGTCTAATTTTCGCTAAAAAAAAAAGGGCAACAATCATAAGCTAGTGCAATGCGTCGAGTATAGCATGCCATTTTATATTATGTTTATATGACAGCCATGCATTACAGTTATCAGATCTTCATGAAATTTGGCATGCCATTTTATATTAGGGTTATATGACCGCCATGCATTATAGTTATCAGATCTTTATAAAATTTGCCACAAATATTAAATTTAAAAGCAATCCAGTCAAGAGTAACGAAGTTATCGATAATGTCACTTTTCAAACGGTCGTTTCTAGGAGATATTTTTAATATTGTCACCCGAACTTGATCGAATTTGGCACATTCATTAACAGATATATTAAACTAACAAATATGAAGCTATATGGTAATACCTTAGAATAGTATGAAGTGACTTGGAAAAGTCACTGTTCATGAGTTTGCCGTTTGTATGGGAGCCGTGCAGTATCTATCAGCTTACATGCAATTTCAGCTCTGCAACTTTTACCGTCTAGGGTTGATGGAAAGACGGACATTTTGACATTTTGTATATGGTCGGAGGTGCTTCCTTCTATGCATTCGACACTTCTGACCAAAATTAATATACCCTATTTGCAACGGTATAAAAAATATATAAAAAAATTAGTTAAAGAAGTCTTGGCGATTCTGGTATACTTTGAACCAATTGGTCATTTTCTGAGTTGCGAGGACCAAATGTGCTTACGAAGGTAAAGAAATTCTGCGTTAAATGCTGCTTAGCACACATTTGTATCTCATTATCTTCCTCAATTCTACAAGTACCAGAGCAGTCCTCCATGTTAAATTTTTTTAATATGACCTTTCTTGTTTTGATGAATCTCGATACTCAGGCAATGTGAGATCTTTTCTAAGGCGTTCATTTCAAAATTGCGTGTTATTTCGGTTTTAAGCTGTGTTAGTAGCTTCTTAGTAGTAGTTAGTAATAGCTTGTTATTCATTGCGACTAAAAGATCTTCGTTACACAATGAAACAATAATAATCCCATTACTTTGTTTTTTCATATACACGCAAGGATCACGTGCAAGTGGCTTCAAGTTCAGTTCCACTTCGTTTTGAACCATTTTCATTTTCCGTAACTATTTCGGGGAATTCTAGTGCAGCCTTTGTATAAGTTCGATGTTTTAGCAGGACCACAAGAAAACACCTCCACTTACAACGTGATACATCATTTATTTTTTCCACGTGTATTTCTTATGCTAATGGTAGCCTGAGTGATCAAGTGTGCGAGGTGTGTATGCGTGCGAGGTAGCTATAAATTAAGCTAGCTATTGTGTCGAGCCACACTCCTAGGTTCCATCGAGAGCCCTTAATAGCATCAGACGCTGTGCTGACTACTCTGCTGACCGCGTCTATTGTGGACCTTGCATTGCGGAATCCATACTGATTGGCGGACAGGCCGCCCCCTGCGTTGATCGCCGCGCTCAGTCTGGCTTTGATGAGGCTTTTCGGCACCTTTCCCACGGAGTCCACGAGACAGATTGGACGATATGGCTACGCATTGAATGCTCATGCTTTATACCTGCTGCCTTTATATGCTGATTAAACTCAATATAATAATTGGTATTAATAATACTAATAATTATTAGTATAATCGGTTCCATTGTCTGATCTAAAACGTTTGAGGTTTTTTCTAAATTTGAGTTCAAAATATTCCTTCAACTCTTTAAATTTGTTAAAGACATCTGATTTACGCAACAAGGTATCGACTACCTCCATGACTACCCACTCGCATTTGTCCACATAAATCGCTGTGGATTAGTTCTAGAATCCATCCTCCATGTACTCTCCCTTTATTTATGACATCTTTTAAATCCTTTTCGTTTAAGTGTCCAAAACGTTCATGCCACTCTCTGATACTGTTTTCTTTCCGACTGCTAAATGGCTTTTCTCACCTAATTACTGGACATGATATAGGTCATGCTTTCGCTGTACAACAAAAACTACTTTACCATTGGGTTCCTGTATTATTTCAGCAAAATTTTTTTTGAATAGCACATTGAAGCTATGGTCATACAGTCGACGGCACAAGTATTTTGATAAAAGTTCCTTCTATGCATTCGACACTTCTGACCAAAATTAATATACCCTATTTGCAACGGTATAAAAAATATATAAAAAAATTAGTTAAAGAAGTCTTGGCGATTCTGGTATACTTTGAACCAATTGGTCATTTTCTGAGTTGCGAGGACCAAATGTGCTTACGAAGGTAAAGAAATTCTGCGTTAAATGCTGCTTAGCACACATTTGTATCTCATTATCTTCCTCAACTCTACAAGCACAGGAGCACATGACAGACCGACAGACACGAGAACAAGGAAATATTTTGCGATCGGAAAAGCTTTCTTCTTCCTCTACACATTTAGGCGACTTTAATCTCAACAAGCTATAAAAACCAAAATAATAGTGATTTAGTTGCAAAAAGAATATTTTAAAAACATTATGCATATTAGGTTCTTTAAATATCTGCATAACGACAGTAGAGTTTTAAGCTAAATGAACTATTTAGTCTTTTTAAACTTTTTGAGTGCAACCAACAATAAGTATTGCAAAGCTTCTACAGAAAGAAGTTCTTAAAAGAATTAGAAACGAGAAGAAATAAACAAAAGAAATAAAAAACATAGAAATATTCAACAGCGCAATTTAATCTAAACATTTTGATTTGATTAGATATATAAAGACAGAAAACAAAATTTTTATTTATTTATATATTGATGGGAGTAATAAATGTATTATTCTTAATTTAAGTTAAGCTATGAATAAATTAAGTACATTCTTCTATATTTATAACGGAATACTTGTATTGATTATTTAATTAATAATACGAATAAATAAAGTTAATTAATTCAACATAAAAATACCTTTTCTGGAACATTGGTATTTTCACCTCATTATACACTTATAAAAATAAGAAACTTAAAGTTAAACATGGCATTCAAAATATATGTATTTAATTATAAAAATTTTATTAAGCCATCACACTTTAAATAAATACTTAAGTAGAAACATAAAGACCCTGAAATGAAACACAGGACAATAAAATATATCCATACATGTAACCTAAAAAAATGTTAAACAAAAATATATTACATTCAAATAAATTAAATAAAATGGTTTACCGACATAAAATAAATTATTGAATAAATTTTTATCCAATTGCAATGTGTGCGTCAATACTCTCAAAATGGCGATTTCTTGTCTCTCTAAACAAATTTATTCATTGATTTCACTGTTCACATGCTTTTTACAAGCATATATTAGTATCTTGCTCACTGAAGCTTACGAGCAGCCTAGCGCCCCCACCAGCCAACGGCCAATTTCGACCTTATAAAAAAACGTTTATATGCATAACTTGGCACTTTTAAGTCCGTTTTTGATTTAAGAGTGCCAAATTTGATCTCACAACGGAGAAAACTACGTGTAATATTCGAGTTTTATCAAATTACGGGGACGGAAAAGAGACGTGGCAAAATGTTTACACATAAAAAATCTGAGCATTTACTGAGCGAATATGCATACATATCAAAGTTTGTATCTCTCGTTAGTATATATAGTGGTTGAGAAAATCGGTCTTATTTAATTTGCGGGAGCGTTGGGGGAGTGGCAGAAATTTGGAACAAACTCGAACCCTGTACATACTACGTAGAAAATTTGGTGGCTCTAGCTCTTTTAGTCTCCGAGATTTACTGGGTCATACGGCCGGACGTCTAGATCGTCTCGGCTGTTGATGCTAATCGAAAATATATATTCTTAATGGGCTCGGAAAAAGCTTCCTTCTGTCTGTTACATTCATTTTGGTGACGTTAATATACAATTTCGCGGTATGGGTTGTGAGGAACATAATTTGGCAATAATGTCCCACATAACAAACAAGCAACATGCAAGGAACAAGACACTCCAAATAAATTTTGTTGTGCCGAACCTAGCCCAAGAGATATTAGAAATCACAAGGCACGAGAAACAATAGTTACACGGTGCATGGTATAACAAGCGTGCATAACAATATTTTGTAACCGAATTGGAGTGCTAGACTAAACTGACCGAATAATAATAAAAATAAGTATATAAAGAAAACTGTGAAAAGACTTTACGGCATTACTAAAAAGATATCCTCTGATGGTGTCGAGGTTGTTATCCGCTCTGATTACAAACGGATGACCCTTCTGAGTTGGTATTCCTACAACTTCAAAGCAACCGGAAGATAAACAAAAAGTATATAGTTGAACATTACAAATAATTAATTTAATTTTAAACAAATAGTATTAGCTGAGTCAATCTTCCCACGAGACATCTCTCATAATGTAATCTTTTTAACATCACGCATCACGCGCTGCGCTCATACTAAAGCCAGTACACGTACCAAATATGGTATCTCTAGCTAGTATAGTCTCGGTTATATTTCATTTTCGGGTGCGGAAGTGTGCGCGACAAACATTTGAAATAAACTTCATAACTATACCACACATAGCACATGACTCTACATACCAAATTTGGTGGCTCTAGCTCTTATAGTCTCCTAGATCTAGGTCTTCACACAGATGGACGGACTTAGGGACGGACGGACGGACAGACGGATATAGCAAGAGCGATTTGGTTGTTGATCCTGATCAAAAATATATGTACTCTATGGAGTCGAAGAAGCTTTCGTCTACCTGTTACATATATATTTGCGACTTAAATATACCATTTCACCCTAGGTGTCCATGGTATTAAAGGTCTAATTTTCGCTAAAAAAAAAAGGGCAACAAACATAAGCTAGTGCAATGCGTCGAGTATAGCATGCCATTTTATATTATGTTTATATGACAGCCATGCATTACAGTTATCAGATCTTCATGAAATTTGGCATGCCATTTTATATTAGGGTTATATGACCGCCATGCATTATAGTTATCAGATCTTTATAAAATTTGCCACAAATATTAAATTTAAAAGCAATCCAGTCAAGAGTAACGAAGTTATCGATAATGTCACTTTTCAAACGGTCGTTTCTAGGAGATATTTTTAATATTGTCACCCGAACTTGATCGAATTTGGCACATTCATTAACAGATATATTAAACTAACAAATATGAAGTTATATGGTAATACCTTAGAATAGTATGAAGTGACTTGGAAAAGTCACTGTTCGTGAGTTTGCCGTTTGTATGGGAGCCGTGCAGTATCTATCAGCTTACATGCCATTTCAGCTCTGCAACTTTTACCGTCTAGGGTTGATGGAAAGACGGACATTTTGACATTTTGTATATGGTCGGAGGTGCTTCCTTCTATGCATTCGACACTTCTGACCAAAATTAATATACCCTATTTGCAACGGTATAAAAAATATATAAAAAAATTAGTTAAAGAAGTCTTGGCGATTCTGGTATACTTTGAACCAATTGGTCATTTTCTGAGTTGCGAGGACCAAATGTGCTTACGAAGGTAAAGAAATTCTGCGTTAGATGCTGCTTAGCACACATTTGTATCTCATTATCTTCCTCAATTCTACAAGTACCAGAGCAGTCCTCCATGTTAAATTTTTTTAATATGACCTTTCTTGTTTTGATGAATCTCGATACTCAGGCAATGTGAGATCTTTTCTAAGGCGTTCATTTCAAAATTGCGTGTTATTTCGGTTTTAAGCTGTGTTAGTAGCTTCTTAGTAGTAGTTAGTAATAGCTTGTTATTCATTGCGACTAAAAGATCTTCGTTACACAATGAAACAATAATAATCCCATTACTTTGTTTTTTCATATACACGCAAGGATCACGTGCAAGTGGCTTCAAGTTCAGTTCCACTTCGTTTTGAACCATTTTCATTTTCCGTAACTATTTCGGGGAATTCTAGTGCAGCCTTTGTATACAATTCTTCCTCTATACGTTCACTTAGATATGCGCTGTTAAAGTCAAATTGATGGAGGTTGTTGACTTTGGCGCTAAGTTCGATGTTTTAGCAGGACCACAAGAAAACACCTCCACTTACAACGTGATACATCATTTATTTTTTCCACGTGTATTTCTTATGCTAATGGTAGCCTGAGTGATCAAGTGTGCGAGGTGTGTATGCGTGCGAGGTAGCTATAAATTAAGCTAGCTATTGTGTCGAGCCACACTCCTAGGTTCCATCGAGAGCCCTTAATAGCATCAGACGCTGTGCTGACTACTCTGCTGACCGCGTCTATTGTGGACCTTGCATTGCGGAATCCATACTGATTGGCGGACAGGCCGCCCCCTGCGTTGATCTCCGCGCTCAGTCTGGCTTTGATGAGGCTTTTCGGCACCTTTCCCACGGAGTCCACGAGACAGATTGGACGATATGGCTACGCATTGAATGCTCATGCTTTATACCTGCTGCCTTTATATGCTGATTAAACTCAATATAATAATTGGTATTAATAATACTAATAATTATTAGTATAATCGGTTCCATTGTCTGATCTAAAACGTTTGAGGTTTTTTCTAAATTTGAGTTCAAAATATTCCTTCAACTCTTTAAATTTGTTAAAGACATCTGATTTACGCAACAAGGTATCGACTACCTCCATGACTACCCACTCGCATTTGTCCACATAAATCGCTGTGGATTAGTTCTAGAATCCATCCTCCATGTACTCTCCCTTTATTTATGACATCTTTTAAATCCTTTTCGTTTAAGTGTCCAAAACGTTCATGCCACTCTCTGATACTGTTTTCTTTCCGACTGCTAAATGGCTTTTCTCACCTAATTACTGGACATGATATAGGTCATGCTTTCGCTGTACAACAAAAACTACTTTACCATTGGGTTCCTGTATTATTTCAACAAAATTTTTTTTGAATAGCACATTGAAGCTATGGTCATACAGTCGACGGCACAAGTATTTTGATAAAAGTTGTTGCTCTCTTTAGCGATTTGTTTTGAAGAAATTGAGTAGTTAACGGGTCTTACTTTATAAGAAATGCATATAACAGTTAATAATAAAGCAAAATGAAAATTTTTTTCTTCAATTGCTCTATGCATTTTCTTAATTTTTGCTTTATTGTCTTTCGTTAGCTGATGAGAGGTGGACAAAAGTATTTTGACATTCTCAGTATTTAGTCTTTAATAGTCTGCTCAAGAGTAAACAATTATCACATGTGGTTATTATTCTTCAATAATTAGTTCAATGGAATAAAAAGTCAATTTTACTTATTTGTTTTGCGACATTATGGGTGAAGCAAATGAATAATAATAAGTGACATGGTCAAGTGTAAAATGGTGGCGAAGTATAACTCTGGTATTTCTGTGGAAAATATCAGTAACTTATACAATGTTTCTCGCCAAATTGTTTATTATCAAATAAACAAGTTTAAAAAACACGAATCCGTCAAAAACCTGCCGCGAAGTGGTAGATCTCGCAAGACAACTGAGACCGCGGATCGTTATATTCTGCGTAAATTTAAAGAAAACCCTTTAGAGATGCCCAAAACAGTTGCCCGGGACCTCGCTGATACGACCGATATTATAATTAGCGAAAGGTCAATTCGTGGGCGCCTCAAGAAAGCAGAGTTTGGAACGTATGTTGCCAGATATATTCCCCAGATTACTGCCAGGAACAAACTGAAACGTCTCGAATTTGCCAAAATATATATTGCTAAAGCTTCCACTGCTCAAAAAAAAGTTTATGAGAGAATGCCAAAAATCACACATCAAAAAAGAAGACCGATTTGTGAAAAAGTTAGCCATTGGGGTGGGTCAGTAATTTTTTGGGGATGCGTTGCTTATAACGGCGTAGGATATTTGGTTCCCGTCGATGGAACCATGGCGAAAGATAAATATTTGACCGTCATTAAAGATCATGCTTTGCGTTCAGGGGATAAACTTATCGGAGAGTTCTTTGTTTACCAGCAGGACAATGCGCCATGCCATAAGGCAAAAATGATAACAAGTTTTTTCAACGAAAATGAAGTAAATGTGCTGGATTGACCACCGCAAAGTCCTGATGTGAACAACATTGAAAACCTATGGGCTTATATTAAGCGACAGGTTGTGCTGATCTCGAAAGGACACGACAGGACACTATTTCTGAGGTTGAAGAGCTCTGGAGACACATTTCGTTGGATTATATGCGTAACTTGGTAGAGTTGGTCCGGAGACGTCTACAAAAAGTAATAAATTCTAAAGGAGGGTATATTTTTTATTAAACATAGTTAACTATACGTTGAAACGTAAAATTGTATTCATTTTTGTTATTTTGGACATTTGTCAAAATACTTTTGCCACCATGCATTTTGGTACTTAAAATTTTCTGATTATTAATGTTTATTTTATCTGGTTAGATTACGACCTATTGAAATTTAAATCAAACCTTGCAGTTTAGCCGGCTCGAAGTCAATCTTCCAAAAGAAGATTATTTCAAAGGCAACACAAAAAGGTGAGCAGGTTGTCTGTAGAGCTATTTCAAGAACTACCAAGTTCTATCATCAGCAGACTTTGCTAAAGAACTCCGGAATTGCAATAGCCATACCATGTCTTCAACGCTAGAATTGGTTGGGAATTGTAACAACCAAATGAAGCGAAAAAAGTTGGTAAAGCCTACAAAACCGAAGACCACCTTTTTGTGCATAGCCTTAGGCGCTA
The DNA here is from genome assembly GCA_018152135.1 of Drosophila paulistorum. NCBI lineage: Eukaryota > Metazoa > Arthropoda > Insecta > Diptera > Drosophilidae > Drosophila > Drosophila paulistorum. The sequence goes on from JAECXG010000803.1 coordinate 10,281,778, forward strand.
TGAAAAATTAGTGTAAGAGCTTCGCCTTACCAAACTAATATCACGACCTGTTATTTCATATACGGTATATTGTACCACATAGAAAAAGGATTTTTTTGGAATAAAAATTCCAAAGTAACGGCGTGCCTTCCGTTGGTGTTATCTGGTTAGATTACGACCTATTGAAATTTAAATCAAACCTTGCAGTTTAGCCGGCTCGAGGTCAATCTTCCAAAAGAAGATTATTTCAAAGGCAACACAAAAAGGTGAGCAGGTTGTCTGTAGAGCTATTTCAAGAACTACCAAGTTCTATCATCAGCAGACTTTGCTAAAGAACTCCGGAATTGCAATAGCCATACCATGTCTTCAACGCTAGAATTGGTTGGGAATTGTAACAACCAAATGAAGCGAAAAAAGTTGGTAAAGCCTACAAAACCGAAGACCACCTTTTTGTGCATAGCCTTAGGCGCTATGAAAAATTAGTGTAAGAGCTTCGCCTTACCAAACTAATATCACGACCTGTTATTTCATATACGGTATATTGTACCACATAGAAAAAGGATTTTTTTGGAATAAAAATTCCAAAGTAACGGCGTGCCTTCCGTTGGTGTTATCTGGTTAGATTACGACCTATTGAAATTTAAATCAAACCTTGCAGTTTAGCCGGCTCGAGGTCAATCTTCCAAAAGAAGATTATTTCAAAGGCAACACAAAAAGGTGAGCAGGTTGTCTGTATAGCTATTTAAAGAACTACCAAGTTCTATCATCAGCAGACTTTGCTAAAGAACTCCGGAATTGCAATAGACATCCATGTCTTCAACGCTAGAATTGGTTGGGAATTGTAACAACCAAATGAAGCGAAAAAAGTTGGTAAAGCCTACAAAACCGAAGACCACCATTTTGTGCATACCCTTAGGCGCTATGAAAAATTAGTGTAAGAGCATCGCCTTACCAAACTAATATCACGACCTGTTATTTCATATACGGTATATTGTACCACATAGAAAAAGGGTTTTTTTGGAATAAAAATTCCAAAGTAACGGCGTGCCTTCCGTTGGTGTTATCTGGTTAGATTACGACCTATTGAAATTTAAATCAAACCTTGCAGTTTAGCCGGCTCGAGGTCAATCTTCCAAAAGAAGATTATTTCAAAGGCAACACAAAAAGGTGAGCAGGTTGTCTGTATAGCTATTTCAAGAACTACCAAGTTCTATCATCAGCAGACTTTGCTAAAGAACTCCGGAATTGCAATAGCCATACCATATCTTCAACGCTAGAATTGGTTGGGAATTGTAACAACCAAATGAAGCGAAAAAAGTTGGTAAAGCCTACAAAACCGAAGACCACCTTTTTGTGCATACCCTTAGGCGCTATAAAAAATTAGTGTAAGAGCTTCGCCTTACCAAACTAATATCACGACCTGTTATTTCATATACGGTATATTGTACCACATAGAAAAAGGGTTTTTTTGGAATAAAAATTCCAAAGTAACGGCGTGCCTTCCGTTGGTGTTATCTGGTTAGATTACGACCTATTGAAATTTAAATCAAACCTTGCAGTTTAGCCGGCTCGAGGTCAATCTTCCAAAAGAAGAGTATTTCAAAGGCAACACAAAAAGGTGAGCAGGTTGTCTGTATAGCTATTTCAAGAACTACCAAGTTCTATCATCAGCAGACTTTGCTAAAGAACTCCGGAATTGCAATAGCCATACCATGTCTGCAACGCTAGAATTGGTTGGGAATTGTAACAACCAAATGAAGCGAAAAAAGTTGGTAAAGCCTACAAAACCGAAGACCACCTTTAGCAACTTTTTTCGCTTCATTTGGTTGTTACAATTCCCAACCAATTCTAGCGTTGAAGACATGGTATGGCTATTGCAATTCCGGAGTTCTTTAGCAAAGTCTGCTGATGATAGAACTTGGTAGTTCTTTAAATAGCTATACAGACAACCTGCTCACCTTTTTGTGTTGCCTTTGGAATAATCTTCTTTTGGAAGATTGACCTCGAGCCGGCTAAACTGCAAGGTTTGATTTAATGTTTATTTTAGGAATTCTTTTTTGGGTTAAATAAACTACGGATATTTATATCTTTTCACCAAAATTATTTCTTTTCTATTTTATGGTCTTTTATAAAAAACTTTAACATATTCTCTGAAAATTTTGCTTGTCAAAATACTTATGCCGTCGACTGTATATCTTCGCTATTGATAGTAGATTTTCTGTAAGAGGTTTGCAGAAAAGTTACAATTTGGTTTAAATGTTCCCGACCCGATTTCATTGATCGCTTTAGTTTCGCCGTTTGCTGGTTTTTTATTTTCTTATCGTTCAACTGTTTTTTTTTCGTGTTGTCGTTGTCTTTTTCTTTTCTTCTTTGCTACACAAGCAAGACCTACCGAGATGCTACACAATCAACGTAAAAAATTGGCAATTCGGTGCCACAGAGACACAAAATTCTTTCTAGAACTTATCTTACCACAACTTTTGCTCTATTTACTTTCTTTCACACTATTGTGTATGCATCAACTTATTGACGCAATGGAAGCGTGCTGGGCCCATAACCTGTTGAAATTAATTCAACTTAAAGGGTTTACAGAGTTATTGATGGATAAATTTGTGAGGAATACAAAATTTGTGGTACAACTTAGAAAGAACTACTGGCACATACGTTGCCATGCATGAAAGTGTTACTTATGCATATAAGGTTGCCAGATGGGCGGATGCCAAAGCAGGCTGCCAAATATATTCCCAATAAAAACAAAATTTTGATTTATTCATATATTGATCGCATTAATAAAGTAATAACAGAATTTAATTGTTTAAATAGTATTATGAATACTAAACTATAGTACTATGAATAAATTAAGCACATTCTTCTATATTTATAAAGGAATATTTGATTATTCAATTAATAATACGAATAAGTAAAGTTAATTAATTCAACATTAAAATACCCCTTTTCTGAAACATTGTTATTTTGACCTCATTATACACTTATAAAAATAAGAAATTTAAAGTTAAACATGGCATTGAAAATATATGTATTTAATTGTAACAATTTGACACTGTTAATAAATACTTAAATACAAACAGAAAAACCCTGAAATAAAACACGGGACAATAAAATATACATATGTCGGGACGTCAAGACTTTTGCTTATTTCACTCATGTTTTAATTTATAATGTTCACTTTATACTTTTTAATTTCACTTGCACTTTTTACTGTAGTGTTAGTTCCCAGGGGGTTTGTTCACTGAGCTCTCTAGCCCGAGGCCCCTCTTTATATAGGACCTGACCTGAAGACAGATTTTTTTTTAAACATGTTACTAAAGCAAAGATGCTTGTCATCCTTCAAAGTCAACATTCCCAGCAACATTCCAGATGTCAGTCTGTAGCCGCTGCAAAGGTAATACCAGGGCTACAATTGACATGCCTGTCAACTATCTAGTAGGCTTTAACTTATTAGTCACTTTAATCGACACGGCCATCCTGACCTTTACACGTCCTCGTGTAATATTTTAATTTTTAATTTCAAACTTTCCAAACTTTATTTATCGTCTACCTTACGGAATTCGGTCGTCGTCTCTCCTAGACGGATAACCATCGTCTCTCCTATCGGATAACCAATCATCGTCACTGCTAGACGGATAATCATTCTGACATTCACTCGTCCTCGATAAAATATTCAGCTTCTTTCATACAAACATTTCTTTCATACAAAATTTTACATTTATTCTTACTATAAACATCTTTATGCAAATTACAAAACTCAAATAATTTTTTTTTTCAACATATTAATTTTACATTTCTTCCGACCAAAATGTCAAACTGAATTCATAATTTCAATCATCGTCTCACTATCCGACACGGCCATCCTGACCTTTACACGTCCTCGTTTAACCCAGACCGTCAATGAACTAATATTACCGAAGTGTTATTGAAATAGCCATTTCTTATTCAGACTTAAATTAAACATCATTTCTTTCTTAATTTACACAGTATTTTAGATCATTATAAATCAACCCATTTATTCCATTCCAAATTTATTTCTGTACTAATAATACTTTTCAATACTTTTCATAGTAATTCATTTACATTATTCATCAAATAATCTTTACATTATTTATCTTTTCAACTTCGTTTCGCTCTTTTTTTTAATATTTTTTTTTGCAAAAAAACCAACTTCTCTTGGAACAGACCACCGATAATAGCGATCGATAATCGTATATGTCAATATGCACTTCATTTTACATTTCTTATTCTTCAAACATTTATACTGTCTATTTCAACAGCTTCCATACCGTCTCTTTCAACGGTTTCCATACTGTCTATTTCAACAGCTTCCATACCGTCTCTTTTAACGGTTTCTCTTGTTTCAATACTGTCTCTTTCAACAGTTTCTTTTTCTTTTTACTGTCTCTTTCAACAGTTTCGCTTTTTTCAGTACTGTCTCTTTCAACAGTTTCTTTTTCAATTACTTAATCAGTTCCATATTAAGGATTCGAAATTCGACTGCAGTAATTTTTAATTATGATTTCCTTTTGATTATGAGCATGGTTCCGTCAAGAGCGCCACACGCCATGTTCCAACTTTCGTTTTTCACTCGTGCTTGCTCAATGACGCAGTCATCTCTAATCTCAAAACCATAGATATTTTTCATTACATATCCTCTTAGGGATACCATTCACGCAGGCGGAACACGTGGCAATTTTCTCTAATCCTCATGGCAATACGTTTTCCTAATATGCAATGCTATTTTGTCGATATCAATCTCTGTATCGCACGGCGAAATCAAGCTCAAAGGATGTGTCTTTTTTTTATCTGTAAGGACTTGCTTTGGTTACACTATTAACTGTGCAATTCAAATCAAGTTGTACCTCGCCAAGAGCATCCCACCACGACCGGGGGCCCGATTCGACCGCGGACAAAAGAGATTAAAGGGAACCCATTTGCATTTCTTATTTCTGCTCTTTACGTGTATGTGCGCCATGCGCTTCTCTTCTCTATGTTCTATCGTAAAGTCAAAATATTGTAAATACGCCCACCAACGGAGTACTAATGGCCTTGGATCCGTCTTTGTTCTTGATGCTTTCATGGAATTATAATCCGTATACACAACGAATTCACGGCCAATCAAATACTGTAGAAAATGCTTAGCTGACCCAACTAGACGTGATATCTGGACTCTGCAGAAGAGGTTTTCTTACGAACGTATTCCACTACATGAGGATTGCCATTAACGACGTATTAACATAGCACAATAACCATGAGAACTAGCATCTGTATGTACTTCCATTGGAAATTGTGGATCATATATTTTCAGTACTGGCTTATTAGGGCGAATAGAATAGACATGACTATCTTCCTAATTGTTTCCAAATGGTCATCCCAACCAAAGACGTTTTTGGTCGCAATTAGCAAGTATATCGGTTTCATAACCTGAGAGAATTGATGAATAGATTTTCGAAAATAAGACGCTAATCCAATAAATTGTCTCACAATACTAAATGTTGAAGGCGGTCTCAAAGACGTTAGTGCTGTGATCTTCTGCGGATTAGGTCTCGTACCTCAGATACTGCACCGTAGTCTTAAGGAACTCATACTTCGAAATGTTAAATGAAAATCCAGTCTCGGTTAGTACCTCCAAAACGACCTTACTATTGTTGATGATACTATGATAATATCATCCATGTAGACTATCATATATATATGCTAAATTTCCCAAAGTGTTTAATACGGCTCGCTGAAAAACGAAAGGAGGCAAAACGGCATTGTTAAATACTCGTACTGCTCCTCAGGTGTTACAAACGCAGTTTATTAGTCATATCCAAACACGTAAAATATTTTGCGGACAAAAGAGATTAAAGGGAACCCATTTGCATTTCTTATTTCTGCTCTTTACGTGTATGTGCGCCATGCGCTTCTCTTCTCATAAATTTTAATAATTACATAAATAGTTATTGAACGTTTAAAAAATACACTAAATATTGGCGTTTTTTTAACTTTGGTGGAATACAACTAACAAGTATCACCTAGTATCACTACCGGACTACATACACTAGGTCGGTGAAATATTTACCTATCAGATGTATATAGTCCCAACATGCGGAGAGGTGCGACAGCGACGCGTCGCCAATACCCCGTATTATAATATGATTGTTGTACAGTTTGCCATCAAATTTAACGGCAACACTGCTTCGGACAAGAGAGCACTCAGCTCCGGAGTCGAAACAAACTGGAAAGGTCTCACCTCGGTGTGTCATAACTCTCATTGGCTCAGACACAGAACACTAATCTTCTCCTGTCCTGTCAACTATCTAGTAGGCTTTGACTTATTAGTCACTTTAATCGACATATATGTGTGTAACTAAAAAAAATTTTAAATTCAAAATATGTTACATTATTATAAATTAAATAAAGTGGTTTACCGACATAAAATAATTTATTGAATAAATTTTTATCCAATTGCAATGTTTGCGTCAATACTCTCAAAATGGCAATTTTTTGTCTCTCTAAACAGATTTGGCAATTTCTTTGTCTCTCTAAACCAAAAATCTGTTCATTATAATAATGTGCAACCACGCTAGGTGAAAATCGGGCTAGGTGAAATTTAGATTGACGACTAGTTGGTGTGGTGGTCATATTCTCGACTCGCAGGTGCTCTTTAGCATACTTCATTTAAAATAAATAAGTGTGCACAACAATATTTTGCAACCGAATGGGAGAGCTTGATCGAATAATAATAATAATAAAAAACCTGAGCGCCGGGGCTAATTTCAACCGCTTCAAAGTTTTTTGTATACCCTTGCAACTTTCTTGGTAGCTCTTTCCTTTCCCATAGCCATCAATGGGGAAAACAATTTTATCAAAAAAGTCACTCTTTTTGACCCTATCTTAATCAAATTCGGCACAGTCGCTAATAGGTGTAATAAACTCACGAGTATTAAATTTCACGACTCAGAAAATAGCGAAGTTATTGAGAAAAGTCACTGTTCGTGGCTTTGTAGGGGAGATATATGATGTAGTGGTCCGATAATAAGGTATAATAAGGATATAAAAAAAACTCTGAAAAGACTTTCCGGCATTGGTAAAAAGATATCCTCTGATGGTGTCGAGGTTTTTATCCGTCCTCCCTACCTTACAAATTGCAAATGAATTGCCCTTCTGTGTGAGTATCCCTACAACTACAAAGCTAGCGGAATCTAAAGAAAAATCCTCTAGTTAAACATTACAAACAATTTATTTATTTTTAAACAAAATTTTATCTTTAAACATAATTCTTTCGCATTGTTTCGAATTTAGATTTTTGTTTACTTATGTTGACTCAGGAAAATTACATACTAATGCATAAAAAAGAAAATAAAATGCATTTGGCAATTTCAAAACAAAATTACAAATTTAAAAATTAATATTGAAAAGTAACAAATAAAGTAATAAAGTATTTCATGTCTCGAATCTGGTTTAGTATAAACTGTTTGAGTAATCACTCGAGATTAACCGAATATCGTAGGTTGGGTGGCTAGTATCGCTCAATCGACGATCACTGAGAAGCGAAAACAAAAAAACACAATCATCGCTGACTTCTTCGCTCTGCTACCAATTTTAGTTATCGTTATTTCAAATACACGAGCAGTGAGTTTTCTCAATAACTTAGGTATTTTTTGCGCTATTATCATAAAAATATTATGAATTTATTATTAATATTTCTTAGTTTTGTGTGGCTATTAATGAGTATACCAAATTTGATCGAGATCGATTGACTACATCATAGAGCTCTAATAGGAAAATCGGCGGTAAGCACTGAATTTGATCAATAACTTCATTATTTGTTATATAAAGATTTTAGGACTTTCTCGTAAACATTTGACTTCTTATATTTTACTGTTAGACGTAGTCTTACAACGCTCAGTACGAACAAGTGGCCCAAATGACACCAGGTCCGAGCCTGTTATGAATGACCCTAAGCAAAGTTAGTGTTACAACCTCTACCCACTCCGACCTAAAGGCAAAGGCATATTACATATATAAACAAAAAATAAACTAAAGAAATAGAAAATATTAAATGTATTAAAAGATTAGGTTATACAAAAGAGGCCAGGATGGGTTAACATAAAAATTACTACAATTAATAATGAGCAAAGAAGAACAAGAGCACAGTTTTCATAACCGGAAGCGATGTTTCCGAACCGATAACGTAGCAAAATCTGTTGGAGTGGCTACATAGTATACGAAAAGGTTCATGCAGAGCAAAGTTAGTTGTTCCTACTTCCGTGTAAGCGGTGTGTAATTACGTGCCCTTCAAAATGAAACAGAAATAATAATTTGGCTCAACAGATCGCAGAAGTTAATCTCACCATACAAAAGTTTGTAAAGAAAAATTACACCAAGCATAATTCTACGATTAGTTAAAGAAGGTAGGTTAATTAACACAAGTCGACTATAAAAATATGGTAGTTGTACATATGGATCTCAGTGCAAATCACGAAAGGCAAAAAGTAAAAACTATTTTTGTACAAGTTCTAATTTGTTTTTATAAAATTCATATTGAGGAGACCAAACACAAGATCCATGAAGTATAAAATATTTTAGTAGTATGTGGATCCTTGAACTCTTTCGACCAGCGCTTTATAAGGCCAAGTACACACTTAGCCCTAATAACAGTACTTCATATATGGTGATTAAAACTAAGTTTGCGGTCTATTAGGACCCCCAAATCTTTAACAACCAAAGAAGTATTATTAATTGTTCCTACGGTAAATTAGTTAAAAAGTAACTCCCGAAGCAAACCTCTATAAAAGAACATCATTTTGCACTTAGAACAGTTAATCGATAACTAGTTAGCCCTACATCACTTCTAAAAAGCATTCATGTCAGCTTGCAGGGTGTGGCATTAAAAAGAGTCTACGATGCGATTAGCGATTTTTACATCATCGGCATACATAAGAACTCTGGAATTAGAAAGCACGGTTGGGAGATCAATAATGAAAATGGTGTGGAGTAAGGGCCAAGCTTGCTGCCTTTTGAGGCTCCCGATTCAACATAAATGATCTTAAAAAAATAAAAACTAAAATAAAACCCTCTGCTTTCTATTGATTAGATATTGTAAACATCAAGCAAGAAGAGCATTTGGAAAGCCAATCAAATCGAGCTAATGTAATAGTAAGGCATGGTTAACAGAATCAAAAGCTTTTGCTGAAATCTGTATTTATAAGACATTTGTGAAGAGGTAAAATAAACGAGTCCTTCCATAAAGTTTGAGACTCGGACAATGTAACGGACAACTCAAGATGCTTAGGTAAAGGTGAACACAATGACTCCGCACAGAACCTCAGGATACAAGCGGCAATATCATCTGGGGTTTACCGGCTTAATCGTCATTAGTTCCTTAGCTACCGAATTTTCCGTTATAATAAAATTAAGAATGCAGTTGGATTTCGTGTTAGGATATGGATATATCGGACTAGACTTGTACTTAGTTGATATGTACGTAATCGAAAAGAAGTTAACAAATAAAGCAGAAATAGGTTGATCAGAAGAGTGCGAAACATTATTAAAAACTGCAAACGATAGAAAGAAGATAGAATTTCGCTTTGAGTTATCTAAACTGTAGAACTCTTTGGGATTTTCGGAGAATTGCAACTTGCATCGTTGTAAGTAATTTATTTCACAGGCCAACATGATTTTTGCTGACGTTAACTTGAGATGTGTTCTTAGCTAATTCGGGTACGCTGATTCTCACTGCATACTTGGTTTTTGTCCATCACGTCCAGATACAGAAATCAGGGGATCTGGGTTCGGAAAATGGGCACCCAAAACTATGCTATAGAAAGTTTAAAACAACCTTTTTAACTTTTTTATCAGATTTCGGAATATCCAGTGTAAGAAAAATAGCTCTTGTTTGCGATCATTACTAATAAACAATTGGTAAGATCTATAAGAGTTCCATAATTGTTTAAAATTAAAAAGCAGCCAATTCTTGAAATCTCTATAGCATACTTTGTGGTTCAAAATTAAATCAATATAGAACCATATCCAAACTGTAAGATATTATGCTTTATAACAAAGAAGTACTGCCTTGATATTTTGTAAATTGCTATTAAATAATACTTAATATATTAATAGGTTAAAATAAAACTGTTTTTAGCTTAATATTATATTTATATTATACAATAAAATACTGCAAATGCGGTCGATTTGAATAAGTTTAACACACTTTTCTCGAAAACCTGACGTGATGGACAAAAACTAAGTACAGGGCCGTGCTCAGCAGCCCTCAATTACTATAGGACACCTATTGAACTTAAAACACTTTTTCATGACCTCAAATATGTCAGCCTGTTATTAAAGCATTCAGAATTAGAAACAATAAAAATCGATTTAGCAACCAAGTAACGAGAAATATCTGATGATAGACCCGTGACTTTATACTTTTTGTAATAGAATTAGAGTAGAGATTGTTCAGTTTTGACAACCCCCACGTAAAGCATTGTGATTTTAGGGGTACACAGTCATTAAAGATTGACAATGTGGTATAAAATAAATAAATGTATAAATTAGTCCAGTCGGTGTTAAGAAAGGCATTGTTTAGTGCGACAAAGTCAGTCTTTCGAAAACTTCGGGTGCGTACCGTAGGATTACACAGAGACTTCAAAGTCTGTTGTCGCCTTGGCCAGAATTTAGTCCGATTTCGTCTTAGCATCTTCTTTCACCCACTGCACAGCATGTTCTTCTGTCTTTACACATGTATTGTTCACATATCGCCACGTATCATTTTTGATCAAAAGTGCTTCCATTGGAAATTTCCAAGTATAAAAATTTAGTTTGCCTAATCGCTCTATACGTACACTTGTGTTACTAATTTTTCTGTTCCTCTTCTTATCGTTCAACGGGTTTTTTTCATGTTGTCTTTCACCACAATTTTTACTCTTTTTACTTTCTTTTACACTATTCTGTATGCATCAACTTATTGGCGCAATGGAAGCGGACTGGGCCCATTACCTGTTGTGCTTTATTCAACTTAATTGGTTCACAGAGTTATTGATGGATATATTTTTGAGGAATACATAATTTGTGGTACAACTAAGACAGAACGACACTTGGCCGTAACAAAAATTATTATCTCATATATATTGCAGTGATTCAGATGGACAGAAGGACAGTGATTCAGATGCTTAATCGTATCTCACCCTAATCAACCTAAATCATCTTATAAGTTGGATCCTATCAACGGCAACCCCCAACAGGAACCAGTGGACGGACTCAACATCATAATTGGCGCCCAACCGAAATTGGATTACCCTCTAAGAATTCACACCCTACAAACATGTAAGTGACTGTTCGAAAAAAATAGAGACATTAGAGACGCGCATTGCTTACCTCACAGAAAACTGTGCTAAATTTCGATGCAATCGTTTCTAGCCTTCTAGGCCTTCCTGCCATACGCCGATAAAACGTCTCTGCGCGTTCTCAGGCATCAATTAGAAATGGTTAGGCAAGGCGACCTAGAGTTAGCGCAGTACTATGAAGAGGTTGAGAAAAAACTCACTCTTATTACGAACAAAATTGCCATGACGCATGAGGGGCAAGCAGCGGTCATTCTTAATACAGGAATTAGGAGCGATGCTCTGCACGCCTTCATGGCAGGCCTTAGGAGGCCTATTAAGGCACAGGAAAAACATTTTGAGAAAAACCCCCACTTTACAGGAAAACAGGGCCAAAATAGACCCCAACAGGGTGAGCAGGGACCAGCCTCAAACAAAAAACAAAGTCGAGCCTAAGACCAATTACAACCGATGGATGTTGATTCATCAGTTTGCAAGCTGAGACAGCAGACTAGTTGGAGTAAAGCCCACAGTAGCGCCACTTACGGCGAATCTCAAAAGAGTAAGAATTAATCAGAGCATATGACCGGGCAGAGTCGCCAGAATGTTAACAACATTTCTCAAAAAGACTCAGCCTAAGACCAACAATATGCGAGTATTGCAAAGTCCGCAGTCGTAGATGCTAGAGATGAGGTTGACTCTATACCGGACAATGATTTGTTAAATCATTGCCGTTCGTCGAGCGACAGTTGGCTGGTAGAACACTAAAAATTCTAATCGACACCGTGGCGGCAAAGAATTATGTGAAACCCGTAAAGGAGGTAAGAAACATAACACTTGTCGATACCCCATTTGCTGTGAGCTCCAATCCTGGGTAAGAAGTGTACTCCAAGCTTGAGTGTAGCCGATTTTGTTAACAACGAAATCTCTCAGTTGTTAAAAGACGGCATTATAAGACCACCTCGGCCTGAGTACAACAGTCCTGCATGGGTTGTTGACAAAAAGGGCTTTGACTCAAATGGTAACAAAAACAAACGACTCGTCATTGACTTTCAAAAGTTAAACGAGCGAAACATTGTCGACCGGTACCCAATGCCAAGCATTCCAATGAATCTAGCGAATCTTGGAACGGAAAAAATGTTCACAACTTTGGACTTAAAATCTTTATCTAGCTGAAAAGGATCGCGCGAAAACGGCGTTCTCAGTAAACGGAGGGAAATACGAATTCTGTCGCTTACCCTTTGGTTTGAAAAATGTAGAAAACATATTTCAGAGAGCGATCGATGATGTTCCAAAGGAAAAAATCGGGAAAATATAAAATATTTTTGAAAATGAAGCCAAGTATGTCAAACACATTGACACTGTGCTCCAGCTGCTTTGCGACATGAGAGTGTCGAAAGAAAAGACAAAATTTTTTAAAGAAGCGTTATCATCTAAGATCGTTTAAATGTCTGTCAAGGTGCAATCAATTAAAGCCAATAGTTTGACAAAGTAGGATGGGTACAGAAAGGGTTAGCATGCAACACCTTTAGCACTAATCTGCAGAGAAGTCTCCGCACAATTAATGGTATCCCGATCTGGTTCAACATTTTGCTTTTTACATCTCTGTAGTTTCTGATAGTGCACTTAATATTTTTCTGTAAGATCCGTACATATGCCTAGAGTAGGAAAGAACCCTCTCTCATACGACAAGCTAAGCAAGAGCAACGCTCGAAATGCACGATCCCGATCTTTAGCAAACACTTGTGTTATCGTTAGCAAAGTAGAAAAATTAGGCAGCTAACAACTACACGTGCACATGGTATATCGCTACACAACAGCTCACATTTTCTGTGTAACAAAAACACACAAATGCGAGAATTAAAAAGCGAATGGCATTTATTGAAGAACGTAACGCTCAAATTCATTACAAGCCAGGGAAAGAAAACCTGGTGACAGATGCCTTATCACGGCCAAATGTGAATGCCCTACAAGATGAAAACCAATCATGTGCTACCACCGTCCACAGTGAGCTTTCCTTGACCTACACAATCGAGACAAGGGACAAGCCTGTTAATCTTTTTAGGAACCAAATAATCCTAGAAAAGGCGCGCTACAACTTGCATCGGATACTAATTCTATTTGGCAGCAAAACTCGTCATATGATACAATTCATAGACAAGAACGATCTCCTTGAATCCTCAATGCTTGTAGTGAACCGTGATGTTGTAAATGCATTCAATTGCAATCTTCCTACATTAGCCTCCTTTCAACATGAATTAGTGCGACTTTTCCCCACACTGATATAACCAACAAAGATGATAAAATTCAGATAGTTAATACCGAACATAATCGCGCACATAGAGCGGCGCAAGAAAATATCAAACAAATACTTCTGAGTATTACTTCCCAAAAATGGCCACATCCCCCAAATCTTTAACAACCAAAGAAGTATTATTAATTTTTTCTACGGTAAATTATTTAAAAAGTAACTGGCTGCTTCGGGAGAACCTCTATAAAAGAACATCATTTTGCACTTAGAACAGTTAATCGATAACTAGTTAGCCCTACATCACTTCTGAAAAGCATTCATGTCAGCTTGCAGGGTGTGGCATTAAAAAGAGTCTACTATGCGATTAGCGATTTTTACATCATCGGCATACATAAGAACTCTGGAATTAGAAAGAACGGTTGGGAGATCAATAATGAAAATGTTGTAAAGTAACGGCCAAGCTTCCTGCCCTTTGAGGCTCTGCATATATGATACATTTGTGAAGAAGTAAAATAAACGAGTCCTTCCATAAAGTTTGAGACTCAGACAATGTAACGGACAACACAAGATGCTTAGGTAAAGGTGAACACAATGACTCCGCACAGAACCTCAGGATACAAGCGGCCATATCAATATCTGGGACCGTTGAGTTTACCGGCTTAATCGTCATTAACCGAATTTTCCGTTATAATAAAATTAAGAATGCAGTTGGATTTCGTGTTAGGATATGGATATATCGGACTAGACTTGTACTTAGTTGATATGTACGTAATCGAAAAGAAGTTAACAAATAAAGCAGAAATAGGTTGATCAGAAGAGTGCGAAACATTATTAAAAACTGCAAACGATGGAAAGAAGATAGAATTTCGCTTTGAGTTATCTAAACTGTAGAACTCTTTGGGATTTTCAGAGAATGGCAACTTGCATCGTTGTAAGCATTCAGAATTAGAAACAATAAAAATCGATTTAGCAACCAAGTAACGAGAAATATCCGATGATAGACCCGTGACTTTGTACTTTTTGTAATAGAATTAGAGTAGAATAAGATTGTTCAGTTTTAACAACCCCCACTTAAAGCATTGTGATTTTAGGGGTACACAGTCATTAAAGATTGACAATGTGGTATAAAATAAATAAATGTATAAATTAGTCCAGTCGGTGTTAAGAAAGGCATTGTTTAGTGCGACAAAGTCAGTCTTTCGAAAACTTCGGGTGCGTACCGTAGGATTACACAGAGACTTCAAAGTCTGTTGTCGCCTTGGCCAGAATTTAGTCCGATTTCGTCTTAGCATCTTCTTTCACCCACTGCACAGCATGTTCTTCTGTCTTTACACATGTATTGTTCACATATCGCCACGTATCATTTTTGATCAAAAGTGCTTCCATTGGAAATTTCCAAGTATAAAAATTTAGTTTGCCTAATCGCTCTATACGTACACTTGTGTTACTAATTTTTCTGTTCCTCTTCTTATCGTTCAACGGGTTTTTTTCATGTTGTCTTTCACCACAATTTTTACTCTTTTTACTTTCTTTTACACTATTCTGTATGCATCAACTTATTGGCGCAATGGAAGCGGACTGGGCCCATTACCTGTTGTGCTTTATTCAACTTAATTGGTTCACAGAGTTATTGATGGATATATTTTTGAGGAATACATAATTTGTGGTACAACTAAGACAGAACGACACTTGGCCGTAACAAAAATTATTATCTCATATATATTGCAGTGATTCAGATGGACAGAAGGACAGTGATTCAGATGCTTAATCGTATCTCACCCTAATCAACCTAAATCATCTTATAAGTTGGATCCTATCAACGGCAACCCCCAACAGGAACCAGTGGACGGACTCAACATCATAATTGGCGCCCAACCGAAATTGGATTACGCTCTAAGAATTCACACCCTACAAACATGTAAGTGACTTTTCGAAAAAAATAGAGACATTAGAGACGCGCATTGCTTACCTCACAGAAAACTGTGCTAAATTTCGATGCAATCGTTTCTAGCCTTCTAGGCCTTCCTGCCATACGCCGATAAAACGTCTCTGCGCGTTCTCAGGCATCAATTAGAAATGGTTAGGCAAGGCGACCTAGAGTTAGCGCAGTACTATGAAGAGGTTGAGAAAAAACTCACTCTTATTACGAATAAAATTGCCATGACGCATGAGGGGCAAGCAGCGGTCATTCTTAATACAGGAATTAGGAGCGATGCTCTGCACGCCTTCATGGCAGGCCTTAGGAGGCCTATTAAGGCACAGGAAAAACATTTTGAGAAAAACCCCCACTTTACAGGAAAACAGGGCCAAAATAGACCCCAACAGGGTGAGCAGGGACCAGCCTCAAACAAAAAACAAAGTCGAGCCTAAGACCAATTACAACCGATGGATGTTGATTCATCAGTTTGCAAGCTGAGACAGCAGACTAGTTGGAGTAAAGCCCACAGTAGCGCCACTTACGGCGAATCTCAAAAGAGTAAGAATTAATCAGAGCATATGACCGGGCAGAGTCGCCAGAATGTTAACAACATTTCTCAAAAAGACTCAGCCTAAGACCAACAATATGCGAGTATTGCAAAGTCCGCAGTCGTAGATGCTAGAGATGAGATTGACTCTATACCGGACAATGATTTGTTAAATCATTGCCGTTCGTCGAGCGACAGTTGGCTGGTAGAACACTAAAAATTCTAATCGACACCGTGGCGGCAAAGAATTATGTGAAACCCGTAAAGGAGGTAAGAAACATAACACTTGTCGACACTCCATTTACTGTGAGCTCCATTCATGGGTATAGTAAAATTAAAGAAAAATGCTTCATGAGAATTTTCGGAAAGAATGCCCCGTTTTTCATTTTAGATAACCTTGAAACTTTTGATCCCATAATAGGTTTCGATCTGTTAACGCAGGCAGCGGTAAGCCTTAACTTACACAGCGGTAGTAATACATATGCCAGTACAACAGAAGCATTGCAACACCATACTTGCTATAGTGTTAATTTCACGCATTGATGACATATTAGTTCCTGATAGCTTAAGAGAGGAATTTGAAAAGGTAACACTGAACAGGATCGGCGCATTTTAGACCTCTAACGAGTCATTGCCATATAACACTTCAGTTATTGCCACAATTCACACAATAGATAACTAAGAAGTGTACTCCAAGCTTGAGTGTAGCCGATTTTGTTAACAACGAAATCTCTCAGTTGTTAAAAGACGGCATTATAAGACCACCTCGGCCTGAGTACAACAGTCCTGCATGGGTTGTTGACAAAAAGGGCTTTGACTCAAATGGTAACAAAAACAAACGACTCGTCATTGACTTTCAAAAGTTAAACGAGCGAAACATTGTCGACCGGTACCCAATGCCAAGCATTCCAATGATTCTAGCGAATCTTGGAACGGAAAAAATGTTCACAACTTTGGACTTAAAATCTTTATCTAGCTGAAAAGGATCGCGCGAAAACGGCGTTCTCAGTAAACGGAGGGAAATACGAATTCTGTCGCTTACCCTTTGGTTTGAAAAATGTAGAAAACATATTTCAGAGAGCGATCGATGATGTTCCAAAGGAAAAAATCGGGAAAATATAAAATATTTTTGAAAATGAAGCCAAGTATGTCAAACACATTGACACTGTGCTCCAGCTGCTTTGCAACATGAGAGTGTCGAAAGAAAAGACAAAATTTTTTCAAGAAGCGTTATCATCTAAGATCGTTTAAACGTCTGTCAAGGTGCAATCAATTAAAGCCAATAGTTTGACAAAGTACGATGGGTACAGAAAGGGTTAGCATGCAACACCTTTAGCGAATCTGCAGAGAAGTCGTTCGCACAATTAATGGTATCCCGATCTGGTTCAACATTTTTCTTTCTACATCTCTGTAGTTTCTGATAGTGCACTTTATTTTTATACCCTTGCAAAAAGGGTATATTAATTTTGGTCAGAAGTGTGCAACGCATAGAACGAAGCATCTCAGACCATATAAAGACGAGACGAGTTCAAATAGCCATGTCCGTCCGTCCGTCCGTCCGTCCGTCCGTCCGTCCGTCCGTCCGTCTGGATCAACGCAAACTCCTCCGAGACCGTAAAAGCTACAGAGCTGAAATTTTGCACGTAGGCTTGTATATACTGCAGGCGTTGTATATCTCGGATTCAGCCGGATCGGACCACTATATCATATAGCTCCCGTACAAACGGCAAAGTCACGAACAGTGACTTTTCTCAATAACTTCGTTACTTTTTAAGCTATTGTCGTGAAATTTAATATAAGTAAGTTTATTGTAACTATAAACGACTGTGCCAAATTTGGTCAAGATCGTGTTTATATAACGACTATATAATAAACCTCCCATAGGAACGATCGGTCGAAAACAGTGACTTTTGTCAATAACTTCGTTAGTTTTAATGCGATTGCTTTCAAATTAAACATTTGACAGTTAAATATATCTGTTAATGGCTGTGCCCAATTTGGCAAAGATCGGGTAACTATATCATATAGCTCCCATAGGAACGATCGGTTGAAAACAGTGACTTTTATCAGAAAGTTCGTTATATCCTATGCTAAGATTGAAGGCCGTTCTTTCGCAAACATTACCCTTTTTAGATAAAACAGTTAGTTTAGATAAAAGAGTTACTAAAAAACTTGCAAGGGTATACAAACTTTGACGCGGTCGAAGTTAGCCCAGGCCCTCTGGTTTTTTTGTAAGATACGTGCATATGCCTAGAGTAGGAAAGAACCCTCCCTCAAACGACAAGCTAAACAAGAGCAAAACTAGAAATGCACGATCCCGATCTTTAGCATACACTTGTTTTATCGTTAGCAAAGTAGAAAAATTAGGCAGCTAACAACTACACGTGCACATGGTATATCGCTACACAACAGCTCACATTTTCTGTGTAACAAAAACACACAAATGCGAGAATTAAAAAGTGAATGGCATTTATTGAAGAACGTAACGCTCAAATTCATTACAAGCCAGGGAAAGAAAACCTGGTGACAGATGCCTTATCACGGCCAAATGTGAATGCCCTACAAGATGAAAACCAATCATGTGCTGCCACCGTCCACAGTGAGCTTTCCTTGACCTACACAATCGAGACAAGGGACAAGCCTGTTAATCTTTTTAGGAACCAAATAATCCTAGAAAAGGCGCGCTACAACTTGCATCGGATACTAATTCTATTTGGCAGCAAAACTCGTCATATGATACAATTCATAGACAAGAACGATCTCCTTGAATCCTCAATGCTTGTAGTGAACCGTGATGTTGTAAATGCATTCCATTGCAATCTTCCTACATTAGCCTCCTTTCAACATGAATTAGTGCGACTTTTCCCCACACTGATATAACCAACAAAGATGATAAAATTCAGATAGTTAATACCGAACATAATCGCGCACATAGAGCGGCGCAAGAAAATATCAAACAAATACTTCGGAGTATTACTTCCCAAAAATGGCCAAATTAACCAATGAAATCGACTTAAATTGCAAAGTATGCACTACAGCTAAGTTCGACCGTCACCCAAAAAAACAAGAACTTGGGGAAACGCCCATTTCGTCTTATACCGGCGAAATGCTGCATATTGATATATTCTTCATTGACCACAAACTATTTCTGAACTGCGTGGACAAGTTTTCCAAAGTTGCTGTCCCGAACAATAACGGATATTACTATCCCCATATTGCAGTTAAGCAATTAGCAGAAGTGTGCAACGCATAGAACGAAGCATCTCAGACCATATAAAGACGAGACGAGTTCAAATAGCCATGTCCGTCCGTCCGTCCGTCCGTCCGTCCGTCTGGATCAACGCAAACTCCTCCGAGACCGTAAAAGCTACAGAGCTGAAATTTTGCACGTAGGCTTGTATATACTGCAGGCGTTGTATATCTCGGATTCAGCCGGATCGGACGACTATATCATATAGCTCCCGTACAAACGGCAAAGTCACGAACAGTGACTTTTCTCAATAACTTCGTTACTTTTTAAGCTATTGTCGTGAAATTTAATATAAGTAAGTTTATTGTAACTATAAACGACTGTGCCAAATTTGGTCAAGATCGGGTGACTATATAATAAACCTCCCATAGGAACGATCGGTCGAAAACAGTGACTTTTGTCAATAACTTCGTTAGTTTTAATGCGATTGCTTTCAAATTAAACATTTGACAGTTAAATATATCTGTTAATGGCTGTGCCCAATTTGGCAAAGATCGGGTAACTATATCATATAGCTCCCATAGGAACGATCGGTTGAAAACAGTGACTTTCATCAGAAAGTTCGTTATATCCTATGCTAAGATTGAAGGCCGTTCTTTCGCAAACATTACCCTTTTTAGATAAAACAGTTAGTTTAGATAAAAGAGTTACTAAAAAACTTGCAAGGGTATACAAACTTTGACGCGGTCGAAGTTAGCCCAGGCCCTCTGGTTTTTTTGTAAGATACGTGCATATGCCTAGAGTAGGAAAGAACCCTCCCTCAAACGACAAGCTAAACAAGAGCAAAACTAGAAATGCACGATCCCGATCTTTAGCATACACTTGTTTTATCGTTAGCAAAGTAGAAAAATTAGGCAGCTAACAACTACACGTGCACATGGTATATCGCTACACAACAGCTCACATTTTCTGTGTAACAAAAACACACAAATGCGAGAATTAAAAAGTGAATGGCATTTATTGAAGAACGTAACGCTCAAATTCATTACAAGCCAGGGAAAGAAAACCTGGTGACAGATGCCTTATCACGGCCAAATGTGAATGCCCTACAAGATGAAAACCAATCATGTGCTGCCACCGTCCACAGTGAGCTTTCCTTGACCTACACAATCGAGACAAGGGACAAGCCTGTTAATCTTTTTAGGAACCAAATAATCCTAGAAAAGGCGCGCTACAACTTGCATCGGAGACTAATTCTATTTGGCAGCAAAACTCGTCATATGATACAATTCATAGACAAGAACGATCTCCTTGAATCCTCAATGCTTGTAGTGAACCGTGATGTTGTAAATGCATTCCATTGCAATCTTCCTACATTAGCCTCCTTTCAACATGAATTAGTGCGACTTTTCCCCACACTGATATAACCAACAAAGATGATAAAATTCAGATAGTTAATACCGAACATAATCGCGCACATAGAGCGGCGCAAGAAAATATCAAACAAATACTTCGGAGTATTACTTCCTAAAAATGGCCAAATTAACCAATGAAATCGACTTAAATTGCAAAGTATGCACTACAGCTAAGTTCGACCGTCACCCAAAAAAACAAGAACTTGGGGAAACGCCCATTTCGTCTTATACCGGCGAAATGCTGCATATTGATATATTCTTCATTGACCACAAACTATTTCTGAACTGCGTGGACAAGTTTTCCAAAGTTGCTGTCCCGAACAATAACGGATATTACTATCCCCATATTGCAGTTAAGCAATATTTCTCCAAACGTAAAGACAATTTATTGTGATAACGAAGCAGCGTTTAATTCAGAGACGATAATTCGATGTTAAAAAATCAATTCGAAATAGACGTAGTAAACGCACATCCATTGCATAGCTGTTCGAATGAACAAGTGGAACGATTCCACAGAACATTGCTGGAGATAGCCAAATGCATGAAAATTGATAAACAACTCAATGATACGACCCAGATCATAGTATTGGCAGCAATAGAATATAATATAACAATTCATTCGATTAGAGACAAAAAGCCAATTGACGTTATCCTTGCACAACTCACTGATTTGTATAAAGACAAAATAAATGAAGTAAGTAAGTCGTCTCGCCGACTTAGGTATACCATACACCAGGAATGCAAATACTTTAAATTTATTTATTGGCTATTTTTAGTCCGATTTTAATCAAATTTTGCTGGGTATTAGGCGAAAAGGGCGTGGCAAAATTTTTATACATACAAAATGTGCGCAGTTACTAAGCAAATATACATACCAAATATGGTGTCTCTAGCTGCAATAGTTTTTGAGATAAGCATTTTTATACCATTGCAAAAAGGGTATATTAATTTTGGCCAGAAGTGTGCAACGCATAGAAGGAAGCATCTCCGACCATATAAAATATATATATTCTTGATCAGCACGACGATACGAGTTCAAATAGCCATGTCCGTCCGTCCGTCCGTCTTTATCGATTCGAACTTCTCCTAGACCGTTAGAGCTACAGAGCTGAAATGTTGCATGTACTCTTGTATATACTGCAGGCTTTGTATATCTCAGATTCAGCCGGATCGGACCACTATATCATATTGCTTCCATTCAAACGGCAAAGTCACGAACAGTGATTTTTGCTAATAACTTCGTTATTTTGCAAGCTATTGTCGTGAAATTTAATATTGGTGAGTTTATTATGTATTAAAACAAATTTGCCAAATTTGAACAAGATCGGGTGACTATATAACAAAACTCCCATAGGAACGATCGGTGTAAAACAACGACTTTGTTTAATATGTTCGTTTTTTCCTATGTTAAGATTGTAGACCGTTCTATCGCAAACATTAGCCTTTTTAGATAAATCGTTTTTTCCTTTGATGGCTATAGGTAAGGAAAGAATTCCCAAAATAGTTGCAAGGGTATACAAACTTTGACGCGGTCGAAGTTAGCCCCGGTCCTCTGGTTTCGAAATTGCGGGGGCGGAAAGGGGTGTGGCAAAAATTTGAAATAAACTCGATCACTCTACATACTCATGTAGAGTCAGTAGGCTCATGAGCATACATACCAAATTTGGTGGCTTTATCTCTTATAGTCTCCGAGATCTAGGCGTTCATACGGACGGACAGACGAACAGACGGACATGGCTATATCGACTCGGCTGTTGATACTGATCCAGAATATGTATACTTTATGGGGAAAAGCTTCCTTCTGCCTGTTACATACATTTTGGCGACTTTAATTTCACCCTATGGGTATATGGTATAACAAAGCCTAGCAAGATCAACTCAACAGATGCAACCCAGATACGCAAAATAGGGAATTTGACATAGGTGAGAAGGTATTTATTAAGAACAATGAAAGGTTGGGAAACAAATTATCCCCGTTGTGTTCTGAGGGACGCGTACAAGCAGACCTGGGAACGTCTGTACTTATTAAGGGGAGGATGGTCCATAAAGACAATTTGAAGTAATTTTGATCAAGTTCTTCAGTTGCTATAGTCCTTTTTTACATTTCCCACAGGTTAATCACGATAATACTGTCACTCCTAGCCGCAGCAGGGCTACCGGCATTACCGACTACTCCAGTGCAAATTACATTCCCGTGCTAGACGGCAATGTATTAACAACGCAGCTATCTAAGACCCTCGACTAACATGACCCAATACACGAAAATTATAGACGATATTATAAAACTGGATGAGTTATTTTCCTTGACGAACATGTGAAAATTTATAGAAGTAGACATAAAACATGTTAAAAATCTTTTGTTCTCGTTAATGATACACCACAGGATAGCAAGAAGTCTAGATTTTTCGCGCACAGCGCTAAAGGTTGTGACAGAAACGACTGATGCGGCATATTTGGAAAGAATTAAAATAATAGAAACACAGCTAATTCAATCTAACAATAGACAAATAATAATTAACACAGAAACTCAAAGGCAAATTAATTTACTTACAAATACTGTTTACAAAATAATACAATCCAGAAGTGGTGAAATTACCGATATCCCACACTTATACGAAACGTTACTTGCAAGAAATAGAATACTAATTACAAAAATTCAGGACCTTGTTGTTTGACGATCTGTTTGTATCAAAGTGGCAATCTGGCATCCCTAGATTATTAAGGAGATCTGGCAGCGCTTATCAGAGAAAAAGAGTTGGCTTCTGTGCTTGGCACTGTACAGATGTGTAGTTATGTTCTAATAAAGTTACCTATTTACGTATATTCGCAAATAAGTGTATTGCCCTTTCATTTATAGGTACATTGCTGCGCGACCAATATCGCGGGGTCTCTCGGAATCATATTTTCCAACACTTATGCTTACTGTCACACTTGCCAAATCTAATATAATAAACCCAGCTATTTTTGATCAAGAAGCTTTAAAATCTATTTTTACCGAACAGTTCACAACAGTCTCCAAAATCAGTTTAATGGCAGTGTCCAACATTAAAATAATTCAGTCCGATAGCACCATCTACATAATTATAGATATACCCTAGAATTAAACTTTTATGTAAGAAGGTCATTATTTTCCCTGTGATATATGGGGACACCATACTACAGATACACGACAACGTAGTGCCAGAATGCGACGACGGAGTGAAGGCGGTCACAGAATGCGTTACCATTAATCACGTAACATTTTGCAAACTGGCTAAGCATGACACATGCGTTCGCGGACTACATTTAGGATAATCAGATATATGCCGTACGCAGCCCACTCACCTGGAGCCCATTACAAAGGTTGACGAAGGGATAGTTATTGTCAACAAGCTTGCGATCATCAGCGTAGATGATGGCCCCGCGTTATATGCCAATAGAACCCATCTTATAGCGTTTGCGAAAATCGCTATGATAAACGGGACCATGTACCTCAACCACAACAAGGTCATAAGCAAGGTTCCTGGCATTGCGGCTTCCCCTTTGCTGAATATAACGGGACACGATCATGTGTTAAGTCTACCTGTGCTACAGCGAAAGAATGAACTCAAACTAAACTCCATCCGGGAGCTGAATGATGATATGACATCCAACGGATCCCCCAAGCTTTAGTTCACGATCGTAGTACTTTTAGGCTTCTTGCTCTGTAGACTTGTCATAGCTGGTCATTGCAGGTACCAGAGGAAGTCAGCTGCTAAATTGCAAACATTGCCCTGCTCTAAGTAGAGCAATCTGTGCAGATGCAACGTCGATGTGACGAATTCCTTATAAACATAAATACGCGTACACAGCGTCTGACCAAGAGCCCATAGCATGACCATACGCCTTACATATTCACTTCTTATGAATTTAGCTTTAGATTCATATTCCCATTTATGTACTTAGGTTTAATTTTCTTTTATTTCCTTCAACATATTCATTTTTGTATAACCATTTAAACAATAAAGACACATAACTCCGGCACTTGGCTGTAACACCAATATAAATAAAGCTTTTGCCCTCTGACGTGACGGCCGTGTTTTTGCATAGCTCCTGAGTTTTTATTAATATTTATTGCTTTTCTCTCAATTTTTAATTGTGCTTAGTTTGTTTTCGCTTTCGCTGGTGTTGTTTGCTTGACACGCTTTATTTGTTTTATTTCCATAATTCGCCAAATTAAACAATTTTTTATTTTTCTGATTAGCACTTAATTTTTATATTTGTCTTTCTTGTCATTGCTTCTGCAGTTGCTCCCCTCATCGCCGCCCCCATCATACCATCAGTGCTAGTATTTTTGTTGTTCTCTTTGCTTTGTACTTGTGCTCAGATTCTCTCCCGCGTAATCACTTTTGTAAGGCCGCCTCTCAAAGCTCGGCTTATAACTGTTCTCGTACTCTTTCTTGTGCTGTGCACTCTAGCTGTCCTTTGTTTTCTTTGTAATTTTAGATTTTTTATCGATAATTATTATTGTTCTGTGTATTTAAATTTTTCTATATATTCTTATATTTTTTTTCATTGTTTTGCCTTGTGTTTCTTTTGGCTTTTCAATGACTTGTATACCGACCTGCAAGCATTCTGATCGTTTTGATGATCAGTATGGAGCTATATCTTGTTGGCTCTGTGATAATCTTATTCACTTAAAACGTGGCCGCGGCCGCGACTACGACAAATTTTCTGGTATGTCTGTGTCTAAGCCTGAGCTTGGCTTAATGGGCTGGACTTGCCCATCTTGTGCCACCCAGTAGCTTGATTTTAGCCGTATGTACAGGGATCTTCGTTTAAACATATTCATTTTTGCATAACCATTGAAACAAACTGGCTAAACAGCTGTCTAACAAATGTGACTCTAGCGTACAGTTATTGTCGCAATTCAAGTTTGTTCCACCTTCTGGGAAGTTGCCCAAAAAATGCACTCTTGAGTTGCCTCATAAGCAGTCGCCAGCATTCTCTATTACATCTTCTCCCGTTTTACTTTCGCCTACACCATCTTCTTGTCTCTCTTTATGCTCTTCTTTTCAGATTGAAGTACCCATAACAATACCTGTTGTACCTCAATCTATCCATCACGGGAACTCTGATGAATAACAGTATCATGCTGGCTCTCAATCACTTGCGGATCCCAATGCTCCTCCGCCTCCACTAACTGTAGTGCCTCATCGCAAACATATATTTATCTCTAGGCATGCTCCAGATTATTCTGAGTCGTCTGTGGCAGCTTATATTGGTAATATATGCCCTGCTAAAGTTTTAATTCAAAAGTTTAAAACGCGAAATCTGCTCTTTCAAAATTATAGTACCAAATGAGTATTTCTAAGTTATGGTTGACCGTAATTTTTGGCCAGATGGCCTAGTTGTACACGAGTTTGCGCCCAATAAGCACTCCCGTCCGTTGCCCGTTCACCTTCCCAATGCATCTTCTGCTTCAAAAAACTAATAACGTCTAGTCTTTGCATTCATTATCAAAATGTAAGAGGACTTCTTACCAAGCTCTCGAAACTATTCTGCGATAGCCAAACCTTTTCGGCTGACATATTAGCTTTCTCTGAAACTTGGCTTAACTCCTCTGTTTTGGATAATGAAATTCTTTCTAATAACTTTATTTCTTATTGGTCATCGTGGTGGTGTCAACTCGAATCTGTGTTCAAGTGTTGTGCCGATTGATCTCCCCTTAGGTGTTGAGTTAATTTGCCTCGAAGTTACATGTTCTAACTTTAGCTTATATATCTCTTGTTCATACATTCCTCCAGCTTCTGATATCATGATCTACGCGCACCATGCTGATGCTTTGCGATCTATTTTTAGTCGTCTTAAAGATCGTGATTTTCTTACAATTTTAGGCGATTTTGGCTTGTTGATGATAATCTATCTTTCTTAATTCCTTCATCTCAACATGTTTCTCTTGATAGCCTACTTGAATGTCCGCTATATCAGTTGAATTCTTTTCTTAACTTTTCTAAAAGAATCCTTGATCTTGTTTTTGTCTCGTATCTCACTGTTAGTTCTGTATCTCAAACACAGCCCCTTGTAAAGCCTGAAGATCCTTATCACCCTACCATTGAAGTTACTATTTCTTAAAATTCCATTACTAATTCATTTAATTACATCTCAAATTCTCGTCGCAGATGTTTTCGTAAAACAAATTTTAATCTTCTTAACAGCCTTATTTTCTCTTTTGATTGGTCATTTCTATTTGAGTGCTGTGATATAGATTGTGCAGTGAATTTTTTCTACTCTGCTCTTAATTCTCTAATTGATAAATGCGTTCCTTATGTGAATGTCTCTACCGTCTCCAGTACGCCAGTCTGATTTACACGTAGGCTCTCTAATCTCCGTAACATTAAATCGAGATATTTTAAAAGATTTAAAAAAACTGGTTCACGACTTGACTATGCAAATTATTGTGTAGCCAAATCTCAATTTTGTCTTTTAAATACTTAAAGCTACAATAATTATGTCGTTCGCTGTATTGTTGAATTTTATAATAACCCCAAAAGATTTTACACCTTTGTTAATTCCAAAAGACGCTCTAATTTACTACCTTCCACCTTCAGACTTAAAGACCAGACTGCTAATAATGATTCAGATATTGCAGATCTGTTTGCTAAATTCTTTCAGTCGACTTATTCTACTATTGTTTCGGATCCCACACCTTATCCCTTCTTAATTTCTCATTTAAATTGTATGTTTTTTCCTAGTATTACCGAAGATTGTATTATCTCTAGTTTGTCATCTATGACGTCTTCCTTCGTACCCGGGCCTGATAATATACCTATTTGCATCTTTTAAATGTGTTCGATTTCCCTATCTAAGCCTTTATCTCGGTTATTCTTTATATCGAGTGAGACTTGTAGCTTTCCAGATATTTGGAAGGAGTCTTTTATTATTCCGCTTTTTAAAAAGCGTGGCAAATCGGATATTTCTAACTACCGTGGCATTGCCAAATTTTCGGCAATACCTAAGCCGTTTGACAAAATTATTACGTCTTACCTTCCTATCCAGATCCACTATTTCTCCTTGCAGCATGGCTTCATAAAAGGTCGTTCGTCGCTTACCAACCTTTTAGAATTGACTCCCTTGTACACCATGGGTTCCGTAAAAAGTGTCAAACTGATGTTAATTATACTGACATTAGTAAGGCTTTCGATACGGTTGATCATTCTATGCTTCTCATGAAAGTTAACATCATGAGTTTTTCCCCGAAACTATTGGCTTGGTTAAAAACGTATCTAATTGGCAGAACTCAAAAGGTGTTTTTTCGTTCTTCGATATCTAAAACTGTTCGAGTTACGTCAGGTGTACTCCAAGGCAGTCATCTGGGCCCACTGTTATTTACCCTGCTTATAAATGATTTGCCTTTGGCCTTGGCTCATTCCCTCATGCTCATGTTTGCGGATGACGTTAAGATTTGTTATTCATATAGTGTTCCTTCTTTCCAACAGTACTTGCAATCAGATCTCGATTCGTTCTGTGATTGGTGCCACTTTAATAAATTACACCTTAATGCCTCTAAGTGCTCTCCGTTCCTAGCTCATTACTTTATTAAGTCTGATCTGTTGGATTGTGTACCAACCTTCAAAGACTTAGACGTTACGTTTGACCCAAAACTTTCATCTAATTTTCATATATGTTCAATTTTTAATAGAGCATGCAGTCTTCTTGGCTTCATAAAACGTTGGGCCAAAGAATTTGATGACCCCCACGTAACATAGGTTTTATACACTTCGTTAGTTCGCCCTACTCTAGAATATTGCTCGCCAGTGTGGAACCTTCAATATGATGTTCACCAGCGTAGTATTGAGACGGGTTAGAAACAATTCCTTAAGTTGGCGATACGCGTTCTTATTCTGACAGAATTCTTCTTATTTATCTTCCTTCACTTTACAACCGTAGGCTCGTATTTGGCATTCTTCTTCTCCTTAATCTCTTCAACAGTGAAGTCATATCCACTAATTTACTAGATACGCTATATTTTTGAGTTCCCTCACGTCGGACCAGAAACTTTTTTCCTCTTCACCTTAGTAGATGTCTGACTAACTACTCTCTTCACGAACCTTTTCGTGTTCTTTGCCAATCTTTTAACAACCTTTCTCACCTTATTTCTCCTCATCTTTCTGTCATTCTCTTCGCGCTATACTTTTTAATCATCTACAGCGAAAGCACTGAAAATATTGTGGACTTGGATTGGACTATAATCTCTAATATAATGCTGATCCAGATACTTATCAGATCTCATCCTAATCAACCTAAATCATCTCATAAGGTGGAACCTATCAACGGCAACCCCCAACAGGAACCAGTAGACGGACCCAACATCATAATTTCCATATAAGATTGCCAGATGGGGGTAAAGTTTTTAATTTTTTTTTTTCTAAATTTTTATAAATTTTTTTTCTAATTACACAGGCCGACATTTTTGACGTCATGAAAAAGTGTTATAAGTTCAATAGGTGCCCTATAGTACTTGGGAGGTGCTGATCATGGTCTTGTACTTAGTTTTTGTCCATCATGTCAGGTTTTCGAGAAAAGTGTGTTGAACTTATGCAAATTGACCGCATTTACAGTATATTATTGTATTATACATATAAACATAATATTATTCTAAAAAAGTTTTATTTTAACCTATTAATATATTATTTAATACCAATTTACAAAATATCAAGAAGGTACTTTTTTGTTATAATGCATAATATCTTACACTTTGGATATTGTTATATAGAGATTCGCAGAATTGTCTGCTTTCTAATTTTAAAGAATTATGGAACCAATATGCATCTTACCAATTGTTTATGAGTAATGCTTGCGAACAAGAGCTGTTTTTCTTAAACAGGATATTCTGAAATCTGCTAAAAAAAAGTTAAATTTTTTGTATTAAACTTTCTATAGTATACTTATGGGTGTCCATTAAGGGTGTTCTTAGTTGTATGGGGGAAAAAAAATATCAATTTTTTTTAAAGTGCTGGGCATTTTTTTTTCCTTTTAGTCTAAAAAAAAATCTCCAAAAAATTTGGGGCCGATCGAATAATGTTTAATGGGCCCGGAACTCACCTAAAGCTTTCAGTGTGATGCTCCCATATAAGCATACATAGCACCATACAAATATCATAGGAGTGAGCGAGATGGCATGGTATGAAATAAAATTTTAGTATCTTGTGAACACTGTTGATGATATTTTACAAAAAGAAAAGAAGAATAGTAACAAGTGTTTCTTAATTAATATTTTTTACGTAAATTTTTATTATTATCGCTGACTAGATCACTTTTTTTTTGCAGTGGGGTATTTTTTTAAGTCCACCAAATTAGAATAATGCCTATTATCTTTTAGTTGAACATTTGGTTCCTTGAAGTTAAGATTGCTAACCATTTGGATTTTTTCTTCGGAGGAGACATTGGAGTCAAAAAACGCCAGAGCTATTAAATCTTCGGCAAGGTACCATAAATGATTGCTCATTTTTTTCAATAGTATAGCCGAGGTTTTCGCTTCAGTATTTGCATATTTTATACAATTTTTTACATGGTTCAGATCATGGAAAGGTGCTTCAATAGCGTTTGTACACTTAAACCATGCTTTAATATACATTTTCACCAAGAAAATGCAAACATCACGGAAACCATTTTCTTCCTTTTTTGTTATCTGAAATTGATGTCTAAATAAAAATATCTTCAAGGAATATATGGCTTTTGACATCCAGCGGGCATGGCCCAGGAGTACGAAAAGTATATTGCTTTACACCAAGAAAGATTAATTCTAGCTGAAGCAATTCTTTATGATCTTCTCGGATCTCACATTTCTGTAGTTCACCAAGGCAAAATATCGTGATGTCATTGACTTGGTCAACTACATTCCATTTGACTAGCCTGTCAAAAACTGCTTTAGCAATATTTTTGCCAGTTGAAGACTCCACTTTTGGTGCACTGAACTGCTATGCGTTCAACTTTACTAGAATCGACTAAATCTGTCATGAACTTTCCGTCAAAATGCACTACCAGGCCACCAGTTTTACCTATCTGTAAGTTATGATAAGATTATTGGTTTAAAACGACCGAACAAATTTGTAAACCACTTTATTACTTTGTCCCTAATTTCAGCAGAAATTTCTGTAGATTGCTTTATACGTCATCTAGTCAGTGATAATAATAAAAATTTTCGTTAAAAATTTTAATTAAGAATTACTTGTTACTATTCCTCCTTTCCTTTTGTAAAATATCATCAACAGTGTTCACAAGATACTAAAATTTTATTTCATAGCATGCCATCTCGCTCACTCCTATGATATTTGTATGGTGCTATATATGCTTATATGGGAGCATCACACTGAAAACTTTAGGTGAGTTCCGCGGCCATTAAACATTATCCGATCGGTCCCAAATTTTTTTGAGATTTTTTTTAGAGTAATAGGAAAAAAAATGCCCGGCACTTGGTAAAATCCTATTTTTTGAAAATAAGAACACTCGTAGTGTCTATTTTTCAACCCTAGATCCCCTGAACCTGGACGTGATGGACAAAAACCAAGTATGCAGGGATATATGCAACATTTTCAACTTACAAATTTTGTCTATTGCCCGTAAATCTTTAAATACCATCCCCTTGAATTTATTCTAGTTATAGCGTTTTCATTACTCCAATGGCTTACTCCAACTAGGTCAACTATATTTAACAACTCATCGTGTACCTTCTCTCTGTAATACTGATGACCGAAAGCCCGATACTGAAGCAGTTTTTTATACCATGTACAATTTTTTGTACCATGTAGACTCGTGTAGTATGTAAATGTATAAAGTTAATTGGAGTTGTAGTAATCTGTAATACATTTTTATTGTTTGGTTTTTAAATTTTCTTTTTACATTTTTCTTACATGTTACATGCATATTTCTTTCAAAATTTAATCTTTCAAATCTTGTCTTTTGCGCCTATTTAGAAACAATCAATGGTGGCGCAAAAAAGTAAATAGTCGATATCTCGATAGTGCCATCGATAGTTTCCCAGCACTACAGCAAGCTATCTAGTCCCATTCAGTGCATTACGAGTGGTCGTTCGAAATTATCGCGATGGAAGAGGAGTTTTTTTTATTAGGAGTTTATTTTTTATTGGCTAACTAAGAAGTCCGCAGAGTAAAGATCGACAAAAAGAAAATTCTGGTAAAAGTGTCTTAAGTCTAAAAGTTTTGTTGTGTCTTATTTAATCAACTTTTAAAAAAATCATAGAACACCCAATAAAAGCGCTTTCATAGTTGGAATTGTACTTATGCCTACTTATCCATATCCCTTAATCCCTATTTGCTTAACTTACAATACATATATACAATAACCCTATTAATAAGCGATAACCTGCATTCTGTAGCGATTAAGTTATATCGATATCAATGCTGTGATATCGATGACATTTAAAAGAGACAACTCTGATACCTTCTTCCTACCAGAAAGCTTGGAGCGGCCAGACATGTTTTTGAAAAACGTAAAATAATAAGCCATCGATTGTACTTTGACACCAAAACGAAGACGACAATAAACTATAGTACCTCTTACAATCTCAGAAGTGGTTCTTACTCGCCATGAAAGAAGTTAACTATAATTTGTGTTCTGTAGTGCTCTTAAAGCTGTGGCTACATAGTCTGGGTCTGCCGACAACGGTAACTAAAGCCGAAATTATTGCCCGTCTGCTTGAAATTCCTCTAGAGCAGCGTGGAAGTCCACCGGATTATCAGCAAGCTGAGAACGCTGAGCAGGAGGGAAACCGTGATCAGTCCCTAGCTCAACATGTGGATGCTGAGCTACCGCATTAAGAAGAGATTGAAGCTGTCGAACTACAAATTCTCAGATACAAAATATTTCGTAAATATATAACTTGAATGCTGTATGCATTCGGATGCTGTTTATTGCCAAGCTAAAGAATAAAGCACAACAGTGGTTGCACAACAATGCGACACGTATTCTCGAGCCGGTTGATAAGCTGTTTGACCAACTTTACTTGGCATTTGGAAATAAAATGTCGAAAGCTGAGGCTAAAAGCAAATTTCAGGATTGCAAGTGGCTAGCCAGCGAGAATTTTAGTTCCTCTTTCGATGGCTGATGACATCAACATCGATATGGAGGAGCTGTTGGAGTGCATCATTCATGGGATATCATTCAAAAGTTTGCGCGATCAAGCACGTATCCAGTGTTTGTCCAGTGTTTTTCCAGCGTTTTCATCAGTGCGTCTACCGGAGATAAAGAAACATCCTATTCTAACAAAATCGGGCAGAAAGTCTTATAACAGAGTCAATATGGATGTGCGTTGTGTGAATTGTAATTCCAAGGGTCATCGAGCAATAAACCAAAAGGGTAGAGAGGATTTTGGGATTTTGGTGCTTTTAGCCATTTTGTTGCCCAATGTCCTGATAGGAAAAGTGCGACTTTCAACCAATATATAAGAATATTCTATATATATCCCTTTATATGGCCGTGTTGCATATCTGTAACATACCCTTTAACCTATTTCGGGCCAAGCCAAAAAAATTTTTGATCTTAAGATGCAAAATGAGTTTTTTAGGGTAATTAGCATACAAGGAATCCAAACCTGTGGTTAAAAAAGCATCTACCTATTTTAGTTTAGCCAGAATCGACTGTTCGAAAAGTCGAACAATGGCCGTTTCCCACTATACCATTTCCAGAATTGCTTCTAATTTATAATTTCGAAAAGTTGTTAAAATTTATAAAATAATAGGCGGTTCTTAGTTAGTTGAGCATTCTATGTTATGGTTCATTATTTATCTTTATGGTGCACAGCAAAACAGTTATTTATATGCAAATGCACTTGACACTTTTCACATAGTCGCATAGTGGGTTTGTGGCAAACCTTGCAACGACGTGCCTTTTTGTTGGGCTCCGTAACCAGCAAGTGTTTTCCAGAAACTCTTGAAATATTTGAAATGGGGACATATTCATCTTAATCTTCAGATTCCACTGGAACGTCTTCCTTATCCATGTTATCTTCAGTAAGTAGCAAATTTGTTGCAAGCTCAACCCGAAATTCCAATTGTGGCATATTTTGCTGTGCGAGCATTTTATCTGTAAGACATTGGAGCTTCCAAGCATTGACAACGGCAGACTCCAAAATGGCCACCACCATTTTTTCGATCTAATCGAAATGCGGTAGTTTGACACTGCATTGTCATGCAAATCTACTCCACCCATATAGGTATTGTAGTTTTTAATAAGATTAGGTTGCTGGACAACATATTGGCTGGGTTGTCCATCATGCTGACGTTTCCTGCGCGATTTAGAAATTAGCGGGTATACATTAGAGAAATTGGAAAGCAACGTGACCTCTCGTTTGTCCTGCCAGCGACAACAGACAATATTATTGACATTATCAAATTTTTAAAATCCAAATTTAATTGGTTTATTCTTCATATACATCTTACAGCTGTGACGACCAAAATATGGATGCATTTGCTCATCTATGGATAAATGTTCATCAAATACTCCGAATTGAAGAAATTTTTTATTCATTAGCTGAAAAAGAGGTTGTACTTTGATGAATCTATTTTGTTTGTTTAGGTTGTTATTATCTGCAAAGTGTAGGTTTTGTTTAATTTTTTTAAACATCGTTCGCGACATGGTCTGTTTTACGACCGGGGATCCTAGTGTTATATTTGTGGACCAGTAGAAGTTTATTTGTGGCAACTTATTATATCCAGACAATATTAGAATGCCATTACATCGTTTCAAAAGAACCGTATCAAAGGATTGTGCAAATTGGAAATCATTGTGTTGCGTAGCGTATAATTTTGTTTGAGTGACAATGAGATCGCACATCTCACTATCAAAAAAACTAAAAAATATATCCGATGGCAATTTGTGTTGAATGGCGAGTTTAGTATCATTAAGTGGTTCTGGGTTATTCAGATATCCGAACTTAAAAGGCTTTTCTTCATATACGTTTCTCCATTTTGGAGCATCAAATTCAGCTAGCAACTTATATTTTGAGTTACCGACTCCTTCTGTTTTGACAGAAGTGTCATCAATTATGTTAGACAAGCCTTGGCGGTCTTTGCGAGTTTCTATTTCAAAACATCCAGCAATGTGGTTTTCCAAAGAATTTTCGTTATAAAGAATTTCATTATCAATATCTTCCACATCAGTTATCGTATCAACTACAGCGGGTGGCAGAGCAGTAACAATTTCAATCTCATCATCAACACTGTCTTCGAGTTCTTGTAAAACATCTTCAATGCAAAGTGCATTTCGTCGTTGGTACACGGTGCTCCCGCTGGGATTGGATTAGTCCAAGCTAGTGTCCATTCCTGACTAAATACATGAATTTATATTCACATAAACACAAATTTACTATATGTTTACCAAAATGTTACTTTATGACTCGATTGAACCCAAAATTATCACAAATTTCAACTCAACTGATATTTATACTTCAGAATTTTACAATAGAACTTAATGCATACACTTTTTAATTTCACAGCTGATCGAAAAACCAAAGCGTGTGCATGCGTTCATTAGACGTAATGTAATTACAGATATTCGCGCCGCTGCCGCTGCGAATAAATCGCTCTGGTGTGTGGGAACCTTAAAACAAGTACGGTGACATTTACCGTAAATGTATAGCAGGCGTGCCGAGATCGTTTTTTTCAAATTTGTACTGAGCGTAAATTCGTGGTGAATGGCCAATGTTCGACTTTTCGAACAGACGTTTTAGGGCTTTTTTTTAGTACTATACTGAACAATTTTAAGATTTTAAATTATACGAAAATAGTTTGAAGTATTTGCAATAAATAAAACTAATATTTTACTTAAAAATATCTTCATATTATATATTATTGTTAACAGAAATATGGATTAAAATTAAGGTTTTTTTAAAACCCCAAAATGGCTCCAAAGAAATAATCGTAAACAAAAATCCTTATTTTATCTTAAAAGACAACAAATCTAACTAACTAACTGCATTCATTTCTTTGACTTAAATAAAATCAAATAATTAAAAGAATTTTTCAAAAATATACCAAATTTATTTTCGAAAGTCGAACAGTGGTTCAAAATGGGTTAACCAACTAACCGTCGCGCCCAAATATTTTGTTATAGTATATTGCACTATATGCAAAAAAGATGGTTTACAGCAAGTGTAAAAACAACATGTGTAATACGGCGGGCCTTCCGTTTTTGGTATTTGTCTAGATTTCGACCTTATTGAAGTTAATCAAAATGGGTTCAGTGGTTCAAAATGGGTTAAAATCTGAAACATACGCATTTTATATAAAATTTTCTTTGGGCACTCTTCTAGAAGGTTTTGTAAAACATATGTTCATTTTCCCGCCAATTTTATGAGAAGCACATGTTGTGTGCGCTGAAAAAATTGTGTTGCAAAATTTTATTAAAAAAAAGATAGTTCTTGACGAAAAACTGGAGAAAAGCAAAGGTAAATATGTTTCAAATGCATGTGCAAGTTTTCATGTTTCTTGTTGTGTATTGTGTGTAGATTCGGAAAATCGGTATGTTGCAGATATACATACATCAAACAACTATTCGAAGTTATATTGTGCAGAATTTATTTTGTTGTATATATGCAACATAGAGTGTTTGTATTTACATTATATGTTGTTATGTGTTCATAGATATGGTTATATGTTGTTATGTGTCATAGAACTTGTCTTGGGTTTGTTGTATGTGTTTTATGAGACTACATATATACAAATGTTACTTCTTACGCAGGAAATATGTTAGGAAAAGGTTCGACACCTTCACAGGGTGAAAATTATTTCAACAGTTTAGATAGCGACGATGAACTTGACTTTTCTGCTGATGAGGAAAGCGATTTTTATCCAAATGAGAAAGATGCCAGTAGTACGGATGAAGATG
This sequence comes from Drosophila paulistorum, assembly GCA_018152135.1. Taxonomy (NCBI): domain Eukaryota; kingdom Metazoa; phylum Arthropoda; class Insecta; order Diptera; family Drosophilidae; genus Drosophila; species Drosophila paulistorum. The sequence goes on from JAECXG010000803.1 coordinate 10,318,260, forward strand.
ACATCGATGACCAAAATCCACCGAGTAATGCCTTAGACGTTTCAAACTCAAATCTCATGGATGATTCTGAGCCGAATGTTACCAGTAATGGTGAAAAGAAACTTGCTATGGAGACAACGCAGTTTAATTTTGAACGAAAATCAAGTGCAGTTTCTCGGGAGTACTATATTGCCTCCGGAACTAATGGAACTATCAGAGCCAATACAATTTTTTTGGTAACTTTTTTCCAAAAAACCTGTTTGATGAAATTACAATCGAAACAAATCTTTATATTCGCCAAAAAGACCCTAGCGCACATGGCAATTTTACCTCCTTAGATATTCGACAGTTTGTTGGAATAATATTATACATGTCAATTTCGCGTCTTCCAAGAATTACTCAATATTGGTGAATAACAATTGGAGTACCAGCGATACAGAATTTATGTCGCAAAAAACATTTGGGATGATTAGGCGTCACATTCACTTTAACAACAATGATAATGCCCTGCCTTTGTCACACTCTTGTCACGATCGGCTATTCAAAATCAGGCCAATAATAGATGAACTAAACAAAAATTTTAAAAAAGTTCCTATTCGGCAATTTTTGTGTGTTGATGAACAAATAAGTTCAACAAAGGCTAAGAACCACATGAAAAGGTACAATCCCAACAAGCCTCATAAATGGTGCTATAAGATTTTTTTACTTAGCGGTAATTTACGCTGCTGCTACAAATTCGAAATAGATAGTGGAAATGAAAATAAAGTACGGCCTAACGAGCCAGATTTGGGTGCGGCATCAAACTGTGATCGATTATCGATTATATTTTGATAATTATTTTAACTCCTTACCCTTATTGAAGTACCTGGCGGAAGGAGGAATTCTAGCTTGGGGAACAATAAGAAAAAATCGAATTCCAAACCATAAATCCATTGACCAGATAAACTTAAAAAAAAATCACGAGGTACATCAGTGGAATTTGTTGCCGACTACGGTGGAGTGGACATTTCGCTAACTTCATGGGTGGATAACAAAATTGTTACTTTGGCATCCAATTACGCTGGAATAAGTCCCAAAGACACTGCCCGACGTTACAATAAAGTTTATATCGACCGTCCATTTGCAATAGCACAATATAATAGCTATATGGGTGGCGTTGATCTCATAGATAGCATAATTGTAAGGTATAAAATTTGGATAAGAAGCAGAAGTTGGCAAGTTCGGGTTTTTTACCTGCTGGACTTGACAGTCAGCAACGCTTGGTTGTTGTATAAACGAGTGCAAAAAGAAAATGCCTCGACAAAAAAACTTTTAAGCTCATCGGAGTTTCGGCTAGACATCGCTGAAGTTTTGAGAAAAGTAGACACAAAATCTAAAACTGGAAAGCGAAGTTATTCTGTTGAAAATAAATGGCAGAAAAAAAAGCTGAGAGGGCGAACTCAACATATACCAAATCAAATGGTGCGTCAAGATCAGGTTGGGCATTGGCCAACGTGGACTGACAACCGAACCAGATGCAAATATCCAAACTGCACTAGTTTTTCACAGACAATGTGCGAAAAATGTAACATAGCACTCTGCTTTAACAAAAGAAATAATTGTTTCAAAAATTTTTATTTACATTAAAATAACTCCACTTATTTACTTAAATGTGTTAATAATATTATTAAACTAACTTCGAAAAATATTTACTTTTACTTCTTACAATGCACTACGAAATTCTTGAATGATTTTCACCACAAGCCTATCTGTTGCACATATGCAACAATCCTTTTATCCTTAAATAAATGTCTAAAGTAAAATTTTAAAAAATTGAAAAATATTGTATTTTTTATTTTTCTATCTAATGAAATAAACCACATCAAAATCCGACAAGGTGCCATATAAAGGGATATTTGTGTGAAAAATCGATATCTCCATTAGTTGCAGCGTGCCTCCTATACTCCTGAAGTTCTATTTATTTTGTTAAAAAACGTTATATGTATATCAAGTCACCTAACACTTCAGCCAGTATTGGAAGAATATTTCGGTTTAAATCAAAACCAATTAAACATATTTGGAAAAACCTTATGTTATGTATTGAAAGGATCAACAAAATGTTGTTTTTATTTAAATGTAGTACCAAATGAGTCTATGAGTCACGATGTATGTAGTTCTTGGAAGAGACTTTTTAACAGCATGTAATTTAAAATTTGATCTAAGCGCGCTGAAATTGGTTTCATTACAAAAAGTGAAGACTGAAAACAGAGAATATACAAATAATTCTAACATAGACTATAGTAAACAGGTAGATGAAACAGCAAGTAAACAATTGGAAGTAACAGTAAATAATCAGTTATACGAAACAGTTAGTGCAAAATTAGAAGAAACAGATAGTAAACAGTTGGATGAAATAGTAAGTAAATAATTAGAAGGAACAGTTAATGATCACGTAGACGTAACAGTAACAGTTAATACAAAATTAGATGAAACAGTTAGTAAATAATTGGGTGAAAAGTAAATAAAACGGTGTTCACAAAATTAGATCTTAAAAATTTATATTTTCATGTGTATGTAAACAAGGAATCTATTAAGTACACCTCGTTTGTCACTCCGTTAGGGCAATGCGAATGCAATGCTGTGCTGCAACGTTTTATATATTGTCTGGACGTTGACGCGTACAATGCGAAGTACGTTCAAGTGGCCCATACGACACCAGGACATAGCCTGTGAATAGGGATTTCCGAAGAGAAAGAAAATAAGTCTTCATTCGTTGAATTCAAAATATGAACTGATTTTATTTGAAAACTCTTAAACTCTAAGAAGCGACAATTGTTCTTAAAAAATACCTATTCTAATGCCCCACGTTTTCGAGGGTTAAAAATTGTTTATATTTCATGCTCAGCGCTGGTTACTTGATACCGCGCCGCTGTTATAATCTTAAGTGTTTTCCACAGAGTGTGGATGCATGTCTTGTTTGGTATTAAGCAATAATTGTCATATGAATTTTATGATTTACTTATGTTTTTGTTTCGTTTTGTATATTTCATTGGTGCATCTGATTTGGTGAAGCCATCTCAGGTGAACACGATGTTTATTCTTAAACATTCTGCAAAGGGCCGCCAAATGCGACGTTCTGGATTTTATTTTTATAGTTAGTTAGTTATCTTATGCAAATTATTATTAATATTATCATTAGTTAGATAACTATTGTTAAAGAAGCATGATCCTTTACGATTGTCACTGACTTCTCATTCTTACCAATTCTGCCGCATGTATTACTGAGTTGGCTTCTACTGGTTTTTATAATATTTGGCATATTACCTAACGATTTCTGTTTTGGGATATCTACCCATTCCTGATGTGCATTACTGTGTTGACTTCTAGCCTTTTTATAAGGTAGAAAATTTAAAAAATAACTACCTTTACTTATTGATATGTCCCAATGTGATATTTTCTATTTTGAAATATCGCTGATTGTTGAAGTTTGAGTGGTTATTCTGTTTATTATTAAATTTTGATCTTTTATAATTATTTTGCCATATCTGCCTTTTTGGTACTATAGAAAATCAAGTGCAGTTTCTCGGGAGTACTATATTGCCTCCGGAACTAATGGAACTATCAGAGCCAATACAATTTTTTTGGTAACTTTTTTCCAAAAAACCTGTTTGATGAAATTACAATCGAAACAAATCTTTATATTCGCCAAAAAGACCCTAGCGCACATGGCAATTTTACCTCCTTAGATATTCGACAGTTTGTTGGAATAATATTATACATGTCAATTTCGCGTCTTCCAAGAATTACTCAATATTGGTGAATAACAATTGGAGTACCAGCGATACAGAATTTATGTCACAAAAAAAATTTGGGATGATTAGGCGTCACATTCACTTTAACAACAATGATAATGCCCTGCCTTTGTCACACTCTTGTCACGATCGGCTATTCAAAATCAGGCCAATAATAGATGAACTAAACAAAAATTTTAAAAAAGTTCCTATTCAGCAATTTTTGTGTGTTGATGAACAAATAAGTTCAACAAAGGCTAAGAACCACATGAAAAGGTACAATCCCAACAAGCCTCATAAATGGTGCTATAAGATTTTTTTACTTAGCGGTAATTTACGCTGCTGCTACAAATTCGAAATAGATAGTGGAAATGAAAATAAAGTACGGCCTAACGAGCCAGATTTGGGTGCGGCATCAAACTGTGATCGATTATCGATTATATTTTGATAATTATTTTAACTCCTTACCCTTATTGAAGTACCTGGCGGAAGGAGGAATTCTAGCTTGGGGAACAATAAGAAAAAATCGAATTCCAAACCATAAATCCATTGACCAGATAAAATTAAAAAAAAAATCACGAGGTACATCAGTGGAATTTGTTGCCGACTACGGTGGAGTGGACATTTCGCTAACTTCATGGGTGGATAACAAAATTGTTACTTTGGCATCCAATTACGCTGGAATAAGTCCCAAAGACACTGCCCGACGTTACAATAAAGTTTATATCGACCGTCCATTTGCAATAGCACAATATAATAGCTATATGGGTGGCGTTGATCTCATAGATAGCATAATTGTAAGGTATAAAATTTGGATAAGAAGCAGAAGTTGGCAAGTTCGGGTTTTTTACCTGCTGGACTTGACAGTCAGCAACGCTTGGTTGTTGTATAAACGAGTGCAAAAAGAAAATGCCTCGACAAAAAAACTTTTAAGCTCATCGGAGTTTCGGCTAGACATCGCTGAAGTTTTGAGAAAAGTAGACACAAAATCTAAAACTGGAAAGCGAAGTTATTCTGTTGAAAATAAATGGCAGAAAAAAAAGCTGAGAGGGCGAACTCAACATGTACCAAAACAAATGGTGCGTCAAGATCAGGTTGGGCATTGGCCAACGTGGACTGACAACCGAACCAGATGCAAATATCCAAACTGCACTAGTTTTTCACAGACAATGTGCGAAAAATGTAACATAGCACTCTGCTTTAACAAAAGAAATAATTGTTTCAAAAATTTTTATTTACATTAAAATAACTCCACTTATTTACTTAAATGTGTTAATAATATTATTAAACTAACTTCGAAAAATATTTACTTTTACTTCTTACAATGCACTACGAAATTCTTGAATGATTTTCACCACAAGCCTATCTGTTGCACATATGCAACAATCCTTTTATCCTTAAATAAATGTCTAAAGTAAAATTTTAAAAAATTGAAAAATATTGTATTTTTTATTTTTATTTTTCTATCTAATGAAATAAACCACATCAAAATCCGACAAGGTGCCATATAAAGGGATATTTGTGTGAAAAATCTATATCTCCATTAGTTGCAGCGTGCCTCCTATACTCCTGAAGTTCTATTTATTTTGTTAAAAAACGTTATATGTATATCAAGTCACCTAACACTTCAGCCAGTATTGGAAGAATATTTCGGTTTAAATCAAAACCAATTAAACATATTTGGAAAAACCTTATGTTATGTATTGAAAGGATCAACAAAATGTTATTTTTATTTAAATGTAGTACCAAATGAGTCTATGAGTCACGATGTATGTAGTTCTTGGAAGAGACTTTTTAACAGCATGTAATTTAAAATTTGATCTAAGCGCGCTGAAATTGGTTTCATTACAAAAAGTGAAGACTGAAAACAGAGAATATACAAATAATTCTAACATAGACTATAGTAAACAGGTAGATGAAACAGCAAGTAAACAATTGGAAGTAACAGTAAATAATCAGTTATACGAAACAGTTAGTGCAAAATTAGAAGAAACAGATAGTAAACAGTTGGATGAAATAGTAAGTAAATAATTAGAAGGAACAGTTAATGATCACGTAGACGTAACAGTAACAGTTAATACAAAATTAGATGAAACAGTTAGTAAATAATTGGGTGAAAAGTAAATAAAACGGTGTTCACAAAATTAGATCTTAAAAATTTATATTTTCATGTGTATGTAAACAAGGAATCTATTAAGTACACCTCGTTTGTCACTCCGTTAGGGCAATGCGAATGCAATGCTGTGCTGCAACGTTTTATATATTGTCTGGACGTTGACGCGTACAATGCGAAGTACGTTCAAGTGGCCCATACGACACCAGGACATAGCCTGTGAATAGGGATTTCCGAAGAGAAAGAAAATAAGTCTTCATTCGTTGAATTCAAAATATGAACTGATTTTATTTGAAAACTCTTAAACTCTAAGAAGCGACAATTGTTCTTAAAAAATACCTATTCTAATGCCCCACGTTTTCGAGGGTTAAAAATTGTTTATATTTCATGCTCAGCGCTGGTTACTTGATACCGCGCCGCTGTTATAATCTTAAGTGTTTTCCACAGAGTGTGGATGCATGTCTTGTTTGGTATTAAGCAATAATTGTCATATGAATTTTATGATTTACTTATGTTTTTGTTTCGTTTTGTATATTTCATTGGTGCATCTGATTTGGTGAAGCCATCTCAGGTGAACACGATGTTTATTCTTAAACATTCTGCAAAGGGCCGCCAAATGCGACGTTCTGGATTTTATTTTTATAGTTAGTTAGTTATCTTATGCAAATTATTATTAATATTATCATTAGTTAGATAACTATTGTTAAAGAAGCATGATCCTTTACGATTGTCACTGACTTCTCATTCTTACCAATTCTGCCGCATGTATTACTGAGTTGGCTTCTACTGGTTTTTATAATATTTGGCATATTACCTAACGATTTCTGTTTTGGGATATCTACCCATTCCTGATGTGCATTACTGTGTTGACTTCTAGCCTTTTTATAAGGTAGAAAATTTAAAAAATAACTACCTTTACTTATTGATATGTCCCAATGTGATATTTTCTATTTTGAAATATCGCTGATTGTTGAAGTTTGAGTGGTTATTCTGTTTATTATTAAATTTTGATCTTTTATAATTATTTTGCCATATCTGCCTTTTTGGTACTATAGTTTCTGACAATTTCTTACCGGAATCTACATATAATAACAAAAAATAATATCAATCTAGTTGAACTATTGCCTTCTGAATATTTTCATTTTTTACTGGCTCTGGCCATCAATCTTTGTAATACCCCCTTTTAAGATTTGGGTATATACGTTTACTCCCATTATTATATCAACCCTACCAGGTTTATCAAAGGTAGGATCAGCTAGCACGTAAGTTTGCCATTTCGACATATCCACATTTGCTATTTTTAATGGAAGAGCTTTCATTAACTTTGGCAACACAATTGCCTCAACCTTTAGATGTCCTTTCCAAGGATTTCGCGTCTTTACATCTATTTTTACCTTAAATCAAAATATGATGGATTTTATTGAGGACATGCCACTTATTTCTGTATACTGTTTAATTTTAGGTAGTTTTAATATTTGAGCGGCCTCTTCAGACAAAATGGTGCTCTGTGAACCACAATTAATAAGGGCTCTTAGAGTCTTATTCCTCCATTTACATTTTTTACTTGTATTACAGCTGTGGCCAACAGTATAGGTTGTGAGGTTACACAAGTATTAACTCTCTCATGTGTTTCTTCAAAATGGAGTAAAGTATGGTGTTCTTTACTGCACAATGAACAGACCATTTCATTAGTGCACACCTTATTGCTTGAATGGTTGAAGCATCTTATGCAAAGCTGCACTTTTTTGGCTGTTTCATACCTTTCATTAGGTGTCAATCCTTTAAACTTATAGCATTTATATGCTTTGTGCCCGGCAATTTTGCAAATCGGACATTTATCTTCGACTTCCGCATAATTTAAAACAGTTTGTAGCGATTTTTTCTCTTCTTTGCTCATGGCACTTAGCGAGCAATATCTTTGCTCCAAGTATTCCATGGCATCAGATAGCATTTGAAGTTGCCTTGTTTTTCTAATCTGACTCTCATACAATTGTAGAGTCTCTCTGTCAAATTTCCTTAGTAGGAGTTGTGCGAATATTACGACAACTTCATCGGACAAATTTGCTTTTATTTTAATTAAGTAAACTGACTCATTAACTATGTCAATCACTCCTTCAACACTTTTTGCGGAATCATTGTTGATCATCGGTAAATCAACGATCCGACTTAATTGTTCGGAAAATACCCTCCGATTATTTTCATAGATGGGCTACCATGCTCTTTGCTTCGCCCTTTAACACTTAGATCCTCTCTTTTTTCAATCAGTTCCGCAAATAATTCTACAAACAGGTCCCATTCTCTAGGTTCTCCAGAAAATGTGGGTACCTGTATTTTTGGCAACACCAGTAGTTCGCCTCTTAGGGTAACATTCTCAGCTTTCAAATTATTCTGATCTTTTATTTTCTCTTCTAGTGCTGACAAGATATTCTGAACGTCGAACTCTAGTTCTTCTATGACTTCTTTAAACGTTTCATTACATATAAGTTCATCTGTATAAGCTTGGCACATCTGTACATTCTTGAACAAGAATTCTATTTTTTTAATATACATTTCGCCTCTTCTATTGTCTATCATACGTAAATCTTTGCTCACCATGTCCAATTATTGCTGGAGCTGACGGACCTTTCCTTGAAATTTTTCCCTGCTAACATTAGCGTTTTCATTACTGGAGGTCGCATTCCCGCGCGACTCTCCTTTGCTATCCTCAAACATTTCTGACCTATCTGCTTCTGTTTCAACTGACTTACTAGTGCCTGGTTTTTCTGACTCTCCTGCTGCTATTATTTTGGCAACTATCTTTAACATTCCTTCATGTATTTTATCTGAGAAATACTGATGATCGAAATTCCCTTGCTGTAGCAATTTGTTATGATTAGGTAACCATCGATTCCTAATCTCTTTTACTTCCTCGATCACCTTTCTAGTTATGTTTCTGGGATCTAGTGCTTCTAACTGCTTTATCCTGGTATGCAACTCTAACTGCTTCCCTAACAACTTTTCAGTTTTGTTAAGAAACATTTTGTATGGTGTATGTTTGACAATCAATTGATTTTTTTTTCGATATATTTATCCGCTTTTATTTTTTTGAGAAAGAGAGAAAAAAAATATCTCAACTGTGTCTTGCACAGTGAGCCAGAGACGTGGAAAAAATGTTGTTAGCGTATGTGGCTCACAATTCAGATATACATTTCATTTTTCAATAAAAGAAGTGTTTTTTTTTTAATCTCCAACCACATTGTTAGTAAAAGCCTATCAAGGAGTTAGTAATTCGCAAGTTGCACTTTCGTGCTTCAACTTGCTTATAGAGGCTTATATTTAAATTATTAAATAAGGCAAGTTAAGGCTTGCGCATTTCTGCGGCCTCCTTGCGTTTCTTCGCTCTTCGGCGAAGTCCAGCTTTCAGTTGGTCAGGCCGCTCTATGCAGCTTTGTCGGTCCTCTTAGTACAGGGTCTTGCTTGTCGCGCTAGACGATGCCGGTACTGGTCTTCGCTCAGCGTACTCGCAATAGGGTGAGTCAAATGGTCCAGGGCAGTCCTTGGGACCCGGCTTCCCCGATGTGTTTTTTTTTTGCTGTGTCGTTTCTCAGCTGCTGTTGTCCAGGGCCTATGAGCTCAGGCGGTCCCGGTGCCGGTCATCGCACCAGATTTTCTCCTATTAGCCGCTTCTTCTTTGCAACTATCTTGTTGCTCTGCTGCTGTTTGTAGTTGCCGACTTGCAACTACATATACACTTTTAACTATAACTTTAACTTTTTTTTCGATATTAGGGCTTCGAATACGCCACACACCAATTCTGTAATTATTTTTTTTGCCGCCGCCGAAATTATTGCAGTTGCTCGACTAGCCAAACTGCCTTTATTTAACTCGGTCGCACGCACTTTTTCTTTATTAAGCAATATTTTGCTTTTTCGTTTTATACACTGTCTCTTACCACTGGTGGGGGAGAACAAAGTTATTTTATTTTTGCTACCTTTAGCTGATCTTAGCATTTACACTTGCATAAGAATTCAGACTTAAAGGCGCTGATTCACCCTCTGAGTCTCTTACCACTGGTGGGGGAAACTACAGAGTTCTTTTTTTCGAAGGACCACAATGAATCCGGCTCGAAGGACCAAAGTGAATCCGGCTCGAAGGACTAAAATGAATAGGGATTCCCAGAGAGAAAGAAAATAACCCAATCTTCATTCGTTGAATTCAAAATATGAACTGATTTTATTTGAAAACTCTTAAACTCTAAGAAGCGACAATTGTTCTTAAAAAATACTTATTCTAATGCCCCACGTTTTCGAGGGTTAAAAATTGTTCATATTTCATGCTTAGCGCTGGTTACTTGATACCGCGCCGCTGTTATAATCTTAAGTGTTTTCCACAGAGTGTGGATGCATGTTTTGTTTGGTATTAAGCAATAATTGTCATATGATTTTTATGATTTACTTATGTTTTTGTTTCGTTTTGTATATTTCATTGGTGCATCTGATTTGGTAAAGCCATCTCAAATGAACACGATGTTTATTCTTAAACAGCCTGTTTCGCGCGAGCCCAAGCAGAGCGCTGTCCACCTCCCGCCCGACCGACCGTGAGGCGCAGCCGCATATCGGACGGCACGATCGCGTGGACAAATACAAGTATAACGGACAAACAATTAAAAATTAGATTAACTACAGCTAATTACGAGCTAAATGTTCTAAAATAGAGGTTTTTACAAGAGAAAGAGAGGCTTCTGATCTGTTTACGGGATACAGAAGATTGTAATCAGAACATAGGACTCGAAAAGGTTCATGCAAAGAATAGTTAGAACTACAATGTTTTAAGGATAGAGGAATAAAATTTCTAGTAGGTCTACGGGGTACACATAGGTTTAACTGGTTCAATAGCTCAGGAGAGTCTATTTCACCTATTAAAAGTTTATGAATAAAGATAGCACCAAGCATTACTCTACGATTAATTAGACAAGGAAGATTGATTAAAAGAAGCCTACTAGAGTATGATGGCAAATTGACATTGCGATCCCAATTTAGACCGCGAAGAGCAAATAGCAGAAATTGCTTTTGAACAGATTCAATTTTACTTTGGTGCGTCTCATATTGAGGTGACAATATGCAATATCCGTACTCTAAGATAGGACGGATTAATGAAGTATACAGAATTTTGGTTGTGTACGGATTTTCAAACTCTTTTGACCATCGTTTCACAAACCCATGAATATTAATAGCTTTAATAACTGTAGCAGAAATATAAGGATTTAAAATTAATATATGGACCTAAGTCATTGATAATATCTAACGGCTCTAAGGCAGTGTCGTTAAGATAATAAGTTGCCAAGTATGGAGTGCATCTATAAAAAGACAGAACTTTACATTTAGAGCCGTTGAGGTTTAATAGGTTGGTTTCACACCAACTCTGAAGATCATTAAGATCCGATTGAAGTAGGCAAGAAAACGATATGTCTTTAAAACTGAGGTAAAGCTTAACATCATCCGCGTACATAAGCATCCGAGAATGTGACACTACCAATGGAAGATCATTTATAAAAAGAGTGAATAGCAATGGACCCAAATGACTACCCTGAGGTACTCCAGAAGTCACTTGGATGGTCTTAGAAAATGAAGACTTAAAGAGGACATTTTCTGTACGCTTAGAAAGATATTGAAGAATCCAATCTAGCAAAAGGCTGGGGATGCCAAGTGCATTTAAATTATATAAAAGCAGAGTGTGATTAACAGAGTCAAAGGCCTTGCTGAAGTCAGTATAAATGACAACAGTTTGCACGGCTGTCTTGAACCCTTTGATTGAGTGAGATGTAAATTCTAATAGGTTAGTAGTTGTCGATCTACGTTTTTTAAGCCTATGCTGGGATGACAAAATGATTGAGCTACAAAAATGCTGCAATCGACACGTTATTATTTTCTCAAATGCTTTGGGTATGGCAGATAATTTAGAAATACTCCTATAATTGGAGGCTTTGGACTTTTTCCCCTTTTTATGAAGAGGAATAATATATAATTCCTTCCAGATGGACGGGAAGGCGGAATAAGTAACGGACAGTGTAAACAACTTAAGTATTGGCTTACATAGGGCCTCAGCGCGAAACCTTAATACGCAGCCTGGTATTCCATCAGGGCCAGGTGCATATATTGGTTTGACGGAACTGAGCACGCTAAGAACCGAACTTTCTAAAAACACAGGGTCAAAAATGCAATTGCAAGTGATAAGGATAAGGAGGATTTGCTTGATAAATCGAAGAGGAATAAGTTGTTTTGAAAAAATCAGCAAACATATCAGCAATTGCCTGATCATTGTCAGCTTTATTGTTTTCGAAAGACAAGTAAGACGGATGCACTGATGTCTTACGTTTTCCATTGACGAATTTATAAAATTGCTTAGGATCGCGAAAAATCCTAAGTTTACATCTCTGAAGATAATCCTTATAGCATTGTGAATTCAGCACCATAAAATTTGATCGAGCAACTACGTATAGGGAAAAATCCGATGCTTTACCGGATTTTTTTAATCTTTTATAGCATCTCGATTTTACGTTCTTCAAGTTACATAGCTCACGTGAGAACCAAGGAGGTTTAACACACCATCCTTGAGTCACACGCGGGACACAAACATCAAAGAACGACTCAAGAGTTTTATAGAAGACAGAAATGGCAGAGTCCATATCCGTGCAAGTATACAGATATGTCCAATCATTAGTTATCAAGAGTTTTTTAAGTTTAGTAAAGTTTGTCTTGCGAAAACATCGGGTTGGAGGCATCGAATTATTATATCGAGTCATAACCCCAAAAGGAAGGTCAATGGTTACATCCAGAGTTGGATAATAGTTGTCTTCAGGGATAACTAAGGGATCAGTCCTGGAAATTTTGCAGTTGGAAGAATCCAACACAAATACCAGATCTAGTGATCTGTTCCGACTATTCCGGACAGGATTTATTTGAGTTAGGGACAACTCAAACAGACCATCTATGAAACAGTGTGACGAGGACGGCAACAGTAATAAAGAATCATATGAGAGGGTCCAGGCAATCTCAGGTAAATTAAAATCACCCAACACAACGAACAAGTCTTTGTCAGAGAGATATGAGGAAACAAGTTGAATAGCTTCCAAATGGTGAATGTATACTGCCAAATCGGACTGTGGTGGAATATAGGAACAAGTTATATAGGCAGAAAAAGAATGAGGTGTTCCGGCCAAAAGTCTTTATGACATATTCGCCCAAAAAGATCTGGGACGAAATGTCCCGAGTATATGAAAAACAGAACTTTTCCACAGCAAAATTTGGTGCTTGAACTTTGCCCTGGATGTAGGCTATGACTTCTTCAGAAGTAGTATTGGGATCAGGAAAATAAAAATTTGATTTTTGAGTGGAACTACAACAAGGGAACTAGAAGTGCCAGGCACAGCAGTAGCAGCAACAGCAGATGCAGCAGCAGCTGAAGCAGCCAACACTTTACTAGCTCCTCTTGTAACTACTTTATTGGCAATATTCCTGGAAACGGATGTTTGCCCGGACGGTTCGGAAACTACAACCGATATCGTGTTAGTAGGTGGGATACTGTCTCCAGGGGAAATGGGAAGAGACTCCACACCTTCCAAAGCCGGACTCCTAAACGATATCAGCTGCTGTGCATTTGGTGACATAGGGTCATTGTCGGAAGCCGGAACTGAGAGAGAACGATGTGCCGACGGACTGAGAGACGCGCCCTGAAATCTGGCCCTCTTTCGGGTCGGAGATTCAATCAAAAGTTTAGAACTTCTGAATTGAACCTCCATCGCCAAAAGCTCTTCTTGGAGCTTATGAACGCCAGCTGACAGAGTTTTAAACGCATCCCCAGTCCGTTTCATAAAACTACGCATCTCGAGCTCCAAGCCACGACACGAATCACAGCCCCATTTAAGGCCGCCACCCTGTGCAATACTATCCCGCACCTTGACTGTGTAACCAGCACATTTAAAGTGCATTACATTGTCACACAGCCAACAGTAAAGAAAGTTTTCACTGGTCTTGCTGGGATTATTGCAATTATATTTGCAACAGACAGACATTATTAAATAATTGATTTATCACAAACAAATTATAAATCAATATGAAAATAAAAAGGGACAAATGTTAAGTTAAGAGAGGCGTATACAAACCAAAGCAAAAGCTAACTGCAATATACAAATTAGAAAGAGAAGAGAAAGAAGAGAACATATTTTTTTGTAATACAAAAATTACAAGACACAACAACAAAAACTTGTCAGAAGCGCGAAGTTAACGGCCGCGAGCGCGATCAAAAGAGAAAGCAGAAGAATAGAGAGCACCAACACCACACACACAAAAACAAACTATGAACTGTAAATTGAGAGCGCGGGTGGGAGCACAAAATAACGAAATCAGAAACTAAGCAGCGCAACAACAAAATTATATTTGCGTTTGTTAAAGTTTTGATATTAATAAATATAAATGTTAATAAATTTAACACAAACTTCGTGATGAGTATAGCGAATTATTAAAAATTGATAAAACAATGAATTTAAATTGAATATTATAGATTAACTTCACAAAAGAACGAAAGACAGTAATTAAGCGAGAGCGCAAAAAAAACACGACCGAATTCGATGAGTGACAATATACATGAGATATAAATGAGATATTTTGTGATATTATTAAAGACAATATCCTACTTTTCAAAGCGAACAACCAAGACAGAAGAAAAGTATCATAGCTTTGAGTTAGAAACTCTTGCAATCATTTACGGCATACGCAGATTTCGTATTTACCTTTAATGTAAACAAACGGTATTAAGATTATTACAGATTGTAATTCTTTAACACTGACATTAAACAAAGTTAAACCCTAGAATTGCTAGATGGGCGTAGAAGCTTCAAAACTATGATTATGAATTGATTTACAGGTCCAGATTTAAAATGCAGTTCGTAGATGCTTTGTGCAGATGTACAAATGTTATGGTGGTTTTGAAGATAACTTAATAATTTGCCAATCAAAGAATCCCAAAATTCAAAACTTAAAGAAATTATTAGAAAATGCTGAACACAAACTGTATGAGATGAGGAATGGAGTGATTTATAGAAAGGCAAATGATGGTACACTTTTTTTTATGTTCCATAAAATATGGAAGTCCATATGCTGAATAAGTATCATAATAACATATAGGTAGAGACAAAATGATTGATTTAATTAATAAACGTTACTGGTTCGCAAACCTTAAAGACAAATGTATTAAATGTATTGCCTATTCTCCAAGATCATACATTGTATAACTAAAAGCACTAGACCATTTGAATTGATTCACATTGATCATTATGGGCCAGTGAGTGTAGAGTAAACAAGCATATTTTCGTGGTTGTAGATGGGTTTACGAAATTCATAAGATTATATACTACGAAAACAACCAGTACTAAAGAAATTTTGTCGAGTCTTAGAGATTATTTTAGAATATATAGTAAGCCAAAGTGTATTATTTCTGATAAAGGTAGTTGTTTTACTTCAAGTGAGTTCGAGGAGTTTATAGAAAACTATCGCGATCGGATCGCCATAAGCAAACTAACCGGTAGAAAGAATTAACAGAAGTTTGGGTCCGATGATTGCAAAATTAGTTGAATCTGAGAGGCGATTGTATTAGGATTTAGTGGTAGGACAGGTGGAGTACGCAAGGAATAATACACAGCATCATAGTGTAAAACAACTACCAAGTGTTATGTTATTTGGAACGTCACAAAGGGGGCGAATATTAGACGAATTAAAAGAGAAACTAGAATTAATAAATCAAGATACCACGCAGAGGAGTTTAACAGAAATCAGGAACGATGCAATTGATGCTCAAACTAATGCTCAGTTTTACAACCAAGCTTATTATGATAAAAGAAAATGGGAGCCAAAAGAGTTTAAGCAAGGAGACAATGTTATGGTAAAAAAATTTTAATAGCACTGTGGGTACGTCAAGGAAACAAATTCCAAAAACCAAATAACCTTACCGAATAGAAAAAGTTTTAAAAAATGATAGTTTTTACTAAAAGATGTGGAAGGTTTTCAAAAGCCTTGTACCCCACATTAGGGCGTTTGGACCATTCAAAATAAAAAACACTGGATCAAAAATTAAAGGTCATATGTAAAGTGCGAAGAAAAATATAAAAGGATTAAATTTATTACTATTTAAATCAAACGTTGTAGTTTAGCCGGCTCGAGGTCAATCTTCAAAAATAAGATTTTTTCAAAGGCAACACAAAAAGGTGAGCAGATTGTCTGTACATATAGCTATTTCAAGAACTACCAAGTTCTATCAGCAGACTTTGGTTAATAACTCCGAAATTGCAATAGCCATACCATGTCTTCAGCGCTAAAATTAGTTGGGAATTGTGGCAACTAAATGAAGCGAAAAAAGTTGGTAAAGCCTACAACACCGAAGCCACCTTTTTGTGTATACCCTTAGGCGCTATGACTATTACTATGTTAATAAAATATATGTATAATTGTATTGAAATAAGTTAATATCACGTGATCGAGAGTTCCAAATGAGAGATCTTGTCTACTTATATAATAATCCCTATTTGCTTTATTTAATAATAACGCTAATCCAATATATATGTACATATAAGTTATGAGTTCTCTGTGTCCCTTAAGGGTGGATTCTTACCATATTTTCCTTGTGAATAAGGAATAGAATTGGGAACTCTGTTTTCCGTGGTGAATCACAACACAACACTTGATTACAACGTTATAATATTTGTTTTATTCAGTAGTACTTCATGTAACTAGTTCTAGGTCTAAACTAAGACTGCCCGCTCTGTGGAGCGTGGTCCTTTAAATATACCCCGAGATGCCCTATGGGCGCTGGCTGCGGCGGTATGCCGTCGGCAGCGACGTTGGGATCGTGTTTAAAGTGGGTCGCCTCTTCCGGCGAATTCTGTTATATCGGCAATATTCAAAGAATGGATTGGCTAGATATACAAAAATGCTTATGCTAGAAAAGGGAAAGTGAAGTGTCTAGTGTGACCCAACGTGGGTCGTCTTGGGTCACATATCTGCTTGGGTCGCATAAATACTAGGAAACATAAGCTGCTTATTTGGTTAAGTGTGTAAGTGTTTACAGGAAATGAAAGATGTGGGTTGCTTAGTTGACTAAACGTGACAAGTGAAATAGGTCGCGATGCACTTAGATCATACGCGTGTGTGTGAGGTCTGTTAGTGTACCTAGAATGTATGGGAGTGTGTGTGTGGTCAAGAGTTAATATTACTTAGATCGAGGGAGGGTATTTTACCCGATACTCGTTCAGGCGTTGCTGGTAAAGTGTGCTACCCGAGTCTCTTTGTAATGTGAGAGGCCGGGGTGCGGGGCAGGGGTGCTTGTTGCGTGAGAGGAGGAGAAAGAAGCCTTGTGTGAGGATGAGTGTGCTAACTGCCCCCTCAAAAATCGACGTCCCGGATATCCTTCATTCTTATCGGTGGTGACCCTGGAAGAATGTGGTGTTTTAGTTCTTGGAAGCACCTTCCTCAGAATCCAACCTATGGAGATGGCAAGGAGTAGAAAGATTAGTGTCGCGCAACTGGCCGTGATGGTCGTCCCTTTTGTTAGAGTATCCAGGCGGCGTAAATTGTTTATATGTAAATTGTGAACGTACTCCACGTTTAACCTGCGCCCTTCGTTTATTACTTCTGTCAAAGTGGAAGGTATTGCCACCATTCTTGTGATCGACTGGCTTTTGAAAGTTTTATAACCAATTGTCACTGATTCGTTTGAGAATTGAATGACGAAGGTACCGTTTAGGTCTGATTCTACAATACCGTTCGTCATCTTTCCTTTATAGTTGGTAGTAAATATAGTTGGTAGTATATAATGAAGGTGTCTCGTGGTCCTACCAGAATTTTCCCCGAGGGGATGTCAAGTTGTTGGTTGTTTGTTATAGTTGGCCTGATAATCTGAACCGAATATTCCTGTTGTAGTACCAGTGGCATCGCTATGTTGTATATGGTTGAGATGTAGATGGTTGGTTGAGCGAATTCAATGGCCTCTATGATGTTGTTGTAAGGCAGACTTGGTGTCGTTTTGATGATATCCTGCAGCTCGTCTATGTCCAGTAGGTTTGAGTTTATTACACCGACCTTAGCGAGTTGGATCTTATTTAGTAGAATGGATAATTCGGAGTCGTTGTCCTGATCGTGTTCAGGGCTCCCACCAATTCGTTTATTTTGTCAAAAGCTTCTTGTATACTGGACAAGAATTGTTTGTTTATGGTAAACTGCTGGTTATTCTCCCTGATAAGAGAATCATGGGACTGTAAAATCTGGTCCCAGTCAGCTGCATCTGGTGATCCTGCTACCCATTTCCAAGCCGAGCCTAACCATTTGAGTGATCGCCTAGACCTCCTGTTGGAGGCCGTGAGTTCCTCAATTTTTGTGTTTAAGTCGTTAATTTTGAGAGAGGCCAGTGTTTTCAGGTCGTATGATGGGTATTGGTCCAGTGCCAGTGATAGATTCTCCGCAAGGCCGGCACGTGTACCAAGTTTGTGTGTCCTTCTATTCTCCATCCTTTCCCTTGCTGTAACGTTACGATTGGGGATTCGTATTTAAAAACTTGATAGCTCCACCGATGAGAGACACAAAATGAGGGGGCTTGTATTGGAAGTAGAAGGGTGTTTTTAGTGTGATATTAAATTTAACTTAACTTCTAGTTGTTTAGGTGCTATGTGTACAGGTGTGTTCCTACTTAATGTGTGACTTGTGTAGCTTCTTCCCTGTTTGTGTGATTACCGTAACCCTGTCTTGAGCAACTTTTTCCTGAAAAAATCTTTTAGCGTGTTTTCCTTTATTTTGTTTGTTGGGTACAAGAATCTCTTGGTCAGCCTCATATGACAAAGGGTCCCTTTTTAGATTCTTGGCCCTATTTGTAATTGGTTGCTGATGCTCGAGCAATCCTCTAACGTTTTTCAAGAGTGTTTCCTTAGGATTAGTGGTTTCGTCGATGCCTTGTGCCGCGGTTCGATTAAAAAAAAGGTCCACGCGTTTCCTTTTAGTTACGGAGTGTATGGATTGATTATATCTTGTGACCGCCAACTTTGCCAACTGCGCAGCGCTCAACTTCGGGTGCTCCATGCGTAAACATCGGTATATCTCTAAGAACGTTGAGTGGAATCGCTCTACCTGTCCATTTACCTCACTTTTTTGCGAAGGGTTCCGGTAAATCTCGATTTGTAATTCGTGCAGATGAATGACGATGATGGGACATAACAATATTCGCTCGTTGTCCATAACTATTAGTTTGGGTTCTGAGAAATACGCTAGCACGTCCATAAGATTTCCTTTGAGGTGTATAGATGATCTGTTCTCGATAGGGAACAACATCGCGTATTTCGAGAATTTGTCAATGCAGGACAAAAACCATAATTTTTCAATTACGAAGAGGTCGATGTGTAGAATTTCGCATGGCATGCAAGGTATTGGTGTCGGCTGCAGGTGAGGTTTCTTTGGTCGACGGTTGTATTTTTGTGTTCCACATATGGTGCATTTTGACACATAACTCCTGATTTTGGCCGCCATTTTTGGGAAATAATACCTCGAGAGAATTTGCTGTTTATTCTCCAGGTAATTCCTATTGGCTCTTCGGTGTTCCTTTTGGATTATGTCCTGGATTTGATCCTCTGAAGTTATATCCTCTACGATTTCTTGTGCTAGGCGGATTTTATAGCCATTAAAATATTCCCAGATTATGGGTTGTATGTCGGAAAAGGCGATTTCCGGGATCTTGATTCCATTTAGATGAGTTTTGGAAAGTGTTCTTTCGAGAGCGTTTCTAGATAGAGCAATGCCTCTGGTTACATCTAAATGTATCATATGTCGCTGGAATCCAGGGTATGGTTCGGTAGAAGTGTCAGTGCCCGTCCCTATGATGACGACTACCTGATTACGAAATGAGTTGAGTGGTGTGTCGACACGATGTAGTGGAAGGCGGAGCTTCCGTCCAGCCGATTGTGTTAGCCTGAGAGGGTTTAGATGCGAGGTAATGCGGGTAATGTTTTAAGATCCTCGAAGGCCTTCAGTTCGTTTTCTCCCAAGGTGATTTGCACCTTCCTTGATTGGCTTGCTCTAACTTGACCCAGATCCCCCTTGTGAGGTTAGTGAGAGGTTTGGCTACCTTGGCGTAATCTCGGATGAATATTCTGTAATATTTTCCAAGAAGGTTGTTTTCTCCAGGTTAACCCGAAGATTGGCTTCTGAAACTTTTTCGAAGACTTTCTGAATATCGATCATGTGTTCCGCCTCGCTTCTGCTGAATATTATAATGTCGTCAATGTACACGTAGCAACATACTCCGATGAGGTCCCGAAGGACATCGTCTATCATTCGTTGAAAAAAGGCAGGGCCGTTTTTCAGTCCAAATGGAAGTCTCAGGAATTCATATTTACCGCTTAAGACGGAGAAAGCGGTTTTCAGTATATCTTTCTCTCGCATCCAAACTTGGTGAAATCCCGAAGTCAAATCCAGAGTGGTGAAGAATTTAGCTTTTCCCAGGCTGGCCAATGTTGAGTTGATGTCGGGAATGGGGTACCGGTCGGCGACGGTGACAGTGTTCAATTTCTTGAAATCGATTACCAGTCTGTATTGTTTCTCGCCGTTTGGTTTTGGTTTCTTGGGCACTACCCATACGGGAGAGTTATAAGGGCTTTTTGAGGGCCTGATGATTTTGTTTTCCAGCAGTTCGTTGATTTGTCTCTTAACCTCCCCCATCATCGGCGCTGGGAATTGGTAGGTATGTGTGTAGACGGGTTCTTGGTCGATAGTGCGCATTTCAGCCCTTACTTCGGTTGCCACGGTTTCTGACTCAACTAAGGGCCCAAAAATGTGATTGAAGGAATGGATTATTTCCTCAAGCTGAGGTGTATATAATTTCGGGGCGGTCATCATGTTCAGGGCTGTTGAGCTCATCATCGTGAGTGGGAGTTTTACGCCGTGTCCCATAGTCAGGTGGTTGTTGGAGCGGTCCAATACAGCTCGAACCTCACGCAGGGTATCGTCGCCAATGATTCCGTCAAAATCGATCAGGCTGGGCAGTACATAAAAGGTGACAGTTGCATCATTCCCGAAAGGCTTAAAAAATTTTCCTTTCACATAATGCGTTATTTTCATGCTTCCTCCGACGGATATACATAGCGGTATACATAGGTCGTGGCAACAGTTGGCCGTGGGGCCAGGAGCGTGCTGCTCCTGGATGTAATTGGCGGCGGCCCCAGTGTCGATGAGGAAAGTGAGACATTCCCCATCTTTGGTAGCGTATCTTAGGTACGGTACTCCGGTTCCGGCTGGGCTCATAAAATGTTCAGCCTTTTTGGGGCTTCGTCGGTCATCCAGTTGTCTTGGTTCGCCCTTGGTGTCTTCTGAGTCATCCGATCCTTCCATGGTCAAATGGTTCAGGGCCTGCCTTTGGTTATGCTCACGATCTTCTGGTTTTTTTTTATCGGTTCTATTCCCTTCATGATGATGGCCGTTGTTCCGACCGTAATTACGGTCCCAATTGCTCTTCTTGTAGGAATTCTTCCCTTTGTAGTTGTTATTTTTGTAATCTTTACCAGACTTGTAATTTCCTTTGAAAGGGTTATCGTTGCTTCTATCATTTTTATCCGAGAGCGGGGCCCGACGATCGTTCCCCTGGCTGTTGCTTGGCCTGGGCTTATCGAGCCGGAGCTCCTGGATCTGTCTGACAACTCCTAAAGCTGCGCAGTATGCGGCGTTTAATGTCGATGGGACGAAGTGCATGAGATGTTTCCTTAGCTCCCGGTTTAGATTGCGAATAAATTCGCACGAGCTGTTTATTTCTTGTTGTTAGAGTGTGCATTCCTTTACTTCTGGCGAGAGAGGACCTTCCTTAATTTTCTCTACGTATAACCTGTGCAGTGCTCGAAATTTTACGTAGTAGGCTTCTACTGTGTAGCGCTCTTGTTGCAGGTTCCGCATGGCAGACAGGATAGCCTCCGGGGGGCGTTGGTCGGAGAATATATCAGCGGCTTCGTCTTTCAATTTCAGCCGCACACGCCTTACCATTATTTTATGCCGAGTTCGGCATGACTTCCGGAATAGGATGCCAGCCCGTTGCACAAGTCGTCTACGTAGCTATTAAAATTGGGACCGCAGCTGTTTAAATTGAGTATTCCGGTTTGGTTGGTGGACTCGGCTCGGGATCGAGGTTCGTTATGGGTCTCAGGGGTGACTACTGGTGGCGTATTCACAATGGTATTACTGTCCGTTGTGACATACACGGACTCTCCTGAGGCTGCCAATTGCTCGAGTTGAGCATCCCGCTCGGCAAATTCGTTGATGAAGCGAAGCCTATCAATTTCAGCGTCCCTTTCGGCTATGGCACTGACGGCCTCCTGCATTGTAATGCCCAAGTTTTCGTTGTCACTCATTTCAGTTTTGTTTACAGCGACTGTTTTTAATTTCTAAAGGATTCTATATTCCCTTTTGTAGGACGCGATAATTGTTTTTTATGAGTGGGTAACTCCTAAAGTGTGTATGTGTGTACTTAGATTTGAATCTCACCCGTAGTGTAACAAATTTTTTAATATGTGATACTCACAATATTATCTGTAAGAATGGAAAAATGCACATTAGGATACCACATGTTAGATTGCTACCAATTTAGTAGCTCATTTATGCTGTCATTGTGCCCTAATTCTCATAAAAAGGGTAACAATTTTCGTTTTCGCGTTGGTTTCTGTTGAGCGTGCATAATTGAAAATGCATTTGTGTGCATGTTTTTCATATTTCTCCTTTCACCCCTTTTTTATGGGTTGATTCTATCCTAAATTGCTGTTTTCAAGGTTTTCTTTTTTTACCTCAGTTGTCTGACTAAGCATATTCGCATTTTGTGTTTCTCAGTAACCCGTAGTGGCCAAAGTCGGTGTGGGGTTTTATTTAGTATCAGCTAAGAACATGGAACGATCGGACAAAAATTTTAATCCGACCACGCAAGCGGAAATAATTTACTGCGATTCTTCTTCCGATGACGAGACTATGGAGGAGGAAATCATAATAGTAGATTTAAGTTCCGAATCCGATGGAGATTCTGACGCGACTTCTGAACTATTCCCTCGGGCCGCAAGAAGGACTATGGGGGAGGAAGTCATAATAGTGGATTCGAGTTCTGAATCTGATGGGGATTCAGTTGCGACTTGTGAATTCTAACCTCGGGTCCCCAGAAGTTGGTCACCGTGGTCACCGAGCTCTGAATTCTTCTCTCAGGTTGCCAGAGGTTCGTCACCGTGGTCACCGAGCTTTGAACAGCGCTACAGAAGTTGGTCACCGAGCTCTGAACAGCGCTACAGTTCATGGGAGGATGACCGTCCCAGTTCAAGAATCATTGTGCCTGATGCGGATGAGGATGAGGAAACAATCCCCTTCCCGCCCCCCAAGCCGATCAACGCTCCCGAGATGATTATTCAGGAATATCTGGATTATCCTTCACCATCTGAGGGACCGCTTACTACTGTAGCTAGCTTACAGAGACGATCTTTGAAGACAGTTTTCCGTTATGAAGAAAATAGAAGGCGAGCTGGGTGTTCCAATTTGAGGGGTATACTTAAATGGAGGCATCCCGCTCCTGCCCGCAGACGGCCAAGATAATTTAAAACCCGCACGATAAATAAACAGAATCAGAGAGTAAGAGGTTGTATTGACTTTTTCATTGGGGATTTAGTTGCGGCTCTTGTTCGTATTTTCGCAGCTCCTTGCTCGGAAGAAGGGCTTGGGTTTCCAACCAAATGTAAACACATGAATTTTTTCCAGCAGCTCCTTATGGAAAGAAGGGCTTGGGTTTTCAATAAAATAAATTTTTTTCGCAACTCCTCGTCGAGAAGGATGGCTTGGCCTTTCAACCGGACATATGCTTTTATTTTCAGCAGCTCCTTACTCAGAAGGAGGGCTTGGGTTTTCAACCAAATATAAATTTTTTCGCGGCTCCTTATCGAGAAGGAGGGCTTGGCCTTTCAACCAGATATTTATCGTAGCAAGACACCGGGAAGACGTACCCACTCATAGGTGTAATTGAACCTTGCCCTGGCACGTGGCTAGGTTTTCGTTCTTTTTTTTTATTTCATTGGGCGCTCAGGTGTCAAACACGGAAGCGCGATGCTTCTCTTCCCGGTTCTTCAATTCTTATATGTTAACGCCCTAAAAATGCAAGAGGCGCAAAATTCCCTTCGCTTGCTGTTTCCACCTTTTCCTGCTTCTGCTGGCTTGAGAGTGCGGTGGTTAGCAAAACGCGTGCGGGATTATTTTTTGAAGAGTCAGCAGTTTCATGCAAGCCGACGTACGAATTGGTTTCAAGTTTCACCATAATTAGGTGAAATATTTCCCGTTGGCCTGGTGGCCTAAATATTATTTTTTTTTTAAATTTTGGGATAGGTCAGGGCTGTGCCTGAGCAATTAATTATTTTATTTCAGCTTTTTCACTGCTGACACGGCTTGTATATAACTGAGGAGCTCTTCTGACTTTTGTCTAGACCCGTAATATTCCTAGATTCCCTCTAATGGGTGAGTAGCGCCATTATGGCTTCTAGAAAAATTACGGGTCCCTGCTCGGGCGCCAGTTATGAGTTCTCTGTGTCCCTTAAGGGTGGATTCTTACCATATTTTCCTTGTGAATAAGGAATAGAATTGGGAACTCGGTTTTCCGTGGTGAATCACAACACAACACTTGATTACAACGTTATAATATTTGTTTTATTCAGTAGTACTTCATGTAACTAGTTCTAGGTCTAAACTAAGACTGCCCGCTCTGTGGAGCGTGGTCCTTTAAATATACCCCGAGATGCCCTATGGGCGCTGGCTGCGGCGGTATGCCGTCGGCAGCGACGTTGGGATCGTGTTTAAAGTGGGTCGCCTCTTCCGGCGAATTTTGTTATATCGGCAATATTCAAAGAATGGATTGGCTAGAAATACAAAAGTGCTTATGCTAAAAAAGGGAAAGTGAAGTGTCTAGTATGACCCAACGTGGGTCGTCTTGGGTCACATATCTGCTTGGGTCGCATAAATACTAGGAAGCATAAGTTGCTTATTTGGTTAAGTGTAAAAGTGTTTACAGGAAATGAAAGATGTGGGTTGCTTAGTTGACTAAACGTGACAAGTGAAATAGGTCGCGATGCACTTAGATCATACGCGTGTGTGTGAGGTCTGTTAGTGTACCTAGAATGTATGGGAGTGTGTGTGTGGTCAAGAGTTAATATTTCTTAGATCGAGGGAGGATATTTTACCCGATACTCATTCAGGCGTTGCTGGTAAAGTGTGCTACCCGAGTCTCTTTGTAATGTGAGAGGCCGGGGTGCGGGGCATGGTCTGGTTTGTGAGGGAAATGGCGCCGCAGGGGGGCTTGTTGCGTGAGAGGAGGAGAAAGAAGCCTTGTGTGAGGATGAGTGTGCTAACTTATATAAAAAAAATCAGAGAAGCTTACTTCGGCAATGTGAAAGTTTGTATACCCTTGCAGTCCTTGGCAATAATTTTTTACATTTTGAAATTTCTTTCCCTGCAACTCACACAAACAAAACATTATTTCTCTTTTTACTACACATTTTTTTTCTTCTTCCATCATTCGTCAAGCAAAGCACAACACGCATACACATACAGTTCGTGTAGCGCTGCGTCTGTGTGTGTGTGTGTGTATGCATGTGCTCGTTTGATTTGAAGATGACGAAGTAGGTAGCAAGCAGCAATCAGCGCTACCGGCAGCGCTTGAACCGATTTGTATTGACTGTAACTTTTGTTCTATTTATCGGATCAGATTCAAATTTTGGGATCTGAGATTTTATATCAAATTCTATCATATTGGTAACTTTCATGGGGATACGCCAAATTTTGCAAAAATGTTTGTTCCAGAGCTGTATGATATAGCTACACCAAATTTCTTATTTTTCCAAACGCACTACAAAAACTGAGGCGAAATACCACAGTTTTGAGCTAGAAACACTGGCAATAATAAGAGAGAGAGAATTGAATTACTAGATGGGCGTTAGAATTATAGGAATACTGTTACGAGCTAGTGCATAGATCACAGAAGCTAATAGTTTTGAAACAAATTAAGTTATTTGCCAATCAAAAGATGAAAAGATTCAGAGTAAAAATGTTTAGAAGAAAGGGAACACAAACTGTTCAAAATGCGGAATGGTATATTATATAGACAAACAAATGATAGAAGGGTTTTATTTTATGTACCGGAAGATATGGAAGAGCATGTATTATATAAATATCACGACGAATTAGGGCATATTGGCAGGGACAAAATGATAGAAGCAATAGGAAGAGGATACTGGTTTCCGAATATGAAGGAGAAGACAATAAAACATATAAGTGTAAGATGCCAGTTGTTTATGAATTCTGTTAAATGCTCACACATATATCGAAGCCAGTATTGTTAGTATCGATTGTTAGTAGTAAGTCAGTATTTTAAGTATCGATTGTTAGTATTAAGTCGCCTATGGAAAGTATCGATATGTGGCCTAAGGCCACACTGAAAAGCTGCGTTCTTCTTTTCCGGCAACGAGACAGACCAGACGCACTAGCTGCACAACTAAAAATAAATCTCTTGTCATCGATACTAATAATTATCATTTTTATACAATAAATAGGATATTATAGCTCAGAAGTGGGACGACTACCCGAAAGGATACATATTTCGGTACACGGCAGGCCACACGCACCACATCTAGGGTGGCCGCCTCCACGCCCGCCGCTGCCACTGACTCCATTGCCGAGTCTGCTGGGCCCACCGCTGTGCCCACCGCTGCTGATGCACCCACTGCTGTGACTGCCGCTGCAGTACCGGTTGCCACTGGGGCCGCCACTGCTGCGCCTGCCGCTGCAGTACCTCGTGCCGCTGTGCCCGCTGCTACCGCACCCGCCTCTGCTGTGCCCGCCCCTGCCATACTTGCCTCTGCTAGGCCAACTGCTGCCGCACTCGCCTCTGCTGTGCCCGCCGCTGCCATACTCGCCCCTGCTGGGCCCGCCGCTGCCGCACCCGCCTCTGCTGTGCCCTCCACCGCTGTACCTGCTGCCGCCATACCCACTGCTGTGCCTTCCACCGTGCCAACCACCGCTGTACCCACTGCCGCCGTACCCACTGCTGTGCCGGCCGCCGCAGCCGTGCTCACCACCGCTGCACCCGCTGCCGCCGTACCCACTGCTGTATCCGCCGCCTCTGTACCCGCTGCTGCCGTGCTTACTGCTGTGCCTGCCACTGCAGTACCCGTTGCAGCAAGTCAGTGACTTCAGTGTGATTGAGAGCATGGTGGCTCGATTCTCAGCTGATACTGCATATGATGTGAAGTAATGGCTGAACAATCTGGAGGACGCGTTTGAAATCCTGCAGTTAAATGACCGCCTACGTTTGGTTGCATGCCGTCGCATGCTGGAGGGGACGGTGCTGCTGCGTACGGTATCGGTGCACAGTTACGGAGAACTGAAAACAATCCTCCTGCGAGAGTTTGGACGCTCACGTAGCATCGAAGAAGTGTACCACGCTCTGCGTAGCCGGCGCATCAGGGCAGGCGAAGGATGCTTGAGATTCGCAATCAAAATGTAGGAGATTGCCATGAATGCTCCGATTCCGGAGAACGAGTTGGTCCACCTGATCATCGATGTACTGCGGGACAGTTCTACTCGAGACGGCATGCTGTACTCAGCTCGCACGGTGGCTGAACTGAAGCCCCTTGAACGCTACGAGCGCCTCCGTCTGCAGGCGGCTGCCTCTAAGCAAAGCGTTAGTGTGAAGGCGC
Source organism: Drosophila paulistorum (assembly GCA_018152135.1). Taxonomy (NCBI): domain Eukaryota; kingdom Metazoa; phylum Arthropoda; class Insecta; order Diptera; family Drosophilidae; genus Drosophila; species Drosophila paulistorum. The sequence goes on from JAECXG010000803.1 coordinate 10,345,885, forward strand.
AGCCAACAACAACTGCCGTGTCGTCCGGGAACAAATCTTCAGGCCCTGCCACAAGTGAGACCAGATGCTTTAACTGCTCGGGATGGGGACATTACAAAAACCAATGTTCGAAACCGATCAGACCGGCGAATTACTGTTTTAAGTGTGGCATAGGTGGCCACATCTATAAAAACTGCCCGGCTCGGATGGGAACTGCCACCGCCACCACTGCTGCTGATGATGTAGGAGATCGACTAAACCATCTACAACTGGTGAGTGTTGCTTTTGTTTGTGATGAAGTGCAAGATAGGAAATTTATAAATATGTTTTCCCTTCTCGATCCAAACTCTGATTTTCTGCCGCCCCCGCCGTCTGTCGCACCACGAACGCATTGAGGTGCGTGAGATCTGTGATGATCTCTTAAAAGCTGGTATTATTCGTCACAGTAGTTCTCCTTACGCTGCCGCGATTGTTAACTCGGTCAGTAACCCAGGTAGTACGCACGAGTATAGAGTTTGGCATTGGTCAGCAATTTTTTTTTAAATATATAAGAAAAAAAGGAAATTAAAAAACTGGTTTCACTGTCGTGGCATGTATCAGTGTAGAAGAATAGGTATATTGGAAATAAAAATTAACAATTGTTAAAACACTAATCAAAAGGCGACTTCGATTTGTTTCTTATTCTTATTTGTGCTACACTTGACCAATATTAGGAACGAGTAGGAGCGTTCCCTGTCTTTGACAAAATAAATAAACTCCCATCGGGTCAAGTACTTGTACAAATAAGCAATTACAAAAGAATATAAAAATTCAGGCAATTCAGGCTTTCATTCGGAATACCAAAATGGATTCCTTCGCCAGGAAAATGAAGCCATCTTATTTCGAGGAGAAACTTGAGCTCCTGGAATACATGTGGCAGAACTTCAAGAAAAGTCATCAGGAGTTAATGGAAAAATTAAACAACGTGGCAACCGAAGATTACTACTTTGTAACGGACTATTTCAGCAAAATGAAGGCGGTTGTAACTAATATAGTGGAAGATTGGAAGGACCATTTGGCAAAAATAAAATTAGAGAGACAAGCTCGTCAAGGAAAGCAAGAGCGAATCGGGATCAAACCACTGGTTCGCAAACAAAGTGCGCTGCTGGATTCATTGTCCAGGACATTAAGTCAAATTGTGCCTAAAGAAAAAATGAATTACAAATCGGTACTCGACAAATTATGGAGACAAATTGAAGAAATTCATTATGAGATTCATCGGCTAGCGGAAAATCATACCTAAGCCGGATATAATATAGCTACGTTTGTGGCCGCAGAAAATACAATGCTAAAATTCTGTGTGGCACCAGCAGAAAATGCAGCGATACAATCACCGCCTGTATTGCAATCGATACAATCATTGCAACTACCCAAAATTCCCATTCCAAAATTTGATGGGGATTATCTAAAATGGCAACAACTTCATGACATCTATAAAAAGGTGGATCATGAGTCAAATGTATCCACAATAGAGAAAATGTGGTACTTAAAATCAAACCTTTCTGGAGAAGCAGGGAGATTAATACGGCACCTGGAATTAACAGAAGCCAATTACAACACTGCCTGGTCAGTATTGCAGGAACGATTTAATAACAAAAGAGTTCTAGTAACAGCCATACTGGCAAAGCTGTTTGATCACCCAAATGTGGGAAATGATGCACCTTCTATAAAGAATTTGCATGATAACATTTTTTAATCATTGCAAGCATCAAAAAATGTAGGCGTCAATATGGAATCGTCAGATGCTGTCATAATGTTCCATATGACAAGGAAATTGGATAGATTCAATCACGCACTATATGAGCAATCTCTTTCCAACACAATGGAGCTACAGGAAGTAAAGGATTTCCTATCATTCTTGGAACAGCGCTTCCTAACATTAGAGGCGATTGGGAAACCAAGAAACGAAAATCGCAGCATTGAAAAACTAAATAAAAGGAAGACATGCGCAACAGCATCTGGGACAAATAGTTCCATAGGTCCTTTCTGCGAGAAGGCAAGGCGCAAACTCTTCCAATGTGAAAAGTTTAAAATAAAATCCGCAGCAGAGAGCCTTAATTGGGTGCAGAGACACAAATTGTGTGTCAATTGCTTCAAACCGGACCACATGGCAAAAAATTGCTCTTGGAGGGGATGTTTCAAATGCGATAAAAAACATAACACAATGTTGCACTTGGAAACAGGCAACCAAGTTGCTACATCTGCTTCTGCAGCTTCTGCTTATGGAATTAGCAGAAAATACACTCTGTTGGCAATGGCCAAGGTAGTGGTAAAAGGGATCAATGAAAGGAAAGGAGAGTTTCGAGCACTCTTAGATAGCGGCTCACAAGTAAACCTCGTCTCAGAGGGGCTGGTAAAGAAGTTGTCGTTAAAAATTAACGAGACTCATGTACACATAAATGGAGTGGGTGGTCAACCACAGATAAGCAAGGCACGAGTAAGCTTGGTTGTAAGGTCAAGATACAACAAGTTCGCAATGCTAGTTAAGGCATTTGTATTGCCACACGTAATAGGTGACTAACATACAGAATAAATAACGCAGAAAGTCACATTGCCAGAAAACAATCAATTAGCTGACCCAACATTTGATAAACCAGGAAAAATTGATATGCTGTTGGGAGCTGATGATCACTAAGCTATACTACTACCAGAAAGAAGACGGGGTAATCGAAACCGTCCAACATTACAAAATTCAGAGTTTGGATGGATTTTTGCTGGCATGTGTGGTAGGCATGACGAATCCAGAGGAATCTCTAGAAAGATTCTGGCAGCTAGACACACTAGAGCCAATGAAAAGGTACAGGAGTCAGGAGGAAGAGTATTGTGAAAAATTCTTTCTCGATAACCTACACACGGCGGCGGACGATCGACTAATTGTAAAGCTTCCAGTTGCTGAAGAGGCTTCATCTCTTGGAGAATCTCGGGAAGTAGCCATAAGAAGATTCATATCATAAGTGAGGCGAATGAGCCCTGACATAAAAAAGGGGTATGTAAAATTTATGTCAGAATATGAACAGCTCGGACATACATATGAAGCAGGTAATGGTAGAACAAATTCCCAAGAACCATTACTTTATACCGCATCATTGTGTACTAAAGCCAGAAAGTACCACCACCAAGTTAAGTGTGGTATTTGATGCATCATGCAAATCGTCATCAGGAAAATCGCTGAACGACATTTATTATCCTGGACCAGTTGTACAGAGTCAACTCTTCTCAATTCTTCTGCGGTTCACAAATATGTGTTCACTGCGGACATTAAAAAAATGTATCGTCAAGTTTGGATAAACCCTGTTGATCAATTCAATCAGATGATTGTGTGGAGAAAGAATCCAAGTCAAGAACTAAAGTTTTATCGTTTAAAAACGGTAACTTATGGAAATGTCTGGAATATTTGGCACTGAAAAACATGGACAAATTGTCGTCTGGAGCATTAGTAAAATGACTTTTATGTTGATGATTGTCTCACAGGAGCAGGCAGTTTACCAGAAGCCCTGCAAATAAGATATGAGCTGGTAGAAATCTTGAGACCTAAGGGTTTCAACTTACGAAAATGCTGCTCAAATAGCAGTCAACTTCTAAAGGAAATTCCAAAGGAAGATACCATTGCTGACATCAAACTCGGTGACACACTGAAACAAACAAGTGTCAAAACATTGGGAATCATATGGGCACACAAAGAAGACCAATTATGTGGAAAGGCTCAAAGACATACCAAAGGAATCACCAGACGATTGGTGCTATCTGAAGTCGGTCAAATCTTCGATCCTCTAGGACTGTTCGCTTCGGTAGTGGTAAGAGCGAAAATGTTTCTTCAACATGTTGCTACCGAACGAATCGAGATGGATGGTGACCTACCGCCGTATTTGGAGAAGCAATGGGAAGCCTATCGAGTTTATGTCCGATCAACCTATAAAAATGGCCAAATTTCGGTCATATTGTTGTGCGCCAAGGCTCCCCTTGAAAGCAGACACTGCCCCGGCTGGAACTATGTGCAGCTGTACTTGGAGCTGAACTCACGGATAGAGTTCGACAGGATCTACAATTAGGATCGGAAAGTGTTGAATCATTTCTCTGGTCAGACTCAACAGTAGTACCCTCTTGGATTAATTCATGGGCATCACATTTCTACACTTTTGTGGCGAATCGGTTGACCAAAATACATGCAGTATCACATCCAAGGCAATGGCGTCATGTGTCATCAGCGCTCAACGCAGCAGATGTTCTGTCTCGAGGCATATCAGCAGCCCAGCTTAGCACACATATCTTATGGTTGTATGGACCACTATTTTCGCATGGACCACAACGTGATTGGCCAGCACCATTTAAGCCTACAGAGCACACGATGGATACCGCTGAAATAAAACCAAGGTATTCAGCATGGTGACTGCCAATGCCAACAACACGAGTGAATGGATATATACGGTAAATCACAGAAATTCATTTTTCCGGCTACACCGAATAGTAGCGTATGGGCTACGGTTTTGTCACAAGCAGAACAGGAAACAAACGGCTCAGTTAGAGTCGGACCAAGCACGTAGAGTAATCATTAAGCAAATTCAAGAAACAGGATTTGCATATGAATTACGGCACTTAAAGAAACGACCTGATCAACCACTAGATCGCAAAGCACTGTGGCAACATTGCCACTAATACTGGATGAACATTCAATCATACGAGTAGCAACTCGGCTACAACAAGCACCAGTATCAAAGGAAACACGAAATCCATATCTCTTGCCGTATAATGATCCGGTGGTAAAAATGATACTACGGAAACTTCATGAAGAGAATCTTCATTGTGGACTTACCTGAGCATCGGGTATCTCAGAATAGACCCTTTCTCAACGTCGGAGTAGACTATTGTGGACCATTCTGGAGTTTACATTGCAGTATTTGTATGCTTTGCAACCAAGGCAGTACACTTGGAGTTGGTCGGAGACCTGTCCACCTCCTCATTTGTGGGCGCCCTTCAGCGCTTCATTGGGCGCAGAGGAAGATGCCAGACATTATACTGCGATAATGCAACAAACTTTGTTGGAGCAAACAACCAACTTAAGAGCTAACCGATACAATACACTCAGAAACAGCAGGAATTATCAAGGAATTTTGCAATCAAAAAGACTGCAATTTAAGTTTATACCACCACGGTCTCCACATTTCGGAGGATTATGGGAAGCTGCGGTAAAGTCCGCTAAGCATTTACTGCTGAAAAACGTATCGATAGCAAACCTAACGTTTGAACAACTGTCTACCATCATTGTCAATGTTGAAGCAGTGTTGAACTCTCGTCCGTTAACCCCAAACTCAGACGATCCCAACGACTTGACAGCTCTTACCTCAGGCCATCTATTGATCGGAGAACCATTAGTAGCCCAACCGGATGCAGAACCAGTAACGCAGCGATCGATTCCAGAGCAATGGGAATTAGTCCAACGGCTTAAGCATACATTCTGGACACAAAACCATATAACAATGTCAAAGAAGGCATGATGGTAATTCTAAAGGAGGATAATGTACCAATCCTACAGTGGCCAATTGGACGAATTGTTAAATTATATCCAGGCCTGGATGGATACGTCCTCGTGGTAGACGTTAAAACAGCCAGAGTTACCTACAAGCGGGCTATCCATAAATTGGCTCCCTTGCTTAGAGAGACGGGGATAAAACGTAAAATCAAGGCAGATGACACAGGATCGAACTCACAAGAAGACCCTGGTATCGAGGACACCGCAGAACCAGAGACAAAAAGACGTTTGTCGGTCGGTCTGCCACCGTTAGCAATGACGATCTGCCTAATGCTGTTGTTACTTCCTCTAGCATTTGCTCAAAGGACGAACATAACTCGATTCAACCCCACCAGGCATATACTATGAAAGTATTGGCACAGGAAGGATGGCAACGTCTGACTGGACTATTGTGGCATTTTACGATCTCGAACCATATTGGGCCGACCTGAAGACATTTTCAGACGGAGTAGTAAAGGTTGGAGAAATATGCGTGTTAATGAAGGTTCCACAGGCATCCACCGCAATGAACAGGCACTTCGAGCATGTCAACTCAGAGCTCCGGACAGGAAATGATCTTCTTCACATAGAACGCCAACGACGATCGCCTTTAGATTTAATTGGGAACATTGCGAACGGTTTATTTGGTGTGCTGAACTCAAAATATGCAACAGGGATGTCAGGCACCATAAGAAAAGTTAAATCAAATGAAGACTACTTATTGAACTTGCTGCAAAATCAGACATCTGTAATTGACTCAACGATAAATATCATTTAGCGCGACAAAGCCACGATTGAAAATCAGATGAAACTAATGGAACAACAAGTGAACGACATGACCAAGGTCCAGGACAATGCGTTAAAAGCATTGCAATGGTACATCACGCTAACTACTCAGATGACAGTTATTGCAGCGAATTTACAACGAATTCAAACCGAAATTTCCCGAGTATTTACAGATGCCCATCATAGCAAAATAAGCCCGTTATTGCTATCACCAGGCCAACTTCGGGAACATCTGAACCAACTTAAGAGACATCTTCCGTTTGGTTTGTTCCAGATAACGATGTCTTGCAATTATAGCCCCCAGCCCCCAGTAATTTTGCGGTCAACGTTGGACAACGTAGAACAGGTGTTCAACGGCTTGGAGTATGTTGGTGTTTAGATTATATAAAATAAGATAACAATAAGACAATCATACTATAGAAAAATCAAAAAAGCTAACTTTGCCGATAGTGAAATTTCATACATCAACAGCATTAGTTGTCGTATTATGAAAATGCTCAAATATTTTTCAAACTACTGAATTCAAAACACATTTAATGATTGTTGAACAATAAAAATCTTTATTTGAAAATATAAATTATATAGACGTTTCCACGGCCCATGTATATATATGTATTCATAAAATTCTTACAATTGTAAGTATGATCGTCACACACACACATACAGTGTAGCCGCGCATGTGTGTATCATGGCTGCTGTTGATTTGATAATGACGTAGCATGCAGCAAGCAGCGTTTGAGCCGATTTATGGGTACATGTCATAACGCCCAGTGTCATAAGGCCCTTGGGCCTTCTGACACACATTTTTGCGACATAAAGCCCACGGGCGCAATGACACTTTTAAATGTGACATAAAGCACGCCGGACTTTATTTCACTTTTTTATGGGCGTTATGACACGATTAAAGGGCTTTAAAAAATAAGAAAACAAAACAATTTCATTTTTTAAATATTTTATTGAAAAATTTTTCGGGCATTATGACACTCTTCAATTGTGTCATAGCGCCGTCGGGCGATATTTCACTTTTGGAGTGGGCGTTAAGACACACTTAAAAGTGTCATAAGGCCCATAGGCGTTAAGACACAAAAATGTGTGTCATAAGGCCCTCCCTGGGCTTTATGACATGTACCCCCGATTTATATTGACTGTAACTTGTTTTCTATTTATCCGATCAGAGTCAAATTTTAGGATATGAGATATTATATCCAATACTATCAAAAAATACTCAAAAATATTGTTCTAGAGCTATATGATATAGTAGTCCGATCCCGATGATTTTCATACTTTATCTTACCCCGGGTAATAAAAAGACCCCATTCCGATAGCTCTTAAGATGGCTGAATAAAATGCATACGCACCGACGGACAGACGGTCAGACGGTCAGACGGACAGACGGACATGGCTATATCGACTCAGGTTCTCATGCTGATCAAGAATATATATACTTTGTGGGGTCGGAAACGTCTCCTTCTGTGCGTTACAAACATCTGACCAATTTTATAATACCCTCTGCAAGGGTATAAAAACACGGTTAAGCGAATTAAAGAAATCTAAGAAAATTATGTTTCATTCATGATTTACGACAATCCAGGAAGCCAGCGAGCACCGTTTAAATTCTTGAGTTCACTATACCATATATTGTTTGGTATCATGGATGCGGACGATGCATGCGGTTACAAATGGAAGAAAACGTGAGAAATGTACTCGCAAATCAGCAAAATTTTAAGCATCTAGAATTTATAAATGAGTAATATACTGGAACAGGAAATTTCAGCTCATCATGTCGTCCAGTCAGAGTCGTACATAGCTATTACAACGTCGCATATAGGCGTTATTAGTAATATAGGGGAAGAGTTGTGGGCATAGTTTTGTGTTTGCCTTACATAGGCAAAAGTACTAAATGCATATTACACAAAGGTGTTTGTACAAATTAAAAGGTAAAAGGCTTAACTAACTGCCAGTAAAGGAATTTAATTGTTTTCTTCAATTGAAAATTTTATGAAGTGACAATTTTTTGAGGAAAAAAAATTTGTATCCGGTTGCGGTTTCAAAAGTCTTAAGTGGCATAAAGAACAAAAAAATTTATCGTTTTCACATTACTCATCGCTTTCTTCATGTTCTAAATCAGACGCACAATGCTTACATAAAAGGAAGCTGACACGCATATCAGCGCACTGTAAATGCACTGGACGACTACATTCATTGAATTTAATTACGATTGCGGCTGTCAAGTTCGGTGACAGAAGGTTTAGACAGATGAGCCAAAAATCTGCATCACGTCAGATGGTGGGCTCTCCTGTATCTTAGCGGACGTTGACGATTCTATGCGCAGTACGTTCAAGTGGCCCCTACGACACCAGGACAAAGCCTGTTCCGCGCGAGCCCAAGCAGATAACTGCCCACCTCCCACCCGACCGACCGAGGGGTGCAGCCGTATAACGCACGGCACGAATCGCGTGGACAAATACACAATAGAAAAAACAGACAAACAAATTAAATAAATAATACTATAGCTATCTATTAACTTAATGGGATAGGATAGAAGTTTTAATCATATTAATAGAAAGCTCTGAGACGATTACAGGGAATAGAAGGTTGTAATCAGAGCAGAGGACCCTAAAAGGTTCATGCAGGGCATAGTTTGAAGAACAACGACTAAGGGATAAAGGTATCAAAGGATGTCTACTCCGTCTACATGGTACCGACAGATTTACCTGAGCTAATAACTCAGGCGAGTCGATATCACCAATTAGGAGCTTGTGCATAAAAATAACACCAAGCATAATTCTAAGTAAAAAGAACTTTAGTTGTATAGGGGTCATCAAATTCTTTTGACCATCTTTTAATGAAACCCAGGACACTCATGGCCTTTGCGACCGTGGTGGAAATATGGGTGTTAAAATTTAACTTATGGTCCATAATTACGCCCAAATCATTCATATTATTTAGACGTTTTAAAGGACTATTGTTTAGAAAATAAGTGACCAGTTGAGGAGAGTTACGGAAAAAAGTCATTACCTTACATTTGGTAGTGTTAAGATTTAGTAGATTAAACTGGCACCAGGATTGAAAGTTTTTAAGATCAGCTTGTAGCCGACTAAATGAATCTGTATCTTTATAAGTAAGACAAAGTTTGACATCGTCAGCATACATAAGTACACGCGAATGAACAATGACTGATGGAAGATCGTTAATGAATAGTGTGAAAAGCAGAGGGCCAAGATGACTACCTTGAGGTACACCAGAAGTCACAGGAATGGAATCGGAAAAAGAAGAAAAGAAAAAGAAAAAAGTCTCGAACCCAAGAAAGGAAAAGGGGTGGAAACCCAATGTCGCTCAGCTTAGAAAGTAATAGGGTATGATTAACGGAATCAAAGACTTTGCTGAAGTCAGTGTATATGACATCAGTTTGTTTACCATTTTTGAACCCCTTGATAATTATTGATGTAAATTCTAAAAGGCTAATGGTTGTAGATCTACGTTTCACAAACCCATGTTGGGATGGCGAAATAATAGAGCTGCAAAAATGTTGCAATTGAGGATTTATAATTTTCTCAAAAGCTTTTGGAATAGCGGACAATTTTGAGATACCTCTATAGTTAGAGGCTTCGGACTTTTTGCCATTTTTATGCAGAGGAATGCTATACGACTCCTTCCAAATAGATGGAAAAGAGGAAGATTGGACAGACAATAGAAACAATTTTAAAATGGGTTTAAATAATGCGTTTGCACAGAACCTGAGTACACATCCAGGAAGACCATCTGGCCCCGGAGAATAAACAGGTTTAACTAATTTAAGTTCGCTAAGAATAGAACTTTCATCAAACACTGGATTGAAAATGCAATTAGGCTTTTTAAAATGATAAGGATACGGACTTGCTCGATATTCCGTTGGGGAATAAGTTGTTTTGAAAAAACTCGCAAACAGGCAATTGCCGCCTGATCAGTGCTCACTTTTTTATTTTGAAAAGACAAAAAAGATGGATGCACGGAGGTCTTACGTTTAGAATTGACAAAATTATAAAATTGTTTAGGGTCAGAAGAAAACTGAAGCTTACACCGCTGAAGATAATTCTTTAGCATTGTGTATTAAGCATCATGAATTTTGAACGAGCGACTGTATACAGAGCATAATCTGATGAACGACGTGTTTTTTGAAACTTCTTATAATATCGTGTCTTCACATTTTTCAAATTGGATAACTCACGAGAGAACCAGGAAGGTTTGTTAAGCCGCTCCAGCCTACCAAGAGGCACACAAATATCAAAGAGTAAATTCGGAGTATCATAGAAAAAACGAACAGCTGATTTCATATCTCTACAATTGTACAGATAAGACCAATTGGTTGTAATAATGTTTTTATTAAGGCTGTCAAAGTCAGTCTTACGAAAACACCTAGTTAGAGGTAACTCATTTGAACCAAGTAATGGTGAAAGCAAGGGCAGATCAATTTTTAAATTTAATATAGGATTAAATTTGTCTTCGGGAAGAACAAATGGTTCGATCCTAGAAACCTTACAATAAGAAGAATCCAATACAAAAATTAGATCTAAAGATTTTCCATTAGAATTTAAGACAGGATTGACTTGGGATAAAGATAAGCCTAGAAGGCCATCAATAAAGTCATGTGACAAAAAGGGCAGCAACATGGTAGATTCATCTGTTAGTGACCATGCTAAAGCGGGTAAATTAAAATCACCTACAACTATGAGCATGTCTTGACTGGAAACTAAAGAGGAGACAAACTGAATTGCCTCTAAATGATTTAAATATACCACCATGTCTGACAATGGTGGAATATAGGAACAAGTAATAAAAGCATTAAAAGATTTAAAATTTACTTTAACACCGACAAACTCAATCTCCTGGGTACTAGAAAATTGAATCATTTCAGATGATAGAGGAGCATCAACAGCTATCCGAACGCCACCTCCTATGCGAGAAATCCAGTCACGTCTGAATATGGAAAAGTTTGTGGAAAACACCGATGCATCAGCAATATCAGGTTTTAGCCACGTCTCTGTAAAAGCTAGAATGTTATGCTCAAAAGAAAGACTATCTACATAGAGATTAGGAAGTTTGGATTTCAGTCCTCTAACGTTCTGATAACCCAGGTTAAGGGACGAAGCTAGATGCTGATGTGTCAGGAATAGTATTAGTTGTTGTTGTGGGCAAGCGAATCGGTTGCCGATTTTTCTTTTTTACAGTATATTTCTTAACTATTATATGATTCGGCCAAAAATCTTCTCGACATATAGTGTCAAAGATATTGGCAGAAACACTAATTTTAAAGGACGAAATGTCCCGAGAATAAGAAAATTTAAACTTCTCCACCGCAATATTCGAGACGTTAACTTTCTTCCGAATATAGGCTATTACATCATCAGATGTGACAACAGGGTCTAGCCTAGAAACAAATATATGTTTCTTTGGTGGTATGGCAACGAGAGGCCGCGGTCCCAAAGCGTCAGCCGCAGCAGCAACGTTGGCCCTCGATAATTTTAGAACTATCGGCAATTTCCATTGGAATTGGTAATTGCCTGGACACATCGGACACTACAATAGGCATCGTATTTAAGAGATCATTCCCAGGTGATACCGGTAATTCCGTACTAATAGTATTCACAACCGGGCTCTTAAACGATATCAATTGCTGTACATTAGGATTGGACAGTGCATGAGACCGGTCGGGGACGATAAGAGACGATGGTGGATCTACAGATACAGAAACACCCCAAGGACTGGTCCTTTTACGTTTCGGAGACTCATTCATAAGCGATAAACTCCTGAACTGAGTCTCCACAGCAGTAAACTCCGCTTGGAGTTTATTAAAACCTGCCCTTAAAGTGTCGAAACTATCTCTAGTCCGCCTCATGAAAGAGCGCATCTCATTCTCGACCTCCCGGCAAGCATCACATCCATATTTTAAGCCACCGCCTTTAGCAATAGACTCCTTGTCAACCGCATTAGTGGCAACTATGCAATTATTTCTTGAGCAGACAACCATTTTATCAAAAAGTTTAATTTAATTAAAAAAGAAATACAAAAAAATAAAAATTCTAAAGGTTAAAAATCTGTGTATAAGAATATACTGACCAGTTCTGACACAAGGGGTAATGTGGAGAGTAAGCCTTCACAACTAAAGAATTAAAAGAGCAAGAATGCACAAAAACAAAAACACGTATCACAGAGTCGCGGGTAGGCAAAAGACGAGAGCGCAAATCAAACAAGAATAGGAAAGAGCGGGAGAGCGCGTCAAATTGAACACAGCAACAACAATTTGTACGCAAGCAAAAAGCAAAAGAGATAAGAGCAAAAGATATTGTTGTAAGTTTTGATTTTATTTAAATTTAAACAAATACACAAAAAACAAATACACAATAGCGACAGCAAGAATTCGCGAAATGATATTTTCATTCGGATGCTGGAAATATTAGCCGATAATGAATTTACAAGTTATAGAAAAGAAATTAATCGCGAGAAAAAAATGGAAGTTAATATTATAAACTTAATAAGCGCAAAAAAGAACACGTCCGTTCTCTGCAACGAGTGAAAGTATTATTTTAGTGCGCTTAGCCGATGGTTTACATGGTGTTGCCTTGGTTCGCTTAGCTGATAGTTTGGCTTGCGTTGACGCGTAAAATTCAATGCAAATAAAATGAAACACTTACCTGATTTAAAAGAATTAACATAAATGTATCGCAATTCGAAAATAATATAAATCACTTTACGTCTGAATTTATTCCCAATTTCCTTGTAATGCTCACAGCTACTACACAAATGTATGCTCCTTTTGTTTTCATCTCAAAAACTTCGTACTGTTAATAAACAAGACTTAGAATACTGAGATCAAAAAGATATAATTTCGGTCAAAATTTAGATAGAGGTGCCCACAACCAGAGCATGCCCACAACCTGCACTCTTCCCCTACCAAATATAGTATGGAATCTAGTAGAAGCCAACTTATACGGCATACGGCAGAGTTGAATAGAATAGGAAGTCAACTAAAATCGTTAAAGAATGATCATTTTAATTTACTGGGTTGAATTGTCCATCATGTAACTTATCTTTCTTCCTTAATATTAGTAATCTAACTGATTATACCATACACCCATAGGGTGAAATGGTATATTAAAGTCGCCAAAATGTATGTAACAGGCAGAAGGAAGCTTTTTCCGACCCCATAAAGTATATACATATATTCTTGATCGAACAACAACCGAGTCGATATAGCCATGTCCGTCTGTCCGCATGAACACCTAGATCTCGGAGACTATAAGAGATAGACCCACCAAATTTGGTGTGTAGGTTCGTGTAGTATGTAGAGTGATCAAGTTTATTTTAAATTTTTGCCACGCTCCTTTCCGCCTCCGCAATTAAAAAAACACGTTTATCTCAAACACTATTGCAGCTAGAGACACCATATTTGGTATGTATATTTGCTTAGAAAATGCGCTCATTTTGTATGTATAAAGAATTTGCCACGCCCCTTTTCGCCTCCGCAATTCAAAAAAGACGTTTATCTCAAAAACTATTGCAGCTAGAGACACCGTATTTGGTATGTATATTTGCTTAGTAAATGCGCACATTTTCTATGTATAAAGATTTTGCCACGCCCCTTTCCGCCCCCGAAATTTGAAAAACTCGATTATCTCTCGTAATTTTTTACCTTGTGGAATCAAATTTGGCACTCTTAAATCAAACGGATTTAAATCTGCCAAGTTATGCATATAAACGTTTTTCCATAAGCCCGGAGTTGGCCGTTGGCGGGTGGGTGAGATACTAAGTGCTTGAGTGAGTGAGATACTAAGATATGCTTGTAAAAAGCATGTGAACAGAATTTTTTTAAAAAGGCAAATGCATTTGTTATTACATATTTTAAATATTTGTTTTACTGGTGTATGGTATACCTAAGTCGGCGAGACGACTTACTTACTTCATTATTTTAATATTAATGTCGGATTTGTGCCCACAAGAATTATAAATGTTGTGATGAGCCAAATGGGTTTTTACAAACTTATGTATTGATTTAAACAGGGTTTGAAAACTGCGAAAACTGTCAACAGTTTTGCTGTGTGCTGTTGCTTCTGCTTCGGAAACTATGAACAGTCGAAGCAAAAGCAACAGCAAAAAACCGAAATCAAAAAATCTGACAGCAAAAGCAACAGCAAATAACCGAAATAGAAAATTTTGACAGCAGCAGCAAACAGCAAAAATCCGAAAGCAAAAAACCTGACAGCAGCAGCAATAGTAAAAATCCGAAAGCAAAATATCCGACAGCAGCAGCAATAGCAAAAATCCGAAAGCAAAATATCCGACAGCAGCAGCAAACAGCAAAAATCCGAAACAGATTGCTTTGATAGCAATAGCCAACTTATACATTTTAATACTTGGAACTGTTCTGACTGTTGCTTTTAGCCAATTTCGGAAGTCGACGAAAGCAGCAGTCAGAAAAATAGTCGCAGCAGAACTGATTTTTGGCCTACTTTGATTTTACCTATACCTATACATACATACACATGAAAGTACACATACTCAATACTCTTTTCTCTTTATTGTATTGTCTATTTTAAATACCCAGTAAAATTTGAATAAACAAACAGTAGAGTAATTTTAATAAGCAAAAAGAAATACAAATTTTTGTTTAATAAGCGCTGAATCGATACATACAAAAATAGTATCATAAATACACTGATGTTGCTGCTCTTGTTGGATCTGTTGTTGCCATTGCATTAACTGATTCTGCTGTTCTTGAAGTAGAGCCTGTCCAGCTTCATTAGGTACCCAAATGATTTCTGTCCCTCCATTCAGGATTAATAACATTAAACAACAACAGTTTCCCACTTTAAGATCGAACCGCAGTCCTACAAGATCAACAACACAGCAACAGCAGCCACTACATCAAAACTAGCGTAACAACACAGGTGTATCTTATGCTGAGGTAACAAAACGCAATTTAAATGCAAGCACAGCAACTTCTACACTCCCTTGGATACAACAAACATCAACAACATGACCTGCATAACCAACAACAAAAGCTTTTTTCAAGTTCAGGCTCTACTTCAAGAACAGCAGAATCAGTTTATGCAAAGGCAACAACAGATCCAACAAGAGCAGCAACATCAGTCTATTTATGATACTATTTTTGTATGTATCGATTCAGCGCTTATTAAACAAAAATTTGTATTTCTTTTTGCTTATTAAAATTACTCTACTGTTTGTTTATTCAAATTTTACTGGGTATTTAAAATAGACAATACAATAAAGAGAAAAGAGTATTGAGTATGTGTACTTTCATGTGTATGTATGTATAGGTATAGGTAAAATCAAAGTAGGCCAAAAATCAGTTCTGCTGCGACTATTTTTCTGACTGCTGCTTTTGTCGACTTCCGAAATTGGCTAAAAGCAACAGTCAGAACAGTTCCAAGTATTAAAATGTATAAGTTGGCTATTGCTATCAAAGCAATCTGTTTCGGATTTTTGCTGTTTGCTGCTGCTGTCGGATATTTTGCTTTCGGATTTTTGCTATTGCTGCTGCTGTCGGATATTTTGCTTTCGGATTTTTACTATTGCTGCTGCTGTCAGGTTTTTTGCTTTCGGATTTTTGCTGTTTGCTGCTGCTGTCAAAATTTTCTATTTCGGTTATTTGCTGCTGCTTTTGCTGTCAGATTTTCTGATTTCGCTTTTTTTCGGAAGCAAAAGCAACATAAAGTATTTGTTTTCATATTTGCTAAACAGTCACAGCAATGAATAGCACAAAATTTACGACTTTTGCTAATTCGACTACAGCAATTTAAACACTGGATTTAAATGGAATGTTCTAGCATCGTTTCGTCATTTACACACACGTCGTTCGTCGTTTTCTCTAGGCTCCTCGTTTTGAACTCTGCCTTGCCACCTCGTCTTGTCTGCTTTTCTTGCCACCTCGTTGATCAGCTGCTTTGGGAGTAGGTCTGGCCTTTCAGCGTTACCATACCATCCCAACAGATCGCCCATCCTTACTTGCATTTACCCCAAATGCGTCATCGTCGTCTACAAAGTTGTCATCATCGGCTTTTGAGTCATCTTCATTTTCGTCGTCTTCATCATTCTCATTCTCTTTTTGGAGTCATCTGTATCGTCGTTAGAGGTGTCATCATTAAATTCGTGGTTTTCAGCATCGTCGTCATCATCTTCGTAGCAGTCATTCTCTTTATCATCGTTGTAATCATCACTATCATTATTTTCGGAGTAGTCATCATCATTATCATCGTTGTAATCATCGTTATCATCATTGTTATTTTTATTTTGAGGCGCTTATTAACTTTATTTTGGATATTTTCTTAACAGTATGTTTTACAATGTTCCTATTGTCGGCGTGGTGTTTTTTAAGTGTGGCTGTATCTTGCGTTTCCAGAAACAGCCGATCTGGTACTGCGAGATTCTCCAAGCACGTTTTTCCATCGTATTGGAAGTAAAGTTGCCTGGGCCATGGAGTGTGCAGCTTTGCGGGATACAAATATCGTTTGGACATAGACCAAGTTCGTCGTCAGGGTCATCAGATTCCAGAATATATATTGTCTACTGTTGACGAGATATTCTGCCTCCATAAAAATTGTTTGCAACATTTCATCGCTGGGATTTGCGTTTACTGTTGAAACTGCGTCAATTGCCCGTTTAAAACAGCCTACTAGTCGCTCCCAGCAGTCTCCGAAATTTGGTGCATTTGCTGGAATGAAATTCCAAATTATTTTAATACTTGCCATATACTCTTTTACGGCACACTCCTCCAGGTCTTCTAGGGCCTCTTGTAACTCGCGTGCTACTTCGCGAAAATTTGTGCCATTGTCTGACCAGATGATTTGTATACGTCCACGTCGAACTGCCATTATGCAGGAATCGGTGTCTAGGGAGTGAGCTATCTCCACGTTGATTGCTCTCGTAGTCAGGCATGTGAATATTACTCCGTACCGTTTGCGGAGATGTTTTGAGGCTCGGGTTCCTCTTTCTACTTTGGTGTAAAATGGTCCGAAGTAATCAACGACTGTTGCTGTAAATGGTTGTTTGTGTGTGAAAAACCTTTCTTCGGGTAGAAAGCCCATTTTTTGTGTTTGTGATTTTGCCTGATGATCCTGTTTAATTTTCACCAAGACAATCTTCAATCTTCACCAGACAGTTTCCGCCCATTCAATTTCGTCAACACTTAACTCGTTCAATTTTCGATTACTTTTTATCCGTTTCGTTAAGTCGTTCATGTATCTCCCTATCCAGGCAGTACTGCGAATCAATTTATTGTATCCGGATTTCGGATTGTAGGCGTATTTCCATTGGGTGTTCCATCTCTTGAAGTACCATAATGAACCCTGTTTGGTCGGATTCTTCTATAATGGGTTTTTAAAGATCCCAAGTGGATTCTGGTCTTTGTAGAAATTGTACCACCAATGAAGTTTATGGTCTGATATGTTGTCACGCGTTATGACGTCTGCGATGTTTTCATTTGTTGATAGCCAGCGCCACTCTGATCTTACCGATTTTTCACAAATCTCACCTATTCGATTTGCGACAAAAACATCCATACGTTTATCGCTGTTAATCCAGGTAAGAACCGTTCGTGAATCAGTCCAAAAGTAACGTTGATCTATGTTGATTTGTAATTCATGGCTTATCATTTCAGCCAATCGGCATCTAGTACGGCAGCCATCGTTTCCAGTTTAGGAATAGTAGTATGTTTGATTGGAGAAACCCTTGCCTTAGATTCTATCAGTGACACATCAAATTAACATTTATCCTCCTTAATGTAGCTGCATCTGATATATGAAACTGAAGATTATGCTTTTGCACTTGCATCATTAAATATGTGCATTTCCATGCGGTTGGCGTTGTTCAGATTAGAACTATAACACCTTGGAATTTTGGTGCCTTCGATTGATATTTATCCCTTTATCCAATTTCGCCATTTGTTTATTAGATCACCCTTGATTTGGTCATCCCAGCCGATTCCAGACTCCCATACATCTCGCATAAGGATTCGTCCTTTAATTGTGACTGGTGTCATGAGCTCCAATGGGTCATATAGGGGTCTTTGTTGGTGTAACTTTGCCAGAAAGCAGATCATCTGTAACTTTATGCATTACCGTAGTGGAGTACGTTAAGAAGTCGCCTTTTGCGTGCCACAATACTCCTAGTACCTTTTGTTATACGTCCATTTTCTCCCCTATCATCGCTGTAGACTTGTTCGCTCTGAGAGTTTTGGGAATGGATTGCCTCACTTCGTCGCTGTTTGATAAAAATTCGCACAATTCGAATCCGGCCTTTCGTGATTGCTCTAATGATGTTTATGACTTCATACGCAATAGGTTTGGAATCGAGATAATCATCTACGTAATGATTTTCCAATAAAGCTTTTGCTGCGTCGGGTTGTTCATCTTTAAAGTTGTTAGCATTATAATTTTTATTTAATTGAGCCAGTAATGGTGAGCAAGTAGTTCCAAACAACATTGCTTTCATTTGAAATATTGACGGCTCTCTTTCCTGATCAAGATCTCTCCATAGGAACCATTGCGCTGCAGTATTACATTCTGCAATGCTCACCTGATTAAACATTTCGCGAATGTCTGCTACGACTGCTACCGCATGTAGCCAAAATCGTATCAAAATTCCTATTATAGACGTTGACCAGTCTGAACAAGTTAGCAGGTTGCTATTGAGGGACGTACCGTTGGACGTAGCCGTAGCGTCGAACACAAGTCGAACCTTGCCGGGCTTATTTGGGTTGATAACAGCAAAATGTGGTAAAAACCACAGTTTTGAAGAGTTGAGAACGTTAATGTCTGTTAATTGGACGGCGTAACCTTTGTCCAATAGTTTTGTTATTTCATTCTTATATGCTTCTGCGGTATCCTTGTCTCTCAAAAGTTTTCGCTCAAGACATTTGAGTCTTTGAAAAGCCATTGACTTGCTTTCCGGTAGTTTTATGTCATCTGATTTCCATGGGAATCCAATTTCGTAGAAGTTACCCTTTTGTTTAATTGAGCTTTCTGCCTTTGCTATTGCTAAGCGCTCTTCCACAGACCGTGTTTTGTCGATCTTTACCGGCACCGAAGTTTTCAATACTAAATTGTTGCTTAACCATCTGTTGTAGACATACATCTTCTATTTGACAGCAAGTAAAATGTGATGCTTGTAGATTGGTTTGTGCCGGACCATGCACTACCATCTATAACGGGTCGTGCGGTAATTAATTTAGCGTGGCGTTGTCCTATCAATACCATGGGTTACCTGTCTTGCAACTTCGTATAGTCTACCATATTTTTTGGTAGAAATTCTGTTAGCTTCTTATAGTCAAGTTGTTGTGTTGGTGTTTTTAGATCGTTGACCAACTAAACTCCATTTAGCTGATGTTTCGGACTGTTTTTTCCACTGATATTAATGGTTGCCGATTCCGCATCTGCCTCATATCGGTAGACACCACCTGTCCAAGTAAAACAAAATGGTTTTGCGTCAACCTTAATGCCAATTTCTATTGCTAAGCTTATTTCCATGATTGTGGAGGAGCTACCGTCATCCTAGAATGTGACCGTTTCTTTCGAGCCTTCTTCGCCGTGTACTGTGATTGGTACCATTTTCAGTTAAGCAGATTTTGGTGAATCAGCTACGCATCCTGTGACGTTTGTGGTGGCAGCTAGATTTACTTGTGTGGGTCTCTTGTGCAGTAATGGATTGTGAAACTTTTCACAATTGTCAATTTTGCAGGCTTGCCTTTCACTGCATTGACTTTTATGGTATTTTAAGCAACTGTAACACGCTTTGTTACGATTAGCTAAATCCCATCCCTTTTTAATATCTGCTTTTAAAAATATGTTGCACTTGCTAAGTGCACTCGCTGCAAATAAAGCAAATTGCTTTTGGTTTTTACTTTGGTTGGTTTACCGCCTCTGCTTCTAGTTGTTGGGCGTGGCTTTCTTTAAATTGCTCTGCGAATTACGACTGCTGGTTAATTGATGTTACCTTTTTGAAGAATGAAACATTTTGGATTAGATCTGCTTGTCTTTGTGCCCACTCAGCTAGCTTGTCAAATGTACAGACTGCTGCGCGAACGTTTGCATCTCGTAGATATGCGCCCCATTCTCGAAGATAGTTTTCGGACAGTTTTCCGATCATCATAGCTAGTAATCGTTGTGTGTCGATTAACCCGTTTTCAGTGTATTCCAAAGCAGAACTTATGGTTTGGACAGCATTATTCAATTCATCGAAGTTATCGATATTATTGACTGGCTTTACTTGGCACGCTCTTGGAATCGACTCTAGTCCAATATTTTCGGCTCCACCGTATGCTTTATCTAAGATCAATAGGATTTTTTCCGGATCTTTTGCAGAGATTAGTAGCAAAGAAACCTTTTCCTTAGGCACTCCCTTTAGAGCTTTTGATAGTCGTTGAACATCTTCCTCCTTGGAGAATCCGCAATGTTTGCTCGTAGCATTGAACTCGTGGATAAAGTGTGTCCAATTCAACGCTGATGAGCCATCGAACTCCAGGCGTTTACCGCGCCAGCATCTGGTTCATGGCTCTTGTTGCCATGCTTGGATTATTGGTTTCATCCAAATTATTCTGGCATTCTCCAGATTGTGAACGAACCCACACTGAAGTTCGCTCATTTCGCACCGATGTTTCAGATCGTTCGGACATGCGGGAAGAACAATCTGTTAGTGCGACCTTGGCTTTCAGAACATTTTTCTTTCTTACCACTTGGGTTGTTATCTGCCTCTGATAGAATCCGTTTGTTTTTTATAAGCTTTGTCTCCTTTTCGCACACTTTTAGCATTTTGAATTTGTTCCAGTGTAACTAGTCGCTGCTCCAGAACTGTTGCATTTGACACATCAGAGTCTTCGGAGCTGACAAGCGATACAGCGTCAACAATTTTTGCCGCCAAATCATTTTTTGTCTTTTTCACACCGACGCCGATATCAAAAAACTCACAGACGCGCAGTAAAGCGTTTTCGCCCAGTTCCTTTGATATTGCCTGCTCATATTCTGCCTTTTCAACATTGTTATAAATTAAATCTTTGAACGCACGAATTTGTCGTTTTATCAATGTTTCCGTAAAAAATTTCAGGTAGATTGCAAAATGTACATCTTGTAGTGTTTGCGATTTCCACGAATCAATGCGTCCAACCTGGTGTTTGCTCCACTGCCATATTTTTGATTTGATGGTTTTGTGTTGATTATGGACTGTATTTCTAACGCTGATTGCTTTTGAAGCTATCCGGATCGAAGGACCACTATGTTATTTATATTTTGAGACGCTTATTAACTTTATTTTGGATATTTTCTTAACAGTATGTTCTTATTGTCGGCGTGGTCTTTTTTCAAGTGTGGCCGTATCTTGCTCAACTGAGAATACATTAAACCTAAAATACTAGATGTACCGAACTTGTTTGAGGCATCTTACTACCATACTAATAAGCTACGACAATCATTTTCGGAGGAGTCATCGTCATTATCATCATAGTCCTCAAAGTTTGCATCTTTAGTGACATCATAAGTATTCTTTGATTTGACTTTAGTCACTCGTTAAGGACTTAAATACTTTGTCTTTAACTTCAGTCCACCTCCGAATTTAGTACGTTATCTCGGGTCATCAACGGAAAGTGTTTATGAACGGATTGCATTTATCGATAATATATATATGTAGTTATAGGAATCGATAAAGACACATACATTATCATTACACACACATATTTGCGCGCTGCTGCGTCGGCGCTTTTTCTTCAGTAATAAATTGGCACAACTGATTCAGTAGCAAAGAATCATAAGGGAAATTAATTATTTAGTTTTGCATAAGGTACAGTCCACTGCTAGACCAAATCATATTTTGGTCCTTCGAGCCGGATAAGGAAATCGGTTTTCGTTCGAATAGAGTGCTTTTCGTTCGAATTTCTTTGGATCTATTTTGTGGGTTATTACTCTGGAATAGTTCTTCGCAATGGAAGAACTAAAGGCATTGGTTGGTCGTCGGAGCCGACTCAAGGCCAGCATCACAAGAATTCTGGATTGGTCGGAAAGAACCCAAACATCATCAACTACTGAAGTAGCCGCTCGGATGGATCAACTCCAGTCCGTGTGGAAGAAATTTAATGGAAACGGGGATTCCATAGCCCTACTGGAAGATGTAGACGGCTATGTGGATCCAGAGGTCGATCGAGTGACCTACGAGGAGAAGTACTTGAAAGCATATTCGTTACTTCTATGAAAAAAACGGTTAGTACAACAACAAGCATCATTGTCTGGTGACTGCAATGGCGCCATGGGTATGCAGGCATATAACGACGACATCGTTCATTTGCTGCAACAACAACAACAACTCTTTGAACAGTTAGCTGCAAACCAGAGCAGTTCAAACTTGTCGATGCCCGCTCGCACAGAGGCGGCTGCTTCGGGTTCGACTTCGGGAAACAACACGACGGCATTCGTGCAAGGCGGCAAATTGCCGAAAATTCAAATCCAACGGTTCGCTGGACTCTACACAGGGTGGCCAGCTTTTCAAGATATCTACGAGAGCACGATACACAACAAAAGGGAGTTAACCAACACTCAAAAGTTTCATTATTTGAAAACACTGCTCGTTGATGATGCTGCCAACTTGGTGCGGCATCTGGCAATAACTGACACGGCTTACAACACTGCTTGGGAGCGCTTAACGGAAAGGTACAATAGGCCACGCCATATTGTAAACTCATTTTTGGAACAATTTATGGTTCTACCAACGACCAACAAAATTGATGTGTCCATCTAACGAAAGGTATCAGATGGCACAAACGAGATTGTTCGCGGTCTGGATGCGATCAATCAAACAGGACGGGATTGCTGGGTACAATATTTGGTATTGCATGGGCAACGAGGCGCCCACACTGGAGGAATTCTTCAAGTTCTTGGATAATCGTTGTGAAGATTGCGACTGGAGGCAAAACGCCAGCGCAAATCACACACACAAAATGGGTCACACATTCAATGGTTGCAGTTCAAGGTGGCAGCTGCACCAAATGTCAGGCGACGGATCACAAACTTTATGGCTGTCAACAATTTATGGATTTAACAATTGCACAACGTCGTACGTTCATCAGGGAAAAGGCTTTATGTTACAAGTGCCTAAAATCAGGGCATATAGTCATAAACTGTCCATCATTATTCGCATGCAAGTATTTTATATATTGTCTGGACGTTGACGCGTACAATGCGAAGTACGTTCAAGTGGCCCTTACGACACCTGTCTCGCGCGAGCCCAAGCAGAGCGCTGTCCACCTCCCGCCCGACCGACCGTGGGGCGCAGCCGTATATCGGACGGCACGATCGCGTGGACAAATACAAGTATAACGGACAAACAATTAAAAATTAGATTAACTACAGCTAATTACGAGCTAAATGTGCTAAAATAGAGGTTTTTGCAAGAGAAAGAGAGGCTTCTGAACTGATTACGGGATACAGAAGATTGTAATCAGAACATAGGACTCGAAAAGGTTCATGCAAAGAATAGTTAGAACTACAATGTTTTAAGGATAGAGGAATAAAATTTCTAGTAGGTCTACGGGGTACACATAGGTTTAACTGGTTCAATAGCTCAGGAGAGTCTATTTCACCTATTAAAAGTTTATGAATAAAGATAGCACCAAGCATTACTTTACGATTAATTAATGAAGGAAGATTGATTAAAAGAAGCCTACTGGAGTATGATGGCAAATTGACATTGCGATCCCAATTTAGACCGCGAAGAGCAAATAGCAGAAATTGCTTTTGAACAGATTCAATTTTACTTTGGTGCGTCTCATATTGAGGTGACCATATGCAAGATCCGTACTCTAAGATAGGACGGATTAATGAAGTATACAGAATTTTGGTTGTGTACGGATTTTCAAACTCTTTTGACCATCGTTTCACAAACCCATGAATATTAATAGCTTTAATAACTGTAGCAGAAATATAAGGATTTAAAATAATATATGGACCTAAGTCATTGATAATATCTAACGGCTCTAAGGCAGTGTCGTTAAGATAATAAGTTGCCAAGTATGGAGTGCATCTATAAAAAGACAGAACTTTACATTTAGAGCCGTTAAGGTTTAATAGGTTAGTTTCACACCAACTCTGAAGATCATTAAGATCCGATTGAAGTAGGCAAGAAAACGATATGTCTTTAAAACTGAGGTAAAGCTTAACATCATCCGCGTACATAAGCATCCGAGAATGTGACACTACCAATGGAAGATCATTTATAAAAAGAGTGAATAGCAATGGACCCAAATGACTACCCTGAGGTACTCCAGAAGTCACTTGGATGGTCTTAGAAAATGAAGACTTAAAGTGGACATTTTCTGTACGCTTAGAAAGATATTGAAGAATCCAATCTAGCAAAAGGCTGGGGATGCCAAGTGCATTTAAATTATATAAAAGCAGAGTGTGATTAACAGAGTCAAAGGCCTTGCTGAAGTCAGTATAAATGACAACAGTTTGCACTGCTGTCTTGAACCCTTTGATTGAGTGAGATGTAAATTCTAATAGGTTAGTAGTTGTCGATCTACGTTTTTTAAGCCTATGCTGGGATGACGAAATGATTGAGCTACAAAAATGCTGCAATCGAGACGTTATTATTTTCTCAAATGCTTTGGGTATGGCAGACAATTTAGAAATACCTCTATAATTGGAGGCTTCGGACTTTTTCCCCTTTTTATGAAGAGGAATAATATATGATTCCTTCCAGATGGACGGGAAGGCGGAATATGTAACGGACAGTGTAAACAACTTAAGTATTGGCTTACATAGGGCCTCTGCGCAAAACCTTAATACGCAGCCTGGTATTCCATCAGGGCCAGGTGCATATATTGGTTCGACGGAACTGAGCACGCTAAGAACCGAACTTTCTTCAAACACAGGGTCTAAAATGCAATTAGACGATTGCAAATGATAAGGATAAGGAGGATTTGCTTGATAAATCGAAGAGGAATAAGTTGTTTTGAAAAAATCAGCAAACATATCAGCAATTGCCTTATCATTGTCAGCTTTATTGTTTTCGAAAGACAAGTAAGACGGATGCACTGATGTCTTACGTTTTCCATTGTCGAATTTATAAAATTGCTTAGGATCGCGAGAAAACCTTCACATCTCTGAAGATAATCCTTATAGCATTGTGAATTCAGCACCATAAAATTTGATCGAGCAACTACGTACAGGGAAAAATCCGATGCTTTAGCGGATTTTTTAAATCTTTTATAGCATCTTGATTTTACGTTCTTCAAGTTGCATAACTCACGTGAGAACCAAGGAGGCTTATCAGACCATCCTTGAGTCACACGCGGGACACAAACATCAAAGAACGACTCAAGAGTTTTATAGAAGACAGAAATGGCAGAGTCCATATCCGTGCAAGTATACAGATATGTCCAATCATTAGTTAATAGGAGTTTTTTAAGTTTAGTAAAGTTTGTCTTGTGAAAACATCGGGTTGGAGGCATCGAACTATTATATCGAGTCATAACCCCAAAAGGAAGGTCAATGGTTACATCCAGAGTTGGATGAAAGTTGTCTTCAGGGATAACTAAGGGATCAGTCCTGGAAATATCGCAGTTGGAAGAATCCAACACAAGTACCAGATCTAGTGATCTGTTCCGACTATTTCGGACAGGATTTATTTGAGTTAGGGACAACTCAAACAGACCATCAATGAAACAATGTGACGAGGAGGGCAACAGTAATAAAGAATCATATGAGAGGGTCCAGGCAATCTCAGGTAAATTAAAATCTCCCAGAACAACAAACAAGTCTTTGTCAGAGATATATGAGGAAACAAGTTGAATAGCTTCCAAATGGTGAATGTATACTGCCAAGTCGGACTGTGGTGGAATATACGAACAAGTAATATAGGCAAAAAAAAATTAAGAGAAATTTTAACACAAACAAATTCAATCTCCTGATTGGAAGACTGTACAATTGCAGACGAGAACGCCGAGTCAACAGCGATCAAAACACCACCACCATTACGGATAGTCCGATCATGTCTATATATTAAATATTTTGAGGGGAGAATTGAAGCATCGGCAATATCAGGCTTCAGCCAAGTCTCAGTAAAGGCAAGAATATGAAAGTCAAAAGCTAAACTATCTACATAGAGTCTAGAGAGCTTAGACTTTAGTCCCCGTACGTTCTGGTAGGCCAGAGTTAGGGACGAGATTAGTTTTTTGACTCGCCAACAGGTGCAGACGAGCCGGAAGGACCGTTATTCACAGAGGCAGGTAGCAGGCTAATCGGAGGCCGATTCTTCTTTTTTATTGTATACTCTTTTACAATGAGGTGTTCCGGCCAAAAGTCTTTATGACATATTTGCCCAAAAAGATCTGGGGAGACACTTATTTTAAAGGACGAAATGTCCCGAGTATATGAAAAACGGAACTTTTCCACAGCAATGTTTGGGAACTAGAAGTGCCAGGCACAGCAGTAGCAGCAACAGCAGATGCAGCAGCAGCTGAAGCAGCCAACACTTTACTAGCTCCTCTTGTAACTACTTTATTGGGAATATTCCTGGAAACGGATGTTTGCCCGGACGGTTCGGAAACTACAACCGATATCGTGTTAGTAGGTGGGATACTGTCTCCAGGGGAAATGGGAAGAGACTCCACACCTTCCAAAGCCGGACTCCTAAACGATATCAGCTGCTGTGCATTTGGTGACATAGGGTCATTGTCGGAAGCCGGAACTGAGAGAGAACGATGTGCCGACGGACTGAGAGACGCGCCCTGAAATCTGGCCCTCTTTCGGGTCGGAGATTCAATCAAAAGTTTAGAACTTCTGAATTGAACCTCCATCGCCAAAAGCTCTTCTTGGAGCTTATGAACGCCAGCTGACAGAGTTTTAAACGCATCCCCAGTCCGTTTCATAAAACTACGCATCTCGAGCTCCAAGCCACGACACGAATCACAGCCCCATTTAAGGCCGCCACCCTGTGCAATACTATCCCGCACCTTGACTGTGTAACCAGCACATTTAAAGTGCATTACATTGTCACACAGCCAACAGTAAAGAAAGTTTTCACTGGTCTTGCTGGGATTATTGCAATTATATTTGCAACAGACAGACATTATTAAATAATTGATTTATCACAAACAAATTATAAATCAATATGTAAATAAAAAGGGAAAAATGTTAAGTTAAGAGAGGCGTATACAAACCAAAGCAAAAGCTAACTGCAATATACAAATTAGAAAGAGAAGAGAAAGAAGAGAACATATTTTTTTGTAATACAAAAATTACAAGACACAACAACAAAAACTTGTCACAAGCGCGAAGTTAACGGCCGCGAGCGCGATCAAAAGAGAAAGCAGAAGAATAGAGAGCACCAACACCACACAAACAAAAACAAAATGAATGAAATGAACTGTAAATTGAGAGCGCGGGTGGGAGCAAAGAAATAGAACGAAATCAAAAAGTAAGCAGTGCAACAACAAAATTATATTTGCGTTTGTTAAAGTTTTGATTTTAATAAATATAAATGTTAATAAATTTAACACAAACTTCGCGATGAGTATAGTGAATTGTTAAAAATTGATAAAACAATGAATTTAAATTGAATATTATAGATTAAGTTCACAAAAGAACGAAAGACAGTAATTAAGCGAGAGCGCAAAAAAAACACGACCGACTTCGATGAGTGACAATATGTAATATATATTCTAAAGGTAAGCACCATTCTCTGGTCCACGATCCAGGTAGCTCAATGGCTTTCAAGAATTTGCAACAAGGAAAAAGGGAGAATCAGCGTAGTCCAAACGCTTCTCATCACGATTTGTCTACATCAAGTCTAGTGGCTCATAATGGGAGTGCACCAGCAATGGTTTGTTCGCAAAGCTCTGCGAAAACGATAACAGGAAAAGGTTTAAATCGAAGCATATTGCATACTGCTACGGTTTATGTTCAAAAGGTAAATATAGACTACATCACATGTCGTATCTTACTAGATACTGGGTCGGAATACAAGCACTTGCATTGCCACGGTCGGCATCATCAATTTTGGTCACAGGTATCTCTTCGGTTCAGGCTGACACCACAAGGAGAAGCAGCACGCTTCAGATCAAATCAAAGTACTCCAACAATCACTTAACGGTACAGACTCATGTTCTTGGCAAAATCACCTCAACACTGGAAAGGCAGAACATTGACGCATCGGCGCTGGAGATCTTTAACGATCTTCAACTGGCTGACTCGGAATTCACCACAAACGCTCCAATTGACGTTCTTTTGGGTGGTGAACATGTTTGGTCTACAATTACAGGTAAAAAGTTGTACGACAATTCGGGCAAACTCATTGCAATTTCATCGATTTTCGGATGGGTCATCAGCTCTATCACGATGCCACAAGCTAACAACGCTTTCGCTATGACATCATACATTGATATTAACGCTTCGCTCCAGAGGTTCTGGGAGATAGAGGACTTCAGTTCCACATTCGAATTGGAACCTGATGACGAACAAGTAGAGAAACACTTTCTCGCTACACACACTCGAGATGAAAATGGGAAGTACATCGTTGAACTTCCATTTACGGTCACTAATCCTGAATTTGAGGATACTTTACAAGGAGCTCTAAACCGTTTCGAATCGGTGGAACGACGGTTACAAAAAGATGAAAATCTAAGAGCAAAATATGTCAACTTCATGAAGGAATACTTCGATTTGGGGCATATGCGCGAAGTGCCACCAGATGAAGTCAATAATGGGCAACGGTTTTATCTACCACATCATCCGGTTTTGGGCCGGAAACTAAGAGTAGTTTTCGACGGATCATTCTGCGATACTAAAGGCAAATCACTAAACGGTTATCTCTTTACAGGGCCAAGCCTTCAACGCGATCTATTCGCAGTCTGCTTGCGCTTTCGGATGTACAAATTTGTATTCTCAGCCGACATAGTTAAGATGTTTCGGCAGATTTGGGTGAACAACAAACACCGCGACTTCCAGAGAATTGTCTGGAGAGAAAGGCCATCGGATCTAATCAAACATTATCAACTTTGTACCGTCACTTACGGCACCTCATGTGCACCTTTCCTGGCTGTCAGGGTTTAGAGCAACTGGCTACTGATCATCAGCAGGAATACCCGAATGCTGCAAAAATCCTACGAGAGGATTTTTATGTCGACGACGTGCTCACTGGGTCAAACAGTGAGGAGGAACTGGTACAAAATCGAAAGGAACTCATTCAACTTATGTCCTGTGCTAATTTGGAGCTTGGGAAATGGGTATCGAACACATTTCGCATACCAACGGAAGGAACTGATTCTACACAATCATCACCAGTGAAGGTTCTTGGGCTTTACTGGCAACCTGGTCTTGATACATTGTCTTATAATGTAGGTCTAAAAAGTAATGTCGATTGTACAAAACGACAAGTTTTATCGGATGTCTCACCGATCTTTGATCCACTTGGGCTATTGGCATCAATTGTGGTCCAATTCAAAATACTCTTTCAACAATTATGGCTTCTCGATTTGGGATGGGATGACAAACTCCCTAAACTGCTGAAGGAGAATTGGCTCAAATGGCGAGCAGATTTGGATATTCTACAACACATTCAAATACCCCGGTTAGTTGTCAACGACGCGGACAACATTGAATTGCATGGATTCTCCGATGCATCGATAAAGGCATACGCTGCTGTAGTGTACAGCAGAGTAATCAACAATGATGGCTCCATTTCTACATAGATTATGGCTGCGAAATCTAGGGTGGCTCCGCTAAAGCAGCAATCTCTGCCTCGCCTAGA
Organism: Drosophila paulistorum; assembly: GCA_018152135.1. Classification (NCBI taxonomy): domain Eukaryota; kingdom Metazoa; phylum Arthropoda; class Insecta; order Diptera; family Drosophilidae; genus Drosophila; species Drosophila paulistorum. The sequence continues at coordinate 10,375,976 of JAECXG010000803.1, forward strand.
GCTTTGCGCGGCACTGCTCCTAAGTCAACTCATACGTTCGATAAAGGCGGCACTTCGACATCAAAAGGTCACGGTTTTTGCATGGTGCGATTCCACAATCGTACTCTATTGGCTATCATACGCACCCTCTCGACTAAAGACATTTGTTGGGAACAGAACTTCGGAAATTCTGGACACCATTCCAAGGCATTATTGGCGTCATGTGGACTCCAAATCGAATCCAGCTGATTGCGCATCTAGAGGTCTCATGGCTGCAGACCTAAAGGACTTTCAGTTATGGTGGAATGGGCCGTCATGGCTACGTGACGCGGATCAATTTATGGTAAGGTTAAACAACTCACAAGTATGTTTAAATATTTCAGAAAAGAGTATACAAAAGGAAGTCAAAATCAATTGTCTGACTGCATTAGTAGATGCAGCTCCTGATCACCCACTTGATCATCTTGTTAAACAAGTATCTTCATGGTTGACGCTCGTTCATACGGTTGGCTATGTTCTACGCTTTCTACGGCGTACTAAGGGTCCATTTGGGGACAAAGGCTCAAACTATCTTACATTTGAGGAAATCAGCGCGGCACGTATTGTATGCTTGCGGCACGCGCAAACCTGCTTCCAGGATGACTATCAATTGCTACTCGCAAATAAACCATTGCGAGGTCGATCTCAGTTGGCTAAACTCTCGCCAATAATAGACAAGGACGGACTACTTAGGGTTGGAGGACGCTTGCAACACTCGCAATTGTCCACAGAGGCGAAACATCCAATTTTGCTACCAAAATCTCATCGCATCACCAAGCTTATACTTGAACACGAACACAGGGTCAACCTGCACCCTGGCGTCTCATCACTCCAATCCTTATTAAGGATAGAAAGGGGCGCAAACCGCGCATCGGTAAGGGCTACATTTGCCTATTTGTTTGCCTTGTCACATCGGCAATCCATCTGGAACTTGCAACGGATCTGAGCACCGACTCTTTCTTGGCCGCGCTGAGACGTTTTGTCTCGTTGCGTGGCAAGTGCGATAAAATCTATAGCGACAACGGAACGAACTTCATTGCGGCTAAACGCTCGCTTGATGAAATGCAGAAGCTGCTAGCATCTCAACAACACATGGACAAGGTTACGAACGCTCTGGCAAATGATGGCATACAATGGGTATTCATTCCGCCACATGCTCCTCATTGGGGAGGAAAATGGGAATCTGCAGTCAGATGCGTAAAGCTGCATATTCGCCGAGTCATTGGGAAATCTACTCTCACCTACGAGCAGATGCGAACTCTACTTGCCCAAGTCAGCGCAGTGGTCAACTCACGACCTTTGTGCTACAACTCGGACACAGATGTCAATTATTTGTCGCCAGCACAGTTCTTGATCGGCAGGCCTCTCACAACCATACCAGAGGCAGACCTAGGCCACATTCCCGTGGGCCGACTTGGGTACTGGCAAGGTATCCAATCTATGATGCAAGGCTTCTGGAAACAATGGCACCAGGAGTATCTTACCACATTGCAACAGCGTCCAAAGTGGACCACTCCAGCACCAAACATATCAGTCGGAGATGTGCTGCTTGTAAAGGAATCTAACACCCCACCAGCTCATTGTCATCTTGCGCTGGTTCTCGAAGCCTACCCAGGCAAGGATCAATTAGTGCGAGCGGTCAGACTCCAGACCTCTTCAGGAGAAATAACTCGGCCAATCACCAAGGTTGCGGTAATGCCCCGTTCAGAAACTGAGTTTCAGGGCGGGCCGGGATGTTTATGAACGGATTGCATTCATCGATAATATATGTAGTTATAGGAATCGATTAACACACATACATTAGCATTACACACGTATATTTGCGCGCTGCTGCGTCGGCGCTTTTTCTCTTTTTCTTCAGTAATAAACTGGCACTCAACTGATTCAGTAGCAAAGAATCATAAGGGAAATTAATTATTTAGTTTTGCATAAGGTACAGTCCACTGCTAGACCAAATCAGAAAGCTTGGATAAAACAGATATGATAATGGCATTTAGTCTTTCTACTTGCCCATTTGATCAAGGCATCCGGTAGTAACAGAGTGATGAAGGATATTCTCTGAACGTCAATACTCCTTGAGGTCTTCTGATGTGAAAGCAGATCCCCTTTCTGTTATAATCTGGACTGGGGTTTCAAATGTAAGAATGTATTTGCAATCCCGATATAACTTTAAAAAAAACTTTCGCTCGTTGCAGAGAACGGACGTGTGTTTTTTGCGCTTATCAACTTTTATTTTTTTTCTCGCGATTAATTTCTTTTCTATAACTTGTAAATTCATTATCGGCTAATATTTCCAGCATCCGAATTTTATTTTCATTTCGCGAATTCCTGCTGTCGCTTTTGTGTATTTGTTTAAATTTAAATAAAATCAAAACTTACAACAATACTTGCGTTAGCGGTGTTGTTGTTTTGTTTATCTCTTTTGCTTTTGTGTCTTTACCGTTTTAACTAACTCTCGCGCTCTTGCGTACAAATTGTTGTTGCATGTGTGCATCCTATTCTTGTTTGATTTGCGCTCTCGTCTTTTGCCTAACCGCGACTCTGCGATACGTGTTTTTGTTTTTGTGTATTTTTGTAATTTTTATTCTTTAGTTGTGAAGGCTTACTCTGCACATTAGCCCTTGTATCAGATCTGGTCAGTATATTCTTATACACAGATTTTTAACCTTTAGAATTTTATTTTTTTTGTATTTCCTTTTTTAATTAAATTAAACTTTTTGATAAAATGGTTGTCTGCTCAAAAATAATTGCTTAGTTGCGACTAATGCGGTTGACTCCCATGATTATATTCTTTGTTGGCTGTGTGACAATGCGGTTCACGTTAAGTGTGCAGGTTACACAGGCAGAATCAAGGAGTCTATTGCTAAAGGCGGTGGCTTAAAATATGGATGTGATGCTTGCCGGGAGGTCGAGAATGAGATGCGCTCTCTCATGAGGCGGACTAGAGATAGTTTTGACACTTTAAGGGCAGGTTTTAATAAACTCCAAGCGGAGTTTACTGCGGTGGAGACTCAGTTCAGGAGTTTATCGCTTATGAATGAGTCTCCTAAACGTAAAAGGACCAGTCCTTGGGGTGTTTCTGTATCTGCAGATTCGCCAGCATCTCTTATCGTCCCCGACCGGTCTCATGCACCGTCCACTCCTAATGTACAGCAGTTGATATCGTTTAAGAGACCGGTTGTGAATGCTATTAGTAAGGAATTACCGGTATCACCTGGGAATGATCTCTTAAATACGATGCCTATTGTAGTGTCCGATGTGTCCAGGCAATTACCAATTCCAATGAAAATTGCCGATAGTTCTAAAAGTATCGAGGGCCCCGTAAACAAGTTGACTGCTGCAATGGGTGACTCGTTCAACGCTACTACTACGGCTGACGCTTCGGGACCGCGGCCTCTCGTTGGCATACCACCAAAGAAACATATATTTGTTTCTAGGCTAGACCCTGTTGTCACATCTGATGATGTAATAGTCTATATTCGGAAGAAAGTTAACGTCTCGAATATTGCGGTGGAGAAGTTTAAATTTTTTTATTCTCGGGACATTTCGTCCTTTAAAATTAGTGTTTCTGCCAATATCTTCGACACTATATGTCGAGATGATTTTTGGGCGAAACATATAATATACTGTAAAAAAGAAAAATCGGCAACCGATTCGCTTGCCCACAACAACAACTAATACTATTCCTGCCACATCAGCATCTAGCTTCGTCCCTTAACCTGGGTTATCAGAACGTTAGAGGACTGAAATCCAAACTTCCTAATCTCTATGTAGATAGTCTTTCTTTTGAGCATAACATTCTAGCTTTTACAGAGACGTATCTAAAACCTGATATTCTTGATGTATCGGTGTTTTCCACAAACTTTTCCATATTCAGACGTGACTGGATTTCTCGCATAGGGGGTGGCGTTCTGATAGCTTTTGATGCTGCTTTATCATCTGAAATGATTCAATTTTCTAGTACCCTGGAGATTGAGTTTGTCGGTGTTAAAGTAAATTTTACATCTTTTAATTCTTTTATTAGTTGTTCCTATATTCCAACATCGTCAGACTTTATGGTCCATTTAAATCATTTAGAGGCAATTCAGTTTGTCTCCTCTTTAGTTTCCAGTCAAGACATGCTCATAGTTGTAGGTGATTTTAATTTACCCGCTTTAGCATGGTCACTAACAGATGAATCTACCATGTTGCTGCCCTTTTTGTCACATGACTTTATTGATGGCCTTCTATGCTTATCTTTATCCCAAGTCAATCCTGTCTTAAATTCTAATGGAAAATCGTTAGATCTTATTTGTGTATTGGATTCTTCTTATTGTGAGGATTCTAGGATCGAACCATTTGTTCTTCCAGAAGATAAATTTAATCCTATATAAAATTTAAAAATTGATCTGCCCTTGCTTTCACCATTAATTGGTTCAAATGAGTTACCTCTAACTAGGTGTTTTCGTAAGACTGACTTTGACAGCCTTAATAAAAACATTATTACAACCGATTGGTTTTATCTGTACAATTGTAGAGATATGAAATCAGCTGTTCGTTTTTTCTATGATACTCCGAATTTACTCTTTGATATTTGTGTGCCTCTTGGTAGGCTGGAGCGGCTTAACAAACCTTCCTGGTTCTCTCGTGAGTTATCCAATTTAAAAAATGTGAAGACACGATATTATAAGAAGTTTCAAAAAACACGTCGTTCATCAGATTATGCTCTGTATACAGTCGCTCGTTCAAAATTCTTGATGCTTAATACACAATCCTAAAGAATTATCTTCAGCGGTGTAAGCTTCTTCTGACCCTAAACAATTTTATAATTTTGTCAATTCTAAACGTAAGACCTCCGTGCACCCATCTTTTTTGTCTTTTCAAAATAAACCAGAGGGCCGGGGCTAACTTCGACCGCGTCAAAGTTTGTATACCCTTGCAAGTTTGTTAGTAACTCTTTTATCTAAACTAACTGTTTTATCTAAAAAGGGTAATGTTTGCGAAAGAACGGACTTCAATCTTAGCATAGGATATAACGAACTTTCTGATGAAAGTCACTGTTTTCCACCGATCCTTCCTATGGGAGCTATATGATATAGTTACCCTATTTTTACCAAATTCGGCACAGTCATTAACACATATATTAAACTGACAAATGTTAAATTTGAAAGCAATCGCATCAAAAGTAACGAAGTTATTGACAAAAGTCACTGTTTTTGACCGATCGTTCCTATAGGAGCTATATGATATAGTCACTCGATTCTTGTCAAATTTGGCACAGTGGTTTATAGTTACAATAAACTTACTTATATTAAATTTCACGACAATAGCTTAGAAAGTAACGAAGTTATTGAGAAAAGTCACTGTTCGTGACTTTGCCGTTTGTATAGGAGCTATATGATATAGTCACCCGATCTTGATCGAATTTGGCACAATTATTAATAAGAACACAAAACTGACCAATACCAATTTGGCCAATGGCGATTGCTGATAAAATAACGAAGTTATTGAGAAAAGTCACTGTTCGTGACTTTACCGTTTGTATGGGAGCTATATTATATAGTGGTCCGATCCGACTGAATCCGAGATATACAAACCCTGCAGTATATACAAGCCTACGTGCAAAATTTCAGCTCTGTAGCTCTTACGGTCTAGGAGGAGTTCGCATCGATCCAGACGGACGGACAGACGGACGGACGGACGGACGGACGGACGGACGGACGGACGGACATGGTTATTTGAACTCGTCTCGTCGTGCTGATCAAGAATATATATACTTTATATGGTCGGAGATGCTTCCTTCTATGCGTTGCACACTTCTGACCAAAATTAATATACCTTTTTGCAAGGGTATAAAAAGCGAGCACTGATCAGGCGGCAATTGCCTGTTTGCGAGTTTTTTCAAAACAACTTATTCCTCAACGGAATATCGAGCAAGTCCGTATCCTTATCATTTTAAAAAGCCTAATTGCATTTTCAATCCAGTGTTTGATGAAAGTTCTATTCTTAGCGAACTTAAATTAGTTAAACCTGTTTATTCTCCGGGGCCAGATGGTCTTCCTGGATGTGTACTCAGGTTCTGTGCAAACGCATTATTTAAACCCATTTTAAAATTGTTTCTATTGTCTGTCCAATCTTCCTCTTTTCCATCTATTTGGAAGGAGTCGTATAGCATTCCTCTGCATAAAAATGGCAAAAAGTCCGAAGCCTCTAACTATAGAGGTATCTCAAAATTGTCCGCTATTCCAAAAGCTTTTGAGAAAATTATAAATCCTCAATTGCAACATTTTTGCAGCTCTATTATTTCGCCATCCCAACATGGGTTTGTGAAACGTAGATCTACAACCATTAGCCTTTTAGAATTTACATCAATAATTATCAAGGGGTTCAAAAATGGTAAACAAACTGATGTCATATTCACTGACTTCAGCAAAGTCTTTGATTCCGTTAATCATACCCTATTACTTTCTAAGCTGAGCGACATTGGGTTTCCACCCCTTTTCCTTTCTTGGGTTCGAGAATATTTAACAAATAGAAAACAGAAGGTACTTTTTAAGTCTTCTTTTTCCGATTCCATTCCTGTGACTTCTGGTGTACCTCAAGGTAGTCATCTTGGCCCTCTGCTTTTCACACTATTCATTAACGATCTTCCATCAGTCATTGTTCATTCGCGTGTTTTTATGTATGCTGACGATGTCAAACTTTGTCTTACTTATAAAGAAACAGATTCATTTAGTCGGCTACAAGCTGATCTTAAAAACTTTCAATCCTGGTGCCAGTTTAATCTACTAAATCTTAACACTACCAAATGTAAGGTAATGACTTTTTTCCGTAACTCTCCTCAACTGGTCACTTATTTTCTAAACAATAGTCCTTTAAAACGTCTAAATAATATGAATGATTTGGGCGTAATTATGGACCATAAGTTAAATTTTAACACCCATATTTCCACCACGGTCGCAAAGGCCATGAGTGTCCTGGGTTTCATTAAAAGATGGTCAAAAGAATTTGATGACCCCTATACAACTAAAGTTCTTTTTACTTAGAATTATGCTTGGTGTTATTTTTATGCACAAGCTCCTAATTGGTGATATCGACTCGCCTGAGTTATTAGCTCAGGTAAATCTGTCGGTACCATGTAGACGGAGTAGACATCCTTTGATACCTTTATCCCTTAGTCGTTGTTCTTCAAACTATGCCCTGCATGAACCTTTTAGGGTCCTCTGCTCTGACTACAACCTTCTATTCCCTGTAATCGTCTCAGAGCTTTCTATTAATATGATTAAAACTTCTATCTTATCCCATTAAGTTAATAGATAGCTATAGTATTATTTATTTAATTTGTTTGTCTGTTTTTTCTATTGTGTATTTGTCCACGCGATTCGTGCCATGCGTTATACGGCTGCACCCCTCGGTCGGTCGGGTGGGAGGTGGGCAGTTGTCTGCTTGGGCTCGCGCGGAACAGGCTTTGTTCTGGTGTCGTAGGGGCCACTTGAAGTATCGTCAACCTCCGCGACAAAAAAAAAAATAAATAAAAAAAAAATCGCAAGGATGTGTTTGTATCTTTTGTTAGTAGATTCAAGCGGACCCAATAAATCAATACGGAATTTTTGGAGTGGTTCTTCTTCCTTAGGCAATGGAATCTTTTTTTCTTTTTGTTATTCCATGTTCTTGGTTCAAGCGTCTGATCTCTTCTGGAAACTCCTCTTCTTGGCAAGTTCGAATAAAAAACGGCTCCGGTTTCCATATCGCGGTTTATATCCAAAATGTTCCACAGTTGTTCTCCGCAAAGCCTCTTACAAATGCCTTGAAAGAAGTTTAGAATTCGTCTGTAAAGCTGCATATTCGCCGAGTCATTGGGAAATCTACTCTCACCTACGAGCAGATGCGAACTCTACTTGCCCAAGTCAGCGCAGTGGTCAACTCACGACCTTTGTGCTACAACTCGGACACAGATGTCAATTATTTGTCGCCAGCACAGTTCTTGATCGGCAGGCCTCTCACAACCATACCAGAGGCAGACCTAGGCCACATTCCCGTGGGCCGACTTGGGTACTGGCAAGGTATCCAATCTATGATGCAAGGCTTCTGGAAACAATGGCACCAGGAGTATCTTACCACATTGCAACAGCGTCCAAAGTGGACCACTCCAGCACCAAACATATCAATCGGAGATGTGCTGCTTGTAAAGGAATCTAACACCCCACCAGCTCATTGTCATCTTGCGCTGGTTCTCGAAGCCTACCCAGGCAAGGATCAATTAGTGCGAGCGGTCAGACTCCAGACCTCTTCAGGAGAAATAACTCGGCCAATCACCAAGGTTGCGGTAATGCCCCGTTCAGAAACTGAGTTTCAGGGCGGGCCGGGATGTTTATGAACGGATTGCATTCATCGATAATATATGTAGTTATAGGAATCGATTAACACACATACATTAGCATTACACACGTATATTTGCGCGCTGCTGCGTCGGCGCTTTTTCTCTTTTTCTTCAGTAATAAACTGGCACTCAACTGATTCAGTAGCAAAGAATCATAAGGGAAATTAATTATTTAGTTTTGCATAAGGTACAGTCCACTGCTAGACCAAATCAGAAAGCTTGGATAAAACAGATATAATAATGGCATTTAGTCTTTCTACTTGCCCATTTGATCAAGGCATCCGGTAGTAACAGAGTGATGAAGGATATTCTCTGAACGTCAATACTCCTTGAGGTCTTCTGATGTGAAAGCAGATCCCCTTTCTGTTATAATCTGGACTGGGGTTTCAAATGTAAGAATGTATTTGCAATCCCGATATAACTTTAAAAAAAACTTTCGCTCGTTGCAGAGAACGGACGTGTGTTTTTTGCGCTTATCAACTTTTATTTTTTTTCTCGCGATTAATTTCTTTTCTATAACTTGTAAATTCATTATCGGCTAATATTTCCAGCATCCGAATTTTATTTTCATTTCGCGAATTCCTGCTGTCGCTTTTGTGTATTTGTTTAAATTTAAATAAAATCAAAACTTACAACAATACTTGCGTTAGCGGTGTTGTTGTTTTGTTTATCTCTTTTGCTTTTGTGTCTTTACCGTTTTAACTAACTCTCGCGCTCTTGCGTACAAATTGTTGTTGCATGTGTGCATCCTATTCTTGTTTGATTTGCGCTCTCGTCTTTTGCCTAACCGCGACTCTGCGATACGTGTTTTTGTTTTTGTGTATTTTTGTAATTTTTATTCTTTAGTTGTGAAGGCTTACTCTGCACATTAGCCCTTGTATCAGATCTGGTCAGTATATTCTTATACACAGATTTTTAACCTTTAGAATTTTAATTTTTTTGTATTTCCTTTTTTAATTAAATTAAACTTTTTGATAAAATGGTTGTCTGCTCAAAAATAATTGCTTAGTTGCGACTAATGCGGTTGACTCCCATGATTATATTCTTTGTTGGCTGTGTGACAATGCGGTTCACGTTAAGTGTGCAGGTTACACAGGCAGAATCAAGGAGTCTATTGCTAAAGGCGGTGGCTTAAAATATGGATGTGATGCTTGCCGGGAGGTCGAGAATGAGATGCGCTCTCTCATGAGGCGGACTAGAGATAGTTTTGACACTTTAAGGGCAGGTTTTAATAAACTCCAAGCGGAGTTTACTGCGGTGGAGACTCACTTCAGGAGTTTATCGCTTATGAATGAGTCTCCTAAACGTAAAAGGACTAGTCCTTGGGGTGTTTCTGTATCTGCAGATTCGCCAGCGTCTGTTATCGTCCCCGACCGGTCTCATGCACCGTCCACTCCTAATGTACAGCAGTTGATATCGTTTAAGAGACCGGTTGTGAATGCTATTAGTAAGGAATTACCGGTATCACCTGGGAATGATCTCTTAAATACGATGCCTATTGTAGTGTCCGATGTGTCCAGGCAATTACCAATTCCAATGAAAATTGCCGATAGTTCTAAAAGTATCGAGGGCCCCGTAAACAAGTTGACTGCTGCAATGGGCGACTCGTTCAACGCTACTACTAAGGCTGACGCTTCGGGACCGCGGCCTCTCGTTGGCATACCACCAAAGAAACATATATTTGTTTCTAGGCTAGACCCTGTTGTCACATCTGATGATGTAATAGCCTATATTCGGAAGAAAGTTAACGTCTCGAATATTGCGGTGGAGAAGTTTAAATTTTCTTATTCTCGGGACATTTCGTCCTTTAAAATTAGTGTTTCTGCCAATATCTTCGACACTATATGTCGAGATGATTTTTGGGCGAAACATATAATATACTGTAATAAAGAAAAATCGGCAACCGATTCGCTTGCCCACAACAACAACTAATACTATTCCTGCCACATCAGCATCTGCTGGTGTGTCAAAAAACTAGCTTCGTCCCTTGACCTGGGTTACCAGAACGTTAGAGGACTGAAATCCAAACTTCCTAATCTCTATGTAGATAGTCTTTCTTTTGAGCATAACATTCTAGCTTTTACAGAGACGTATCTAAAACCTGATATTCTTGATGTATCGGTGTTTTCCACAAACTTTTCCATATTCAGACGTGACTGGATTTCTCGCATAGGGGGTGGCGTTCTGATAGCTTTTGATGCTGCTTTATCATCTGAAATGATTCAATTTTCTAGTACCCTGGAGATTGAGTTTGTCGGTGTTAAAGTAAATTTTACATCTTTTAATGCTTTTATTACTTGTTCCTATATTCCAACATCGTCAGACTATGGTCCATTTAAATCATTTAGAGGCAATTCAGTTTGTCTCCTCTTTAGTTTCCAGTCAAGACATGCTCATAGTTGTAGGTGATTTTAATTTACCCGCTTTAGCATGGTCACTAACAGATGAATCTACCATGTTGCTGCCCTTTTTGTCACATGACTTTATTGATGGCCTTCTATGCTTATCTTTATCCCAAGTCAATCCTGTCTTAAATTCTAATGGAAAATCGTTAGATCTTATTTGTGTATTGGATTCTTCTTATTGTGAGGATTCTAGGATCGAACCATTTGTTCTTCCAGAAGATAAATTTAATCCTATATTAAATTTAAAAATTGATCTGCCCTTGCTTTCACCATTAATTGGTTCAAATGAGTTACCTCTAACTAGGTGTTTTCGTAAGACTGACTTTGACAGCCTTAATAAAAACATTATTACAACCGATTGGTTTTATCTGTACAATTGTAGAGATATGAAATCAGCTGTTCGTTTTTTCTATGATACTCCGAATTTACTCTTTGATATTTGTGTGCCTCTTGGTAGGCTGGAGCGGCTTAACAAACCTTCCTGGTTCTCTCGTGAGTTATCCAATTTGAAAAATGTGAAGACACGATATTATAAGAAGTTTCAAAAAACACGTCGTTCATCAGATTATGCTCTGTATACAGTCGCTCGTTCAAAATTCATGATGCTTAATACACAATGCTAAAGAATTATCTTCAGCGGTGTAAGCTTCAGTTTTCTTCTGACCCTAAACAATTTTATAATTTTGTCAATTCTAAACGTAAGACCTCCGTGCACCCATCTTTTTTGTCTTTTCAAAATAAAAAAGCGAGCACTGATCAGGCGGCAATTGCCTGCTTGCGAGTTTTTTCAAAACAACTTATTCCTCAACGGAATATCGAGCAAGTCCGTATCCTTATCATTTTAAAAAGCCTAATTGCATTTTCAATCCAGTGTTTGATGAAAGTTCTATTCTTAGCGAACTTAAATTAGTTAAACCTGTTTATTCTCCGGGGCCAGATGGTCTTCCTGGATGTGTACTCAGGTTCTGTGCAAACGCATTATTTAAACCCATTTTAAAATTGTTTCTATTGTCTGTCCAATCTTCCTCTTTTCCATCTATTTGGAAGGAGTCGTATAGCATTCCTCTGCATAAAAATGGCAAAAAGTCCGAAGCCTCTAACTATAGAGGTATCTCAAAATTGTCCGCTATTCCAAAAGCTTTTGAGAAAATTATAAATCCTCAATTGCAACATTTTTGCAGCTCTATTATTTCGCCATCCCAACATGGGTTTGTGAAACGTAGACCTACAACCATTAGCCTTTTAGAATTTACATCAATAATTATCAAGGGGTTCAAAAATGGTAAACAAACTGATGGTCATATACACTGACTTCAGCAAAGCCTTTAATTCCGTTAATCATACCCGATTACTTTCTAAGCTGAGCGACATTGGGTTTCCACCCCTTTTCCTTTCTTGGGTTCGAGAATATTTAACAAATAGAAAACAGAAGGTACTTTTTAAGTCTTCTTTTTCCGATTCCATTCCTGTGACTTCTGGTGTACCTCAAGGTAGTCATCTTGGCCCTCTGCTTTTCACACTGTTCATTAACGATCTTCCTTCAGTCATTGTTCATTCGCGTGTTTTTATGTATGCTGACGATGTCAAACTTTGTCTTACTTATAAAGAAACAGATTCATTTAGTCGGCTACAAGCTGATCTTAAAAACTTTCAATCCTGGTGCCAGTTTAATCTACTAAATCTTAACACTACCAAATGTAAGGTAATGACTTTTTTCCGTAACTCTTCTCAACTGGTCACTTATTTTCTAAACAATGGTCCATTAGAACGTCTAAATAATATGAATGATTTGGGCGTACTTATGGACCATAAGTTAAATTTTAACACCCATATATCCACCACGGTCGCAAAGGCCATGAGTGTCCTGGGTTTCATTAAAAGATGGTCAAAAGAATTTGATGACCCCAATATAACTAAAGTTCTTTTTACTAAGAATTAGCTTGGTGTTATTTTTATGCACAAGCTCCTTATTGGTGATATCGACTCGCCTGAGTTATTAGCTCAGGTAAATCTGTCGGTACCATGTAGACGGAGTAGACATCCTTTGATACCTTTATCCCTTAGTCGTTGTTCTTCAAACTATGCCCTGAATGAACCTTTTAGGGTCCTCTGCTCTGATTACAAACTTCTATTCCCTGTAATCGATTCGTGCCGTGCGTTATACGGCTGCATCCCTCGGTCGGTCGGGTGGGAGGTGGGCAGTTGTCTGCTTGGGCTCGCGCGGAACAGGCTTTGTTCTGGTGTCGTAGGGGCCACTTGAACGTACTGCGCATAGTATCGTCAACCTCCGCGACAAAAAAAAAAAATAAATAAAAAAAAAATCGCAAGGATGTGTTTGTATCTTTTGTTAGTAGATTCAAGCGGACCCAATAAATCAATACGGAATTTTTGGAGTGGTTCTTCTTCCTTAGGCAATGGAATCTTTTTTTCTTTTTGTTATTCCACGTTCCTGGTTCAAGCGTCTGATCTCTTCTGGAAACTCCTCTTCTTGGCAAGTTCGAATAAAAAACGGCTCCGGTTTCCATATCGCGGTTTATATCCAAAATGTTCCACAGTTGTTCTCCGCAAGGCCTCTTACATATGCCTTGAAAGAAGCTCAGAATTCGTCTGTATACCGCCCGTAGCTTTTCCAATGCTCCGAATCTTTCCGAATCAGGTGTGATGTAAGGCAAACTAGAGTTTCTTTTGCCATTCTCCTCGTGGTGCAAGATACTTTCACTCGTCTTGCTCGGGCTCTGCTCCATAATAGGCCATTCTGTCTCTTGTTCATACAAAAATCTCGGGAATACTCGGTCATTTCTTGCACCTTTGTCCATTTCGTGCCATCGTCTGTGAAGTTATGCTGGATAGGACACATCGCCAAGAAAATAGTCAGAGTCTTCCAGAATTTCTCGATTAGAGTCATTCGGTGTCTTCCCCAATCCAGTTTTAAGTCTCCAGTCTCCGATCTTGTAACGCTGGATCGTGCAGATACTCTTTAAGCCCAATTGCGACCAGTGTTGCGCAATAGTTTTGCACCGCCAAGGTGCATAACCGAATAACCGAATCCAAATTATTTGAGCGTACCGCTGGGTCTTATCTTAGTTTCTTTTATAGGCTCGAATGAATAATCTCCGGTCTTCCGTATAACATCCGTACGTACGTTTTGCATATGGCACCGTCTCACATCAACTTTCCTTGAACGGCACCCCAAGATAAGACTCTCTTCGTTACTAATTCCACATCTTTCAGTCTGTAGTCTTAAGTCTGTAGAGTGCAACCCAGGGATTGACGTAGCTGGCAGTTGGCTTCCAGGACCATTCTGTATTCCAGCCGGGTTACTTATTTGTTCTTGGGTCAATAAACCATTGTGAAGGTTGGCCAGAAACGGTAGATTCACTCTTTAAATAGTTGATTGCGCCAAAGCAGGTGCGAATCACGGAGCCAGATCAATTTCACAGGGCCGTTTAATTGGCGTGCCGCTTCCTGCGTGACTCTCGAACATTCCATTAACAATCGGTTGTTGCCTTGACAAACCGCGGTCTCTTGATGGAGTTGACATTGATGGTCTATCAGCCTCTCTGTCACTTGAGACCGCTCCATTCTCACTTGCCTCAGAGCTGTGTTCTTGACTCTCAGCGCTAGGATGAACTGGTACTCCATCAATATTGCTCAATACGTATGTTGCATAACAGTGAGGTTAGTTATCTCCCTCTCTTTTCCTCTCTCAGCGAGACGACGTATGTATAATCGTCTGTCGCGGTCGCTCTCACAAAGAAAGCTTGTGGAAGATTCCGTACCTATGCACGTGGTTCAGAAATATTCAGACGCTGGTAATTTTCTGAAACCAAAGAAATAAATATTTCGGGATGTACATTTTTTATTTAAAATTTGTTCAACATAATTTTTTTATATAGTAGCACACAGTACTTTAACATGAAAAAGATTAAGCACCTATGGAACTTGGTTGTTTCGAATCCAAGTTTTATGAAATTGGATATGCTGGTTAATAGAGATAACGCATGTTAAAGTGCCTAATCGGAACGGGTCGAGTAATTATACGTTCCACACATAAAGCTCTAGAACTTTCATGCAGTCTTGAAGATAATGGTGTTTATACAGACAGCCCGATATTTGGAAACTTTAATATACACTTTTACCCTATGCTGAATGGTATAAAGAGGTCACATCTCGCAATATGTATGACATATACAAATTTTTGCTTCTGCAGCAAAACTTCTTGGTACAAATGGTCAACGCAGAACATTGGACGGCTTCACCAGTCAATAGGGACGTATGTATGAACACATATCAATAAATGGGAAAAAGGGGTGCATTTATAAAATATCTCGAAAGCTAATTTCTGCCTTGCTGAAATTTATATACCCTTGCAGCGCATGATATAATTTGGCTCATAAGAAATTCTTTTATAAGCAAATTTGCATCACTTAAAACCTTATTTAGTATGCTTAGTTTACTAAGAAAAAAATTACGAAAAAAAAAAAAATCAAATTCAAAATTCATACGTTATGGAAACGTAAAAGTGATTTGCCCTAGAGCCGTATAAACATTTTTGTAATACCTTTTGCAAGCGTATAACACGCGCATATCGAGATGTGCACTTGCGCCTGTATAAACACATACATATGTATATTTGTACATTTTGTATCGAACACGCGAGTGTCGGAGTGCACTCTCTGTCTTTCTAACAAGTGGCTCGGCTGAGCTCAGGGAAAATGGGGTGGTTCTTGTGCTCTCCCAAAACATGCGCTACATAGATAAAACGAAGACAGTGATAAGGAATAAAGGATTACACCTAAATAGGGATCTTCGTGCAGAGGTAATGGTTGTTATTCGAAGGACCTAGATGTCATGGCCTCCTCTGTACCCACCCAACCTTGTAACACCTTCGGATCTCGGTATTACTCTTATTTTTGCTGTCAAATTTCTTACGTCGGGTGCCCAAATAAACCAACTTAGCAATTCATCATTTCATACATATATTAAATTCAAAGAACAAAACGGCATATGCCTTTAGGATAAAAAGAGAACATCGGATTTCATATCCCACTTATGTAATAATAGTATTAACAATAATTTCAAATATATGTCGGGACGTCAGGATTCTTGTTCGTCTCGCTCATGTTTTTAACTGGAAATGTTCACTTAGTACTTTTGATTTCACTTAGACTTTTTACTTTCACTTGTACTTTTTACTTTCACTTATACCTTTTTCTGTGCGGCTAGTTCCAAGGAGGTTTGTTCACTGAGCTCTCTAGCCCGAGGCTCCCCTTTATATAGGACCTGACCTGATGACAGATTGACCGATTTGTTTCTAAACATGTTGCCAAGGCAAAGATGATTGTCATCCTGCAAAGTCAACATTCCCAGCAATATTCTAGATGTCAGTCTGTAGCCGCTGCAAAGGTAATGCCAGGGCTACAATTGACATGCCTGTCAACTATCTAGTAGGCTTTGACTTATTAGTCACTTAATTGACACGGCCATCCTGACCTTTACACGTACTCGTGTAATATTTTAATTTTTGACTTCAAACTTACCAAACGGAATTCGATCATCGTCTCTCCTAGACGAATAACCAATCATCGTCTCTCCTAGACGGATAACCATCGTCTCTCTTAGACGGATAACCATCGTCTCTCTTAGACGGATAACCAAACATCGTCTTTCCTAGACGGATAACCATCGTCTCTCCTAGACGGATAACCAAATATCGTCTCTCCTAGACGGATAACAAAACATCGTCTTTCCTAGACGGATAACCATCCTGCCATTCACACATCCTCGTGTAATGATAACCATTCTGCCATTCACACATCCTCGTGTAATGACCAAATATCAAGTTCAGAGACACATTTTGAGTTTCATAACATAAACTGAACATAAGCTTTTATTCTTAACCATACCATACAGAGTATCTTCTTTTTTTTTAACAAAATTCAAAAATTTACTTAAATTTTAACAAAACAATTAATCATTGTGCTTGCACTATGCGATTTCAACAAAACAACAAAGTATTTGCTTAACTTTCAAATGAACGTGTGCCAGAAAATGAATGTCCAATATATAAAAAATACAAATAAAACAAAACAATAAATTTAATTCATCGTCTCACTTGGACAGGATACTCTCAGTCTCAACTATATTATCTGATAAGCTCTGATTTTCATTATCAATATCCAATTCATCAGGAATTTTACCATCTGGAATTCTTCTAATGTCTTGGTGTCAGTATTTGTAAAGCCGTTTATTTGTTAACGATTTTAACATATATCTGTCCCCTTCCAGGACTTCAGTAACCAAAAATGGGCCCTTGAATTTCGGGTCTAATTTCGTTTGGTGCCTCTCCTCGTTTCTTAGCAGAACATAGTCACCAACATCATGCCTTACAACCGTGGCCTTAGTTTTGTCAAAGCGTTGTTTATCATACTCAGCCAAACTCTTCATCTTATTACTGTCACGAGTCCGAACACTGTTCAAATCAATTTCGATTTTTGTGTCCACTGGTGGAATTAACCCGGTCGAGCCTCTTTTCCTATCATCATTTCGCTTCAGTTGCACGATTAACTGTGCAATTTAATGCAAGCTGAACCTCGCCAAGTACATCTTGCCAGGATCTTTGGCTCGATTCGACAGCAGTTAGCAAATTTTTGAGCGTACTCATAACACGCTCAACCTGACCGTTTGCACGACTTGCCCCAGTTGCGATTAGATGAAGTTTTATATTTTGTGAGGAACAAAATTCAGAGAATCGAGAACTTGAAAAGCACCTTCCTTGGTCGGAAGTGCCCGAATAGGGCACTCGAGGCTTTTAAGGCCTTAACGCAGCTTTCTGTGTCTATTTTAAGGGTGTGATAAAGGTGTACAAATTTCGTGAAGCCATCAATCTGAACGATGACATATTCTTTTAGGTCGCTTTTACCGCTCAATTTTCCGGAAATATCTATGTGAACAGTGTGCCAAGGGATGTTCACCTTCGCGATTGGATCGAGCTCAGCTTGTATTTTCCCAGAAGGCGACTTGGAAGTCCTACAAGTAATGCAATTATTAACAAACTTGCGAACATATTTATTCATGTTATGAAACCAATAATATTGGTAGACCTTGTCAAGAGTTTTCTGCCAACCAAGGTGCATAATTGACTCGTGTACTTGATTTACCACGGACCATCTAAATGTTCGTGGCACCACCGGTAGACAACGTGTTCTACTGTTTCTTTGAATCTTGCGATGTAAGATACCTTTCCTTAAATCATAGGATTTAATTAAATCGTCTTGTTGCTCGTTAAAATTGAGCTTGCGAACTATTTCTACAATCTCTGGATCTAATTTCTGCTCCGTAAGAAGCCACTCGCTTGAAATCTCAGCTAAGTTTACTCGCTTCTCGGTGATTTTTTTTAACACGCGTTGTGGCTTTGAAGGAACTAGATTCCTGGAAAAGAAGTCTGCATGAGCCATGTGTTTTCCCTCTCTATATTGGATATCAAAATCGAATGATTGCAGATAGGCCCACCAGCGATGAACTCTTGGTGTTAAGTCTATCTTTGTTCGTGAAGCCTTAAGCGAATTACAATCAGTATATACCACAAACTTTCGCCCAAGCAGATAAAGACGAAAGTGTTTTACAGAAGCAACCACAGCCAATGTTTCGAACTCATATGAGTGATATCTAGCCTCAGAGGGCGAAGTTACTTTGCTAAAATATTCCACCACATGAGGATTACCATTAATACGGTGTAGGAGTATTGCACCATATCCACATGAACTGGCGTCAGTGTGTAACTCAATGGGGTATTGTGGGTCAAAAATTACCAAAACAGGTTCGTTTGTAAGGACAGTTACTATTTTTTTTCGAATATTCTCGAGTTCAACATCCCAGACAATACTTCCTTTTCCCGACGTATTTTGGCGAAATAGAGTACAAACTTGCGAAAGTAGCCTGACCAATAACCTGTCGCGAACTGGAAACAGTCTGGGGAGGTGGTAATAAACTTAATGCAGTAATCATCTGTGAGTTTGGCCTAATCTCGCCTGCTTTCACTTCGAACCCCAAATACTGTACCATTGTGTTCAGAAACGAACATTTCGAGATATTAAAGATGAATCCAGCCCTTCTCAGAACGTTCAATACTGTTCTCAATCTTTCCAACCCTAACTCAATTGTTGGTGACACGATCATAATGTCGTCCATATAGACAATTACATATGAATATGCAAGATTGCCTAAAGCTTGCATAACTGTCCTTTGAAAAACGAAAGGCGCATTTTTGAGTCCGAAAGGCAATGTAAGAAATTCGTATTGGCCATCCGGAGTCACAAATGCAGTATATTCAACGGAATCGGGGTGAATTGGAATTTGGTGAAAACCACTAGCCATATCTAAACAAGTAAAGTAATACGAACCACGCAACCTATCAATCTGATCACTAATGAGCGGCAAGGGGTATTTGTCAGCAACGGTATTGGAGTTTAATTCTCGGTAGTCAATACAAAAACGATCGGACCCATTTTTCTTTTTTACAAGCAACATAGGACTGACATACGGAGAACAACTTGGGCGGATAATGTTAATCTAAGTAACTCTCTTAACCTCTCGCGTACTATATCTCTCTTCTGGACTGAGCCTATACGGCCAACGTTGCACAGTTTTTTGGGGGTCAATTAGTCAAATTCTCATTTCTCCTGTATTAACTAGTGAGTTTGGGATTCCTTTAGAAAATGCTGAGGTATAATTTTTAATTAAATTTATTAATCTACTTTTATCAGCATCAGCCAATTCAGTGTCAATTTCGTCAAGATTAATTGGAGAATCATTAGCGGCACAAATATTTACAGATTTTGATTTTACAAATTTAAACACATTGGGTGAAAGCACAACATTGAAACCCTGATTAAAGACTTCACGTCCAATGATGACATCGTGCTGCAAGTCCTCATCTCGAACAACGTGAAATAATATTTCTATCATGTTTTTATTAATGGTAACCTGACTGAGAATTTGCATAGTACTATAAATGCCGGCCTCGCCGATACCCTTTAGCATTACTATGTTATTCATGCGCTTTCCGGACAATCTTCCACTTATCTTTTCTCTTACCAAGGAACATTCGCCACCAGAGTCGAAGCAAATTGGGTAGCTCTCACCTCGATGTAACATGACTCCTGTTGGCTCAGACACAAAGCACTGGTTTACATTCTTTTGTTTTGTTGGAACGTCACTTACAGAGCATCGGTTCGCAAAATGCCCGGGTTGGCCACACTTGAAGCAGGTAACACGGGTCTTCTCTCGTTGGGTTTTCGCCTCGGCTTCTTGTCGCGCATTTTTCCTGCATTCTGCTATTTTGTGTCCGACTTGTCCACAGAAATGTCACAGCACGGTTGACATTTTTCGCCTTTTATTGTCAGGTCCAGGGCTGATATCACGGCCGGTATCGCGATGCTTTTGAAAGTTGTAAGCCTTCAACTCCGATTGCAGATCACTTCTTGTTTGCACCCTTGAAGTGAATACAATTCGTTGTAAGTGGCGGTCCATATTTGCCATATGTGCAAGCGCAACAGAAACGGCGATCTCCTTTATGTTTTTGTCCTTCCAGGCCGTAGTTAGCGATGAGACCAAGCGGCTAGCATGTACTGCCAAGCACTCTTCATTAGCCGGAAGACTGCTTAACAAATTCAAAAACATCGCTGCTGGTGTTTCATCGCTTTTGTATCGATGAAGGAACAATTCTTTAAACTCACACCACTTCATGCCAGGGTAGGAGATTTCTGTTAGCCATTGGCATGCACTGCCCTCCATCGCATCACTTAACGTCATAATGAGCTTGCTTCCTTCTAGCGGCTGTTCAGTTAGTATGATATCTGCAGTCGCACACCACTTTGAAGCGTCTACGCCTGCGGCGTTGGCAAAAAATTTCGGTAATGTGACCTCACGCTTCTCTTGTTGTTCTGAAGTTGAAGCTTGCATTGTCCTTACAAACTCCAACATATTTTGATTTTGCATTTGCAAAATTACTCGCCAGTAGATTTTACGTTAGGCATTCATTTCATTTCAGTGTGTAAATTTAAAAAAAAACCAACTAGCACTGCGGTCACGGCAAGCAGTTATATTTTGCCAATAGATTTTGAATAGGGATTCCCGGAGAGAAGGAAAATAACCCAGTCTTCATTCGTTGAATTCAAAATATGAACTGATTTTATTTAAAAATTCTTAAACTCTAAGAAGCAACAATTGTTCTTAAAAATACTTATTCTAATGCCCCACGTTTTCGGGGGTTGAAAATTGTTTATATTTCATGCTCAGCGCTGGTTACTTGATACCGCGCCGCTGTTATAATCTCAAGTGTTTTCCACAGAGTGTGGATGCATGTTTTGTTTGGTATTAAGCAATAATTGTCATATGGATTTTATGATTTACTTATGTTTTTGTTTCGTTTTGTATATTTCATTGGTGCATCTGATTTGGTGAAGCCAGTTCAGATGAACACGATGTTTATTCTTAAACATTCTGCAAAGGGCCGCCAAATGCGACGTTCTGGATTTTATTTTTATAGCTAGTTAGTTATCTTATGCAAATTTTTATTGAAATATCATTAGTGAGATAATTACTGTTAAAGAAGCATGGCCAGTTGCTTTGCGGACGTTCAACCTAGTCAATCTGATGTTCCTTTACTGATTGTAACTGACTTCCTATTCTTACCAATTCTGGCGTATGTATTGCTGAGTTGGCTTCTACTGGTTTTAATAATATTTGGCATATTACCTAACGATTTCTGTTTCGGGATATCTACCCACTCCTGATGTGTATTACTGTGCTTCTAGCCTTTTTAAAAAAAAACCTATCTTTACTTTTTGACTTGTCCCATTGTAATCTTTGCTCCACCATTTTTAAATGTCGCTGATTGCTAAAACTTGAGTGGTTATTCTGTTTATTATTAAATTTTGTTCTTTTATAATTATTTTGCCATATCTGCCTTTTTGGTACTATAGTTTCTGACACTTTGTTACCGGAATCTATTTTGATATTATTTTTTAGATAATCATTATCTAATTGACCCATTGCCTTCTGAATATTCTCATTTTCTACTGGCTCTGGGAAATATACTTTTTCTCCCCAATTTTCACTTTACCTCCAATGTGAGGTCCTGCCAAGGGCCATAAATTTATTTCTTGAGTTTTCCTGTTGTATTTCTTTGAAATTGTGTTGTTTTTATTTTTAAATTTATCTTTCCTCTCCCAACGTTGTTCAAAACCTGTGACATCTATTGTCGTTGCCACTACAGATTTATTCTGATTTGGTTTGGTGCATCCCGAGACGATCCAACCAAATTGAGTATTTTGACCTAACAGGCCATCAATCTTTGTAATTCCCCTTTTTAAGATTTGGGTATATACGTTTACTCCCATTATTATATCAATCCTACCAGGTTTATCAAAGGTAGGATCAGCTAGCACGTAAGTTTGCCATTTTGACATATCCACGTTTGCTATTTTTAATGGAAGAGCTTTCATTAACTTTGGCAACACAATTGCCTCAACCTTTAGATGTCCTTTCCAAGGATTTCGCGTCTTTACATCTATTTTTACCTTATATTTTGATTTATTAGATTTTATTGAGGACACGCCACTTATTTCAGTATATTGTTTAATTTTAGGTAGTTTTAATATTTGAGCGGCCTCTTCAGACAAAATGGTGCTCTGTGACCCACAATCAATAAGGGCTCTTAGAGTCTTATATCCTCCATTTACATTTTTTACTTGTATTAAAGCTGTGGCCAACAGTGTTGGTTGTGCGGTTACACAAGTATTAACTCCCTCATGTGTTTCTTCAAAATGGAGTAAAGTATGGTGTTTCTTACTGCACAATGAACAGACCATTTCATTAGTGCACACCTTATTGCTTGAATGGTTCAAGCATCTTATGCAAAGCTGCACGTTTTTGGCTGTCTCATACCGTTCAATAGGTGTCAAACCTTTAAACTTATAGCACTTATACGCTTTGTGCCCGGCAATTTTGCAAATCAGACATTTATCTTCGACTTCCGCATAATTTAAAACAGTTTGTAGCGATTTTTTCTCATCTTTGCTCATGGCACTTAGCGAGCAATATCTTTGCTCCAAGTATTCCATGACATCAGATAGTATTTGAATTTGCCTTGTTTTTCTAATCTGACTCTCATACAATTGTAGAGTCTCTCTGTCAAATTTCCTTAGTAGGAGTTGTGCGAATATTACGTCAACTTCATCGGACAAATTTGCTTTTATTTTAATTAAGTAAACTGACTCATTAACTATGTCAATCACTCCTTTAACACTTTTTGCGGAATCATTGTTGATCATCGGTAAATCAACGATCCGACTTAATTGTTCGGAAAATACCCTCCGATTATTTTCATATCGCTTGTTTAATAATTCCCAAGCGGCACTATAATTGTCAGCTGATCCTGACAATAGATGAGCTACCATGCTCTTTGCTTCGCCCTTTAACGTGGATTTCAAATAATTGAATTTAAGAGTAGGACTTAGATCCTCTCTTTTTTCAGTTCCGCGAATAATTCTACAAACAGGTCCCATTCTCTAGGTTCCCCAGAAAATGTGGGGTACCTGTATTTTCGGCAACACCGGTAGTTCGCCTCTTACGGTTACATTTTCATCTTTCAAATTTTTCTGATCGTTTATTTTCTCTTCTAGTGCTGACAAGATATTCTAAACGTCAAACTCTAGTTCTTCTATGACTTCTTTAAAGGTTTCATTACATATAAGTTCTTCTGTATAAGCTTGGCACATCTGTACCTTCTTGAACAGGAATTCTATTTTTTTAATATACATTTCGCCTGTTCTATTGTCTATCATACGTAAATCTTTGCTCACAATATCCAAATATTGCTGGAGCTGACGGACCTTTCCTTGAAATTTTTCCTGGCTAACATTAGCGTTTTCATTACTGGAGGTCGCATTCCCTCGCGACTCTCCTTTGCTATCCTCAAACATTTCTGACATATTTCTTTCTGCTTCGACTAACACTGACCTACTAGTGCCTGGTTTTTCTGACTCTCCTGTAGCTATTATTTTGGCAACTATCTTTAAAACCTCTTCATGTACTTTATCTCTGTAGTACTGATGATCGAAAACCCCCTGCTGGAGCAATTTCTCATGATTAGGCATCCATCGGCTACTAATCACTTTTACTTCTTCAATCTCCTTGTTAGTAATGTTTCTGGGATCTAGTGCTTCCAACTGCCTTAACCTGGTATGCAACTCTACCTGCTTCTCTAACAATTTCGCAGTCTTATTAGTGAACATTTTATCTCTTGCGAATATTAGGATATCGATATAAATATATAATAATAAAAATAGATATATGTACTTATAACTATCTTAATTTATATCTTATCTGATGATCCTGTTGACACCGTTCGCCACTGTTGTCCGCCAAGTAGAGATTGCCAAGTATGTTTTCCGATAAACTGCTGCTGCTTGTCCAGGGCCTATGAGCTCAGGCGGTACCGGTGCCGGTCATCGCACCAGATTTTCTCCTATTAGCAGCCTCTTCTTTGCAACTATTTTGTTGCTTTGCTGCTGTTTGTAGTTGCAACTACATATATACTTTTGACTTTTTTTCTTTTCGATATTGGGGCTTCGAATACGCCACACACCAATTCTGTAATTATTTTTTTCACCGCCGCCGAAATTATTGCAGTTGCTCGACTAGCCAAACTGCCTTATTTAACTCGGTCGCACGCACTTTTTATATATTAAGCAATATTTTGCTTTTTGTTTTTATACTCTGTCTCTTACCACTGGTCGGGGAAAACAAGAGTTATTTTATTTTTGCTACCTTTAGCTGATCTTAGCATTTACACTTGCATAAGAATTCAGACTTAAAGGCGCTGATTCACCCTCTGAGTCTCTTACCACTGGTGGGGGAAAACTACAGAGTTCCTTTTTTCGAAGGACCAAAATGAATCCGGCTCGAAGGACCAAAATGAATAGGGATTCCCGGAGAGAAGGAAAATAACCCAGTCTTCATTCGTTGAATTCAAAATATGAACTGATTTTATTTAAAAATTCTTAAACTCTAAGAAGCAACAATTGTTCTTAAAAATACTTATTCTAATGCCCCACGTTTTCGGGGGTTGAAAATTGTTTATATTTCATGCTCAGCGCTGGTTACTTGATACTGCGCCGCTGTTATAATCTCAAGTGTTTTCCACAGAGTGTGGATGCATGTTTTGTTTGGTATTAAGCAATAATTGTCATATGGATTTTATGATTTACTTATGTTTTTGTTTCGTTTTGTATATTTCATTGGTGCATCTGATTTGGTGAAGCCAGTTCAGATGAACACGATGTTTATTCTTAAACAGATTTTCTGCGGCTATGCCATACTTACAGTTTGTAGAGTCCAATCCAGTCAGCAGGCCTGATGATGGGTGGAGCACTAGATGCTGTTAAAATTAGTAAGAGGGGTGGCACCGAAATATAACTTGCTTCTCATTACCAACAAGAATAACTTTTAACACCTGCTATATAGAAAGTTAATTAAAAATTGGAGGCTTATAAATTTTCACACATGTTTGTACGATACTTAAATGAAAAAAAAAGAACGGCTGGTTGACGGCCAACTTCGGGCTGGGGTGAGGTTAGGTTTCCTCAATGCCGGGTTTGGAGTCGGCGACAACGTCTTTCGCAAGAAATCTCCAGTAATGGTTGGGAGGGGCTATGCCGTGTCCTAAGGTGAATCATCCACTCCAACGAGGGTTCGCCTAGGAATTAGGCTGGCTGGCTACGCTCCACATAACGATATGTGTGCGCAGTTATGGCCAAATAGCTCTCCAACAATTCATCCTCTGGTCAGGTCAAGAACTGGGTCGACATTTATTTGGTCGCAGTCGCAAAAGTTCGACTTGAAACCATGTATGGGGTCGTCGTCTGGCACTGGTCGCTCTGGCCTTATAGTGGCTAACGCCGCGCTTGCATTTAATGACGGCAAGACCGCGCTGGCAGTGGCGAATTAATTTTATTGATGTTCCTTCATTACAGTTGGAACTTGAGAAAGAGGCGTGGGCTTAGGTAATGTCCACGATTTTTTCTTTCGCTTTCTCCCTCTTATTCGCACGACCTCACTATATCACAGACCATTCTAGACTCCCCGCACACTCTTCAAGCTCATTCTTTGGCTATGAGCTTTTCTATGAAAGTGGATCGTGTAAGCTCGGTTCCAAAAAAAAAAGCTCAAGGTCAATTCGACGTAGAAATAGTGTAAAAAGTTCGTCTAGCTAACAGATTAATAAAATTTAATGTTTAATGTTTGGACATATATGTGTATATTTCAATATAAAATTATGTAGGTATTTATTGTATTTGCATATATGTATGTATACGTAAGAATACATACAATTTGACATTTAAGTGGTCGCTTAAATTCTGATTTTTTACCTGTTGTACCTAAGTACATATTAAGAAGAGTCGTTCTTAATTCACTACTTTTAAAATGCCATTAAATGCCATAGTCGAAAGCTTCGACTAGTCGACTATTCCATTTAACTTTTTGCATCCCCAATTACGCTATGCAATTGTCAGAAAAATTTGTATCGGGGTGTTTCAAAGAAATCTGTGAAACCAACTTACAAAGATTTGTATGGGTTTTTTAAAACATGAATTAAATATTGCACTTGATTCAAAATGTTTCTGAACGTTCAACGAAAATAACCTTGTCTTGTTGATTACAAAGGAATTGTCAGATGTTAATTTTTATATCCTTGCAAGGGGATTTGTAGAATTGTCAGATGTTTGTAACGCAGAGATGGAGAGGTTTCCGACTTTATAAAGTATATACAATCTGGCCAAGTTTTTGAAACATACAGTTTTTCATCTCTCAATTTTGATTTTATGCGATTTTAAATAATCATATTGAAAAGATTGCTCGTTTCTGTTTATACCATTAAATTTGTCATTGAATCAAGATATTGTTCCGTATATTTTGTGAGCTTAGCCATAACCGTTTTTACTTCTCTAGTGCACTTTGACGCAATGCCCCGAATTTAAGCCCAGCAGTCCAAACGGGACTCATTGTCTAAAATTTTAAATATTGACAATACATCTTTGTACCCTTTGAGAAAGCTGTAGGTCAAGTAAAACTAGGATAAGCTGTATACGAAGTTTTGCGATAGTAATTGATACAATGTTAAAAAGTGAATTCCCAGTCGAATAAAATATTATTTATCAAAATCGGATAAACATAAACACAAAGTCGAACCTCGCAGTTAGGCCGGCTCCAAGTCAATCTTCAAAAAGAAGATTATTGCAAAGGCAACCCCAAAAGTTGAGCAGGTTGTCTGTATATCTATTTCAAGAACCACCAAGTTCTATCATTAGCTGACTAGCAGATAAAGCGAAAAAGTTTGCGAATCCCACAATACCGAATTCCAACTTCTTGTGAATACTCTTAAGCGCTATGAATAATGAGTGTAAGAGCTTCGCCTTTAAAACCAGTTTATGACCGATCCTTCGTATGGGAGCAATATGATATAGTCACCCGATCTTAATCAAATTTATTAAATCATTGGCAGGAAATTATGCAGTCTTTCGACCGATCGTTGACCTGTGATGGGGGCCATATGTATAGTTAACCGATCTGGATCAAATTTATCACAATCGTTATTAGCTAACGAAGCTATTTATAAAATTCACTGCTCGTGACTTTTCCGTTTGTATGGGAGCAATATGATATAGTTATCCGATACGGCTGCAAAATTTCAACACTGTATCTGTTTATGAACTGATTGCATTTATCGATAATATACGTAGTTATAGGAATTGATGAACACACATACATAAGCATTATACACAAACATAAGCATCGTACACACACACATATTTGCGCGCTGCTGCGTCGGCGCTTTTTCTCGTTTTCTTCAGTAATAAATTGGCACTCAACTGATTCAGTAGCAAAGAATCATTAGAGAAGTTAATTATTTTATTTGCAGAAGGTACAGTCCACTGCTAGACCAAATCATTATTTGGTCATTCGAGCCGAATAAGGAATCGGGTTTCGTTCGAATAAGGTGCTTGTTGCCGCCGAAATCCGCTAACTGCCCAGCAGACCCGACGCCGCCACCAATGGGTTAACCCATATCAATTATTCTCTTTCATTTTCATACTTATACTTAAGCGCCAGCCTACGTGCTGGGAAATTAACCGTTGCATCTTGCGCTTTAAGCTTACATGTTAGGTTCTATGCTTGCTACTAAGCGGCGGACAGAGCAGTTTGGTTACAACCGCGAGTAAGGGCGATTAATTTAAAACGGCTCGCAGACGGCTCGCATACTGCATACACACACCCACTTAGCCTACCATTAGCATAAGAAATACACGTGGAAGAAATAAATGAAGTATCACGTGAAAAGTGAAGTGTTTTCTTGTGGGCCCGCTAAAACATCGAACCTTAGCGCCAAACTCAACAGTGCTTTTCGTTCGAATTTCTTTGGATCTATTGGAAAGTTTTGTGGGTTATTTCTCTGGAATAGTTCTTCGAAATGGAAGAACTAAAGGCATTGGTGGGTCGTCGGAGCCGACTCAAGGCCAGCATCACAAGAATTCTGAATTGGTCGGAAAAAACCCAAACATCATCAACTACTGAGGTAGCCGATCGGATGGATCAACTTCAGTCCGTGTGGAAAGAATTCAATGGAAATGGGGATTCCATAGCCCTACTGGAAGATGTAGACGGCTATGTGTCTCCAGAGATCGATCACGTAACCTACGAGGAGAAGTATGTGAGGAACATTATAATTAATTATAATATACCACACAACAAGTAAGCAGCAACGCAATCCGACGGTGCAAAGGATGCACCAGATACAAGATACAGCCGAGACACAAACCAAATATACGATATACGACCAATCCTGCTGTTGATAGATCGAACCTATTCAATGCAAGTGGATTACGATCAAATATGGTCGATCGAACCACACGCAACCGCGGGCGATTTCGTATAAGCGGGAAGATGCGTGGGAGGCATAATACACGATATCGGCTGTATTAGAGTAAATGAAACCAGGCTTGAGGGCATAATTGCATGCAAAAAGAGGGCATTGGCCTTGTAAAACAAATCAAGAGCACAGAAAGGCAATAATAGAAATGCATGCATTAGCATACTATGCCTATGAATATACGCTGAATAAGCATACACACACATTACACGTACACTATGCGTGTATGACAGCGAAGGAGAGTACCGGTGGCCAATGGGGTGCTCTCTGCCTACGTCACGCAAATGAGAACGAAAGCAGTTAGATCGCTAGATTGCATTCGAAATCATGTAAACGAAAGAGAACAAAAGTGAGGGCCAAGCAAGCCCATGAGACGGGTGCGGGGTGGACACATATGCGCCAAGAACTACGGGACTTTCACCACGCATAGCAACAAGTGGATGCGTGGGTGAAAGTAGAAGGCCGATGGAAAAATACCAGCTGTATAGCGGTACTACACCAGCCAGTGCCTGAGGCCAGAGGAGCTGCCTATATAAAGGCGGCACAAATCAGATTAGATCATCAAGTCATTAAGTCGCGATCAAGTAACAAGTCATTAAGGCTTTACAAGTAACCTTAAGAACTTATCAAGTAAACACAAGTCCTGAGAAAAGGAGCAAAGAAAAGCTAGGAACTATACATGCCTTACGAGTAACCTGTCAAGTTCATCAGATAACAGCAAGTCCGCAAAACAGGACAACAAGCCCGTACCCAAGCTAGCATAAAATTGAGAGAAGCCAAGCATCTCCAGAAGTAACCAAAGTCAGCGGTACGCACGAGGATATATTCTACTGCCGAGATTCCAGTATCTATAGATTCTGATGATTACCAATTGCTGAGCAACATCCTGCTTCGTGATACTATCTACGGGACTTGTCCCAAATCCATAAAGCAAGGGCCATCTCAAAAACATAGCGAAAGGGGTGCCGAGGTGTGGAAAATATCCCCAAGAGAATCCAGATATACCAGGAAAAGTAAATAAAGGTCGTAAGATACATATCTGAAGGACGAAACCACGATAGTGAAGAAGGAAAACACAAGTCGAGCACACGATACAGGCCGAAGCGATAACCAGCAAGGGCTACAGGAGAAAGTGGAAGACTAGAACGGACGACGAGGGATTCGAGGCAACTCGTCAACGCTGCCCACGTCCAGAACTACCGTAGAGAAACCGTCATACTTAACAGGACAACAAGCCCGTACCCAAGCTAGCATAAAATTGAGAGAAGCCAAGCATCTCCAGAAGTAACCAAAGTCAGCGGTACGCACGAGGATATATTCTACTGCCGAGATTCCAGGATCTATATATTCTGATGATTACCAATTGCTGAGGAACATACTGCTTCGTGATACTATCTACGGGACTTGTCCCAAATCCATAAAGCAAGGGCCATCTCAAAAACATAGCGAAAGGGGTGCCGAGGTGTGGAAAATATCCCCAAGAGAATCCAGATATACCAGGAAAAGTAAATAAAGGCCGTAAGATACATATCTGAAGGACGAAACCACGATAGTGAAGAAGGAAAAGACAAGTCGAGCACACGATACAGGCCGAAGCGATAACCAGCAAGGGCTACAGGAGAAAGTGGAAAACTAGAACGGACGACGAGGGATTCGAGGCAACTCGTCAACGCTGCCCACGTCCAGAACTACCGTAGAGAAACCGTCATACTGAACTAAGCTCTCCAGAGATTTTGAATAAACATACATATAAGTATTAAACAGCTAAATTCAAACGTGTTTCTAATTTCACCGGGGCACAAAATAAATTTGTTGTGCCGAACCTAGCCCAAGAGATATTACAAATATCCTGTGAGGAATATTATAAAGGATAATAATATCCCACACAACAAGCAAGCAGCAACACAATCCAATGATGTAAATGAGGCACCGGATACAAGATACAGCCGAGACACAAACCAAAGGTACGATATACCACCAAGCCTGCTACTGGTCGATCGAACCGATTCATGGCAAATGGTTTACGATCAAACATGGTCGATCGAACCACACGCAACCGCTGGCGATTTCGTGCAAGCGGGAAGATGCGTGGGAAGCATAATGCAAAAACCGATATGCACACACATGCGATGGGCAACCAAGTCCAACATGGCTCGATCGAGCCAACTCGAACCCATGACGTACGATCAAGCACATGCGACCGCTGGTAATTTCGTACAAGCGGGAAGATGCGTGGGAGGCATATTGCATAATATCGACTGTATAAGAGTAAATGAAACCAGGCTTGAGGGCATAATTGCATGCTAAAAGGGGGCATTGGCCTCATTAGATAAATCAAGAGCACAGAGAGGCAAATATAGAGATGCATGCATTAGCATACTGGGATTATGAGCATACGCTGAATAAGCATACACGCACGTCACACGTACACTATGCGTGAGTGACAGCAAGGGAGAATACCGGTGGCCAATAGGGTACTCTCTGCCTACGTCACGCTCATGAGAACGAAAGCAGTTAGATTGTGAGCAGCCAAAAATCTTGTGAGCGAAAGAGAATAAAAGTGAGGGCCAAGCAAGCCCGTGAGACGGGTGCGGGGCATGCATGCATTGTATGAAACGATAATGGTTTGTGGATTGGATAGGGGAAAATGCGAACCGAAGGGGGAGAGATAAACAATGGGGAAGCCCTCTATCTAATAGATACGATTTGCGTATGAAAGTGCATTGCATGGGAAATTAAACGATGTTGCATATTAAATTAGTCAGGCTAATTATTATTAAACAATAGTTTAAGTTAATACAATTAGTATATATGTATATAAATATAATATGAAGAGAGTATGGGCGAAATTGGGTATGACGAGTGGATCAAAGGGAGCGACGGGCGACGGCAGCGCTGACAGAGAAAGAAAGCAGAGAAAGTCAACGGGATGCGATGGGTGGCCAATAGAAAGGCGACGCCAATGTGTGAAAGTGATGGAAACACATAGATACAAGGGAGCTAGACAAGGACAAGGAAATGAATGGGCGCGCAGCCACAAATAAAGTGGACACATAAGCGTCAGGAATACGGGACTTTCACCACGCATGGCAACAAGTGAATGCGTGGGTGAAAGTGGACGGCCGATGGAAATTTACCAGCTGTATAGCGGTATTACACCAGCCAGTGCCTGAGGCCAGAGGAGCTGCCTATATAAAGGCGGCACAAATCAGAGTGATCATCAAGTCATCAAGGCGTGATCAAGTAACAAGTAATTAAGGCCTTACGAGTAACCTTAAGAACTTACCAGGGAAACACAAGGAGCAGCAGAGAAACTAGGAACTATACAGGCCTTACGAGTAACCTGTACAGTTCATCCGAGAGCAACAAGTCCTTAAATAAGGATAACAAGTACCGTACGCAGCAAAGGGAAGACAAGCAAGGACGACGAGGGATTCGAAGCGACTCACCATCGCTGTCCAAGTCCAGAACTACCGTAGAGAAACCGTCATATACAACCAAGCCCACTAATGATTTTGAATAAACATACGTATAAGCATTAGCAATTGAGATCAAACGTGTTTTTAATTTCACCGGGGCACAAAATAAATTTTTTGTGCCGAACCTAGCCCAAGAGATATTGTAAATATCCCGAAGGACGAAAAAGGATCGTTACAATTGGCGCCTAACGTGCTATACTGGTGAAATTTTAAACAAAACAAAAGTTTGGAAATTGTAAAGAAAACATCAAAATGGGGAAAGGATGGATGTACCACATGAAGAAGGAGGATCTGCTACAAACAGGCCAAAGGATCGGAGTCAACATGAACGGCACGGTAGAGGAGATGAGAAAACAACTCGGCGAATGGATAGACAAAAACGAGTCTGATCCAGAGTGGAGAGAGGAGATACGAAGATTAGAACTCAAGTTCACAAAAATGTCCAAGCAAAAACCAGAAACAAGCGCAGCACAGTCAGGCGAGAATGGTGAGAACAAGGAGGCCGAGGAGTTCAAAAAAATAAACATCGCTACACTAGCGATTCCTCCATTTGCACCACCAAGATGGGGAAGCGAGACAGAGAGGGACATGAGGAGACAAACGATGGACCCCAAGAAAGCGGCACCACATACAACAAACAGGACCACCGAATACGCTAAGGTGGCAAAACAAGTGAGGGAGTGGACTTTCAGATTCGATGGCAATTCCAGACCGCTAGAGTTCATAGAACAGATGGAGTGGTCAGCAGACATATATGGCATCGAGCTGGACATGATCCCGAGAGCAATGCCAGAACTACTGAAAGACAGCGCACTCAAGTGGTACGTCGCAAACAATAAGCAGTGGCGATCTTGGAAGGAGTTTGTTGAGGGCTTCAAGAAATACTTCCTGCCGAGAGGATTCTTCAACAAATTGGCTGATCAAGTGAAAAATCGCAAACAAAACAGAAATGAGTACTTCAAGGACTATATGGTCGACATGCAAACAATGATGAGACCCCTTAAAATACCAGAGTACGAAGAATTGGAGGTCATATTGGAAAATTGCACTCCTGATTTGAATATATTCGTTCGGCCGCACAGGGTCAGAAACCTAGATGAGCTGATGCAGTTGGCAGAGGAACATGAGATGCTTGAACAAGAACGATCAGAGTTCCATCGCGGAAACAATGCTCAAAGAACACACAACAACCAATCAAGCCACAGAGGAGGAAATAATTACGGGCCACCAGTCACACAGTGCCGAAGATGCCAAGACAACAACATAGAGAACAGTTCAAGACCAAGCCAAGAAAACAAGAACATCCAAGAGGGAAGAGTCTTGAACCCAAACCAGGCATGTCGCAGATGTGGGGGAGCCGGACACTGGGCCAGGGAATGCAACAATCAGAGACTCAATTTCTGCTGGCAGTGCGGAAAGATTGGAAAAAGAACAAAAGAATGTTGTTGGAGTTCGGGAAACGAAAGGCGGTTCCAGCCTATCAGGGGCGAGCAGGGACCCAGCCAAAAAGCTCCTCACCACTAATAGGCCAACTAATAGAGGAAGAGGATCAATTGTCAGCGATTATCGAAGTAACAGGAGTCCAGATGAAAGCGACAATTGATTCCGGAGCCACGAGCAGTTTTATCAGCAAACAAATGTTGGAAACAGTGAAAAACAAAGGAGACCGAGAGACCACGAACAAGCAAGTATACATGGCGGACGGGAAGGTCAGAGATATCAACGAGCAGTGGACAGGATACGTTCGATTCGGAAACAAAGAAATGAACATAACATTTCTCATCATGCCAGACGGAATAGATGCTATAATCCTAGGATGGAATTTCTTAAGGCTGATGAATACCGAAATAGCATGCGGAGGCCACAGGATACAAATTCCAACGGTGAAGAGGATGCAGGGCAGGATAACCGAACGCATATCGATCGTGGTGACACAGAAGGAAGAGCAAACAGAAATACAAAGGTTTCTAGAACACGAACTGATGGAATTGGGAAAAATCAAGGGATCATCAAAAGTAGGGATACACAGGATTACAATGAAGGATGATATACCAATAAAACAAAGGTATCCCAAAGAATCCAAAAAAACAGGGAGAAATCAACACAAAGGTCGATGAACTGTTGACAATGAGCTGCATCGAACCATCACAAAGCCCATATAGCTCACCCATAGTGATGGTGAGAAAGAAGCAGACGGGCAAATGGAGATTATGCGTAGATTTTAGACAGATTAATGCAAAATCTATAAAAGATGCATACCCAATGCCACGCATCGACTATATCTTAAACCAACTACGTGAAGCGAAATTTATAAGCAGCCTAGACTTGAAGGAGGCTACTGGCAAATTCCATTGGAAGAAAACAGCAGACCAATGACAGCATTCACAGTCCCAGGGAAAGGCTTATTCCAATGGAAAGAGATGCCATTCGGGTCACACTCTGCATCAGCAACATTCCAGCGGGCACTGGACCAAGTCATTGGCCCAGAAATGATACCAAACGCGTTCGCCTACCAAGATGACATAGTGGTAGTAAGCAAAACAATCGAAGAACACATGAACCACCTACAAGAAGTGTTCAGGAGATTGAAAGAAGCAAACTTAAGAATTAATGCTGAGAAGTGCCAATTCTTCAGAAAAGAGCTAAAGTTTCTAGACCACTTGGTGACAGAAAACGGTATTGCAACGGACCCAGACATCGTGGCAGCAATAGCTCAATTGAAACCGCCCACGTGCACAAAAGAATTACGGCAATATCTAGGAGTGGCTTCGTTGTACAGACCATTCGTACCAAATTTTGCTATGATAACACACCCATTAAACGCACTGCTCAAGAAAAAAAACCAAATGGCACTGGAGCGAAGAGCATCAGGCAGCATTCCAGTCAGTAAAGGAAAAACTCACGAGTGGCCCAGTATTGGCATGCCCAGACTTCACAAAGGGGCAATACTAGTACAAAACACCGAGGAGGGGGAAAGAGTGTTATCGTATTTGTCGAGAGAGTTGAATCAAGCGGAAAAGAACTATTCGGCAGCAGAAAAGAAATGCCTAGCAATAGTGTGGGCAGTACGCAAGCTGAGACCATATCTCCAAGAATACCGATTTAAAGTGGTGACAGACCACATGGCGTTGAAGTGGTTGAATAGTATAGAGAGCCCTACGGGTCGCATAGCTCGATGGGCACTGGAATTACAACAATACGACTTCGAAATAGCGTATCGAAAGGGCAAATTAAACATTGTCGCCGATGCACTATCAAGACAACCGATGGAAGGGCGCAAAAGAATAATAGACAATGGCGCCCGATTACGACAAGCAAACAAGGAATGTGAGTGGATCCAAGGTATAATAAAGAAAATACAACAACAACTACAGAAATATCCAGATTACGCACTAGAAAACAGCCAGGTGTACAGGAATATTCCGAATAGAGTTGGCCAAGAAGAAGTAATATCATGGAAATTGTGTGTACCCAAGACGCTACGGAACCAAGTGATGGAAGAAAATCACACTTCCATAACGGCAGGGCATACAGGAAACAGGCGAACGATTACTAGAACGGCGTCAAGATATTATTGGCCAGGAATGCAGCGAGATATCAGGAAATTCGTGGGAAAGTGCACAACGTGTCAGCAATACAAACCCAACAGCCAGCAAGCAGCAGGGAAAATGCTGACGCAAATACCGGATGAACCATGGGCCACCGTTTGCGCTGATTTCGTCGGACCCCTACCACGATCGAAACATGGAAACTCAATGTTACTAGTAATCATCGACCGATTTTCAAAATGGACAGAACATGCGAAAGGCAACTGCGGAGAATCTAATCAAGGCCTTTAGGGAAAGGATTCTATCGAGATTTGGAGTTCCTAAAGTGGTAATAACGGACAATGGGGTCCAATTCACCAGCAGAACATTTAGGAAAATGCTAGAGGAATGGGGATGCCAACACCAATTAACAGCACCATACACACCACAAGAAAACCCAACCGAAAGGGCAAACAGAACAGTGAAAACAATGATTGCTCAGTTTACCGGTGAAAATCAACGGAATTGGGATAAGAGTTGGCCAGAAATAACACTGGCTGTAAATACTAGTCAATCAGATTCGACTGGATTTACGCCTGCATATGTGATACAAGGACGTGAACCTAGAATGCCAGGGGCGATATACGATAGTGTCACGACAGGCACAGGAAAGCAAATCGTACCACCAGAGGCGAAGGCAAGACAAGTGCAAGAGCTGTTCGAGCTAATAAGACGTAATCTGGAGACGGCGGCACAAGATCAGGCACGTCACTATAACCTAAGGAGGAGAGAGTGGAGACCAACAATTGGAACCACAGTATGGGCAAAAGAACACCATCTCTCGAATGCGGCCGATGGATTCGCAGCAAAGTTGGCACCAAGATTTGGAGGCCCCTATGAAGTGACAGGTTTTTTCTCTCCAATTATATGTAAATTACGGCACAAAGAAACAGGAAAAACCAGGCAAGCACTTATCAGCCAGATGAAACAACAAATATGTGAACAAACAGATGGCAAGAAACAAGATGAACAGTGAGTCTGGACGACTCTGATGACATGGCAGCGAGAAGTTAAAAAAAAAAAAACTCAAAACATGACACAGAGCAAAAAAAAAAAGGTCCGAAGGGGAGTCCGACGACGATGGGATGGATTTATTAAATCCAGACATCGTCGCCTCTTCGGACGAGGAGTTCGATGAGGACGAGGAGGTGGACAGTGGGTTCACTACGGTGGACGAGAGCGAAGCGGAGTCAGAGATGGCAGACCGGCTCCGTGAGGATGTGTCCAGTAGTGAAGGAGACAGTGGAGTCACTACAGATGAGGAGAGTGTAGCGGAGTCGGCAGTATTGGACCAGCCCCGTGAGTTGGATACGGACGAGGAGTCGGTATGGCGGGAACTCGACGATGTGATCCGGATGATGGATAGAGGAGACGACATGGACCTGGAGAGCGTCCAGTCAGAGAGGGCAGAGGCACGAAGCCCGGAATATGCCCGATGGCGGGATGAAGAAGAGTTGGAGCCTCCGGTACGAAGATGGGAGCCAGCGCGGCCGCCAACTCCGTTTTGTATGGTGGAATTAATACCGAATGCCAGCGAAACGGAGGAGGTGGTTGTGGCTAAGGAAGGGGAAGCTGAAGTAGAAGCCAGCTCACCTCCATTTGACCAGGCAGGCGAGGAACCACGGGCGGCAAACCACCAGTGGATGGAATGGCAGCAGGAGGAGGCGGAGCGAGAGCTGCTGAGGTGGGAGAGGGCTCAACAGGAGGAGGAGCAACTGAAACGAGCAAGAGAACGGCTGGCGATGGCAATGTTGCAGAAACGACAGCAACAACAACAGCAACAACAGCAACTACAGCAATGGCTGCAACAACAACAGCAGCAACTACAATAACATCAACAACATTAACAACAGCAGAACTGGGCGGCAGCGTACCACAGTGAGATGGAGGAGCAGATGCGGTGGGACCAGAACTAGAAATATAAGAGGGGAAAAGGGGGAATGAAAAGATGCGGAACGGGCCAAAGAAAAAAAAAATACAGAGGAAAAGATGCCCTAATCCGCCAAAAAAATATAGAAAAGATACTCAGTAATCGCCAACATGGAAAAAGATGCAAAAAAACAAAAAAAAAAAATCAATAGAAAAAGAAACCATGAGACACAAAAAAAAAGGGGGGCAATTCGCTCCAGAAGAAGAGGGGAAGTGTGAGGAATATTATAATGGATAATAATATCCCACACAACAAGCAAGCAGCAACACAATCCAATGATGTAAATGAGGCACCGGATACAAGATACAGCCGAGACACAAACCAAAGGCACGATATACGACCAAGCCTGCTACTGGTCGATCGAACCGATTCATGGCAAATGGTTTACGATCAAACATGGTTGATCGAACCACACGCAACCGCTGGCGATTTCGTACAAGCGGGAAGATGCGTGGGAAGCATAATGCAAAAACCGATATGCACACACATGCGATGGGCAACCAAGTCCAACATGGCTCGATCGAACCAACTCAAACCCATGACGTACGATCAAGCACATGCGACCGCTGGCAATTTCGTACAAGCGGGAAGATGCGTGGGAGGCATAATGCATAATATCGACTGTATAAGAGTAAATGAAACCAGGCTTGAGGGCATAATTGCATGCAAAAAGGGGGCATTGGCCTCATTAGATAAATCAAGAGCACAGAGAGGCAAATATAGAGATGCATGCATTAGCATACTGGGATTATGAGCATACGCTGAATAAGCATACACGCACGTCACACGTACACTATGCGTGAGTGACAGCAAGGGAGAATACCGGTGGCCAATAGGGTACTCTCTGCCTACGTCACGCTCATGAGAACGAAAGCAGTTAGATTGTGAGCAGCCAAAAATCTTGTGAGCGAAAGAGAATAAAAGTGAGGGCCAAGCAAGCCCGTGAGACGGGTGCGGGGCATGCATGCATTGTATGAAACGATAATGGTTTGTGGATTGGATAGGGGAATATGCGGACCGAAGGGGGAGGGATGAACAATGGGGAAGCCTTCTATCTAATAGATACGATATGCGTATGAAAGTGCATTGCATGGGAAATTAAACGATGTTGTATATTAAATTAGTCAGGCTAATTATTATTAAACAATAGTTTAAGTTAATACAATTAGTATATATGTATATAAATATAATATGAAGAGAGTATGGGCGAAATTGGGTATGACGAGTGGATCAAAGGGAGCGACGGGCGACGGCAGCGCTGACAGAGAAAGAAAGCAGAGAAAGTCAACGGGATGCGATGGGTGGCCAATAGAAAGGCGACGCCAATGGGTGAAAGTGATGGAAACACATAGATACAAAGGAGCTAGACAAGGACAAGGAAATGAATGGGCGCGCAGCCACAAATAAAGTGGACACATAAGCGTCAGGAATACGGGACTTTCACCACGCATGGCAACAAGTGAATGCGTGGGTGAAAGTGGACGGCCGATGGAAATTTACCAGCTGTATAGCGGTATTACACCAGCCAGTGCCTGAGGCCAGAGGAGCTGCCTATATAAAGGCGGCACAAATCAGAGTGATCATCAAGTCATCAACGCGTGATCAAGTAACAAGTAATTAAGGCCTTACGAGTAACCTTAAGAACTTACCAGGGAAACACAAGGAGCAGCAGAGAAACTAGGAACTATACAGGCCTTACGAGTAACCTGTACAGTTCATCCGAGAGCAACAAGTCCTTAAATAAGGATAACAAGTACCGTACGCAGCAAAGGGAAGACAAGCAAGGACGACGAGGGATTCGAAGCGACTCACCAACGCTGTCCAAGTCCAGAACTACCGTAGAGAAACCGTCATATACAACCAAGCCCACTAATGATTTTGAATAAACATACGTATAAGCATTAGCAATTGAGATCAAACGTGTTTTTAATTTCACCGGGGCACAAAATAAATTTTTTGTGCCGAACCTAGCCCAAGAGATATTGTAAATATCCCGAAGGACGAAAAAGGATCGTTACAATTGGCGCCTAACGTGCTATACTGGTGAAATTTTAAACAAAACAAAAGTTTGGAAATTGTAAAGAAAACATCAAAATGGGGAAAGGATGGAT
The DNA here is from genome assembly GCA_018152135.1 of Drosophila paulistorum. Lineage (NCBI taxonomy): Eukaryota > Metazoa > Arthropoda > Insecta > Diptera > Drosophilidae > Drosophila > Drosophila paulistorum. The sequence continues at coordinate 10,415,857 of JAECXG010000803.1, forward strand.
GTACCACATGAAGAAGGAGGATCTGCTACAAACAGGCCAAAGGATCGGAGTCAACATGAACGGCACGGTAGAGGAGATGAGAAAACAACTCGGCGAATGGATAGACAAAAACGAGTCTGATCCAGAGTGGAGAGAGGAGATACGAAGATTAGAACTCAAGTTCACAAAAATGTCCAAGCAAAAACCAGAAACAAGCGCAGCACAGTCAGGCGAGAATGGTGAGAACAAGGAGGCCGAGGAGTTCAAAAAAATAAACATCGCTACACTAGCGATTCCTCCATTTGCACCACCAAGATGGGGAAGCGAGACAGAGAGGGACATGAGGAGACAAACGATGGACCCCAAGAAAGCGGCACCACATACAACAAACAGGACCACCGAATACGCTAAGGTGGCAAAACAAGTGAGGGAGTGGACTTTCAGATTCGATGGCAATTCCAGAGCGCTAGAGTTCATAGATGGAGTGGTCAGCAGACATGTATGGGTGCTGGGTACGCGCTTAATGAACGCTGTGAAGAGTGGACACTGCATGGAGACGGAAGATGCCATTTTATGGACAGATGCCAAGACGGTGCTGCGTTGGATAGGCACTCATAGACGTTATAAGCAGTTCGTCGGTAACAGAGTTACCGAAATCTTAGAATCCACAGATGCCTCCCAGTGGAGATGGGTCCCTACCGCAGACAACGTGGCGGATGAGGCGACGTGGCCACAAGGACAAGCTGACTTTAGCCAGAAATCACGATGGATGTGCGGGCCTAAATTCCTACAGCAACCGCAAGATTTGTGGCCCCAATCAACTACCGATTTGACAGTCATCGAGGTTGCAGCCGATGTCGAAGAGTCACCGTGGGAGTTTGCTATGGTGGTTGCTAACGATAAATTTATACAATTTCAGAGATTCTCGGAGTACAACCGACTGTTGAGGACTATGACTTGGGTCCTTAGGTTCGTGTGTCGATGCCGTAGTCAGCAACGTGAACATGGGAAATATGGATTGACTGCAGCTGAATGTTCGGAAGCTGAACTCGTCTTGGTTCGTGTTGCTCAAAGGGAAGCGTTCCCAGACGAGTTGCACCGCCTATGTGTAAACCAGTCCAGCCGACGAGTGAACTGAAGGGACTGCTACCCTACCTTGACGACTCAGCGGTTCTACGCGCTTCTGGCAGAATCGATGCGGCCCTGTGTTTACCGTATGGCGCGAGAAGACCCATCATTCTCTCGCATAGGCACCCACTGACGGATTTAATCGTTCGTCACTACCATGTAAAAATGAAACATGAGAATGTAAACGCAACGATCACTGAGATCCGCATGAAGTTCTGGATAACGAAAGCGCGCCGGGTATTGCAGCGTGTTATCTGGAACTGTGGCGTGTGCAAACTCCAGCGTGCCAATCCTACCCCACCCTTGATGGGCCCGTTGCCTGAAGATCGCCTGATGCCAGGAGGATGGCCATTTGAATATACTGGTCTAGACTATTTCGGACCATTACTTGTGACTGTGGGTCGACGCCAAGAGAAAAGATGGGTGGCTCTATTCACTTGTCTAGGAACTAGAGCGATCCACCTGGAGCTAGCCCATGATCTGTCAACAGACTCCTGCATACTTGCGTTGGGGAATTTTATGTGCCGCCGAGGACCAGTAACTAAACTACGTAGTGACAATGGGAAGAACTTCATCGGTGCTGCACATGATCCCGAGAGCAATGCCAGAACTACTGAAAGACAGCGCACTCAAGTGGTACGTCGCAAACAATAAGCAGTGGCGATCTTGGAAGGAGTTTGTTGAGGGCTTCAAGAAATACTTCCTGCCGAGAGGATTCTTCAACAAATTGGCTGATCAAGTGAAAAATCGCAAACAAAACAGAAATGAGTACTTCAAGGACTATATGGTCGACATGCAAACAATGATGAGACCCCTTAAAATACCAGAGTACGAAGAATTGGAGGTCATATTGGAAAATTGCACTCCAGATTTGAATATATTCGTTCGGCCGCACAGGGTCAGAAACCTAGATGAGCTGATGCAGTTGGCAGAGGAACATGAGATGCTTGAACAAGAACGATCAGAGTTCCATCGCGGAAACAATGCTCAAAGAACACACAACAACCAATCAAGCCACAGAGGAGGAAATAATTACGGGCCACCAGTCACACAGTGCCGAAGATGCCAAGACAACAACATAGAGAACAGTTCAAGACCAAGCCAAGAAAACAAGAACATCCAAGAGGGAAGAGTCTTGAACCCAAACCAGGCATGCCGCAGATGTGGGGGAGCCGGACACTGGGCCAGGGAATGCAACAATCAGAGACTCAATTTCTGCTGGCAGTGCGGAAAGATTGGAAAAAGAACAAAAGAATGTTGTTGGAGTTCGGGAAACGAAAGGCGGTTCCAGCCTATCAGGGGCGAGCAGGGACCCAGCCAAAAAACTCCTCACCACTAATAGGCCAACTAAAAGAGGAAGAGGATCGATTGTCAGCGATTATCGAAGTAGCAGGAGTCCAGATGAAAGCGACAATTGATTCCGGAGCCACGAGCAATTTTATCAGCAAACAAATGTTGGAAACAGTGAAAAACAAAGGAGACCGAGAGACCACGAACAAGGGAAGGTCAGAGATATCAACGAGCAGTGGACAGGATACGTTCGATTCGGAAACAAAGAAATGAACATAACATTTCTCATCATGCCAGACGGAATAGATGCTATAATCCTAGGATGGAATTTCTTAAGGCTGATGAATACCGAAATAGCATGCGGAGGCCACAGGATAAAAATTCCAACGGTGAAGAGGATGCAGGGCAGGATAACCGAACGCATATCGATCGTGGTGACACAGAAGGAAGAGCAAACAGAAATACAAAGGTTTCTAGAACACGAACTGATGGAATTGGGAAAAATCAAGGGATCATCAAAAGTAGGGATACACAGGATTACAATGAAGGATGATATACCAATAAAACAAAGGTATTACCCGAAAAATCTAAAAATACTGGGAGAATTTATCGCAAAGGTGGACGAACTGTTGACAATGGGATGCATCGAACCATTACAAAGCCCATATAGCTCACCCATAGTGATGGTGAGAAAGAAGCAGACAGGCAAATGGAGATTATGCGTCGATTTTAGACAGATTAACGCAAAATCTATAAAAGATGCATACCCAATGCCACGCATCGACTATATCTTAAACCAACTACGTGAAGCGAAATTTATAAGCAGCCTAGACTTGAAGGAGGCTACTGGCAAATTCCATTGGAAGAAAACAGCAGACCAATGACAGCATTCACAGTCCCAGGGAAAGGCTTATTCCAATGGAAAGAGATGCCATTCGGGTTACACTCTGCATCAGCAACATTCCAGCGGGCACTGGACCAAGTCATTGGCCCAGAAATGATACCAAACGCGTTCGCCTACCAAGATGACATAGTGGTAGTAAGCAAAACAATCGAAGAACACATGAACCACCTACAAGAAGTGTTCAGGAGATTGAAAGATGCAAACTTAAGAATTAATGCTGAGAAGTGCCAATTCTTCAGAAAAGAGCTAAAGTTTCTAGACCACTTGGTGACAGAAAACGGTATTGCAACGGACCCAGACAACGTGGCAGCAATAGCTCAATTGAAACCGCCCACGTGCACAAAAGAATTACGGCAATATCTAAGAGTGGCTTCGTGGTACAGACGATTCGTACCAAATTTTGCTATGATAACACACCCATTAAACGCACTGCTCAAGAAAAAAAACCAAATGGCACTGGAGCGAAGAGCATCAGGCAGCATTCGAGTCAGTAAAGGAAAAACTCACGAGTGGCCCAGTATTGGCATGCCCAGACTTCACAAAGGGGCAATACTAGTACAAAACACTGAGGAGGGGGAAAGAGTGTTATCGTATTTGTCGAGAGAGTTGAATCAAGCGGAAAAGAACTATTCGGCAGCAGAAAAGAAATGCCTAGCAATAGTGTGGGCAGTACGCAAGCTGAGACCATATCTCCAAGAATACCGATTTAAAGTGGTGACAGACCACATGGCGTTGAAGTGGTTGAATAGTATAGAGAGCCCTACGGGTCGCATAGCTCGATGGGCACTGGAACTACAACAATATGATTTCGAAATAGCGTATCGAAAGGGCAAATTAAACATTGTCGTCGATGCACTATCAAGACAACCGATGGAAGGGTGCAAAAGAATAGTAGACAATGGCGCCCGATTACGACAAGCAAACAAAGAATGTGAGTGGATTCAAGACATAATAAAGAAAATACAACAACAACCACAGAAATATCCAGATTACAAATTAGAAAACAGAAAACAAATTACAGGAACTTTCAGCATAGAGCAGGCCAAGCAGAAGTAATATCATGGAAATTGTGTGTGCCTAAAACGCTACGGAACCAAGTGATGGTAGAAAACCATACTTCCTTAACGGCAGGGCATACAGGAAACAGGCGAACTATTACCAGAACTGCTTCAAGATATTACTGGCCAGGAATGCAACGAGATATCAGGAAATTTGTGGGAAAGTGCACATCGTGCCAACAATACAAACCCAACCAACAGCAAGCAGCAGGGAAAATGCTGACGCAAATACCGGATGAACCATGGGCCACAGTATACGCTGATTTCGTTGGACCCTTACCAAGGTCAAAACATGGAAACTCAATGCTACTAGTAATCATTGACCGATTTTGAAAATGGACAGAACTGATACCTATGCGAAAGGCAACTGTGGAGAATTTAACCAAGGCCTTTAGGGAAAGGATTCTATCGAGATTTGGAGTTCCTAAAATGGTAATAACGGACAATGGAGTCCAATTCACTAGCAGAACATTCAAGAAAATGCTAGATGAATGGGGATGCCAACACCAGTTAACAGCACCATACACACCACAAGAAAAACCAACCGAAAGGGCAAATAGAACAGTGAAAACAATGATTGCTCAGTTTACGGGTGAAAGTCAACGGAATTGGGATGAGAGCTGGCCTGAAATAACACTGGCTGTAAATACAAGCGAATCAGAGTCAACTGGATTTACGCCAGCGTATGTGATACAAGGACGTGAACCAAGAATGCCAGGTGCGATATACGATAGTGTCACGACAGGCACAGGAAAGCAAATCGTACCACCAGAGGCGAAGGCAAAACAAATGCAAGAGCTGTTCGAGCTAATACGACGTAATCTGGAGACTGCGGTACAAGATCAGGCACGTCACTATAACCTAAGAAGGAGAGAGTGGAGACCAACAATTGGAACCACAGTATGGGCAAAAGAACACCATCTCTCAAATGCGGCCGAAGGATTTGCAGCAAAGTTGGCACCAAGATTTGGAGGCCCATATGAAGTGACAGGTTTCTTGTCTCCAGTCATATGTAAATTACGGCACAAAGAAACAGAAAAAACCAGGCAAGCACATATCAGCCAGATGAAGCAACAAATATGTGAAGAAAAAGATGGCAAGAAACTAGATGAACAATGAGTATGGACGACTCTGATGACATGGCAGCGAGAAATCTGCACAGACCGGCCGGCTGAGCAGAGAACTCAAAACATGACATAGAGCCAAAAATCTCAGAATGCATCGAAATCATACAAAATCACATAACATAACATAGCAGCAGAATAGCAAAGTCGCAAACCACATACGGAAATCATACAAAATCACATACGTAAAGCTGAAAATCACAAAGTGCAGCAGAATAGCAAAGTCGCAAACCGCATACGGAAACAAGATAAAGATATGCGAATATCGTAATTACTCAGATAATCAAATATGCATGTGAAAGTAGAAAATAGAATAAAAAAAAAAAAACCGGCAGCAAAACACAAAGTGATAAAAAAAAAAAAATCAAAGAGAGTCATTGCCCACACATGCGCACGATATTACGCATGTAAGAGCGAATTTGAGCACACGTAAGGGTGTAAGTGCATCAAAAATGGAAAGAGATGAGAACACACCTACACATGCGCATGATATCAAACATGTAATAGTGCAGCATCACGTCACACATACAAATGCGCGCAGTGATACATGAGTATTGGCGGAGCATCGCAGGGGCATCGAAATATTCGGCAACAATAGCTGACATAGGAAATCCGAAGTTTTGAATAGCGGTAAAAACTTAACAAGTGTCAAATATACGAGGTTTCCTGCGTGCAAGAATCTTCACCATGAGGCACTCAAAGTCAAAAGCTCAGCGAGTATACAAAGAAAAACCAATTCTGGAAAAAAAAAATTTTTTTTAAACATGAATGTTTATCAAAACAATAATGGCCAAGATGAAGGCGTAGCTCGAGGTGGTGCGGCACCGGGGGCCCATATGGCACGCGGTGACCGGCACTGGTCCGAAGGGGAGTCCGACGACGATGATCTGGACATAATAAATCCAGACATCGTTGCCTCTTCGGACGAGGAGTTCGATGAGGACGAGGTGTACGACAGTGGCTTTACCACAGTGGAGGAGAGCGACACGGAGTCGGCAGTGGCAGACCGGCTGCGTGGTGGCATATGCAACAGTGAAGAAGACAGCGGATTCTCGACGGAGGAGGAGAGTGGAGGGGAGTCAGAAATGTCAGACCAGCTCCGTGAATTGGACACTGACGAGGAGTCGGTGTGGCGGGAATTAGACGATGTGATCAGGATGATGGATCGGGTGGAGAGTGAGGATGAGGAGAGTGTCGTGTCGATAAGAGCAGACAGGAACATCCCAGAATATGCGCCATGGTTGCAGGAGGAGGTGCACGAGCCTCCGGCAAGAATGTGGGAGCCAGCGCGACCACCAACGCCGTTTCGTATGGTGGACTTAATGTCAGATGCCAGCGAGACGGCGGGATGGCCGTGACTGATGAAGGTGCGGCTGATGGAGTAGCCAGCCCACCTCCACTCGAACCGAAGGAGGCGGACTGGGCGGGAGAACGTGCTGAGAGAGAGAACCATCAGTGGATGAGTTGGTGGCGGCGGCAGATCCAGCAGCAAATGCAGGCCGAAAGGGATCTGCTGGAGTGGGAGAGGGGCCGTCATGAGGAGAAGAGGCTGGCAGAGGGCAAGGAGCGGCTGGCGGGCATGATGAGGCAACAGCAACAACTGCAACAACAGCAGCATCTGCAACAACAGCAGCAACAGCAGAAACAACAGCAAGATAGACAGCAGCATCAGCAGCAACAGCAACAACATCAGCAACAACAGCAACAGCCGCAACAAAAGCAACATCGACAGCAGCAACAGAAGCAACAGCAACAGCAGCAGCAGCAGCAGTTAGAGTACCAAGAGTGCCCGTGGGTGTGGCCGAGACCGGCAATACTCAGACAAATGTCTGCACCAACGATGCACAATGATGGAGCGAGGCCGATATGGGCGCGACAGAGCTCATGGCCACTGCCATATGACCAAGAACGATACGAGGCGGTGGAGCAGAGTGAATGGCCGGAGGTGGTAGCAGAGATTGTGGGGCAAATGGCGCAGCATCAGGGGCCAAGGAGAGTAAGGATAGTATGGGCGGGTAGAATTAGGTATAGAATTAGAGTTGCACATGGGGTGATTAGGGTATTTAGGGAGAGGCAAGAGTAGGACAATAATAAGAATTAGATATAAGTTAGAATAATACTAGTAATTAAGAAAAGATGCGGAACGGGCCAAAAACAGCATAAAAATAGAATCGATGAAAAGATGCCCTAATCCGCCAACATTAACGAAAAGATACTCAGTAATCGCCAGCAATAGAAGATGCCAAACGGCCAATAAAAGATGCGAGCTGAGTCCCAAAACAAAAACAAGTAATACACATGCCAAAAGAAAAAAAAAAGCAAAGTCGAAACATAAAAAAAAAATACACAGGTATGGAAATGAAAAAAAAAAGGAAATGTACATACATAAAACAAACACAAGGCACAAGGGACAGGGGAGGGCAAATCCCTCCCGAAGAAGGGGGGAGTGTGAGGAACATTATAATTAATTATAGTATCCCACACAACAAGTAAGCAGCAACGCAATCCAACGGTGCAAAGAATGCACAAGATACAAGATACAGCCGAGACACAAACCAAATATACGATATACGACCAAGCCTGCTGTTGATAGATCGAACCTATTCCATGCAAGTGGATTACGATCAAATATGGTCGATCGAACCACACGCAACCGCTGGCGATTTCGTACAAGCGGGAAGATGCGTGGGAAGCATAATGCGAAAAGCCGACATGCACACATACGATGGGCCACCAAGTCCAACACGGTTCGATCGAACCAACTCAAACCCATAATTTACGATCAAACATGAACGATCGAACCACATGCAACCGCAGGCGATTTCGTACAAGCGGGAAGATGCGTGGGAGGCATAATACACGATATCGGCTGTATTAGAGTAAATGAAACCAGGCTTGAGGGCATAATTGCATGCAAAAAGAGGGCATTGGCCTTGTAAAACAAATCAAGAGCACAGAGAGGCAATAATAGAAATGCATGCATTAGCATACTATGCTTATGAGTATACGCTGAATAAGCATACACGCACATTACACGTACACTATGCGTGTATGACAGCGAAGGAGAGTACCTGTGGCCAATGGGGTGCTCTCTGCCTACGTCACGCACATGAGAACGAAAGCAGTTAGATTGCGAGCAGCCGAAATCATGTAAACGAAAGAGAACAAAAGTGAGGGCCAAGCAAGCCCATGAGACGGGTGCGGGGCATGCATAAATGCGTGAAACGATAATGGTTTGTGGATTGGATAGGGGAATATGCAAGCCGAAGGGGGAGGGATGAGCAATGGGGAAGCCCTCTATCTAATGGATACGATATGCGCATGAGATTACATTGCAGATGAAATCAAACAATAATATATATGAAATTAATCAGGCTAATCATTATTAAGCAATAATTTAAGGTCATACAACTAATATATATATGTAGGAAATGAAGTGTCAGACGGGCATAATAATCATGGCAATCGTGAAGTAGCTAGTGAGCGAGACAGAACGACACGCAGCGGCCGTACCTATCTGGTCGACTCAATCATTGGCAAATAAAGCAGAAGGGTTGATTTGAAAAAGCACTCGCAATCGTACTCTCGCCTCAATCACATCGCGCACCCAAATTCATCACTGAGGCCATTATTATAATAAATAAATATATGTATTCTTAACACGAAGAAACATTGTTAATAATAAGACTAACCACGGAATCACATCCGTATAATATTAAATTAAATAAACAGGGAAATATAAAATTCCCACAAACTGGGGGCTCAACCGAGATTTTGTGAAATAAGTGACAATAAGTGAAATTTCCGTGTGTGTGAAGTTTGCAGTTGAACAGAAAAATTGTTAAAATTGCATGCATTAACGTGTAATATATATACAAAGTAAAGGTTGGCGAACGAATTTCACAAGAAGCAACCAATACAAGTTCAAAAAGTAGTGGAAGTTGGTGTGACTGTATAAGAGTTGACGACTGGATGGCGAGACGGTGAGCGGTTGGACGACGCAAGAAGAGCGTCACTAAGAATTTTGGCGCCAATTTAGACGAAAGGCAGGCGTCTGAAGCTGGAAGCAGACAGTAGGCGCGAATGATACTGTGGAAGCAGACAGACCGAGAGAGCAGACAGCGGGCACGAAATTGATGATAATTAGTGTTCACTGTGGAAGCAGACAGCAGACACGAAGTTGATGATAACTAGTGTTTACTGTGGAAGCAGACAGACCGAGAAAGCAGACAGCAGGCACGAATAATAACGAGTGTTTATTGTGGAAGCAGACAAAAAGAGAGGGAGACCAAACGAGAAGAAGGCAGCGGACATGAAGCTGAGACAATTTGGTGTGAAAGCAGATAAAGAGAGACCAAAAGAACGAGTGGAAGACAGCCGAGTGAGTTGCGACAGCCGAGTGAGTTGCGACAGCCGAGTGAGTTGCGACAGCAGAGTAGCAACAAAGAGCGAACCGAACATTCGCAAGAATTCTGAGTGAGTTGCGACAACGATATTGAGTTGCTACATAGAGCAAGACGACTACAGTTGGGTGAGCCGTTTTATTATTGTTTTGAGTGTAAGTTACTTTGCTTGCACGACGAGACCAGACCGGTGGCAGAAATATTGACGAAATTGATGCGAGCTGCAAAGAGCACATTTCTAAGAATCGTCTGAATAATCCATAACCTACCCCAATTTGACCTACATTAACATAGCGTGTAAATTTTGCTAAGTTTGATTGAACTTTTATTAATTGTTACTAACCATACATTAATATACCAATCTTGTTAAGCAATATACGTACAGGTAATTGTGTGAAATGGATCGAGGTGAGATTCTAACATTGCGTATTGAGGAGTTGCGCAGTAAATTAAGTGAGTTAGGGCTAGAGACTACAGGCCTTAAAGCTGAGCTGCAAACGCGTCTACTCGCTCATTACGATCAAATAGAAACCGAGAATGATGGGCAAGAGGCAGATTTCGCCTCAGTTAGAACAATTCGAGAAGTGCCGAACACAGATGGGCAAAGGTCATGGTTTACACTAAAAGATGTGGAGGGAAGCGTTTCCGAATTTTGCGGTTTAGGTTCGATTGATGTTGTACAATGGATTAGGGAATTAGAAGAATGCGCTTTAACCGTACAGTGGAGTCAGTTACAGCTTTTTGTGTATGCAAAACAACTGTTAAAAGGAGCTGCATTGTCGTTTATACGTAGTAAGAGAAATATTTGTAGTTGGGAGTCCCTGAAGGTTGCTTTGAAAAATGAATTTATAGTAAAGGTTTCATCAGCAGAAGTTCACAGAAGACTAAGCAATCGACAGTTGAAGAGAGGTGAGAACTTGTACAAATTCTTGTATTCGTTAATGGAAATCGCAATGCCGATCGATTTGGATGATGAAAGTTTAATCGAGTATTTCGTAGAAGGTATACCAGACATGAGAGCAAATAAGGCATTATTGTATCAAGCAAGAACGGTGGATGCGTTGAAAGTTCAAATAGAGACCTATTTAAAATCCTATGAACCTAGGAAGAAAGAAATCAAGGCGTCTAGCAGAGTCCGATCAAAACATTGTTGACAGTACAGTACAAGAATGGTTGGAGGAAAAGATAATAAGGCCAAGTTTTTCCGAATATGCTTCGCCTGTTGTACTTGTAACAAAGAAGAATGGGAACAAGCGTCTGTGCTGCGATTACAGAAAACTAAATGAGAAAGTGGTCCGAGATAATTTTCCTATGCCACAGATGGATACCGTATTAGAAAAACTTCAAGGTGCGTTAGTTTATACTACTCTAGATCTAACAAACGTTTTTTTTTCACGTTCCCGTTGAAGAAAAATCTCAGAAGTACACAGCATTCGTAACCCAGAATGGTCAGTATGAATTCCTATACGTACCATTCGGAATTTCAAACTCTCCAGCAGTTTTTACAAGATTTATAATGGCACTAATGAGAGAATCAGTGAAGAATGGAGATGCAGTGGTGTATATGGACGATATAATTATACCAAGCGGTAGCGTGAATGATGGTCTAATTAAACTTAAAAGGGTGTTGAAGATAGCTGCGGAAAATGTGTTGAGAATAAACTGGGAGAAATGTCAGATACTGCAGAGTAAAGTAAATTTCTTGGGCTATATAGTTGAAAATGGAAGTATTAAGCCAAGTAAGGAGAAGACTGATGCCGTTTCAAGATTTCCGATCCCACATGATAAGAAGTCAGTTCAACGATTTCTAGGGTTAACATCATATTTCCGTAGATTCATCGAAGGATACGCAGTAACAGCTAAGCCCTTGACTGACATTTTGCGAAAAGACAACAAGTTTGAGTTTAAAGAATTGCAAATGGTAGCGTTCGAGCAATTAAAGTTAGCATTGACCAAAGGTCCCGTTTTAAAGTTATACAATCCTAAACTAGAGACTGAGATTCATACTGATGCCTCGACACATGGTTTCGAAGCTGCAGAAATCTTTTACAGAAAGATTCAGAAGATGGTTTATTTCATCCGGTACAGTATATGAGTCGGAAAACTAAACCTTGCGAAGAGAAGTACGATTCATATGAACTTGAGGTTTTAGCGGTTATAGGAGCATTAATAAAGTGGCGTGTATATGTGTTAGGGTTGAGATTTAAGATTGTCACAGATTGTAATGCGTTCACAATGACAATGAAAAAGAAAGAGGTTCCATTACGTGTAGCACGTTGGGCAATGTACCTACAAGATTTCGATTACCAGATTGAACATCGTTCCGGTTCAAAGATGCGGCATGTGGATGCCTTGAGCCGTTTATCTTGTTTTCTGCTAACCGACACCATAACCCATAGACTGAAGGAAGCACAGTTGTCAGATGATTGGACTAAATTGATTAGGAGCTTGGTTAAGGAGAAGGGATATGAAGATTTTTACATTGAAAATGAAATATTGTTAAAGAACCCCGATCAACAACTTATCGTCGTACCCTCGCAGATGGAAAAGGAAATAATACAGATTGCACACAAACAAGGACATTTTGGAGCTAGAAAGACTCAGGATATCGTAGAAAAATCGTATTATATTATAAAAGGTAGCCCGTGTTGTTGAGTGTTGCGTGGAATGTCTTATTGTTAATGCCAAAACCGGTAAAAAGGAAGGATATTTGATGCCGATAAGCAAAGGAGATCAGCCATTGATGACATATCACATTGATCACGTTGGCCCGATGGAGGTCACAACAAAGCGTTACAATCATATACTTGTTATTGTTGATGGTTTCTCTAAGTTTATATGGTTGTATCCGACTCGTGGAACTGGAGTCGATGAAGTAGTTAGTTGTCTTGAAAAGCAGGCCATAATTTTTGGTAACCCGGTGAGAATAATTTCCGACAGGGGAGCAGCATTCACATCCAATGCGTTTAAGGAATATTGTAACAGACAGGATATACAGCATTTACTGATAGCAACAGGTGTACCCCGTGGCAACGGCCAAGTAGAAAGGATGCATAAGATAATAGTTCCAATGATTTCGAAGTTAAGCCAAGAGAATGAGGGAAACTGGTACAAGTATGTAGGACGTGTGCAACAATTTGTTAATAATACTGCCCCAAGAAGTACAAAAGTTACACCTTTTAAGATATTGACAGGAATAGAGATGCGTAGTCCTGGTGATCCTGAAATAAAAAAGCTGATAACCGATTCGTTAATAGAAGAATTAGACTGTGGTCGTGAAGAGATCAGAGCAGCGGCTCGAAAGAATATCGATGAAATACAACAGGAAATGAAAAGAACGTTTGACAAAAACAAGAAATGGGAAAGAAAATATAATTTAAACGACTTAGTGGCGATTAAACGTACGCAGTATGGGACAGGACTAAAGTTGAGAGGTAAATACTTAGGACCATATAAAGTCACAAAGGTGAATAGGCACGGTCGATACGAAGCTGAGAAAGTTGGCGATAGTGAAGGACCTTGTAAGACATCAACAGTGGCTGAGTTTATGAAGCCTTGGCTAGGATCATTCGGGTCGAATGACTTGTCAGGACAGCCGATTGTAGGAAATGAAGTGTCAGACGGGCAAAATAATCATGGCAATCGTGAAGTAGCTAGTGAGCGAGACAGAACGACACGCAGCGGCCGTACCTATCTGGTCGACTCACTCATTGGCAAATAAAGCAGAAGGGTTGATTTGAAAAAGCACTCGCAATCGTACTCTCGCCTCGATCACATCGCGCACCCAAATTTATCACTGAGGCCATTATTATAATAAATAAATATATGTATTCTTAACACGAAGAAACATTGTTAATAATAAGACTAACCACGAAAACACATCCGTATAATATTAAATTAAATAAACAGGGAAATATAAAATTCCCACATATATGTGTAAGTATAATGTGGAAGGAATATGGGCGAAATTAGGTATGACGAGTGGATCAAAGGGAGCAGAGAAAGTCAACGGGATACGATGGGCGGCCAATAGAAAGCCGACGCCAACGGGTGAAAATGATGGAAGCCCATACATACAAAGGAGCAAGACAAGGACAAGGAATCGAATGGGCGCGCAGCCACAAAGAAAGTGGACACATATGCGCCAAGAACTACGAGACTTTCACCACGCATAGCAACAAGTGGATGCGTGGGTGAAAGTAGAAGGCCGATGGAAAAATACCAGCTGTATAGCGGTACTACACCAGCCAGTGCGTGAGGCCAGAGGAGCTGCCTATATAAAGGCGGCACAAATCAGATTAGATCATCAAGTCATTAAGTCGTTAAGGCCTTACGAGTAACCTTAAGAACTTATCAAGTCAACACAAGTCCTGAGAAAAGGAGCAAAGGAAAGCTAGGAACTATACATGCCTTACGAGTAACCTGTCAAGTTCATCAGAAAACAACAAGTCCGCGAAACAGGACAACAAGCACCGTACCCAAGCTAGCATAAAATTGAGAGAAGCCAAGCGTCTCCAGGAGTATCCAAGGTCAGTGGTAGGGACGAGGATATATCCTACTGCCGAGATTCCAAGATCTATATATTCTGATGATTGCCAATTGCTGAGGAACGTCCTGCTTCGTGATAATAGCTATGGGATTTGTCCCAAAGCCATAAAGCAAAGGCCATCCCAAAAACATAGCGAAAGGGGTGCCGAGGTGTGGAAAACATCCCCAAGAGGATCCAGATATACCAGGAAAGATAAATAAAGGTCGTAAGATACATATCTGAAGGACGAAACCACGATATTGAAGAAGGAAAACACAAGTCGAGCACACGATACAGTCCGAAGCGATAACCAGCAAGGGCTACAGGAGAAAGTGGAAGACTAGAACGGACGACGAGGGATTCGAGGCAACTCGTCAACGCTACCCACGTCCAGAACTACCGTAGAGAAACCGTCATACTTAACTAAGCTCTCCAGAGATTTTGAATAAACATACATATAAGTATTAAACAGCTAAATTCAAACGTGTTTCTAATTTCACCGGGGCACAAAATAAATTTGTTGTGCCGAACCTAGCCCAAGAGATATTACAAATATCCCAAAGGACGAAAAAGTACTTGAAAGCATATTCGTTACTTCTATGAAAAAAACGGTTAGTACAACAACAAGCATCATTTTCTGGTGACTGCAATGGCGCCATGGGTATGCAGGCATATAACGACGACATCGTTCATTTGCTGCAACAACAACAACAACTCTTTGAACAGTTAGCTGCAAACCAGAGCAGTTCAAACTTGTCGATGCCCGCCTGCACAGAGGTGGCTGCTTCGGGTTCGACTTCCGGAAACAACACGACGGCATTCGTGCAAGGCGGCAAATTGCCGAAAATTCAAATCCAACGTGGGTGGGGGTGGCCAGCTTTTCAAGATATCTACGAGAGCACGATACACAACAAAAGGGAGTTAACCAACACTCAAAAGTTTCATTATTTGAAAACACTGCTCGTTGATGATGCTGCCAACTTGGTGCGGCATCTGGCAATAACTGACACGGCTTACAACACTGCTTGGGAGCGCTTAACGGAAAGGTACAATAGGCCACGCGATATTGTAAACTCATTTTTGGAACAATTTATGGTTCTACCAACGACCAACAAAATTGATGTGTCCATCTTACGAAAGGTATCAGATGGCACAAACAAGATTGTTCGCGGTCTGGATGCGATCAATCAAACAGGACGGGATTGCTGGGTACAATATCTGGTATTGCATGGGCAACGAGGCGCCCACACTGGAGGAATTCTTCAAGTTCTTGGATGATCGTTGTGAAGAATTAGAGCTCAGCAAACGGGAGATTGCGACTGGAGGCAAAACGCCAGCGCAAATCACACACACAAAAAGGATCACACATTCAATGGTTGCAGTTCAAGGTGGCAGCTGCACCAAATGTCAGGCGACGGATCACAAACTTTATGGCTGACAACAATTTATGGATTTAACAATTGCACAACGTCGTACGTTCATCAGGGAAAAGGCTTTATGTTACAAGTGCCTAAAATCAGGGCATATGGTCATAAACTGTCCATCATTATTCGCATGCAAGTATTTTATATATTGTCTGGACGTTGACGCGTACAATGCGAAGTACGTTCAAGTGGCCCTTACGACACCAGGACATAGCCTGTTTCGCGCGAGCCCAAGCAGAGCGCGGTCCACCTCCCGCCCGACCGACCGTGGGGCGCAGCCGTAGATCGGACGGCACGATCGCGTGGACAAATACAAGTATAACGGACAAACAATTAAAAATTAGATTAACTACAGCTAATTACGAGCTAAATGTGCTAAAATAGAGGTTTTTACAAGAGAAAGAGAGGCTTCTGAACTGATTACGGGATACAGAAGATTGTAATCAGAACATAGGACTCGAAAAGGTTCATGCAAAGAATAGTTAGAACTACAATGTTTTAAAAATAGAGGAATAAAATTTCTAGTAGGTCTACGGGGTACAGATAGGTTTAACTGGTTCAATAGCTCAGGAGAGTCTATTTCATCTATTAAAAGTTTATGAATAAAGATAGCACCAAGCATTACTCTACGATTAATTAATGAAGGAAGATTGATTAAAAGAAGCCTACTGGAGTATGATGGTAAATTGACATTGCGATCCCAATTTAGACCACGAAGAGCAAATAGCAGAAATTGCTTTTGAACAGATTCAATTTTACTTTGGTGCGTCTCATATTGAGGTGACCATATGCAAGATCCGTACTCTAAGATAGGACGGATTAATGAAGTATACAGAAGTTTGGTTGTGTACGGATCGTCAAACTCTTTCGACTATCGTTTCACAAACCCAAGAACATTCATAGCTTTACTAACTGTAGCAGAAATATGAGGATTAAAGGTTAATTTATGGTCCATAAGAACACCTAAGTCATTGACAATATCTAACCGCTCTAAGGCAGTGTCGTTAAGATAATAAGTTGCTAAGTGTGGAGTGCATCTATAAAAAGACATAACTTTACATTTAGAGCCGTTAAGGTTTAATAGGTTGGTTTCACACCAACTCTGAAGATCATTAAGATCCGATTGAAGTAGGCAAGAAGACGATATGTCTTTAAAACTGAGGTAAAGCTTAACATCATCCGCGTACATAAGCACCCGAGAATGTGACACTACCAATGGAAGATCATTTATAAAAAGAGTGAATAGCAATGGACCCAAATGACTACCCTGAGGTACTCCAGAAGTCACTTGGATGGTCTTAGAAAATGAAGACATAAAGAGGACCTTTTGTGTACGCTTAGAAAGATATTGAAGAATCCAATCTAGCAAAAGGCTGGGGATGCCAAGTGCATTTAAATTATATAAAAGTAGAGTGTGATTAACAGAGTCAAAGGCCTTGCTGAAGTCAGTATAAATGACATCGGTTTGCACGGCAGTCTTGAACCCTTTGATTGAGTAAGATGTAAATTCTAATAGGTTAGTAGTTGTCGATCTACGTTTTTTAAACCCATGTTGGGATGACGAAATGATTGAGCTACAAAAATGCTGCAATCGAGACGTTATTATTTTCTCAAATGCTTTGGGTATGGCAGACAATTTAGAAATACCTCTATAATTGGAGGCTTCGGACTTTTTCCCCTTTTTATGAAGAGGAATAATATATGATTCCTTCCAGATGGACGGGAAGGCGGAATATGTAACGGACAGTGTAAACAACTTAAGTATTGGCTTACATAGGGCCTCTGCGCAAAACCTTAATACGCAGCCTGGTATTCCATCAGGGCCAGGTGCATATATTGGTTTGACGGAATTAAGAACGCTAAAAATCGAACTTTCTTCAAACACAGGGTCTAAAATGCAATTAGACGATTGCAAGTGATAAGGATAAGGAGGATTTGCTTGATAAATCGAAGAGGAATAAGTTGTTTTGAAAAAATCAGCAAACATATCAGCAATTGCCTTATCATTGTCAGCTTTATTGTTTTCGAAAGACAAGTAAGACGGATGCACTGATGTCTTACGTTTTCCATTGTCGAATTTATAAAATTGCTTAGGATCGCGAGAAAACCTTTACATCTCTGAAGATAATACTTATAGCATTGTGAATTCAGCACCATAAAATTTGATCGAGCAACTACGTATAGGGAAAAATCCGATGCTTTAGCGGATTTTTTAAATCTTTTATAGCATCTTGATTTTACGTTCTTCAAGTTGCATAACTCACGTGAGAACCAAGGAGGCTTATCAGACCATCCTTGAGTCACACGCGGGACACAAACATCAAAGAACGACTCAAGAGTTTTATAGAAGACAGAAATGGCAGAGTCCATATCCGTGCAAGTATACAGATATGTCCAATCATTAGTTAATAGGAGTTTTTTAAGTTTAGTAAAGTTTGTCTTGTGAAAACATCGGGTTGGAGGCATCGAATTATTATATCGAGTCATAGCCCCAAAAGGAAGGTCAATGGTTACATCCAGAGTTGGATGAAAGTTGTCTTCAGGGATAACTAAGGGATCAGTCCTGGAAATATCGCAGTTGGAAGAATCCAACACAAATACCAGATCTAGTGATCTGTTCCGACTATTTCGGACAGGATTTATTTGAGTTAGGGACAACTCAAACAGACCATCAATGAAACAATGTGACGAGGAGGGCAACAGTAATAAAGAATCATATGAGAGGGTCCAGGCAATCACAGGTAAATTAAAATCTCCCAGAACAACAAACAAGTCTTTGTCAGAGATATATGAGGAAACAAGTTGAATAGCTTCCAAATGGTGAATGTATACTGCCAAGTCGGACTGTGGTGGAATATACGAACAAGTAATATAGGCAAAAAAAAATTAAGAGAAATTTTAACACAAACAAATTCAATCTCCTGATTGGAAGACTGTACAATTTCAGACGAGAACGCCGAGTCAACAGCGATCAAAACACCACCACCATTACGGATAGTCCGATCATGTCTATATATTAAATATTTTGAGGGGAGAATTGAAGCATCGGCAATATCAGGCTTCAGCCAAGTTTCAGTAAAGGCAAGAATATGAAAGTCAAAAGCTAAACTATCTACATAGAGTCTAGAGAGCTTAGACTTTAGTCCCCGTACGTTCTGGTAGGCCAGAGTTAGGGACGAGATTAGTTTTTTGACTCGCCAACAGGTGCCGACGAGCCGGAAGGAACGTTATTCACAGAGGCAGGTAGCAGGCTAATCGGAGGCCGATTCTTCTTTTTTATTGTATACTCTTTTACAATGAGGTGTTCCGGCCAAAAGTCTTTATGACATATTTGCCCAAAAAGATCTGGGAAGACACTTATTTTAAAGGACGAAATGTCCCGAGTATATGAAAAACGGAACTTTTCCACAGCAATGTTTGGTGCTTGAACTTTGCCCTGGATGTAGGCTATGACTTCTTCAGAAGAAGTATTGGAATCAAGCCGCGAAATAAAAATTTGCTTTTTGGGTGGAACTACAACAAGGGAACTAGAAGTGCCAGGCACAGCAGTAGCAGCAACAGCAGATGCAGCAGCAGCTGAAGCAGCCAACACTTTACTAGCTCCTCTTGTAACTACTTTATTGGCAATATTCCTGGAAACGGATGTTTGCCCGGACGGTTCGGAAACTACAACCGATATCGTGTTAGTAGGTGGGATACTGTCTCCAGGGGAAATGGGAAGAGACTCCACACCTTCCAAAGCCGGACTCCTAAACGATATCAGCTGCTGTGCATTTGGTGACATAGGGTCATTGTCGGAAGCCGGAACTGAGAGAGAACGATGTGCCGACGGACTGAGAGACGCGCCCTGAAATCTGGCCCTCTTTCGGGTCGGAGATTCAATCAAAAGTTTAGAACTTCTGAATTGAACCTCCATCGCCAAAAGCTCTTCTTGGAGCTTATGAACGCCAGCTGACAGAGTTTTAAAGGCATCCCCAGTTCGTTTCATAAAACTTCGCATCTCGAGCTACAAGCCACGACACGAATCACAGCCCCATTTAAGGCCGCCACCCTGTGCAATGCTATCCCGCACCTTGACTGTATAACCAGCACATTTAAAGTGCATTACATTGTCACACAGCCAACAGTAAAGAAAGTCTTTACTGGTCTTGCTGGGATTATTGCAATTATATTTGCAACAGACAGACATTATTAACTAATTGATTTATCACAATCAAATTATAAATCAATATGTAAACAAAAAAGGAAAAATGTTAAATTAAGAGAGGCGTATACAAACCAAAGCAAAAGCTAACTGCAATATACAAATTAGAAAGAGAAGAAAAAGAGAATATTAATTATTTTTTGTATTACAACACACAACAACAAAAACTTGTCACAAGCGCGAAGTTAACGGCCGCGAGCGCGATCAAAAGAGAAAGCAGAAGAATAGAGAGCACCAACACCACACAAACAAAAACAAAATGAATGAAATGAACTGTAAATTGAGAGCGCGGGTGGGAGCAAAGAAATAGAACGAAATCAAAAAGTAAGCAGCGCAACAACAAAATTATATTTGCGTTTGTTAAAGTTTTGATTTTAATAAATATAAATGTTAATAAATTTAACACAAACTTCGCGATGAGTATAGTGAATTATTAAAAATTGATAAAACAATGAATTTAAATTGAATATTATAGATTAAGTTCACAAAAGAACGAAAGACAGTAATTAAGCGAGAGCGCAAAAAAAACACGACCGACTTCGATGAGTGACAATATGTAATATATATTCTAAAGGTAAGCACCATTCTCTGGTCCACGATCCAGGTAACTCAATGGCTTTAAAGAATTTGCAACAAGGAAAAAGGGAGAATCAGCGTAGTCCAAACGCTTCTCATCACGATTTGTCTACATCAAGTCTAGTGGCTCATAATGGGAGTGCACCAGCAACGGTTTGTTCGCAAAGCTCTGCGAAAACGATAACAGGAAAAGGTTTAAATCGAAGCATATTGCATACTGCTACGGTTTATGTTCAAAAGGTAAATATAGACTACATCACATGTCGTATCTTACTAGATACTGGGTCGGAATACAAGCACTTGCATTGCCACGGTCGGCATCATCAATTTTGGTCACAGGTATCTCTTCGGTTCAGGCTGACACCACAAGGAGAAGCAGCACGCTTCAGATCAAATCAAAGTACTCCAACAATCACTTAACGGTACAGACTCATGTTCTTGGCAAAATCACCTCAACACTGGAAAGGCAGAACATTGACGCATCGGCGCTGGAGATCTTTAACGATCTTCAACTGGCTGACTCGGAATTCACCACAAACGCTCCAATTGACGTTCTTTTGGGTGGTGAACATGTTTGGTCTACAATTACAGGTAAAAAGTTGTACGACAATTCGGGCAAACTCATTGCAATTTCATCGATTTTCGGATGGGTCATCAGCTCTATCACGATGCCACAAGCTAACAACGCTTTCGCTATGACATCATACATTGATATTAACGCTTCGCTCCAGAGGTTCTGGGAGATAGAGGACTTCAGTTCCACATTCGAATTGGAACCTGATGACGAACAAGTAGAGAAACACTTTCTCGCTACACACACTCGAGATGAAAATGGGAAGTACATCGTTGAACTTCCATTTACGGTCACTAATCCTGAATTTGGGGATACTTTACAAGGAGCTCTAAACCGTTTCCAATCGGTGGAACGACGGTTACAAAAAGATGAAAATCTAAGAGCAAAATATGTCAACTTCATGAAGGAATACTTCGATTTGGGGCATATGCGCGAAGTGCCACCAGATGAAGTCAATAATGGGCAACGGTTTTATCTACCACATCATCCGGTTTTGGGCCGGAAACTAAGAGTAGTTTTCGACGGATCATTCTGCGATACTAAAGGCAAATCACTAAACGGTTATCTCTTTACAGGGCCAAGCCTTCAACGCGATCTATTCGCAGTCTGCTTGCGCTTTCGGATGTACAAATTTGTATTCTCAGCCGACATAGTTAAGATGTTTCGGCAGATTTGGGTGAACAACAAACACCGCGACTTCCAGAGAATTGTCTGGAGAGAAAGGCCATCGGATCTAATCAAACATTATCAACTTTGTACCGTCACTTACGGCACCTCATGTGCACCTTTCCTGGCTGTCAGGGTATTAGAGCAACTGGCTACTGATCATCAGCAGGAATACCCGAATGCTGCAAAAATCCTACGAGAGGATTTTTATGTCGACGACGTGCTCACTGGGTCAAACAGTGAGGAGGAACTGGTACAAAATCGAAAGGAACTCATTCAACTTACGTCGTGTGCTAATTTGGAGCTTGGGAAATGGGTATCGAACACACTTCGCATACCAACGGAAGGAACTGATTCTACACAATCATCACCAGTGAAGGTTCTTGGGCTTTACTGGCAACCTGGTCTTGATACATTGTCTTATAATGTAGGTCTAAAAGGTAATGTCGACAAGTTTTATCGGATGTCTCACCGATCTTTGATCCACTTGGGCTATTGGCATCAATTGTGGTCCAATTCAAAATACTCTTTCAACAATTATGGCTTCTCGATTTGGGATGGGATGACAAACTCCCTAAACTGCTGAAGGAGAATTGGCTCAAATGGCGAGCAGATTTGGATATTCTACAACACATTCAAATACGCCGGTTAGTTGTCAACGACGCGGACAACATTGAATTGCATGGATTCTCCGATGCATCGATAAAGGCATACGCTGCTGTAGTGTACAGCAGAGTAATCAACAATGATGGCTCCATTTCTACATAGATTATGGCTGCGAAATCTAGGGTGGCTCCGCTAAAGCAGCAATCTCTGCCTCGCCTAGAGCTTTGCGCGGCACTGCTCCTAAGTCAACTCATACGTTCGATAAAGGCGGCACTTCGACATCAAAAGGTCACGGTTTTTGCATGGTGCGATTCCACAATCGTACTCTATTGGCTATCATACGCACCCTCTCGACTAAAGACATTTGTTGGGAACAGAACTTCGGAAATTCTGGACACCATTCCAAGGCATTATTGGCGTCATGTGGACTCCAAATCGAATCCAGCTGATTGCGCATCTAGAGGTCTCATGGCTGCAGACCTAAAGGACTTTCAGTTATGGTGGAATGGGCCGTCATGGCTACGTGACGCGGATCAATTTATGGTAAGGTTAAACAACTCACAAGTATGTTTAAATATTTCAGAAAAGAGTATACAAAAGGAAGTCAAAATCAATTGTCTGACTGCATTAGTAGATGCAGCTCCTGATCACCCACTTGATCATCTTGTTAAACGAGTATCTTCATGGTTGACGCTCGTTCATACGGTTGGCTATGTTCTACGCTTTCTACGGCGTACTAAGGGTCCATTTGGGGACAAAGGCTCAAACTATCTTACATTTGAGGAAATCAGCGCGGCACGTATTGTATGCTTGCGGCACGCGCAAACCTGCTTCCAGGTGACTATCAATTGCTACTCGCAAATAAACCATTGCGAGGTCGATCTCAGTTGGCTAAACTCTCGCCAATAATCGACAAGGACGGACTACTTAGGGTTGGAGGACGCTTGCAACACTCGCAATTGTCCACAGAGGTGAAACATCCAATTTTGCTACCAAAATCTCATCGCATCACCAAGCTTATACTTGAACACGAACACAGGGTCAACCTGCACCCTGGCGTCTCATCACTCTTTGTTATGGTACGGCAAAGATTCTGGATATTTGGCGCAAGGAACTTGATAAGGAAAGTCACACACGACTGTTTGGGTTGTTTTCGACAACGGCAACATACATCACAACAAAGAATGGCTGATCTACCCAGCATTTGAGTCACTCAGGCGCTTCCATTTGTAAATACTGGATGTGACTATGCTGGTCCAATCCTTATTAAGGGTAGAAAGGGCGCAAACCGCGCATCGGTAAGGGCTACATTTGCCTATTTGTTTGCCTTGTCACATCGGCAATCCATCTGGAACTTGCAACGGATCTGAGCACCGACTCATTCTTGGCCGCGCTGAGACGTTTTGTCTCGTTGCGTGGCAAGTGCGATAAAATCTATAGCGACAGCGGAACGAACTTCATTGCGGCTAAACGCTCGCTTGATGAAATGCAGAAGCTGCTGGCATCTCAACAACACATGGACAAGGTTACGAACGCTCTGGCGAATGATGGCATACAATGGGTATTCATTCCGTCATTGGGGAGGAAAATGGGAATCTGCAGTCAGATGCGTAAAGCTGCATATTCGCCGAGTCATTGGGAAATCTACTCTCACCTACGAGCAGATGCGAACTCTACTTGCCCAAGTCAGCGCAGTGGTCAACTCACGACCTTTGTGCTACAACTCGGACACAGATGTCAATTATTTGTCGCCAGCACAGTTCTTGATCGGCAGGCCTCTCACAACCATACCAGAGGCAGACCTAGGCCACATTCCCGTGGGCCGACTTGGGTACTGGCAAGGTATCCAATCTATGATGCAAGGCTTCTGGAAACAATGGCACCAGGAGTATCTTACCACATTGCAACAGCGTCCAAAGTGGACCACTCCAGCACAAAACATATCAGTCGGAGATGTGGTGCTTGTAAAGGAATCTAACACCCTACCAGCTCATTGTCATCTTGCGCTGGTTCTCGAAGCCTACCCAGGCAAGGATCAATTAGTGCGAGCGGTCAGACTCCAGACCTCTTCAGGAGAAATAACTCGGCCAATCACCAAGGTTGCGGTAATGCCCCGTTCAGAAACTGTGTTTCAGGCGGGCCGGGATGTTTATGAACGGATTGCATTTATCGATAATATATGTAGTTATAGGAATCGATGAACACACATACATAAGCATTATACACACACATAAGCATTGTTCACACACACATATTTGCGCGCTGCTGCGTCGGCGCTTTTTCTCTTTTTCTTCAGTAATAAATTGGCACTCAACTGATTCAGTAGCAAAGAATCATAAGAGAAATTAATTATTTTATTTGCAGAAGGTACAGTCCACTACTAGACCAAATCAGTATCTCTAACGGTATAGGAGAAGTGCGCGAGATCGAGACGAACGGACAAATGGTGGGATGGCCGGATGTGGTTATATGAACTCGTCTTGTCGTGCTTATTAAAAATATATATATTGTATATGTATACATGGTCGGAGATGCTTCATTCTATGCGTTTTATTAATACACTCACTTTGCAAGGGTATAAAAATTGAAATCAAATCAGCCAAATAAATTTCTAGAATTGAATCTATTTTAACGATACATTTGAATTTGAGATAATTTTGTCAATTTGCCGGTTGTGTTTGTCGCAATGTTATGGCCAATAGAGGAGTAAAGTTTATGCAGGAACACAGCAGAGATCTAACAAACAACGAAAAGAAATTGCAGTTGTTGCTTTAAATTGCGGAAACTTATACAAAAATATTCTTCCTAAAAGGAACATGATCTAGTTAGTAATACTAATCAAATAACAACAACAGCATCGACAGAGTTCATAAAGAAATGATGTTAAATTTCTTCGCATGGCATCTTGCTCAATATTATGGTATTTGTATCGTGCTGTGTACGGTAATCTGTACGTGGCACTGAAAACTGATTATTTTTAGACCAACACGAAAAAAATTAACTATAACACACATATGTATATCTATCACAGTCGGAATGATAATGGGTATTGTCGGTTTTAATAAAGGAATGCTAAAAAATTTAAATTATCCATCAACAACTAAGTTTGACTTTACATCACTTGTCCGTCCTATCTTTGAATATGTATATTGTGACCATAATATGAGTCGCACCTAGGCTTAAGTCCATTTCTTGCTATTTGCACTTCCTGGCCAAGGTTATGATCCCAATGTCAATTTGCCGTCGTATTCCATAATACTTCTCTTATTAACCCTAATTGTAGAATAATGCTTGGTGTTATTTCTGTGTACAAGCATTTAAATGCTGAAATAGACTCGCCAGAGGTATTGACTCAGTGTAATTAGTCAGCACAATATAGTAGATCATGGTGTAATATGTATAATGTGTTCCCGTAGTTCAACAGTACCGTATGTTTTCCATGCGCTTACCAAATTTTTCTCTGTTTGCTACATAAGCGATAGGCTGACGCGTTATTGCGATTGTAAAGAAAAGCTTGTTTTTATTGCATTTGTTTCTTTATTTATTTATTTAGAACTAACGTATAATAAAAAAGAAATAAGTAAGTCGCCAACTACTTTAAGCGTTGAAGATATGGTATGGCCAATAGAACTGTGGATTCTTTAGCAAAGTCTGGTGATGATAGAACTTGGTGGTTCTTGAAATAGCTATACAGACAACCTGATCACCTTTTGTGGTGACTATGATTTAAAATCTTACAAATAAATAAGTAAGGGTATGCACATAAAAAAGGTGGAATCTGCAGTTGCAAGCTTTTCCGTTCTTTTCTCGCTTCATGTCATTGGAATTCCCAAATACTTTTGGCGTTGAAGATTTGATATGGCTATTACAAATGTGGATTTTTTAGCAAAGTTCTGCTGATGATAGAACTTGGTGATTCTTGAAATAGCTATACAAATAACCTGCTCACCTTTTGTGCTGACTATGATTTAAAATCTTACAAATAAATTAGTAAGTTGTAAGATGTCATTTATTTATGTTCTGTTCGATTAATTTTAGCTATCTACACATATGTCGTGGTCAGTATTTTTAAGTATCGATTGTTAGTCATAAGTATCGAGTTAGTGAGAAGTCATCGATATGTGAAGTTTGAACTCTCTCTTCTCTTCCGGCGATGCAACGAGCAAGTTGCATTCGCGCAGAAAACCAAAATTAAATCTAAGAAATACAAACTAATCGTTATCATTTTTATTAAATAAATAGGTGTTTACAACTCAGAAGTGGGATTACTACCCGAATGGATACATATTTCGGTACAAGGCAGGCCACACGCTCCGCGTCTAAGGTGGCCGCCTCCACGCCCGCCGTTGCCACTGACACCACTGCTGTGCCCGCAACTGCAGTACCGGTTGCCATTGTGCCCGCCGCTGCTGTACCCGCTGTTCACGTGCCCACTGCTGTGCCTGTAACCGCAGTACCGGTTGCCATTGTGCCCGCCGCTGACGTGCCCACTGCTGTGCGTGCCGCTGCAGTACCGGTTGCTACTGTACCCGCTGTTCACGTGCCCACTGCTGTGCCTGTAACCGCAGTACCGGTTGCCATTGTGCCCGCCGCTGCTGTACCCGCTGTTCACGTGCCCACTGCTGTGCCTGCAACCGCAGTACCGGTTGCCATTGCGCCCGCCACTGCTGTACCTGCTGTTCACGTGCCCACTGCTGTGCCTGTAACCGCAGTACCGGTTGCCATTGTGCCCGCCGCTGACGTGCCCACTGCTGTGCCTGCCGCTGCAGTACCGGTTGCTACTATACCCGCTGCTCACGTGCCCACTGCTGTGTCTGCCGCTGCAGTACCGGTTGGCACTGTGCCGGCCGCTGCTGTAACCGCTGCTGACGCGCCCACCGCTGTGCCTGCCGCCGCAGTATCTGTTGCAACTGTGCCGGCCGCTGCTGACATGCCCACTGCTGCGCCTGCCGCTGCAGTACCGAGAGCCGCTGGGCCAACTGCCGATATACTCGCCCCTGCCGGGCTAACTGCTGACATACTCGCCCCTACCGGGCCAACTGCTGACATACTCGCCCCTGCCGGGCCAACTGCCGATATACTCGCCCCTGCCGGGCCTACTGCCGATATACTCGCCCCTGCCGGGCCAACTGCTGACATCCTCGCCCCTGCCGGGCCAACTGCTGACACACTCGCCTCTGCCGGGCCCGCCCATGCTGAGCCAACTGCCGCCATACTCGCCCCTGCTGGGCCAACTGCCGATATACTCGCCAATGCCGGGCTAACTGCTGACATACTCGCCCATGCTGGGCCAACTGCTGACATGCTCGCCCCTGCCGGGCCAACTGCTGACACACCCGCAACTGCCGGGCCCGCCGCTGCTGGGCCAACTGCCGATATACTCGCCCCTGCTGGGCCCGCTGCTGCCGCATTCGCCGCTGCTGAGCCAACTGCTGATATACTCGCCCCTGCTGGGCCCGCTGCTGCCGCATTCGCCCCTGTTGTAATCACTGCCGCCTCACCCGCCCCTGCTGTGCCCACCGCTGCGGTGTCCGCCGCTTCCACGCCGGCCTCTGCAGTTCCCGCTGCTGTCTCGGCTGCCGCTTCCGAGCCTACCGCTGCCCAGCCCGCTGTACAGTCGGTGGCAATTCGAGCCACTGGCACCTCCGTTACTACTCCTGCTCTTCATCTGACGATGACGCCTGCTGCCCTGCTTGATGCCCTGCATTCCGCCATGCATACTGCCGGCCGCATCCTACTGACTCTGACGTTCCCTTGGCCGCTGACCAATGGGAAGACATGCCTGACGTAGTGCCCTCCATGCCGTCTCCGTCTACAGTCAACACGCCTGCTGTTTCTGAGTTGCTGCGACTGCCGCCGCCACCACTGCCGCTGCTGATGAGGTGAAATTTAACCTGTACCAGCTATAACTGCCCGAAGAGTTTTCTACGTCAATTTGAAGTTCCCCCCAACTGCCGTCTTAGCCCTTCTGCGTCAATTTGAAGTTCCCCCCAACTGCCGTCTTAGCCCCTGATAAAGACTGCACTTCGGATATACAAACAAGAACATCAACTGGCCAGTGATGCTCTTGTTTACCCCCGTGTTAGCCACTGGGATCGAGGTCGATCCCTCGTCAGGATGGCCGAGCTGTAAGATGTCATTTATTTATGTTCTGTTCGATTAATTTTAGCTATCTACACATATGTCGCGGTCAGTATTTTTAAGTATCGATTGTTAGTCATAAGTATCGAGTTAGTGAGAAGTCATCGATATGTGAAGTTTGAACTCTCTCTTCTCTTCCGGCGATGCAACGAGCAAGTTGCATTCGCGCAGAAAACCAAAATTAAATCTAAGAAATACAAACTAATTGTTATCATTTTTATTAAATAAATAGGTGTTTACAAAGTAATATTTATTGACCTGAAGCCTAACTAAAACTCAGTTTTTATTATTATTATTATTATTATTAAAGTATAGGATATAGTTGTAAACTATCAACCTAACTATATTTTACAAGCACTGGCAACTAAGGCCTTCGGCTTAGACGAAAACTACATCCATACACTAGCCTGGGATTCGAACCCGGATCCTCACTGTTCAGTTGACTAAATGACTGGGCCACTTAGACAACTCATCTACCGAGGACTGCAGTTTTTATTATTAAAAAAGTTTTCTTTTGTTTTTTTGTAATTATAATGATTTTTTTTTTTTTTTTCTATACCAATGACCTCAAATGGTCCTATATAAGACGATTTTAATATAATAATATGATTATAACGAATACGAAAAAATAGGGAGCAAAAGAAAGCTTAAAACCTTTTGTTTAGCAATTACTTTAATATTTTTTTTATAAGTATTTCAAGCTTTGATCGTCTTTGCTTGAATATGAATATTATTTGAAATATTAAACAATTGTTGTCTTGCACAGCGAGCCAGAGGCGTGGAAAAGTTATTAGAGTATGTGGTTGGCTCACAATTCAAGTATACGTGTCATTTGTTATAAAAAAATTCTACAACAACATTGTTAGTAATAGCCTATAAAAAAAGGTAGTAGTTCGCAAGTTGCACTTTTGTGCTTGAACTTGCTTATAAGGCTTTTATTTAATTATTAGATAAGGCAAGTTGAGGCTAACGCATTTCTGCGGCCCCCTTGCGTTTCTTCGCTCTTTGGCGAAGGTCAGCTTTACGTTAATTAACACGCTCTTTGCAGCTTTATCGGTCTCTGTTTTATATGTATGTACATATGGGTGTTATTTTCTTCTTTGTCCGTGTATTTTATGTACTTTCTAGTGTTGTTATTTTGCTGTTGGTATAGAGAAATCAGAATGGACATCTGAACTGACCCAATTGATAGTGCTTTTCAGGTACCATCGGTGGTGTTTTTATTCCTGAACTTTCCTTTTTATGGCTAGCTGCGTTCGACCTTGTCCTCTAGGCTAACTTAGCTGGTTGGGATGCAATTGAAGCCCATGTTGTCTTTTTGTTTGTTTTGAACGCCACTGCCGAATGATGGATACTTGACGGGGGGGCGGAACTTTTTGTTTCATCCACAGATGCTTTTGTATTGTGTTTTATTTTAGTAGCTTGCACTATCGTTTCTATCGATGGTAGGGCACTTTTGAACTACTGAACTATCGATGGTTCAATGTTTCGATAGTGGTCGATACAATCGTCGATAGTGGCATTTACACATCACCAAGCAAATATTCGCGCTTTTATTAATTTGTGGCGTCGCTTGTCAACAAATATTTGTGATTAAATAAAATGTTGCTTTAAAATATATAAATATTATATAAATCATAAAGAGATATAAATGGATCGCTTCCTTAAAAGAGGTAATACATTTTTGAAATAATTAGTAAGAATGTTTACAACATTTTTGTCTAATTTAAGGTAAACGTAGCAGTTCTGCAGCAAGTTGCGATTGCAACAGCAGTGACAGCGACAAAAACGCTGTGTCGGCACAAAAAAGAAACCTAAAATTTCAGATGTCTGGAAATATTTTAAAAGGTCTGATGATACAAAATTTGCCAAATGCCGTAATTGCGGCAAGGAGTACAAAACCAGTGGCAACACATCGAACCTGAATGATTTTAAACGGTTTCAAACGAAATATTTTAAAAGGTCTGATGATACAAAATTTGCCAAATGCCGTAATTGCGGCAAGGAGTACAAAACCAGTGGCAACACATCGAACCTGAATGATTTTAAACGGTTTCACCCGAATTTGGACAAAAATGCTCCTGATACCAATGTACAAGTTGCTGAAAATGCTGTACAAGATGTTCTCAACATTGCATCTTCCAGCAGCAGTTGCAGGTCGAGTATGCGGTCAGTGGAGTCATATTTTAAACGGGCTGTGTTGTATGATGCAAACTCCAGGCGCAAAAAGGACATTGATAAAATCTTAACAGAGATGGTTGCTAAGGATCTGCAGCCCTTGAGTATAGTGGAGAACAAAGGATTTATAAAATATACGCAAGTCTTAGATCCACGATACAAGCTTCCCAGCCGGACTCACTTGCAAAACGTTCTGATGACCAATTTGCAGATTTCGGACATTGCCATAACATGCGATTTAACATCTAGTGCTAAAGTGAGCTTTTTAACAGTAACGAGCCATTTCGTGCATGAATACAGCATGAAAACCGCATGATAGATGTTACAAATCACTCGTCGCAAAATATAGCAGATACTTTAAAAAATATATTAACATTTTGGCATATCTTTGAAAATACTGTCTGCATTGTGACTGACACTGCCAGCTCGATGCTGAAAGCATGTCAAATTTTGAAAATCCAAAATCTACCATGCTTAGCCCATACAATACTGGTAGTTCAAGAAGGCTTAAATCTCCATCACAACGATGTCGCAAAAGCTTTGGTTGAAAAATGTAAAACTATTGTAAAATTTTTCAAGAAAAGTTCTATGGCGAACGAAAAATTGAAATTAGTTCAAGAAAATTTTGCATACACCTTGTTGCACGAAACCCCAACAAGGTGGAACATCTTCCACGACATGATTCAAAGAATTTTATTAACGCATTAAGCCATTGCTAGTGTGCTATTATCAACAACAAATGCACCACTACCATTCTATGCAGAGGAAATCAACGTATTGAATGATATGGAGAAAATATTAGTATTATTTAAAAAGGTATCCGAAAAAATTTCTGGAGGCAAATACTTTACAGTGTCATTAATAATACCATCGGCATATGGACTCTATCGCCAAGTTCAAAATCTTTCAACTGAGTTGGCAACTGCGGTAGGCCAATTTATGAAAGATGCTATGTTGTAGTCGATAAAAAAACGACTATCTATATATGAGCTACATGCGGTAACGAGAATGGCTACAATTTCGGATCCACGCTTCAAAAAAGATGGCTTTCAATCAAACGCAAATCCTGAACAAGCAGCAAACTTCCTAGAGAATGATTTAGTTAATTTGGGAAATTTGACTCATATTGAAGACCCTGTCAACTTGAGTCTGGAAGCAAGCACGACCAGTAAGGACCCACTCTTTGATATTTTGGACAAACGATGCGCTACTAAAAAGAGGAATGTCCGATCTGATGCAATCATTATTAAAAGACAGTATCTGGAGAGAGACGTTGTCCCACAAGAAATGGACCATCTATTATGGATCAAGGTTAAATTAATAAATCAATCTTCGAAACGTAAAAATAAGTTTTACTAATAAATTTAAGTGCAGGTCAACCAGACAGATTTTCCTTTATTAAAATTACTGATGTTTAAATATGTATTTATGCATCCCCGCAACTTCTGTGGAGTCGGAAAGAGTTTTCAGCAAGGCGGGCCAAATTATTTCTGATAGGCGAACAAGGCTCAAAGAAGAACATGTAAACGTTTTAAAAAACAATCCTTACTAATTTTCAATGATAAGCAACACTGTTTTTTTATTTCGACTATCGACCAATATCGATGGTACTATCGACCACCATCGATAGTTACTATCGTCCACAATCGATGGCGCCCACCATCGATAGTTTTGCATGTATGTTTGTACTGACACTCTCCCGCTCTTTTGTAGCTGTCGCATAAGTCGCAGCATAAGAATATATACAGTGAATCACATTAATATTCGGTTTTTTCTTTTGCTCAACTTTGAGCGCAAGTAAGTCTACTTAATTTAGCTGAAATTAAAAAATTTTAAATGCTAAGTAATAGTTTAGAATGTTTTCTATCCATAGAGGCGTATTACAATAAATTTTATTCAAAAATAAAAAAGAAAATATCCAAAAACAAAACAAAGTCCCAAATTCAGCGTTACATTAATATTCGGTTTTTTCATACAAACTTAACAAACAATAGCTTAAAATAGTGATAAAGTAATATTTAGTATTTGGTATGGTAACCATTATTTGCTAAGGTATCGCTTAAGCGCTTTGGCATATTATTAATAATTTTTTTTAAATAATTTGTCCCAATTTTATCCCACTCTTCCTGCAAACGTGACTTCAAAACTGTAATCGAGGATATGGGCGCTTTGCGTACTCTGCGGTCCAACTCATCCCATAAATTATTTATTATTAATAATTTTTTTTAAATAATTTGTCCCAATTTTATCCCACTCTTCCTGCAAACGTGACTTCAAAACTGTAATCGAGGATATGGGCGCTTTGCGTACTCTGCGGTCCAACTCATCCCATAAATTATTTATTATGGGATGAGTTGGACCGCAGAGTACGCAAAGCGCCCATATCCTCGATTACAGTTTTGAAGTCACGTTTGCAGGAAGAGTGGGATAAAATTGGGACAAATTATTTAAAAAAAATTATTAATAATATGCCAAAGCGCTTAAGCGATACCTTAGCAAATAATGGTTACCATACCAAATACTAAATATTACTTTATCACTATTTTAAGCTATTGTTTGTTAAGTTTGTATGAAAAAACCGAATATTAATGTAACGCTGAATTTGGGACTTTGTTTTGTTTTTGGATATTTTCTTTTTTATTTTTGAATAAAATTTATTGTAATACGCCTCTATGGATAGAAAACATTCTAAACTATTACTTAGCATTTAAAATTTTTTAATTTCAGCTAAATTAAGTAGACTTACTTGCGCTCAAAGTTGAGCAAAAGAAAAAACCGAATATTAATGTGATTCACTGTATGTATGTAAACTTCCCTTAAGCAAAAGAATAATTTGGAATAAAGAATCAATCTGAAAACTACAATGAACTTACACAAAAAAGAAAAAAAATAATAATAAATATATAATAATGTAAAGGGACGCAACCAAGCTAGAGGTGCAAAACTTGCATCAAAGTGCTTGGTCGGCGGTCACACGCTGGCCTGGCTCTAGCTCATGTTACGCTTGTGCATACATTGCTTATGTGAATATATGTATGTGCATATACAAATGTACATACATATATGATCATGCTTAGCTGTATATTTATGTGAATATGTTTATGTGCATGCATCAATATATACATATATACTAGAGAGCTGCATGAATGATAGAAAAATCAATTCGAGTTAACAACATTCAAACCCAAATGAATGAATTGAATGACTTTGACAATCAATTTGAAGTAAATGAGTGTGCGACGTAAAAATCAGTCGTACAACATTCAAACGAAACAAAACGAATTGAATGAGTTAGAAAGTGAGACAATGAGTTCCTATGATTCGAATGCATTCGAATTTCAGTTCTGATTTTAGTTTTTAGTATTTATTTGTATTGTATATTTTTTAGCTATGTATATGTGATTACTATAAGGCAAAACTAGTGTGGTCGGTGGGTCGGTTCAGTGGGCACCTACCCAAACTTTAATACTGTTGTTATCGGGTTTAAACCCCCTACAGAGATAGAGATTAATTTTTTTTCCAACTAGTTATTATTAATATTAATATTAATAATATTAAAAGGTAGATCCATGGTGATATGATGGATTAGCGAATATTATTTTGTATAATATATTAGATAGCCTTATTTATGTTTTCTCGGTTCGTGGCAAAATTAGATTTTACCAGATTTGTCCAAAATTGTCCAATCCATAACTGCGCACTAAAGTTTTTTGGTGTATAGCGTATTTTGATTTTAATAACCCTCATTTCGCCATTATATTCCCTACATTTTGAATAAAATATTTAGTTTTTGTAGCTTTCAAACGACCCAATAAAAACGAGACAATTCTGCGATGCGAATGATTCGAGTGCCTTAGTACAATTCGATGCTTTGACACTCAATTCATTGCCTTTTATTAAACAGAGTTACGTATTTTTAGAGATTTGACAAGTACTAACTCACACTCATTCATTTCACTGTATAGTTGTCACTCATTCATTTGAATTCAATTCGAATGGATTCATTTGATTTTGATTTTTCTCTCATTCATGCAGCTCTCTAATATAAACATATTCAAGTGCACAATTATATTTTAATGCGTACATGTTTAATTGTTTATACTTGCAACAAAATGTTACAAGTTGAGCTCATTATATTGAATGATTATTTGTATGAATATACTACAGTTTAGAGAGTTCAGTCTCTTTTACTATTGAAATTCAATCTGAACGCACACCGAGACTCGCTGCACTATTTTAGTGACAAAAATGGAAGCCAATAATGGAAACAACAATTCAGGAATTCATGAAAACCCTCAACGCGCCGATATACTTATATATAAATATACTCATATATGTACATATAGCTATGATGTGTCTCCGCTTATTCGGAAACTAAGATTGATTAAATATGTATATGTTTTTAAAGTTCTTGTGGAAATATTCAGTGTTTTAAATGGATTGGATGAATATAATTTGCTATAATTAATATATATTTTTTTATGCACATGTTGGATTTATCACTGGATATACAAGAAAATTCTTATGGCTTATATTATAGTCACAATTACACACACTTAAGAAATCACTTTGAATTTATTTTTTTCTTTTCATTTATTTAAATACTTATGTGTAAAATTTTGGGAATTGCTGAAGTAGGCGAACAAATAACAATGGACAAATACATATATGTATACAAATTTGGGACAAAATTTAGTCTCTTTTGAAAAGGAAAACAAAATGAATTACAGTGAAACCTCGATATAACGAATCTGAGGGGGATCGCAAAATTATTCGTTATATCTATTGATTCGCTATAGGTACTGAAATGTAAAACGAGGTTTTTTCAAGGGACTTAACAAAAAATTCGTTATATTGGGTTTTTCGTTATAACGAAGTTCGTTATATCGAGGTTTCACTGTATATGCCGAAGCTATACGCGAAAGTAATTCCATGATTAGGAGTTCAAGGGAAGCCAATTATATGAATGTGAGTATGGGTACGGATGCTGGAGGCATGTACTTATATGTACTTATATACCTATAATTTAAGAAAAAATTACTTTTTTTTTAACGTTTAATATATATTTTTTGAATCTACTCTTAAATTAGAGCCTAACAACAAGTTTGAGATATTTTTCTTAATCTAGTACTTAAGATAAACCCAGGGGATATTGCAGGCGGCCCTAATCACTTATTATTGGGTTGGTCTGCCATTTCTTTTAAGACGAGTTCGCGTAAGGGAATTGGCAAGAACATTAGGGTGTGTATCCAGTTTCGGAGATTACTTTAGTTGTTGACTACCTATTTCAGATTTTACGCTAGGTATATTTAGATCATTTTAAATGTTGTCGTTCCGAATGTACCACGGAGCCCCAGTGATTGATCTTAAAATCTTCGACTGCGCCCTTTGTATAATGTCGACATTGCTGGTACTTGCATTTCCCCATAGTACGGCACCGTAAGTCCAGATGGGTTTCAGTACGGAGTTGTATAGGAGGACTTTATACTCCAGACGTAGAGGTGACCGAGCATTGATGATCCAATGTTAGCTACTCGCTTTCAGTTTAAGCTGTGACTTTTTTGCCTCGATGTGCTTGCGCCAAGTTAGTCTTCTGTCTAGGT
This sequence comes from Drosophila paulistorum, assembly GCA_018152135.1. NCBI lineage: Eukaryota > Metazoa > Arthropoda > Insecta > Diptera > Drosophilidae > Drosophila > Drosophila paulistorum. The sequence continues at coordinate 10,452,243 of JAECXG010000803.1, forward strand.
GGATGCCAACGTAAGTGAAGGAATCATGTTGATAGTGGACATTTTCTATGCTCTTGGGAAGTAGCCAATTCTTATTATAGCGTTGAACAGTTTGCAGATGTATTGTATGGCGATGGTAGGGAGTTCTAGGATCATTTTCGGTGTGATTAGGTCATGGCCAGGGGCTTTGTTCGGCTTTATGTGGTTTTTAATATACTTTCACTCGTTGCATACGACGGACGTGTTTTTTTTTGCGCTTATCAAATTTTATTTGTTTCTCGTGATTAATAACTTTTCTTTAACTTTTAAACTCATTATCGGTTTAATTTTAACATTCGAATTGCATTTTCATTCCGTGATTTCTTTCTGTCGCTTTTGTGCTTTTTGTTTCAATATATGTACATAAATTTAACTTACAACAATTACTTGCATTAGCGGTGTTGTTGTTTTGCTAATCTCCTTTGATTTTGTGTCTTTACCGTTTTAACTAACTATCGCGCTCTTGCGTACAAATTGTTGTTGCATGTGTTCAATTTGACGCGCTCTCCCGCTCTTTCCTATTCTTGTTTGATGTGCGCTCTCGTCTTTTGCCTACCCGCGACTCTGTGATACGTGTTTTTGTTTTTGTGTATTCTTGTAATTTTTATTCTTTAGTTGTGAAGGCTTACTCTGCATATTAACCCTTGTGTCAGAACTGGTCAGTATATTCTTATACACAGATTTTTAACCTTTAGAATTTTTATTTTTTTGTATTTCCTTTTTTAATTAAATTAATTAATTTTTGATAAAATGGTTGTCTGCTCAAAAAATAATTGCATAGTTGCCACTAATGCGGTTGACTCCCATGATTATATTCTTTGTTGGCTGTGTGACAATGCGGTTCACGTTAAGTGTGCAGGTTACACAGGCAGAATCAAGGAGTCTATTGCTAAAGGCGGTGGCTTAAAATATGGATGTGATGCTTGCCGGGAGGTCGAGAATGAGATGCGCTCTTTCATGAGGCGGACTAGAGATAGTTTTGACACTTTAAGGGCAGGTTTTAATAAACTCCAAGCGGAGTTTACTGCGGTGGAGACTCAGTTCAGGAGTTTATCGCTTATGAATGAGTCTCCGAAACGTAAAAGGACCAGTCCTTGGGGTGTTTCAGTATCTGTAGATCCGCCAGCGTCTCTTATCGTCTCCGACCGGTTTCATGCACCGTCTACTCCTAATGTACAGCAGTTGATATCGTTTAAGAGCCCGGTTGTGAATGCTATTAGTAATGAATTACCGCTATCACCTGGGAATGATCTCTTTAAAACGATGCCTATTGTAGTGTCCGATGTGTCCGGGCAATTACCCATTCCAATGGAAATTGCCGATAGTTCTAAAAGTATCGAGGGCCCCGTAAACAAGTTGACTGCTGCAGTGGGTGACTCGTCCAACGTTACTGCTACGGCTGACGCTTCGGGACCGCGGCCTCTCGTTGGCATACCACCAAAGAAACATATATTTGTTTCTAGGCTAGACCCTGTTGTCACATCTGATGATGTAATAGCCTATATTCGGAAGAAGGTTAACGTCTCGAATATTGCGGTGGAGAAGTTTAAATTTTCTTATTCTCGGGACATTTCGTCCTTTAAAATTAGTGTTTCTGCCAATATCTTCGACACTATATGTCGAGAAGATTTTTGGCCGAAACATATAATAGTTAAGGAATATACTGTAAAAAGAAAAATCGGCAACCGATTCGCTTGCCAACAACAACAACTAATACTATTCCTGCCACATCAGCATCTGCTGGTGTGTCAAAAAACTAGCTTCGTCCCTTAACCTGGGTTACCAGAACGTTAGAGGACTGAAATCTAAACTTCCTAATCTCTATGTAGATAGTCTTTCTTTTGAGCATAACATTCTAGCATTTACAGAGACGTGGCTAAAACCTGATATTGCTGATGCATCGGTTCTTTCCACAAACTTTTCTATATTCAGACGTGACCGGATTTCTCGCATAGGTGGTGGCGTTCTGATAGCTGTTGATGCTGCTTTATCATCTGAAATGATTCAATTTTCTAGTACCCAGGAGATTGAGTTTGTCGGTGTTAAAGTAAATTTTAAATCTTTTAATGCTTTCATTACTTGTTCCTATATTTCACCATTGTCAGACATGGTGGTATATTTAAATCATTTAGAGGCAATTCAGTTTGTCTCCTCTTTAGTTTCCAGTCAAGACATGCTCATAGTTGTAGGTGATTTTAATTAACCTGCTTTAGCATGGTCACTAACAGATGAATCTACCATGTTGCTGCCCTCTGTGTCACATGACTTTATTGATGGCCTTCTAGGCTTATCTTTATCCCAAGTCAATCCTGTCTTAAATTCTAATGGAAAATCGTTAGATCTTATTTTTGTATTGGATTCTTCTTACTGTGAGGTTTCTAGGATCGAACCATTTGTTCTTCCAGAAGACAAATTTCATCCTACATTGAATTTAAAAATTGATCTGCCCTTGCTTTCACCATTACTTGGTTCAAATCAGTTACCTCTAACTAGGTGCTTTCGTAAGACTGACTTTGTCAGCCTTAATGAAAATATTACTACTACCGATTGGTCTTATCTGTACAATTGTAGAGATATGAACTCAGCTATTCGCTTCTTTTATGATACTCTGAATTCACTCTTTGATATTTGTGTGCCTCTTGGTAGGCAGGAGCGGCTTAACAAACCTCCCTGGTTCTCTCGTGAGTTATCCAATTTGAAAAATGTGAAGACACGATATTATAAGAAGTTTCAAAAAACACGTCGTTCATCAGATTATGCTCTGTATACAGTCGCTCGTTCAAAGTTCATGATGCTTAATACACAATGCTATAAGAATTATCTTCAGCGGTGTAAGCTTCAGTTTTCTTCTGACCCTAAACAATTTTATAATTTTGTCAATTCTAAACGTAAGACCTCTGTGCACCCATCTTTTTTGTCTTTTCAAAATAAAAAAGCGAGCACTGATCAGGCAATTGCCGATATGTTTGCGAGTTTTTTCAAAACAACTTATTCCTCAACGGAATACCGAGCAAGTCCATATCCTTATCATTTAGAAAAGGCTAATTGCATTTTCAATCCAGTGTTTGATGAAAGTTCTATTCTTAGCGAACTTAAATTAGTTAAGCCTGTTTATTCTCCGGGGTCAGATGGTCTTCCTGGATGTGTACTCAGGTTCTGTGCAAACGCATTATGTAAACCCATTTTAAAATTATTTTTATTGTCTGTCGAATCTTCCTCTTTTCCATCTATTTGGAAGGAGTCGTATATCATTCCTCTGCATAAAAATGGCAAAAAGTCCGAAGCCTCTAACTATAGGGGTATCTCAAAATTGTCCGCTATTCCGAAAGCTTTTGAGAAAATTATAACTTCTCAATTGCAACATTTTTGCAGCTCTATTATTTCGCCATCCCAACATGGGTTTGTGAAACGTAGATCTACAACCACTAACCTTTTAGAATTTACATCAATAATTATCAAGGGGTTCAAAAATGGTAAACAAACTGATGTCATATACACTGACTTCAGCAAAGCCTTTGATTCCGTTAATCATACCCTATTACTTTCTAAGCTGAGCGACATTGGGTTTCCACCCCTTTTCCTTTCTTGGGTTCGAGAATATTTAACAAATAGAAAACAGAAGGTACTTTTTAAGTCTTCTTTTTCAGATTCCATTCCTGTGACTTCTGGTGTACCTCAAGGTAGTCATCTGGGCCCTCTGCTTTTCACACTGTTCATTAACGATCTTCCCTCAGTCATTGTTCATTCGCGTGTGCTTATGTATGCTGACGATGTCAAGCTTTGTCTTACTTATAAAGATATAGATTCATTTAGTCGGCTACAAGCTGATCTTAAAAACTTTCAATCCTGGTGCCAGTTTAATTTACTAAATCTTAACACTACCAAATGTAAGGTAATGACTTTTTTTCGTAACTCTCCTCAACTGGTCACTTATTTTCTAAACAACAGTCCTTTAGAACGTCTAAATAATATGAATGATTTGGGCGTACTTATGGACCATAAGTTAAATTTTAACACCCATATTTCCACCACGGTCGCAAAGGCCATGAGTGTCCTGGGTTTCATTAAAAGATGGTCAAAAGAATTTGATGACCCCTATACAACTAAGGTTCTTTTTACTTCGCTTGTCCGTCCTATTTTAGAGTATGGATCTTGCATTTGGTCACCTCAATATGAGTCGCACCAGATTCGACTTGAATCCGTTCAAAAGCAGTTCTTGCTATTTGCTCTTCGTGGCTTAAGCTGGGATCGCAATGTCAATTTGCCTTCGTATTCTAGCAGACTTCTCTTGATTAACCTTCCTTCCCTAACTAACCGTAGAATTATGCTTGGTGTCATTTTTATGCACAAGCTCCTAATTGGTGATATCGACTCGCCTGAGTTATTAGCTCAGGTAAATCTGTCGGTACCATGTAGACGGAGTAGACATCCTTTGATTCCTTTATCCCTAAGTCGTTGTTCTTCTAACTATGCCCTGCATGAACCTTTTAGGGTCCTCTGCTCTGATTACAACCTTCTATTCCCTGTAATCGGTTCAGAGTTTTCTATTAACATGATTAAAACTTCTATCCTATCCCATTTAGTTAATAGATAGCTATAGTATTATTTAGTTATTTGTTTGTCTGTTTTTTCTATTGTGTATTTGTCCACGCGATTCGTGCCGTGCGTTATACGGCTGCACCCCTCGGTCGGTCGGGTGGGAGGTGGGCAGTCATCTGCTTGGGCTCGCGCGTAACAGGCTTTGTCCTGGTGTCGTAGGGGCCACTTGAACGTACTGCGCATAGTATCGTCAACGTCCGCTAATAATAACTGCAGTGATCTCATCCGATTGGAGTTCCGAGTACTCACTATCCGTTAATGTGCTCGAAGGGGGAAGTACAAATGTGTTTGATGTTGGATTTGGCTGGAAAACCATTTTAAGATGTGTGGCAAATACGGATGCCCTCTCTTCGTCGCTGCGGGCCCATCCACCGGTTGGGCCCCTTATTGGTGAAACTGTCTCTGTAGGAGCGCCTAAAGTTGGGTGGGCTTTCCACAGAGGATGTTTAATGCTGGTTGGATTGAGCTATTCTATGTACTTTCTTTGATCCCAGATTTACTCTTGTGTTAACTCCTTGGAGAGGTTGCGCTTGGCATGCCTTAGGCGAAGTTTTGCTGCTGGTGAGCGAGTAATCTGCCATTCTTTTCTTAGACGACGTTTCTCCGTTACTAGTTGTTCATCGGGCTTAGTGTAGGTAGAGGCAGGTGATGTAGATACTTTTGCTGTAGAACCCAGCATCGACTCAAGTGCAGAGACGCACATGTCAATGTCCTCTGCAGCATCCAGTTTCGGCGAACAGTCAATGTAGGCACTCATGTACGTTTTAAATTTAAGGCAATTTGTTTTGTTGTTAGTAAGCATATATGGGCGATCAAGTACTTGAGGTCTTGTTAATAGTGTGAACAGCACTGGAGAGTAATCGGAGGTTAAATCTAGCAGTGTTTCCGCAGTGATCCGATTACGCGGAATCCTCTTGGTTACTGCGAAATCAATTAAGTCAGGCCCTTTCTGTAGGCCAATAAGTAGGCCTACCCGGTGAGACGCAATCCATCCTATTGAGTGGGTTGACTATTGTGTTGTGCAACTGCTTGCCTTTAGGATTTACCAGGTGAGACCGCCAGTGCGTATGTTTGCGATCTCCGAGTGTGTTAAAGAAACCGGTAAATACTTTTTCAGAGATTGAGAAGCGAGGTAGGCAGTACAGGGCAACCAATGTAGTGTTGCCGCAGCTTGTTTGGATGTTTATAGCAGTTGCTTGTAAGTGCTATGTTTCAAATCTATTGAGGAACGAGTGTTTTATACGGTTTTTGATTAGTATACCGGTCCAGCCATGAACTTTTCCGACTGGATGGTTTGTTGCGTAGAAGGTATATTTTGGTATTTGAAAATTATTTTTTGATCTTAAATGTGTTTCCGATACAGCAAATTGTCGATTTCACTTGAGTCTGGGAATAGTTGCAGTGTATTTTTGTGCTGGGAGATGCCGTTAGCATTCCAGAGACATAGACGTAGGGAAGCCATTATCTATTATCGATAAGCTTTTGGATAAGCAGGTTTTGATTCTGCATCAGTTCCTGCATACAGTTTTTCATGAACGTCATAAAAGCGGTCATGTTTTGATTAAGTGAGATCAATAGGACCTCTAAACCACTTGAAGTTTGCTGGCCTGGCCTTTGTTTGCGGAAGCGCTAGGTTGCGGATTCTGTAGATGGTGGAGTGACGGGGTCTCTTTCGCGGGCTCCGTCTGTCCAGTTCATAGTACACTAGCGAAGGATACACTAGGACTGGTTGTAGCAGGCATGTTAGATGATCTAACAGCCTTGGCGAAGAATACCTCCGGTGTAGTTTAAGAGCCGTTGAAGGTGATTTTTGGTCCAGCTGGGTCCGTTTAGGTGTGATTTAAAATCCTTGAGGACAGGACATCCTCTTTAGTTGGCTGTGTGGTTCAATCCACAGTTACTACCAATAGGAGCTGAAGGTTGTAGATTGGGTGCACTTCATTTGGCTTCGACCGCTTTGCATCTGATTGGAGCTCGATTTTAAAGAGTGGCTGTGCGACTTTATTCCTGTTGATGATGTTGACAACGGACTTAACCGCAAACCCTTTTTCGGCCAATGCGTCTGCTATTTCTCGAGTTGGGACCGATGGCTCGATCCTCTTTAACACAACCTGGAGCCCTTTACTGCTTTTTAGTTGGTTGGTATAGAAGTTGATGTTAGCATTATAGAGGTACTTTTCGATGATGCGGAAATTGTCCTCAGTTTGGGTTTGACATGTAATTTCTTTTATAATACCCCTGTTAAGAGGGGTTACTACAAAGTTATTTGCCCCTACTTTTTCTACTAGCTTCGAAATCAGGGCGCTGCAGTTGGCTCCACGGATGTATAAAGGGGGTGGTCTAGCTGAATTAACTTTATCTACAGCGCCGGCTTGATCGTCTTGCTGATCGGCAAGAATTTTAAAACGATTCCCGCATAGAATCGTTCATTTGGTTTGGTTATTTTTGGAGTATTGCCACTTTTTTCTTCTGCGGGCTTAGCTTCCGCTTAGTTATTTTAATATATCTATCCATTCCAGTTTGGACAGAAGGCGTTGGGTTTCTTGTCGTGGCTGACGGTGCTGTTCGGTACAATCGGTGCCCCAGTTATCGATATTGATGGAGAAGCACACTGTTTTCTCCACGGTAAATTGCTGTTGATTTCTGAGTGGCTTGCACTTTCGGTGTTATTGCTTGCGGTAGCATTCAGTGGGGTCGGCGACAGCACCTAAACTTACGCGTTGTTGCGTTGCACCGAGAGTTGACGCTCACGTTGTTGTTGTACAATTAGTTCTTGTAGCTGTTGCTGGTGGGGATCGAGAGAGCTTGGGCCCGAATTGATGGACATGGCTTTTCCAAAAATAAAGAACTTTGTTGTTGCAAATTAATATTTATTGCTATTAGAACAAACTAATAGCAATATGATTGTAAATCAGCGTCTCTGAGGCGACTGAGAGCCCCACACAATATTTGCAAACGCGGTCTTTTTTATTTTTACACTCAATTTTGCGGATTGCATTAAAAAACATGATATATTTAACTATCAAATGTTTAATTTGAAAGCAATCGCGTCAAAAGTAACGAAATTATTGACAAAAGTCACTGTTTACCAACGATCGTTCCTATGGGAGCTATCTGATATAGTCACCCGATCTTGACCAAATTTGGCACAGTCATTTATAGCTACAACAAACTCACTTATATTAAATTTCATGGCGATAGCTGAGAAAATAACGAAGTAATTCAGAAAAGTCACTGTTCGTGACTTTGACGTTTGTATGGGAGCTATATGATATAGTGATCCGATCCGACTGAATCCGAGATATACAAACCCTGCAGTATATACAAGCCTACGTGCAAAATTTCAGCTCTGTAAGATCTGTAAGACCGTAAGATCTTACGGTCTAGGAGGAGTTCGCATCGATCCAGACGGACGGACGGACGGACGGACGGACGGACATGGTTATTTGAACTCGTCTCGTCGTGCTGATCAAGAATATATATACTTTATATGGTCAGAGATGCTTCCTTCTATGCGTTGCACACTTCTGACCAAAATTAATATACCCTTTTTGCAAGGGTATAAAAATGCGTGTCGGAAGTTTGGTCTCATTTTGACCGATCAAAAAATAAAATGTTTGCCAAATGTCGACATTGCCAAAGAGAATACCGCACAAGTGGCAATACATCTAACTTGATGGAACATCTAAGACGAGTCCACCCATTTGTTAATAACGAACAGAGGAGTACCAATACAGTGAAGCAATTGTTTGCTCGCAGCGAATGTTACGGCTCCACATCGACCAAGAAGGCACAGATTGACAAGTCTCTTGCTCGCATGGTGGTACTTGACTTGCAGCCTTTTAGCATAGTCGAAAATGTCGGCTTTAGGCATTTTGTACGAACATTAGATGAAAAATATGTTTTGCCAAGCCGACCATATCTGAAAGACATTCTTGTAAAAAATATGTACGAGGACTCGTTGCAGAAGCTTAAAGTTATATTAAATGCAATTGATTATTGCTCATTAACGACCGATACTTGGACATCCCGAGCCAATGTAAATTACCTTACGGTGACATGTCATTTTATAGACAATTTTAAACTGAGTTCTGCTGTATTGTCTACACTCCCTCTTGTTGACCAAACCAATCACAACAGTGAAAATATTCCCACAGCACTGCGAGCAATTTGCGAAGAATGGGCCATATTTGACAAAATTCAAACTATTGTCACAGATAATGCATCGTCTATGATACGAGCATGTGATATTTTGAAGAAAAAGCACTTGCCAAGTTTCGCTCATACCTTAAATCTTGTTGTGCAAGACGTTTTGGCTAAAAACCAGAGGGCCGGGGCTAACTTCGACCGCGTCAAAGTTTGTATACCCTTGCAATTTTTTTAGTAACTCTTTTATCTAAACTAACTGTTTTATCTAAAAAGGGTAATGTTTGCGAAAGAACGGCCTTCTATCTTAGCATAGGATATAACGAACTTTCTGATGAAAGTCACTGTTTTCCACCGATCGCTCCTATGGGAGCTATATGATATAAGTAGTTACCCGATCTTTACCAAATTCGGCACAGTCATTAACAGATATATTTAACTATCAAATGTTTAATTTGAAAGTAATCGCATTAAAAGTAACGAAGTTATTGACAAAAGTCACTGTTTTCGACGGATCGTTCCTATGGGAAGTATATGATATAGTCACCCGATCTTGACCAAATTCGGCACAGTCGTTTATAGTTACAATAAACTTACTTATATTAAATTTCACGACAATAACTTAAAAAGTAACGAAGTTATTCACAATTTGGCACAATTATTTATAAGAACACAAAACTGACCAATACCACTTTTTATGAAAATTGCTGATAAAATAACGAAGTTATTGAGAAAAGTCACTGTTCGTGACTTTGACGTTTGTATGGGAGCTATATGATATAGTGGTCCGATCCGGCTGAGTCCGAGATATACAACGCCTGCAGTATATACAAGCCTACGTGCAAAATTTCAGCTCTGTAGCTCTTACGGTCTCGGAGGAGTTCGCGTTGATCCAGACGGACGGACGGAAAGACATGGTTATTTGTACTCGTCTCGTCGTGCTGATCAAGAATATATATACCTTCTGTTTTCGGAGGTGCTTCCTTCTATGCGTTGCACACTTCTGACCAAAGTTAATATACCCTTTTTGCAAGGGTATAAAAATGGGAGAACTAAGTCGGATCGTCGATTTACCGCAAAAAGAGTAAAGGTAATGATTGACATTATTAATAAGTTGAATGAAGTTTATGAAGTTGACGCAATATTCGCTCAACACAAAAAGAAAAGAGGCGAAATACTTATGGAATGGCACAAACAACACTATTGGCCACAGCCTTTAAAGAAATTTAAAAATAAATGAAAAATATGAAACTTCAAGAGCTTTATTTGACAGTGACTTACAGAGCACTCTTTTATCTGAAGAAGCCGCTCAAAGTTACCATAAATTCAAAAAGACGTATTCGACGTATATTAAAATGACGAAAATGGAAATTCGTAGCATCTCCAGATGTTAAAAAAATGTATCAGCGGATAAACATACATTTTGAAAATATTTTTGATCGTCTTGATCAATGTTTATCTGCTGATTGATCAATCCGCAGATCAAAAATATTTTCATATCTACATTGTGCTAGATAAAAAGCGGTTCTAGTAAAAAGACATCCCAAAAATACAAAAAAAAAAAACATGGAACCATGTAAAATCTGAGTATCACGCTACAGACGTAGCTTCAATAGGTTTTTATCCAAATAATTTAAAAGATTGTGAATTGTAGTGGAATGGATCAAAATGGCTCGGTGAGTCAAATGAAAAGTGGCCTAGAGAAAAACCAGTTATAACAACAGTATTACGCAGGACCTAATTGAATAAGCTGGTCAGAATTAATATTTATAGCCATATAAAAAGCAGAATGCATCTTTATACAACGCACTAGGGTCCAGATGTCGAAAATTTTGGCATAAACTGCAACGTATTGAAATTTCAGAGGCAGGTTTGTAGGACTAAAAAAAATTTTTTTTTTTTTTTTTAACGTTTAATATATATTTGTTGAATCTACTCTTAAATTAGAGCCTAACAACAAGTTTGAGATGTTTTTTCTTAATCTAGTACTTAAGATATATCCAGGGGATATTGCAGGCGGCCCTAATCATTTATTATTGGGTTGGTCTGTCATTTCTTTTAAGACGAGTTCTATTATTAGTCGCGTAAGGGAATTGGCAAGAACATTAGGGTGTACATCCAGTTTCGCAGAATACTTTAGTTGTTGACTACCTATTTCAGATTTTACGCTAGGTATATTTAGATCATTTTGAATGTTGTCGTTCCGTATGTACCACGGAGCCCCAGTGATTGATCTTAAAATCTTCGACTGCGCCCTTTGTATAATGTCGACATTGCTGGTACTTGCATTTCCCCATAGTACGGCACCGTAAGTCCAGATGGGTTTCAGTACGGAGTTGTATAGGAGGACTTTATACTCCAGACGTAGAGGTGACCGAGCATTGATGATCTAATGTAAGCTACTCGCTTTCAGTTTAAGCTGTGACTTTTTTGCCTCGATGTGCTTGCGCCAAGTTAGTCTTCTGTCTAGGTGGATACCAAGGTAAGTGACATCCACGGCTTGAGGAATTGGTACGTTGTTTAGCATTAGAGCTGGACAGTTTCTTCTGTTAAGCGTAAATGTAACATGTTTGCATTTCTGCTCGTTGACCCGGATACGCCAGGTTGCTAGCCATTCCTCTACCACCTTGAGGTGTTCCTCTAATTTTGCAGAGGCTTGTATCGGGCATTTGGATCTGCTGAGGATTGCCGTGTCGTCGGCAAAAGTGGACGTTGTAAGTCCTAGACTCGTTGGTAAGTCTGCAGTGTACAGCAGATAGAGCAATGGTCCGAGTACACTGCCTTGCGGTACACCAGCTTCGATTTCAAAGTCAGCCGAGACGGAGCCATTACATCTTACAGCGAATTTCCTATTGTAAAGGTAAGATTCCATGAGTTTGTGGGTGTACTGTGGGAGTTTCTGCCGGATTGTGAACATTAGACCCTCCAGCCAGACTCTGTCGAAAGCCTGGGCAACGTCGAGAAAGACAGCCGTACAGTATTCTTTTAGTTCGAATGCTGTTCTTATTTCGGATGTTATACGATTGACTTGTTCAATTGTCCCATGTTTTTCGCGGAAGCCGAACTGGTGAGAAGGGATTGTGTTCTCCGATGCCAGAAATGAGTTTAGACGAATCTGCAGGACCTTTTCAAAAAGCTTCGAAAGACATGGCAGCAAACTAATTGGCCTATAGGATGATGGTTGGGTTTTGTCCTTTCCCACTTTAGGAATCATGATGATAGTGGACCTTTTCCATGCTCTTGGGAAGTAGCCAATTCTTATTATAGCGTTGAACATTTTGCAGATGTATTGTATGGCGATGGTAGGGAGTTCTAGGATCATTTTCGGTGTGATTAGGTCATGGCCAGGGGGCTTTGTTCGGCTTTATGTGGTTTTTAATAACTGCAGTGATCTCATCCGATTGGAGTTCCGAGTACTCACTATCCGTTAATGTGCTCGAAGGGGGAAGTACAAATGAGTTTGATGTTGGATTTGGCTGGAAAACCATTTTAAGATATGTGGCAAATACGGATGCCCTCTCTTCGTCGCTGCGGGCCCATCCACCTGTTGGGCCCCTTATTGGTGAAACTGTCTCTGTAGGAGCGCTTAAAGTTGGGTGGGCTTTCCACAGAGGATGTTTAGTGCTGGATGGACTGAGCTTTTCTATGTATTTCCTTTGAGCCCAGATTTCCTCTTGTCTTAACTCCTTGGAGAGGTTGCGGCTGGCATGCCTTAGGCGATGTTTTGCTGCTGGTGATCGAGTAATCTGCCATTCTCTTCTTAGACGTCGTTTTTCCGTTACTAATTGTTCTATCCGCCGGTTCGTAGGCCTGACAGAAGGTTTAGCGTAAGTAGAGGCATGTGGAGTAGATACTCTTGCTGCAGCTCCCAGCATCGACTCAAGTGCAGAGACGCACATGTCAATGTCCTCTGCAGCATCCAGTTTCGGCGAACAGTCAATGTGGGCACTCATGTACATTTTAAATTTAAGCCAATTTGTTTTGTTGTTTGTAAGCATATATGGGCGATCAAGTACTTGAGGTCTTGTTAACAGTGTGAATAGCACTGGAGAGTGATCGGAGGTTAAATCTAGCAGTGTTTCCGCAGTGATCCGATTACGCGGAATCCTCTTGGTTACTGCGAAATCAATCAAGTCAGGCATTTTAGGTGGATCTGTGGGCCAATAAGTAGGCCTACCCGGTGAGACGCAATCCATCTTATTGAGTGGGTTGACTATTGTATTGTACAACTGCTTGCCTTTAGGATTTACCAGGCGAGATCCCCAGTGCGTATGTTTGGCGTTATAGTCCCCTGCTGCAATGAAGCGTTCTCCGAGTGTGTTAAAGAAACCGGTAAATACTTTTTCAGAGATTGAGAAGCGTGGTGGGCAGTACAGGGCAACCAACGTAGTGTTGCCGCAGCTGGTTTGGACGGTTATAGCAGTTGCTTGTAGGTGCTGTGTTTCGAATCTGTTGAGGAACGAGTGTTTTATACGGTTTTTGATTAGGATACCAGTCCCGCCATGAGCTTTTCCGTCTGGATGGTTTGTTGCGTAGAAGGTGTATTTTGGTATTTGAAAGTTATTTTTTGATGTTAAATGTGTTTCCGATATCAGCATGACGTCGATTTCACTTGAGTCTAGGAATAGTTGCAGTTCATTTTTGTGCTTGGAGACGCCATTAGCATTCCAAAGACATAGACGTAGGGAAGCCATTATTTATTCTCGATAATCTTCTGGATAAGCAGGTTTTGATTCCGCATCAGTTCCTGCATACAGTTTTGCATGAACGTCATAAAAGTGGTCATGTTTTGATTAAGTGAGATCAATAGGGCCTCTAAACCACTTGGAGTTTGCTGGCCAAGCTCTGGTGCGCTAGGTTGCGGATTCTGTAGATGGTGGAGTGACGGGGTCTCTTTCGCGGGCTCCGTCTGTCCAGTTCGGAGTACACTAGCGAAGGATACACTAGGATTGGTTGTAGCAGGCATGTTAGATGATCTAACAGCCTTGGCGAAGAATACCTCCGGTGTAGTTTTGGAGGCGTTGAAGGTGATTTTTGGTCCAGCTGGGGGTTTACGCCCGTTTAGGTGCGATTTAAGATCCTTGAAGACAGGACATCCCCTGTAGTTGGCTGTGTGGTTCCCTCCACAGTTACTGCATAGTCTTAGTGCGACGTTGTTTCTGTCCTTGGTGCAAATGCCATCTATATGATGTTCGCCGCAGCCAACACACACTGACCTGAGATTGCAATTGTTAGAGGTGTGGTTGTATTCCTGGCAGTTTTTACACTGAGGTGGTTGGTATCTCTTATGGGGCTCCTCTACGGTGATTCTTCTGTGTAATAGGAGCTGAAGGTTGTAGATTGGATGCACTTCATTTGGCTTCGACCGCTTTGCATCTGGTTGGAGCTCGATTTTAAAGAGCGGCTGTGCGACTTTATTCCTGTTGATGATATTGACAACGGACTTAACCGCAAACCCTTTTTCGGCCAATGCGTCTGCTATTTCTTGAGGTGGGACCGATGGCTCGATCCCCTTTAACACAACCTGGAGCCCTTTACTGCTTTTTAGTTGGTAGGTATAGAAGTTTATGTTAGCATTACGGAGGTACTTTTCGATGATGCGGAAATTGTCCTCAGTTTGGGTTTGACATTTAATTTCTTTTATGTTACCCCTGTTGAGAGGGGTTACAACAAAGTTATTTGCCCCTACTGTTTCTACTAGCTTCGAAATCAGGGCGCTGCAGTTGGCTCCACGGATGTATAGAGGGGGTGGTCTAGCCGATTTAACTTTATCCACAGCGCCGGCTTGATCGTCTTGCTGATCGGCAAGAATTTTAAAACGATTTCCGCTTAGAAGTGCTGCTCGTTCATTTGTTTTGGTTATTTTAGGCGTATTGCCAATTTTTTTCTTTTGCGGGCTTAGCTTCCGCTTAGTTATTTTAATATATCTATCCATTCCAGTTTGGACAGAAGGCGTTGGGTTTCTTGTCGTGGCTGACTCTGGGCGACTTGTCGATGACGGCTTGAGGTAGGTCAATACTTCTGCAGACGTTGCAGTAGTTGCTGTCAACGAGCTGACGGTGCTGGTCGGTGCAATCGGTGACCCAGTTATCGATATTGATGGAGAAGCACACTGCTCTCTCCACGGTAAATTGCTGTTGTGGCTTGCTGTTGCTGAGTGGCTTGCACTTTCGGTGTTATTGCTTACGGTAGCATTCAGTGGGGCCGGCGACACCACCGAAAAGTAGGCGTTGTTGCGTTGGACCGAGAGACGACGCTCACGTTGTTGTTGCACAAGTAGTTCTTATAGCTGTTGCTGGTGGGGATCGAGAGAGCTTGGGCCCGAATTGGTGGACATGGCTTTTCCAAAAAAAGTGCTCACTTTGTTGTTGCAACTTAGTATTTATTGCTATTAGAACAAACTAATAGCAATATGATTGTAAATAGGCGTCTCTGAGGCGACTGAGAGCCCCACACAATTTTTGCAAACGCGGTCTTTTTATTTTTTTACACTAAATTTTGCGGAGTGCATTAAAAAAACACGTCTTCACGCGGCGGCGGTTGAATAATATAACTAAAAAATAATTATGATTTTTTTTCATTTTGCAATTTGACCATTTATTTCTTGTAATTCGTAGAAAATGTGAAATTTGACCAAATTGCATACTCTTAGGCGCTTTTTAAAATTATTTGATAAGTCATTTTGATTTCGCATTATTATTACGATAAATTAAATGCATAAAAGACGAACTAAAATTTAATTCCTAAAAAGTCTAAAATTTCGTTAAAAACTGCAAAAATACAAGCCTTACCTCTAGCATTTTAGCACAATTCTATTCGAACGTTCCTATACATTACCAAATTGTGCGAAAAGGGGGACGAACGGGAATGAGTTTTTGGTTTGTCGCTAAAGTCGCTAAACTGGACTAATAAGTTGCTTTGAGCATGGAACAGCACATTAGTTATATTCCACGAAACACGGAGAACGCAAGTTTATTTTCTAAAAAAAAATACGCACAAATTGGACATTACACAACACTTAATCACTGGACCTATACAAAAAATAGGATTATACATTAGATAGTGCATACCTTGAGGATTACTTCCCATAATTTAGTATAATTTTCTGAACATATTTGACGAGTGTAAAGAAACTAAATATTTTGGCGCCAATTTCTATTGCGATATCATATCGCACTCACTTTTAAAAACTCTCAAAAAGCCAGTATCTCGGCAAAATGACATTGCGATCCCAATTTAGACCGCGAAGAGCAAAAAGCAAAAATTGCTTTTGAACAGATTCCAGATCCTTACTCTAAGATAGTAAGTATACAGAATTTTGGTTGTGTATGGATCGTGAAACTCTTTTGACCATCGTTCCACAAACCCAAGATCATTCATAGCTTTACTAACTATAGCAGAAATATGAGGCTTAAAGGTTAATTTATGGTCCATAAGAACACCTAAGTCATTGACAATATCTAACCGCTCTAAGGCAGTGTCGTTAAGATAATAAGGTGCTAAGTATTGAGTGCAGTATAAACAGACATAACTTTACATTTAGGGCCGTTGAGGTTTAGTAGTTTGGTTTCACACCAATTTAGAAGATCATTAAGATCTGATTGAAATAGGCAAGAAGACGATATGTCTTTAAAACTGAGGTAAAGCTTAACATCATCCGCGTACATAAGCACCCGAGAATGTGACACTACCAATAGAAGATCATTTATAAAAAAAATGAATAGCAATGGACCCAAATGACTACCCTGAGGTACTACAGAATTCACTTGGATGGTCTTAGAAAATGAAGACTTAAAGAGGACCTTTTGTGTACGCTTAGAAAAATATTGAAGAATCCAATCTAGCAAAAGGATGGGGAGGCCAAGTGCGTTCAACTTATAAAAAAGCAGAGTATGATCAAAAGTCTTGCTGAAGTCAGTATAAATAACGTCAGTTTGCACGCCAATTTTCAATACTTTGATCGAATGAGATGTAAATTATAATAGGTTAGTAGTTGTCGATCTACGTTTTTTTACCCATGTCAGGATGACGAAATTATTGCGCTACAAAAATGCTGCATATATTGGTTTGACGGAACTAAGACGATTGCAAGTGATGAGGACAAGAAGGATGCTTGATAAATTGAAGAGGAATAAGTCGCTTTGGAAAATCTGAAAACATATCGGCAATTGCCTGAAAGCCTGTCAGCTTTATTATTTTCGAAAGACACGGGTGCACAGATGTCTTACGTTTTACATTGGCAAAGTTAAAAAATAGCTTTGGATCGCGAGAAAACCTAAGTTGACACCGCTGAAGATAATCCTTATAGCATTGTGAATTCAGCACCATAAAATTTGATCGAGCAACTACGTATAGGGAAAAAATCCGATTCTTTACCGGATTTCTTGAATCTTTTATAGCATCTTGATTTTACGTTTTTCAAGTTACATAACTCACGTGAGAACCAATGAGAATGTAGTCTTCAGGGATAATTAAGGGATAAGTCGTGGGTCGGGGGTCGGGGGACATAGCAGTTGGAAGAATCCAACACAAATACCAGATCTAGCGATCTGTTACGACTATTCCGGACAGGATTTATTTGAGTTAGAGACAACTTAAGCAGACTATCTATGAAACAATGTGACGAGGACGGCAACAGTAATAAATAATAATGTGAGAGAGTCCAGACAATCTCAGGTAAATTAAAATCTCCCAGAACAACGAACAAGTCTTTGTCAGAGATATATGAGGAAACAAGTTGAATAGCTTCCAAATCGTGAATGTATACTGCCAAATCGGACTGTGGTGGAATATGCGAACAAGTAATATAGGCAAAAAAAAATTAAGAGAAATTTTAACACAAACAAATTCAATCTCCTGATTGGAAGACTGTACAATTTCAGACGAGAACGCCGAATCAACTGCGATCAAAGCATCACCACCATTACGGATAGTCCGATCATGTCTATATATTAAATATTTTGAGGGGAGAATTAAAGCATCGGCAATATCGGGCTTCAGCCAAGTTTCAGTAAAGGCAAGAATATGAAAGTCAAAAGCTAAACTATCTACATGGAGTCTAGAAAGTTTAGACTTTAGTCCCCGTACGTTCTGATAGGCCAGAGTTAGGGACAAAATTAGTTTTTTGACTCGCCAACAGGTGCAGACGAGCCGGAAGGAACGTTGTTTACAGACGCAGGTAGCAGGCTAATCGGAGGCCGATTCCTCTTTTTTATTGTATACTCTTTTACAATGAGGTGTTCCGGCCAAAAGTCTTTATGACATATTTGCCCAAAAAGATCTGGGGAGACACTTATTTTAAAGGACGAAATGTCCCGAGTATATGAAAAACGGAACTTTTCCACAGCAATGTTTGGTGCTTGAACTTTGCCCTGGATGTAGTCAGAAGTAGTATTGGGATCAAGCCGCGAAATAAAAATTTGCTTTTTGGGTGGAACTACAACAAGGGAACTAGAAGTGCCAGGCACAGCAGTAGCAGCAACAGCAGATGCAGCAGCAGCTGAAGCAGCCAACACTTTACTAGCTCCTCTTGTAACTACTTTATTGGCAATATTCCTGGAAACGGATGTTTACCCGGACGGTTCGGAAACTACAACCGATATCGTGTTGGTAGGTGGGATACTGTCTCCAGGGGAAATGGGAAGAGACTCCACACCTTCCAAAGCCGGACTCCTAAGCGATATCAGCTGCTGTGCATTTGGTGACATAGGGTCATTGACTGAGGGACGCGTCCTGAAACCTGGCCCTCTTTTGGGTCGGAGATTCAATCAAAAGTTTAGAACTTCTGAATTGAACCTCCATCGCCAAAAGCTCTTCTTGGGGCTTATGAACGCTAGCTGACAGGATTTTAAATCCATCGCCAGTCCGTTTCATGAAACTTCGCACTCAAGCTCCAAGCCACAACACGAGTCACAACCCCATTTAAGTCCGCTACCCTGTGTAATACTATCCCGCACCTTGACTGTATAACCAGCACATTTAATGTGCATTACATTGTCACACAGCCAACAGTAAAGAAAGTCTTTACTGGTCTTGCTGGGATAATTGCAATTATATTTGCAACAGACAGACATTATTAAATAATTGATTTATCACGAACAAATTATAAATCAATATGTAAATAAAAAGGGAAAAATGTAGCTATATATATATATGTTAAGAGAGGCGCATACAAACCAAAGCAAAAGCTAACTGCAATATGCAAATTAGAAAAAGACAACAAAAAAAGAGAATATTTTTTTATACCCTTGCAAAAAGGGTGTTTAAGAATAAACATCGTATTCATCTGATCTGGCTTCACCAAATCAGATGCACCAATGAAATATACAATTCGAAACAAAAACATAAACCAAGAATAAGTCATAAAGATTCATATGACAATGTAACGATCCTTTTTGTCCTTCGGGATATTTGTAATATCTCTTGGGCTAGGTTCGGCCCAAAAAATTTATTTTGTGCCTCGGTGAAATTAGAAACACGTTTGAATTTAGTTGTTTAATACTTATATGTATGTTTATTCAAAATTTCTGGAGAGCTTAGTTAAGTATGACGGTTTCTCTACGGTAGTTCTGGACGTGGGCAGCGTTGACGAGTTGCCTCGAATCCCTCGTCGTCCGTTCTAGTCTTCCACTTTCTCCTGTAGCCGTTGCTGGTTATCGCTTCGGCCTGTATCGTGTGCTCGACTTGTGTTTTCCTTCTTCAATATCGTGGTTTCGTCCTTCAGATATGTATCTTACGACCTTTATTTACTTTTCCTGGTATATCTGGATTCTCTTGGGGATATTTTCCACACCTCGGCACCCCTTTCGCTATGTTTTTGAGATGGCCTTTGCTTTATGGCTTTGGGACAAGTCCCGTAGATAGTATCACAAAGCAGGATGTTCCTCAGCAATTGGTAATCATCAGAATATATAGATCCTGGAATCTCGGCAGTAGGATATATCCTCGTGTGTACCACTGACTTTGGATACTCCTGGAGATGCTTGGCTTCTCTCAATTTTATGCTAGCTTGGGTACGGTGCTTGTTGTCCTGTTTTGCGGACTTGCTGTTATCTGATGAACTTGACAGGTTACTCGTAAGGCCTGTATAGTTCCTAGCTTTCCTTTGCTCCTTTTCCCAGGACATGTGTTTACTTGACAAGTTCTTAAGGTTACTCGTCAGGCCTTCATTACTTGTTACTTGATCACAACTTAATGACTTGATGCCTTGATCTGATTTGTGCCGCCTTTATATAGGCAGCTCCTCTGGCCTCAGGCACTGGCTGGTGTAGTACCGCTATACAGCTGGTATTTTTCCATCGGCCTTCTACTTTCACCCACGCATCCACTTGTTGCTATGCGTGGTGAAAGTCCCGTAGTTCTTGGCGCATATGTGTCCACTTTCTTTGTGGCTGCGCGCCCATTCGTTTCGTTGTCCTTGTCTTGCTCCTTTGTATGTATGGGCTTCCATCATTTTCACCCGTTGGCGTCGCCTTTCTATTGGCCGCCCATCGTATCCCGTTGACTTTCTCTGCTCCCTTTGATCCACTCGTCATACCTAATTTCGCCCATATTCCTTCCACATTATACTTATACATATATATATTAGTTGTATTAACTTAAATTATTGCTTAATAATGATTAGCCTGATTAATTTCATATATATTATTGTTTGATTTCATCTGCAATGTAATCTCATGCGCATATCGTATCCATTAGATAGAGGGCTTCCCCATTGCTCATCCCTCCCCCTTCGGCTTGCATATTCCCCTATCTAATCCACAAACCATTTTCGTTTCACGCATTTATGCATGCCCCGCACCCGTCTCATGGGCTTGCTTGGCCCTCACTTTTGTTCTCTTTCGTTTACATGATTTCGGCTGCTCGCAATCTAACTGCTTTCGTTCTCATGTGCGTGACGTAGGCAGAGAGCACCCCATTGGCCACCGGTACTCTCCTTCGCTGTCATACACGCATAGTGTACGTGTAATGTGCGTGTATGCTTATTCAGCGTATACTCATAAGCATAGTATGCTAATGCATGCATTTCTATTATTGCCTCTCTGTGCTCTTGATTTGTTTTACAAGGCCATTGCCCTCTTTTTGCATGCAATTATGCCCCCAAGCCTGGTTTCATTTACTCTAATACAGCCGATATCGTGTATTATGCCTCCCACGCATCTTCCCGCTTGTACGAAATCGCCCGCGGTTGCATGTGGTTCGATCTGTCATGTTTGATCGTAAATTATGGGTTCGAGTTGGTTCGATCGAACCGTGTTGGACTTGGTGGCCCATCGTATGTGTGCATGTCGGCTTTTCGCATTATGCTTCCCACGGTTCGAACTATCAACGGCATGCTTGGTCATATATCGTATATTTGGTTTGTGTCTCGGCTGTATCTTGTATCTGGTGATCCTTTGCACCGTTGGATTGCGTTGCTGCTTACTTGTTGTGTGGGATAGTATAAGTAATTATAATGTTCCTCACAACAATTAATGCCTAATATCAAACAAAACATGCATCCACACTCTGTGGAAAAATACTTAAGATGATAACCAATTGTTACCTCCTATAGCCTAAGATAATCCTATGTATATACTTTTTTAAATAAAATCAGTTCATATTTTGAATTGAACGAATGAAGACTGGGTTAATTTCTTTCTCTCCGGTAATCCGTATTCAAAGTGTATTTTAATTTTGGTTGCACAGCATTGAAATAAGCATCTCCGACCATAAAAAGGATATATATTCTTGATCAGCACGACTAGGCGAGTTTAAAAAGCGATGTCCGTCCATCCGTCTGGATCGACGCGAACTCCTCCTAGACCGTTAGAGCTACAGAGCTGCACAGTTTGTATATCTCCGATTCAGCCGGATCGGATCACTGTATCATAAAGCTTTCATACAAACAGCAAAGTCACGAACAGTGACTTGTTTCAATAACTTCGCTATTTTAGCTATTATCGTGAAATTTAATATTGGTGCATTACACCTTTAAAAAACTATGCCAAATTTAATCAAGATCGGGCGACTATATCATAAAGCTTCTATAGGAACGATCGGTGGAAAACAGTGACTTTGATCAATAACTTCGTTGTTTCCTATACTAAGATTGTAGGCCGTTCTTTCGCAGATATTAGACTTATTAGATAAAACGTTTTTACACTTTGATGGCTATAGGTAAAGAAAGAGTTACCAACAAAGTTGCAAGGGAATACAAACTTCGACGCGGTAAAAGTTAACCCCGGCCCTCTGGTTTTGTATAAAAATACACAACAACAAAAACCATGTCACAAGCCCATGTAACGGCCTCGAGCGCGATCAATAGAGAAAACAAAAGAATAGAGAGCACCAACACCACTCAAACAAAAACAAACTGTGAACTGTAAATTGAGAGCGCGGGTGGAAGCAAAAAAAAAAGAAAAGTTCGTCTAACGGTTAGACACGATAGAAGTGAAACCTTCCGTAAAACAAACTGAGAGAGAATGAAACGAAAGCAGCATTAGGAGCGGGATAATTATAGGTTCATTATAATATTGCTATAAAGGTCATATTTTATTTTCTTCATTTTATTATTATTCATCCTCAATGTTTTCAATTTCAACAAATGATACGAGTGGCTTATGATAGCCAAAATATGATACAAATGCTTTGGTTTCGATGTTGTCAACATATCTTTGAAATACCGCGTCAATTGTTGTTTTTGATCGTGTTGTTGATTCAGTGCGATTGTTACACATTTTTAAACTGAATGTTGTATTGAGAAAGTCAATTAAAGAAACCGCTGTGTCCAATGCAAAATTTACGTTAAAATCGCCACTTAAAATCATTGGAACTTTATCGTAATTTTTTCTAAGTATCCGCAATACTTCTGGTGGATACTTTATTAAATTTTCATGAATGAATTCCGTGATGCTATTTATTGATTGATTCGGTGAAATATAAATTGCCACAATTAAAACTGTTTTAAATATATAAAAATGAAAATATTTACGAATATAAAAATACGGACGCAATACAGCACACACGGTTGCTATTATGAGCGTCGTAACGCGTGTATTACACAGACGTACTAACATACACACAAACATTCGTAGGACGCTTGGTCTAAGCAAGTATTAGGTAGTGTAGTATAGCTACACATAATGCCTTCTCGCTCACCGTAGCTCCGTAATACGCAGGCGCGCACACATACGTACTAGCATACATACAAACATACATACGTATGACGCTTGAACTAACACTAAAGCAAGTATTAGGCAGTGTAGTATACATACTACAATACTCACTCTACTAGCGTAGCTCAGCAGTACGCAGCCACACACATATACGTATATCAACATATAACGCTTCGTAGCCAAGAGTGGGGAGGCTACGAAGCACCGCACAAAGAGGAGACGGAGAATAAGGAACGCTATATAACTCTGTTCTATCTCATTCTCTCGCAGGCTATATACTATAAGATCTATATGTATGTCTCTTTTTAGTGTCGCTTTTTCGTTTCATCGAGTCTCAAATCACTCCCAACGATTCTAAAGAAGTTTTCACTTCAAAAATATTGGTATACGGGTTAATTTTGTATGTATAGATTTGGTTATGCACTTGGTATTGTGGAACGAGAGCAAACTTAACAAAAGGCACAAACAATGATAATAATAATTGTTTAAGAATAAACATCGTGTTCATCTGAACTGGCTTCACCAAATCAGATGCACCAATGAAATATACAATTCGAAACATAAACCATACAACAAAAACATAAACCAAGAAGAAGTCGTAAAGATTCATATGACAATTATTGCCTAATACCAAACAAAACATATATCCACACTCTGTGGAAAAACACTTAAGATGATAACAGCAGTGCGGTATCAAGTAACCAGCGCTGAGCATGAAATATAAATAATTTTCAACCCCCATTGCGTGGGGCATTAGAATAAGTATTTTTCAAACAACAATTGTTACCTCCTAGAGCCTAAGATAATCCTATATAAACTCCGTACTTTTGTAAATAAAATCAGTTCATATTTTGAATTCAACGAATGAAGACTGGGTTATTTTCTTTCTCTTCGGAATTCCCTATTCATTTTGGTCCTTCGAGCCGGATTCATTTTGGTCCTTCGAGCCGGATTCATTTTGGTCCTTCGAGAAAAAGGAACTCTGTAGTTTTCCCCCACCAGTGGTAAGAGACTCAGAGGGTAAACCAGCGCCTGTAAGTCTGAATTCTTATGCAAGTGTAAATGCTAAGATCAGCTAAAGGTAGCAAAAATAAAATAACTCTTGTTTTCCCCCACCAGTGGTAAGAGACAGAGTATAATATAAAAGGCAAAATTTTGCTTAATAAATAAAAAGTGCGTGCGTCCGATTTTTAAGGCAGTTTGGCTAGCGGAGCAACTGTAATAATCTCGGCGGCGGGAGTTTGTGTGTGGCGTATTCGAAGCCCTAATATCGAAAATAAAAAAAATTATGAAATACAAATTAGTGTATATGTATACACAAATATAGTTGCAAGTAGGCAACCACAAGCAGCAGAGCAACAAAATAGTTGCAGAGAAGAGACGACTGGAGGCGAGGCAAATCCTACCCATTGGCAGACAAACCAGCATCGGCGCCCCAACAGCCTGTGCGAAGACCAGCACCGGCACCGTCTAGCGCGACAAGCTAGACCCCGGAGCCAAGAGATCGGAGAAACCAGCATCGGCGCCCCAACAGCCTGTGCGAAGACCAGCACCGGCAACGCCTAGCGCGACAAGCTAGGCCCTGAATGCGGTAGGACCGGTAGCGCTACGAAGAGCGCCCAACACTAAACAAATAAACTCATCCTAAATTAAAATTGTTTGACAAAAAACAAACATTGTAAGAAATATTGTGAAATCGTGCGGAATTAAATCTGTCCGATAGCAGTATAGCCTATAAAGCTATGCGAAACATTAGGTAGTGAGATCACTGCGATGATCGAGTAGTAAAAAACATATATAAAATTTATAAAAAAAAAAAATATAATTCATGATATTTTTAAGCAAGTTGCCAGGTCAATAGTAATATAAAAATAAATATACAAAAAAAAAAATTAATACTAAAAAGAGAAGCAATTTACTATAGACCATACAAAAATGTTCCCTACCAAAACTGAAAAATTGTTAGGAAAGCAACACGAGTTGCACAAAAGGTTAAAGAAAATAGAAGAGTTAGATGCTAGTAAGTTAACTAGCAAGATTCTTAATGAAATAGCTGAGATTCAGAAGCAATGGATTAGTTACCATAGCCAAATGATACAGAGTGGTGTAACCGAACATTACTTTTTTACAGATGGAAAGTATGAGGAGGGTTTAGAGATGGCAGCCAGATTAATAGCCAAAGGAGAGTCAAGTAGGCAGGGCACTGTTGAGTCTGAGAGCAGTGAAGCAGATGCAACGATGTCAGAAAATGTTGAGGTCAGCATCGGGGAGTCGCGGGGAAACGCGACCTCTAGTAATGAGAATGCTAATGTTAGCCAATTTCAAGAAAAGGTCCGTCAGCTCCAGATATATCTGGACATGGTGAGCAAAGATTTACGTACGATAGACAATAGAACAGGCGAAATGTATATTAAGAAAATAAAATTCTTGTTCAAGAAGGTACAGATGTGCCAAGCTTATACAGGTGAACTTATACATAATGAAGCGCTTAAAGAGGTCATAGAAGAATTAGAATTCGATCTTCAGAATACCTTGGTAGCATTAGAAGAGAAAATAAATGATCAGAAAAATTTGAAAGTTGAGAATGTTGCCGTGAGAGGTGAACTACCAGTGTTGCCAAAAATACAAATACCCACATTTTCTGGAGAACCAAGAGAATGGGACTTGTTTGTAGAATTATTCACGGAACTGAAAAAAGAGAGGATTTAAGTCTTACGCTTAAATTCAACTATTTGAAATCCGCGTTAAAGGGCGAAGCCATGAGCATGGTAGCCCATCTATTGTCAGGTTCAACTGACAATTATAGTGCCGCTTGGGAATTATTAAAGAAGCGGTATGAAAATAATCGGAGGGTATTTTCCGAACAATTAAGTCGGATCGTTGATTTACCGATGATCAACAATGATTCCGCAAAAAGTGTTGAAGGAGTGATTGACATAGTTAATGAGTCAGTTTACTTAATTAAAATAAAAGCAAATTTGTCCGATGAAGTTGACGTAATATTCGCACAACTCCTACTAAGGAAATTTGACAGAGAGACTCTACAATTGTATGAGAGTCAGATTAGAAAAACAAGGCAACTTCAAATGCTATCTGATGTCATGGAATACTTGGAGCAAAGATATTGCTCGCTAAGTGCCATGAGGAAGGAAGAGAAAAAACCGCTACAAACTGTTTTAAATTATGCGGAAGTCGAAGATAAATGTCCGATTTGCAAAATTGCCGGGCACAAAGCATATAAATGCTATAAGTTTAAAGGATTGACACCTACTGAAAGGTATGAAACAGCCAAAAAAGTGCAGCTTTGCATAAGATGCTTGAACCATTCAAGCAACAAGGTTTGCACTAATGAGATGGTCTGTTCATTGTGCAGTAAGGAACACCATACCTTACTCCATTTTGAAGAAACACAGGAGAGAGTTAATACTTGTGTAACCGCACAACCAACACTGTTGGCCAAAGCTGTAATACAAGTAAAAAATGCAAATGGACGATATAAGACTCTAAGAGCCCTTATTGATTGTGGTTCACAGAGCACCATTTTGTCTGAAGAGGCCGCTCAAATATTAAAACTACCTAATATTAAACAGTATACAGAAATAAGTGGCGTGTCCTCAATAAAATCTAATAAATCAAAATATAAGGTAAAAATAGATGTAAAGACGAGAAATCCTTGGAAAGGACATCTAAAGGTTGAGGCAATTGTGTTGCCAAAGTTAATGAAAGCTCTTCCATTAAAAATAGCAAATGTGGATATGTCGAAATGGCAAACTTACGTGCTAGCTGATCCTACCTTTGATAAACCTGGTAGGATTGATATAATAATGGGAGTAAACGTATATACCCAAATCTTAAAAAGGGGAATTACAAAGATTGATGGCCTGTTAGGTCAAAATACTCAATTTGGTTGGATCGTCTCGGGATGCACCAAATCAAATCAGAATAAATCTGTAGTGGCAACAACAATAGATGTCACAGGTTTTGAACAACGTTGGGAGAGGAAAGATAAATTTAAAAATAAAAACAACACAAGAAATAAATTTATGGCCCCCGGCAGGACCTCACATTGGAGGTAAAGTGAAAATTGGGGAAGAAAAAGTATGTATCCCAGAGCCAGTACAAAATGAGAATATTCAGAAGGCAATGGGTCAATTAGATAATGATTATCTAAAAAATAATATCAAAATAGATTCCGGTAACAAATTGTCCGAAGCTATCGTACCAATAAGGCAGATATGGCAAAATAATTATAAAAGAACAACATTTAATAATAAACAGAATAACCACTCAAGTTTTAGCAGTCAGCGATATTTAAAAATGGTGGAGCGAAGATCACATTGGTACAATTCAAAAAGAAAAGATAGTTCTTTTTTAAATTCTCCAGCTTATAAAAAGGCTAGAAGTCAGCACAGTAATACACATCAGGAATGGGTAGATATCCCGAAACAGAAATCATTAGGTAATATATTAAATATTATAAAAACCAGTAGAAGCCAACTCAGTAATACATACGGGAGAATTGGTAAGAATAGGAAGTCAGTGACAATGGTAAAGGAACATCAGATTGATTAGGTTCATCGTCCATCATGTAGCTGGTCATGCTTCTTTAACAATAATTATCTTACTAATGATAGTTGAATAATAATTTGTATAAGACAGCTAACTATAAAAATAATAATAAAGTCCATAACGTCACATTTGGCGGCCCTTGGCAGAATGTTTAAGAATAAACATCGTGTTCATCTGAACTGGCTTCACCAAATCAGATGCACCAATGAAATATACAATTCGAAACATAAACCATACAACAAAAACATAAACCAAGAAGAAGTCGTAAAGATTCATATGACAATTATTGCCTAATACCAAACAAAACATGTATCCACACTCTGTGGAAAAACACTTAAGATGATAACAGCAGTGCGGTATCAAGTAACCAGCGCTGAGCATGAAATATAAATAATTTTCAACCCCCATTGCGTGGGGCATTAGAATAAGTATTTTTCAAACAACAATTGTTACCTCCTAGAGCCTAAGATAATCCTATATAAACTCCGTACTTTTGTAAATAAAATCAGTTCATATTTTGAATTCAACGAATGAAGACTGGGTTATTTTCTTTCTCTTCGGAATTCCCTATTCATAATAAAGATAAAGCTATGGGATAGATAAGGTAAGGTAAAAACAAAGAATTGCACATGAAAGCATTTACTAAAGAATAAAGATATCCAGAGCCTCGGCTAGCTAGTCAACATGGTATTCGGTACGATGCGGCGATCCTTGTCGCTTTTCTGCAACAAATACACTGCTAATCCCGGCCAGACTTGTGACGCCTCGTATGCCCGTACTCTGGAAATAGATAAGTAAATATTGTTCGCCATGGCGCAGATCGACATCGTCGGCAAAATCAATGCGCACCTTTTCCTGTTGATTGGCCTCTACTTGGCGACGCAAGCGCTGACGATTTCTATGATGATGGTCACCGCGACGATGCGGCCTTGGGTTATCGAAGTACTCATGTTCATTATTCGAATCTGACGAAGTGGGGGACTCGGCCTGATTGAAGTATTCATAGGCCAAATAGTCTGCCAAGCTAGCATAGTCCACCCGAAAACTTCCCATCCAATCGTTAGCACCCTCTTCAAATTCGGCCTGCTTGCGATACTCGACGGTGTTCTCGTCGCCAATGCGCCACACCGATATTGAAGCGAAGGTAACACCTGGTACTCGGCAATTGGGATAGAGTTTAATGGTAAAGTCACTTGTCACTGGCTTATGATCACTAATATTGTATGCCGGATGGGATTTGTATGAACACTGCTCGATGGCCAGCTGCATTTCTGGCTGCCGATTCGATGGCTGAACGGCATACATTATGCGATCCGTCCAGGCCGGCCGACGCTTCAAATCGTACTCGGAGGTCCCTTCCTTAAATTTGAATATGGGGGGAAACGCGGGAAGACGTTCGTGCATGACCTGGAATGCCTGTTGACTCTTCTCGCGCACCTGATAGAGCTGATCCCGATGAATCAAGTCCTCGTGCATGACAAAAGGCATAGTCGTGATCATAGAATTCTCGATAACGCTTCACATGATAATGATGATGCTCCAATATCTGTTTGTAATCCTCAATTCTCTCATCCAGCTGATGGTCATATGCAGCTAAAAGTGATTACGCGGGAGAGAAGCTGAGAACAGCACAAAGCAGAGAGAACAACAAAATCACTAGCACTGATGGTATGGTGGGGGCGATGAGGGGAGCAACTGCAGAAGCAATGACGAGAGAGAACAATAATAAAAAAAAAATTTAAATGCACCAAACACTAATCACGAAAATGAAAAATAAAAAAAAACTGTTTAATTTTGCGAAATTATGCAAATAAAATACAAGGGTGTCAAGCAAACGACACCAGCGAAAGCGAAAACAAACAAGCACAATTAAAAATTGACAGAAAACAATATATATTAATAAAAACTCAGGAGCTATGCAAAAACACGACCGTCACGTCAGAGAGCAGAAGCTTTATTACATAGTCAAAAGTAGGTACTAAATGCATATTACACAAAGGTACAAACTAAAAGGTAAAAGGCTTAAGTAACTGCCAGTAAAGGAATTTAATTGTTTTATCAATTGAAAATTTTATGAAGTGACAATTTTTTGAGGAACCACAACGGTTTCAAAAGTCTTCAGTGGCATAAAGAACAAAAAAATTTATCGTTTTCACATTACTCATCGCTTTCTTCATGTTTTAAATCAGACGCACAATGCTTACATAAAAGGAAGCTGACACGCATATCAGCGCACTGTAAATGCACTGGACGACTACATTCATTGAATTTAATTAGGATTGCGGCTGTCAAGTTCGGTGACAGAAGGTTTAGACAGATGAGACAAAAATCTACATCACGTCAGATGGTGGGTTCTCCTGTATCTTAGTGCGCTTAGCCGATGGTTTACATGGTGTTGCCTTGGTTCGCTTAGCTGATGGTTTGGCTTGTGTTGACGCGTAAAATTCAATGCAAATAAAATGAAACACTTACCTGATTTAAAAGAATTAACATGAATGTATCGCAATTCGAAAATAATATAAATCACTTTACGTCTGAATTTATTCCCAAATTCCTTGTAATGCTCACAGCTACTACACAAATGTATGCATTCCTTTTGTTTTCATCTCAAAAACTTCGTACTGTTAATAAACAAGACTTAGAATACTTAGATCAAAAAGATATAATTTCGGTCAAAAGTTAGATAGAGGTGCCCACAACCAGAGCATGCCCACAACCGGCACTCTTCCCCTACCAAATATACTATGGAATCTAGTAGAAGCCAACTTAGTAAACCATACGGCAGAGTTGAATAGAATAGGTAGTCAACTACAATCGTTAAAGGATGTTCATTTTAATTTACTAGGTTGAATTCTCCATCATGTAACTTATCTTTCTTCCTTAATATTAGTAATCTAACTGATTTTAATATTAATGTCGGATTTGTGCCCACAAGAATTATAAATGTTGTTCTTTTTTATTATTTTTTTTTTTTTTATTATATACGGTTTACTTATAATGTAAAATTAATAGTAAACTTAGCTTAGTGGCTGCAAAGACCTTATAACATGTTTATATAGAGGAAAAAAGAAAAGTTACAAATAAGTATGTATATATTTACAAAGTGAGGTAATATGTATGTATATAGTTAATTATAATTAAATAATTATTTAGATGAGTTCGTAAATGTTAGATGATTTTAAAAATTGAACGACTTTGGATATGTTTTCAAAGGTTGTGTTAAATATGGCTGAGAGTGGGTTGGAGAATGGGAAAAGCGATTTTCTAAGGTTTAAGGTGTTCGGACAATCTAGTAGGATGTGGTTAACAGAAGAAACAGAGTTACAATGTTGGCATAAGGCGGTAGTGGTGGAGTTGAGAAGGTAGGAATGGGTGATGTTTGTGTGTCCAAGGCGAAGTCTAGTAATTCTAACGAGATCTCGCCGAGACAATTGGCTGTAGGTAGCGTAGTTGGTTATATTGGTTTTTGTTGTGTTATTGGATTTGGAAAAGTTGTTTGTTTTTGAGAATAGTTTTAGTTTAGTGAGATTATTTACTTTTTTAATTTGTTTCAATAAGTCTGAGACATCATAGTTTTCTGTAAGTATAAGGGGGAGAGCGTTGGCGGTTTTGGCCGCCTCATCGGCTTTCTCATTTCCCAAAATCTGGCAATGACCAGGTATCCAGATTATTTTTAGTTTATTTGGGTGGCTTAAGAGAGTCTGTCTAATTTGGAAGGGATAGAAAGATAGATTGTGGGGGTTAGTTATAGCTTGGATAGATGAAAGTGAATCAGTACAGATGGGAGTTTGATGTGACAGGACTTTGGCTTAGTTGGTTGCGGAGAAGATTGCTATAATTTCAGCGGAAAAAATACTGCAATGATTTTGTAAAAGGTATTGTGTTGTAGAGTGGTTGTTGACAACACTGAACGATGTGTAGTTGTTATTTTTGGAACCGTCAGTGTAAATGAATCTATAATTCGGATATTTCAGTTGGATTTCTTTAAATAATTTACGGTATGTTTCGGGAGTTGTGGAAGATTTTGGTAGAGCATGAAGGGAGCAGTCTATGAATTGGTCGATATTTGCCCAGGGAGGAAACTTTTCCCGTGCAGGTTGTAGAGGTGTAGTCGGGAAATGAAGAGATTTGTTTAAAATTATAGCCCTTTGTAGCGCTGAGCATACCCTTGGTGGAGGTTTTTTAGATTTATTAATTTTATTAATATGAGTGGCAAGATGAGAGGGGTGAGATTGAAGAATGGGTTTGATAAGTTTGAAGTCACTAAAAGTTTTTCTGTTCTCGAAGGGAGATATTTTTGACTCAAATAAAAGGTTTTGCGTTGGAGTTGTTCTGAATGCTCCCAGGGCCATTCGAATGGCTGAATGGCATAATGATTTTAATTTATTTGTGTCGGATTGGGGGGCATTACCGTAGAGGTACATATATTCCATAGTCGATTTTGGACATTATTATGAGGTTAATGACATTTAGGACGGAGAGGGGGTGCAACGATATCTGCTATTGGACAGGCATTTAATAATGTTTAGCTTTTTTGAGAGGGAGGAAATTAGATATGATATGTGGTCGGACCATTTGTATCTGTTGTTGAAGACTATTCCGAGAATCTTTAATTTAACTGGGTTCCTCCAATTTGCAATCAATCCAACAGAGGATAATAAGCAAATACCATGACCATACATTGACATGTGAGAATATTTAAAAAGAAGTTTTGTGAGGAAAGAGTTATGTGAGGAAAGTAAAGAAAATCAGGTACGCTGAAGGGTCAGTCCTCATCTAGCTCCGGAAAACCCGGTCCGGCAGGTCCAATGTGTGCAGCCTCCTTAGACGGCGTGTGGCGGTGTTATTTTCCATTAAGTTGATGGCCAGTGGCCCCCGCAATTAAAAACAAACGTTTATGTCAAAAACTATTGCAGCTAGAGACACCGTATTTGGTATGTATATATGCTTAGTAAATGCGCACATTTTGTATGTATACAAATTTTGCCACGCCCCTTTCCGCCCCCGCAATTAAAAAAAAAACGTTTATCTCAAAAACTTTTATAGCTAGAGACACCATATTTGGTATGTATATTTGCTTAGTAAAGGCGCACATTTTTTATGTATAAAGATTTTGCCACGCCCCTTTCCGCCCCCGAAATTTGAAAAACTCGATTATCTCTCGTAATTTTTTACCTTGTGGAATCAAATTTGGCACTCTTAAATCAAACGGATTTAAATCTGCCAAATTATGCATATAAACGTTTTTCCATAAGCCCGGAGTTGGCCGTTGGCGGGTGGTGGCGCCAGGGTGCTCATATGCTTGAGTGAGTGAGATACTAAGATATGCTTGTAAAAAGCATGTGAACAGAATTTTTTTAACAAGGCAAATGCATTTGTTATTACATATTTTAAATATTTGTTTTACTGGTGTATGGTATACCTAAGTCGGCGAGACGACTTACTTCATTATTTTAATATTAATGTCGGATTTGTGCCCACAAGAATTATAAATGTTGTGATGAGCCAAATGGGTTTTTACAAACTTATGTATTGATTTAAATGGAATGTTCTAGCATCGTTTCGTCATTTACACACACGTCGTTCGTCGTTTTCTCTAGGCTCCTCGTTTTGAACTCTGCCTTGCCACCTCGTCGTGTCTGCTTTTCTTGCCACCTCGTTGATCAGCTGCTTTGGGAGTAGGTCTGGCCTTTCAGCGTTACCATACCATCCCAACAGATCGCCCATCCTTACTTGCATTTACCCCAAATGCGTCATCGTCGTCTACAAAGTTGTCATCATCGGCTTTTGAGTCATCTTCATTTTCGTCGTCTTCATCATTCTCATTCTCTTTTTGGAGTTATCTGTATCGTCGTTAGAGGTGTCATCATTAAATTCGTGGTTTTCAGCATCGTCGTCATCATCTTCGTAGCAGTCATTCTCTTTATCATCGTTGTAATCATCACTATCATTATTTTCGGAGTAGTCATCATCATTATCATCGTTGTAATCATCGTTATCATCATTGTTATTTATATTTTGAGGCGCTAGTTAATAACTTTATTTTGGATATTTTCTTAACAGTATGTTTTACAATGTTCTTATTGTCGGCGTGGTGTTTTTCAAGTGTGGCCGTATCTTGCTCAACTGAGAATACATTAAACTTAAAATACTAGATATACCGATCTTGTTTGAGGCATCTTACGTGGTAGTATGATTACTAATAAGCTACGACAATCATCTTCGGAGGAGTCATCATCATTATCATCATTGTCCTCTGTTTAATCCTTTCACAAGTTTTCTTAGTTATTAGCAATATCGTCATCATCGTCTACATGCGGGATCCATTTCTTCATATGTTCGGCTCAAGTAGACGTATTTTTGGACCATCTTCAAAGTTTGCATCATGGTGACATCATAAGAATTCTTTGATTTGACTTTAGCTACTCGTTAAGGACTTAAATACTTTGGCTTTAACTTCAGTCCACCTCCGAATTTAGTACGTTAGCTCAGGTCATCAACGGCAAGCTTGGATAAAACAGATATAATAATGGCATTTAGTCTTTCTACTTGCCCATTTGATCTAGGCAGTCCGGTAGTAACAGAGTGATGAAGGATATTCTCTGAAAGGCAATACTCCTTGAAGTCTTCTGATGTGAAAGCAGATCTTGTTTCTGTAATAATCTGGACTGGGGTTCCAAATGTAAGACTGTGTTTGCAATCCCGATATAACTTCCTGGGCGGATGTCGTCTTAGTCGTATATAACCAGCAGCCGTATGAATCCATCTATAATAGCAAGGATGTGTTTGTATCTTTTGTCAGTAGATTCAAGCGGACCCAATAAATCAATACGGAATTTTTGGAGTGGGTCTTCTTCCTTAGGCAATGGAATCTTTTTTCCTATTTGTTATTCCATGTTCTTGGTTCAAGCGTCTGATCTCTTCTGGAAACTCCTCTTCTTGGCAAGTTCGAATAAAAAACGGCTCCGGTTTCCATATCGCGGTTTATATCCAAAATGTTCCACAGTTGTTCTCCGCAAGGCCTCTTACATATGCCTTGAAAGAAGTTCAGAATTCGTCTGTATACCGCCCGTAGCTTTTCCAACGTTCCGAATCTTTCCGTATCAGGTGTGATGCAAGGCAAACTAGAGTTTCTTTTGCCATTCTCCTCGTGGTGCAAGATACTTTCACTCGTCTTGCTCGGGCTCTGCTCCATGATAGGCCATTCTGTCTCTTGTTCATACAAAAATCTCGGGAATACTCGGTCATGTCTGGCACCTTTGTCCATTTCGTGCCATCGTCTGCGAAGTTATGCTGGATAGGACTGATCGCCAAGATAATAGTCAGAGTCTTCCAGAATTTCTCGAACACACAATGCCACAATTTGATTGTATTTGCGGGCATCTAATCTAATCGGGCATAAAACGTTCTTTATATCCGTCCAGAAAATACGCTGAGATACTGTTGCTGTGAGGTCTGGTTCGATGAATTTTGCCAGCTGTTAACCTAAAACAGCAACCATCAGTTCCTTAAGTGGTATTGAGACTACCAAGGAACAGTACCCTGTTCCATCCACTTCTGCTCGCAAGTATACGTCCACACACGTGTGCTAACCTTCGGCATGCACCTTAGAATTCTCACTTCATTGATTTTGAGTATCACCTTCACCCAAATTTTCCAGTCTTCTTGGTCCTTTTCCTGAAGAGACTCATCCCAACCCGTTACTGCTCGCCAGAAGCTTCTGCGCTCTGACGTGACGGTCGTGTTTTTGCATAATTCCTGATTTTTTATTAATATATATTGTTTTCTCTCAATTGTTAATTGTGCTTGTTTGTTTTCGCTTTCGCTGGTGTCGTTTGCTTGACACCCTTGTGTTTTATTTGCATAATTTCGCAAAATTAAACAGTTTTTTTTTTATTTTTCATTTTTGTGATTAGTGTTTTGTGCACTTCAATTTTTTTTTTATTATTGTTCTCTCTCGTCATTGCTTCTGCAGTTGCTCCCCTGATCGTCACCACCATACCATCAGTGCTAGTGGTTTAGTTGTTCTCTCTGCTTTGTGCTTGTGCTCAGCTTCTCTCCCGCGTAATCACTTTTGTAAGGCCGCCTCTCAAAGCTCGTCTTATAACTGTTCTTGCACTCTCTCTTGTGCTGTGTGTACTCCAGCTGTCTCTTTGTTTTATTTGTAATTATTGATTTTTTATCGATAATTATCTTTGTGCTGTTTATTTAAATTTTTCTATATATTTTTTTGCCCTGTGTTTTCTGATCGTTTTGACGATCAGTATAGAGCAATATCTTTTTGGCTCTGCGATAATCTTATTCACTTAAAATGTGCTGGCCTCAACGGCCGCGACTACGACAAAGTTTCTGGTTTGTCTGTGTCTAAGCCTGAGCTTGGCTTAATGCGCTGGACTTGCCCATCTTGTGCCAGCCAGCAGCTTGATTTTAGTTGAATGTACAGGGATCTTCGTTTAAAGTTTCATTCTTTAAATAAAATGGCCATACAGCTGTCTAACGAGTGTGACTCTAGCATACATTTACTGTCGCAATTCAAGTTTGGTCCACCTTCTAAAGAAATGCCCAAGAAATGTACCCTTGAGTTGCCTCATAAGCAGTCGCCCGCACTCTCTATTACATCTCCCATTTTACTTTCGCCTACACTATCTTCTTGTCCCTTTTTATGATCTTCTTTTCAGATTGAAGTACCCAGTACACGCCCTGGTGTACCTC
Source organism: Drosophila paulistorum (assembly GCA_018152135.1). NCBI lineage: Eukaryota > Metazoa > Arthropoda > Insecta > Diptera > Drosophilidae > Drosophila > Drosophila paulistorum. The sequence goes on from JAECXG010000803.1 coordinate 10,488,443, forward strand.
AATCTATCCCTCACGGGAACTCTGATCAATTACAGGATAATGCTGGCTCTCAATCTTTTGCGGATCCCAATGCTCCTCCTCCTCCACTAACTATAGTGCCTCATCGTAAACAATTATTTATTTCTAGGCTTTCTCCAGATTATTCTGAGTCGTCTGTGGCAGCTTACATTGGTAATATATGCCCTGCTAAAGTTTTAATTCAAAAGTTTAAGTTTTCTAGGCCTCGCGAAATCTCTTCGTTTAAAATTACAGTACCAAATGCGTATTTCTCAGCTATGGTTGACCCTAACTTTTGGCCAGAGTTCCTAGTTGTACACGAGTTTGCAGCCAATAGGCGCTCCCGTCCTTTGCCTGTCCACCTTCCTAATGTATCTCCTGCTTCAAAAAACTAATAACATCTAGTCTTTGCATTCATTATCAAAATATAAGAGGACTTCTTACCAAGCTCTCGAAACTATTCTGTGATAGCCAAACCTTTTCGGCTGACATATTAGCATTCTCTGAAACTTGGCTTAACTCCTCTGTTTTGGATAATTAAATTCTTTCTAATAACTTTATTTCTTATAGGCTTGATCGTGTTGGTCGTCGGAGCGGTGGAGTACTCATTGCTGTCAACTCGAATCTGTGTTCAAGTGTTGTGCCGATTTATCTCCCCTTAAGTCTTGAGTTTATTTGCGTCGAAGTTACATGTTCTAACTTTAGCTTATATATTTCTTTTTCATATATTTCTCCAGCTTCTGATATCATGATCTAGATACACCATGCTGATGCTTTGCGATCTATTTTTAGTCGTCTTAAAGATCGTGATTTTCTTATAGTATAAGGTGATTTAACTTGCCTAATATATCTTGGCTTGTTAATGATAATCTATCTTTCTTAATTCCTTCATCTCAACATGTTCTTCTTGATAGCCTACTTGAATGTCCGCTATGTCAGTTGAATTCTTTTCTTAACTCTTCTAAAAGAATCCTCGATCTCGTTTTTGTCTCGGATCCCACTGTTAGTGCTGTATCACAAACACAGCCCCTAGTGAAGCCTAAAGATCCTTACACCCTACCATTGAAGTTACAATTTCTTACAATTCCGTTAATAATTCATTTAATAACATCTCAAATTCTCGTCGTAGATGTTTTCGTAAAACAAATTTTAATTTTATATCTTTAACCTTGTTTTCTCTTTTGATTGGTCATTTCTATTTGAGTGCTGTGATATAGATTGTGCAGTGAATTTTTTCTACTCTGCTCTTAATTCTCTAATTGATAAATGCGTTCCTTATGTGAATGTATCTCTCTAATCTCCGTAACATTAAATCGAGATATTTTAAAAGATTTAAAAAAATTGGTTCACGACTTGACTATGCAAATTATTGTGTAGCCAAATCTCAATTTTGTCTTTTAAATACTCAATGCTACAATAATTATATCGTTCGCTGTAAGGTTGAATTTTATAATAACCCCAAAAGGTTTTACAACTTTGTTAATTCCAAAAGACGCTCTAATTTACTACCTTCCACCTTCAGACTTAATGACTAGGCTAATAATGATTCAGATATTGCAGATTTGTTTGCTAAATTCTTTCAGTCGACTTATTCTACTACTGCTTCGGATCCCACACCTTATCCCTTCTCAATTCCACATTTAAATTGTATGTTTTTTCCTAGTATTACCGAAGACTGTATTATCTCTAGTTTGTCATCTATGACGTCTTCCTTCGTACCCGGGCCTGATAATATATATAATATACCTAGTTGCATCCTTAAAATGTGTTCGATTTCCCTATCTAAGCCTTTATCTCGGTTAGTCTTTATATCGAGTGAGACGTGTAGCTTTCCTGATATTTGGAAGGAGTCTTTTATTATTCCGCTTTTTAAAAAGGGTAGCAAATCGGATATTTCTAACTACCGTGGCATTGCCAAACTTTCGGCAATACCTAAGCTGTTTGAGAAAATTATTACGTCTTCCCTTCAACACCTATCCAGATCCACTATTTCTCCTTGTCAGCATGGCTTCATGAAAGGTCGTTCGTCGCTTACCAACCTTTTAGAATTGACTACCCTTGTACACCATGGCTTCCGTAAAAATTGTCAAACTGATTATTTATACTGACTATAGTAAGGCTTTCGATACGGTTGATGATTCTATGCTTCTCATGAAACTTAACATCATGGGTTTTTCCCCGAAACTATTGGCTTGGTTAAAGTCGTATCTTATTGGCAGAACCCAAAAGGTGTCTTTTCGTTCCTCGATTTTTAAAACTGTTCGAGTTACGTCAGGTGTCCCCCAGGGCAGTCATCTGGGCCGACTGTTATTTACCTTGTTTATAAATGATTTGCTTTTGGCCTTGGCTCATTCACGCGGGCTCATGTTTGCGGATGACCTCAAGATTTGTTGTTCATATAATGATCCTTCTTTCCAACAGTACTTGCAATCAGATTTCGATGCGTTCTGTGATTGGTGTCACGTTAATAATTTACACCTTAATGCCTCTAAGTGCTCTTTTATGACTTTCAGTCGTTTGTCGCCGTTCCTAGCACATTACTCTATTAAGTCTGCTCTTTTAGATTGTGTACCATCATTCAAAGACTTAGGCATTATGTTTGACCCAAAACTTTCATTTAATGTTCATATATCTTCAATTGTCAATAGAGCATGCAGTCTTCTTGGCTTCATTAAACGTTGGGCCAAAGAATTTGATGATCCATATGTAACAAAGGTTTTATACACTTCGTTAGTTCGCCCTACTCTAGAATATTGCTCGCCAGTGTGGAACCCTCAATATGATGTTCACCAGCGTAGTATTGAATCGGTACAGAAGCAATTCCTTAAATTCGCGTTACGCGGTCTTAATTGGGATCCGAGTCTTCGCCTACCTTCTTATTCTGACAGACTTCTTCTGATTAATCTTCCTTCACTTTACAACCGTAGGCTCGTATTTTGCATTCTCTTTCTCCATAAACTAGTCAACGGTGAAGTCATTTCTACCAATTTACTAGATACGCTATATTTTTGTGTTCCCTCACGTCGGACCAGAAACTTTTTTCCTCTTCACCTTAGTAGATATCTGACTAACTATTCTCTTCACGAACCTTTTTGTGTTCTTTGCCAATCTTTTAACAACCTTTCTCACCTTATTTCTCCTCATCTATCTGTCACTTCTCTTCTATACTTTTTAATTATCTACAGCGAAACCACTGAAAATATTCTGCACTTGGATTGACTGCAACTCATCCCTGACCACATAGGCTGTGAATCGGGAAATTGCTGGCACCTTGTTGCAAATAAAACACCTCCACCGGGTCGGGTATGTTTAGTTGTGCATAAAGCTAAGGTACCTTCGTATATTAATTATTATCTGTATTTTAGCTTAAGCTTTTTCGTCGACTGCTGATTTAGTTGATGTAAATAAATAAATAAATAATTAAACAGATATTCTGCAAATGCCACATTCCTAAAACCTTATCTTGCGTTTCTTCTAGAACTCCCACCACCCTAGGCACGTCTTCTTCCTGAATCTTGGACGCTCTCATTACGCTCGCTGAATTCAAGGTCTAGCACCTCATGTTGAATAAACCTTCCAAGTGAATTTTCTGCACCTCTAATGTCAACTCCGACATTTCGTCTTCGGTGGCGTCTGTCTGTCGACTCGAGCCAGTCGTCGACAAACGTGTTTCTGAAAATGCCTGCAACAGCTATTGCAGACTCATTCTGAACCGCTCTGCGTTGCGATTTTTTATGTAATTATCTAAGGCCGGCGTGCAGAAAACCCCGAATGTCATAAACTGCATCCTTATCCGGGTTTCCGCTGCGCCATAGAAACTTCTGAGCCGTCTGGTCCTCTGGGCGTACTTTTACTTGGTGAAATATCTCACTTATGTCACCAGCCCCTGCTACTGGTCGCTCCCGAAAACGTATTAACACGCCAACTAGAGTTGCCAGTATGTCCGGGCCCTTTAGCAAGACGTCGTTCAATGACGTACCTTCGACTTTGGAAGCTGCATCTCAGACAAGTCTTGTCTTATTCTTGTTTGGGTTAGTTACTGTAAATATAGGAAGAAACCATGAACTTTTACCATTATTTAGCTCACTTTCTGTTAATCTTCTGCTTTTTCTTCATAGCTTTGCATCATGTCCAACATAAAGCTTCTAAGGTTGACGTCCTTTGCCATTTTCGCTTCTAAACACTGAAGACGCCTCATGGCCATTGAGTATGAATCTGGTAGCTCTATTTTGTCGAAGCTCGGACAATAACTTGTGGTCGTCTCTTTAATCTGCAAAGCGCTCTCGTCAACTTTCGACCTTAATGGCTTGCTTGGCACACGTGTTGCCGAAGACTAATGGACGAACTGGTTTATCATTTATGTAGTCCGATGTCTCGTAGATCAACGAGTGGTGTATCTGCCTGTACCCATCGGCGCCACAACTTCTTTTACTTTTGCAATTCCGTATCATGTGTTGATCAAAACAACAATATCAGAACCACTTTTGCCACACGAACTCCTTTCTCCGAGGACACAACCGGATGCGTACTTCATGCGTTTGCTATTCCGGACTAGATCCACTTTGCAATTCGTTGTGCAGAAAAATTCGCTCTTTGGTTCTCTTCGCTCCATCCTTAGCTGGAACATACGGCGTAACAATTGAGGCACACATTGCAATGTTAGACAACCAATTGTCAAAAAAAGACAAGCTAACGGCACATCGGATTAGAGTCATTCGGTGTCTTCCCCAATCCAGTTTCAAGTCTCCAGTCTCCGATCTAGTAACGCTGGATCGTGTAGATACTCTTTAAGCCCAATTGCGACCAGTGTCGCGCAATAGTTTTGCACCGCCAAGGTGCATAACCGAATAACCGAATCCAAATTATTTGAGGGTGCCGCTGGGTCTTATCTTAGTTTCCTTTATAGGCTCGAATGAATAATCTCCGGTCTTCCGTATAACATCCGTACGTACGTTTTGCATATGGCACCGTCTCACATCAACTTTCCTTGAACGGCATCCCAAGCCGCTCTTTTGGATAAGAATTTTTTGGATTGACGTAGCTGGCAGTTGGCTTCCAGGACCATTCTGTATTCCAGCCGCGTTACTTATTTGTTCTTTGGTCAATAAACCATTGTGAAGGTTGCCCAGAAACGGTAGATTCATTCTTTGAGTAGTCGATTGCGCCAACGCAGGTGCGGATCACGGGCTAGATCAATTTTACAGGGCCGTTTAATTGGCGTGCCGTTTCCCGCGTAACTCTCGAACATTCCATTAACAATCGGTTGTTGCATTGACAAACCGCGGTCTCTTGATGGCGTTGACATCGATGGTCTATCAGCTTCTCTGTCACTTGAGACCGCTCCATTCTCACTCGCCTCAGAGCTGTGTTCTTGACTCTCAGCGCTAGGATGAACTGGTACTCCATCAATATTGCTCATTACGTATGTTGCATAACAGTGAGGTTAGTTATCTCCCTCTCTTTTCCTCTCTCAGCGAGACGACATATAATTGTCTGTCGCTGTCGCGCTCACAAAAGAAGCTTGTGGAAGACTCCGTACCTATGCACGTGGTTCAGAAATATTCAGACTCTGCTAATATTTCTGGAGCCAAAAAAATAAATATATCGGGATGGAGAAATAAATATTTCTGGATGTAGAAAATGTTCAGGTTGTTGACGTGGGCTAGCTCCGATATTGATTGCTTAATAAACCATGTAAAAGAACATGTAAAAGTATTATGGCTAAGGGTTGCAAAGATAGACCTTGACACACACGTAATAAAGGCCGTGTTATCCGTATTTCAGAATTTATGACTACTACCTACGTAAGCCAGTAGCTTACTGAACGACTACAGAAATCCAAGTATATCTGCTTGAACAACTACTCAACGGTCAACTGCTTCTCGACGATTGGCCAAATTAAATTAAACGACGCCCAGACAAGGTATATCATGTACCATTACCAACTTTTATTTTAAATTTGTTCAACAAAATTTTTATACCATACACCCATAGGGTGAAATGGTATATTAAAGTCGCCAAAATGTATGTAACAGGCAGAAGGAAGCTTTTCCGATCCCATAAAGTATATATATTCTTGATCAGTATTAACAGCCGAGTCGATATAGCCATGTCCGTCTGTCCGTCCGTCCGTCCGTCCGTCCGTCCGTCCGTCCGTCTGTCCGTCCGTATGAACGCCTAGATCTCAGAGACTATAAGAGATAGAGCCACCAAATCTGGTATGTAGGCTCATGTAGTATGTAGAGTGATCGAGTTTATTTCAAAATTTTGCCACGCCCCTTTCCGCCCCCGCAATTCAAAAAAAACGTTTATCTCAAAAACTATTGCAGCTAGAGACACCATATTTGGTATGTATATTTGCTTAGTAAATGCGCTCATTTTGTAATTATAAAGAGTTTGCCACGCCCCTTTCCGCCCCCGCAATTCAAAAAAAACGTTTATTTCAAAAACTATTGTAGCTAGAGACACCGTATTTGGTATGTATATTTGCTTAGTAAATGGGCACATTTTGTATGTATAAAGATTTTGCCACGCCCTTTTCCGCCCCGGCAATTTGAAAAACTCGATTATCTCCCGTAATTTTCTACCTTGTGGAATCAAATTTGGCACACTTGAATTTGATACTAATACCCAGCAAAATACCAAATTTGATCAAAATCGGACAAAAAATAGCCAAGTTATGCATATAAACGTTTTTCCATAAGGCCGGAGTTGGCCGTTGGCGGGTGGTGGCGCTAGGGTGCTCATATGCATGAGTGAGCGAGATACTAAGATATGCTTGTAAAAAGCATGTACACAGAACTTTTTTAAATTAGGCAAATGCATTTGTTATTACAAATTTGAAATATTTGTTTTGCTGGTGTATGGCATACCTAAGTCGGCGAGACGACTTACTTACTTCATTTTACATATTAACACTCAGTACCTTAACATGAAAAAGATTAAGCACCTATGTAACTTAAATCTCTAGAACTTTCATGCAGCTGCTGCAGCAACAATTCTTGGTACAACTGGTCCAGTCGAATAAAATATTGTTTATCAAAATGGGACAAACATGAACACAAAGTCGAACCTCGCAGTTAGGCCGGCTCCAAGTCAATCTTCAAAAAGAAGATTATTGCAAAGGCAACCCCAAAAGTTGAGCAGGTTGTCTGTATATCTGTTTTAAAAACCACCAAGCAGACTTTGGTAATGAATTCCAAAATTGCAATAGCCTTACCATGTCTTCAACGATAAAACTAGTTGGCAGTTGCAACTAAATGAAGCGAAAAAGAAAAGAAGTCCAACTTTTTGTGCATTCCCTTAAGCGCTATGAATAATGAGTATAAAAGATTCGCCTATAAAACCCGTTTATCACCGATCCTTTTTATGGGAGCAATATGATAAAGTCAGCCGATCTTAATCAAATTTATTAAGACATTAGCAGGAAATTATGATGTCTTTCGACCGATCGTTGACCTGTGATGGGGGCCATATGTATAGTTACCCGATCTGGATCAAATTTATCACAATCATTATTAGCAATATTATATAGTTATCCGATACGTTTGAATTTGAGATAATTTTGTCAATTCGCCGGTTGTGTTTGTCGCAATGATATGGCCAAAAGAGGAGTAGAGTTTATGCAGGAACACAGCAGAGATCTAACAAACAACTAAGAGATTGATTGCTTAACAAACCATGTAAAAGAACATTTCAAAGTATTATTGCTATGGGATGCAAGGATAGATCTTGACACACACGTAGTAAAGGCCGTGTTATCCGTATTTCAGTTCTTTGGACCAGCAATACTCAAAACACCCGTACTACACAAAATAATACAAAGTCCCTAGAGCACGAATATTACACAATTACATAATAAAAGAATTTAACTAGAAGGATAGAGGAAGAGATTATATTAGTGTCACACGAATAGGGAAGCTATGAGGATGGTATTATAGCTTCGCGTCTAAACCCTCCCAACCAATAATTTTCCTGTCGCAATATTCTGTAAAATCCCAACCATAATTCACCTCACCGCTCACATTTCGCTACAAGGAAGATCACAAAACTTTTACTCAAACATTATAAATGATATTTATTCACTAGGGTTACGGAATACCAAAATACAATACTTTGGAAACATAATCCGAATTAAACAAACTAAAATGAAGGTTCTTATAATAAACGGTAATCCAATTAAATAATTGGATCATTTCGGGCATCCAATAGCCAAATTAGGGATAATATGTTTTGTTTTGATGAATCTTAATTGTAAGGTGGATATATATAAACTTATCGGTAATCAAAATAAAAAGGTCAAATGAAATTTTGAAGTCTCCAATTAAAATTATTTAAATTATAAACGTAGACTCGCTCACACAGTCAAAGGCGATTTACTTTAACTTTATCAAGTTTCTTTTAACGTTATTAAACTAGAGAGAGCTTTTTTTATCTTATTCGCGGATTATTTGACGCAGAACTTTCTTTCTTTTTGGAAATAAAAACAGGGAAATGCCAGAAAGAATATAATTTATGCTTCAGAACTTAAAACTTACCCATCCGTACGGTCCGTCGAAGGCCATCGTCGTCCTCTGGATGATGCTTAGGAATAAAATGTTAAGTTAAATCAAGCGTTTGGCATTCCTATGCAATATAGGCCATCTGATGGACTCATAATTCGTACTGATGAAACTTTCTCTGCCCGTATCCGATTCGGTCGGCTATTCCAATCGATTAGACTTTGTCGTATTATCTCTATAGCCCTTCACGGTGTCCAGATTTGAACCACGTTGTTTCAAAAATTATCCCTTGCGTTTATTCGGAATTCAATTATGAAATTCCTGGCTCAGGTTTCCACAATACAAATTAATAGCTAATAGCTTAATAGTAGCTAAGTTTCCAAAAGAACTTATTAAAAACTTCCAAAAACTTGAATATCCAAAAAAAAAAATAACTTACGATAACAAGATTCACAAAACTCCACAATAATTGTTATTCCAAATGCTCCGGATTAGTATTTAATTAATTATTCGGCTTGATGGCCGAGAAAATTTCAGATTTAAATTTTTATATTTTTTTTTTTTGGAGGAGCGGCGTGGTTTTGCCGTCTAGCCAAGTCGGAAGTTCGTCAGAAAAGAGTGTGACCAATGCATGGGATCACGCATAATGCCTCCTCGGTAGGGTTGCACTAGTAGAGCTATCGAACTTCTAAGCTCAGCTGATTATTTTGATCGACACAATTACCCACTACGTACGGAATTACAAGCTAACGCCCTAAAATTTAATGAAGTAAGTAAGTCGTCTCGCCGACTTAGGTATACCATACACCAGTAAAACAAATATTTCAAATTTCTAATAACAAATGCATTTGCCTATTTCAAAAAAATTCTGTTCACATGCTTTTTACATGCATATCTTAGTATCTCACTCACTCATGCAAATGAGCACCCTAGCGCCCCACCCGGCAACGGCCAACTCCGGCCTTATGGAAAAACGTTTATATGCATAACTTGGCTATTTTTTGTCCGATTTTGATCAAATTTGGTATTTTGCTGGGTATTAGTATCAAATTCAAGTGTGCCAAATTTGATTCCACAAGGTAAAAAATTACGAGAGATAATCGAGTTTTTCAAATTTCGGGGGCGGAAAGGGGCGTGGCAAAATCTTTATACATAAAAAATGTGCGCCTTTACTAAGCAAATATACATACCAAATATGGTGTCTCTAGCTATACAAGTTTTTTGAGATAAACGTTTTTTTTGAATTGCGGGGGCGGAAAGGGGCGTGGCAAAAATTTGAAACAAACTTGATCACTCTACATACTACACGAGCCTACATTCCAAATTTGGTGACTCTATCACTTATAGTTTCCGAGATCTAGGCGTTCATACGGACGGACGGACGGACAGACGGACGGACAGACGGACATGGCTAGATCGACTCGGCTGTTGATACTGATCAAGAATATATATACTTTATGGGGTCGGAAAAGCTTCCTTCTGCCTGTTACATACATTTTGGCGACTTTAATATACCATTTCACCCTATGGGTGTATGGTATAAAAACCGAATATATTCGTTGAACCTAATTGTTCCCATACTCTATCACGGAAATGATTGGTTTATGGTAACTGAAATATGAAATGTATGTTTGTGATTGGATGTGGGTTAGAAAACTGAAAAAACAGCATCTATGGTTGTGTTATATCTTGTTGTAGATTCCGCAGGATTACTGCTCATTGTTAAATTTAATTCTTCGAAAAGAAAAGTTTTCAGCGGCGCAGACTTTTCATCTGCAAAATTGACATTGAAGTCTCCAGCCAAAATCAGTGGGAGTTTATGAAAATTTTGTCCAAGTAGACGAGAACCTTCCTCAGTATACTCCAGAAGTGTTCGGTGGATGAACAAAATTATGTAAAGGACTACTATAACTAGTTCAGTACCGTCCTCCATCCTGCATGTGGCGGCACAAATGCCCCGTTTATAGTTTAATAAACGATACTCCTTTATCAAGTCGAACTATAACTCGCAGCACCGAGGAAATAGGCCAATACTTATACTCAGAAACTAAAAGACGAATAGAGGACTGTGCCTTCTTTTCAATTTGTTTGGATGAAAGCATAGATATTAGAAATATTAGTCAAATGGTTATTTGTGTTAGGACTATTGATTACGACTTTAAAATTTGCGATGAATTTCTAAACTTACATTCTTTTCACAGTCATGTAAATGGAAAAAGTACGTTTGATGCCTTTGAGAAGCATGTACTTTCATTCCAATTATCATATAAAATGTCCTCAATTTGCACTGATGGTGCCGCCACCATGAAAGGAAAAAATGAAGGATTTCTTGGCCATGTCAATAGAAAAATAGCATTAAATAGCATCCTTTCTCTCAGAATTCGGCGCTGAGTACGAGGATCTTTGCCTTTTTACTGATGTTAGGTGGCTGAGCCGAGGCCAAAGTTTAGACAGACTATACAGTCTTCGTAATGAAGTTATTTCTTTCTTAGAAAGCGAAAATTTAGAAAAAGATAAAGATTTGTTAGCTTCTCTAAAAAATCCATTATTTATTTTAGACTTGGCGTTAGCAACTTACGCACACAAGCAAGCGCACACATACAACTACATCTTTTTAGTGCTCTCTTTGTGCCTGGCCCTGATTTAGAACAGGGCCCGGCACTCATATCCCCCGGGGGACGAACACGTTCGGCACCTCGTATGCGTGTAACCGAACGGCTGCCGAAGTCCTCACACAAAAAAATCAAGAGCATGAGGGTGGATTTAGTTTTCTTCAGCATTTTGATGCAAGCAGATCTATGTCGCTTTGTTGAGAGAACACACATGAAAAAATTGATCGCTGCTTTGCTTTTGCTATCTTTTTCCTGCATCAGATTATCGGCTCCGCTTGTTTTTTTGATTTGAGACAGAATTTGACGAATTAGCTTTTTTTGCAGTGTAAGGTAGCATACGCACACAAGCAAGTGCACACATACAACTACATTTTTTTAGCGCTCTCTTTGTGCCGGGCCCTGATTTAGAATCTAAATTTTAGATAGACTATTCCAGTGTGTGTGCACTTGCTTGTGTGCGTATGTTGCTTAAAAAGTGTAGTTGTATGTGTGCACTTGCTTGTGTGCGTATGTTGCTTTACACTGCAAAAAATGAAAATTCATCAAATTCTATATCAAATCAAGAAAACGAACGCAGCCGATAATCTGATGCAAGAAAAAGATAGAAAAACAAAGCAGCGATCAATTTTCTCATGTGTGTTCTCTCTCGAAATGCTGAGAGAAACTAAATCCACCCTCATGCTTTTGATTTTTTTGTGTGAGGAGTTCGGCAGCCGTTCGGCTTACACGCAGAGGTGCCGAACGTGTTCGGCTGACGCGCTGCAGATCTGACGTTTTTTAAAAAAAATTTCCTACCGCAACGCGCCTAAGAGAGCTTCGCTCTAATAACAGTTTCCTAATCTCTTTCGAACTTGAGACTTTAACCACAACAAGTTTAATTTGGTACTAACACATTTTTGAAAATTGCTCTGTCCAAAATTACGTCTAAAAACTTCTTGCCTTTGGTATATTTTTCTTGAGTAAATTATGGCGTAGCGCTAACTGATCGTCCTTTCGCAATACGTTATTCGATTCATTCAGCATATTATTCTTTGTGAGAAGAGTGTATTGGGAACCATGTGTGGCCATGTCAATGCCAAACAAAGCATAGAAAGGGTGGCATCCTATACTCTGATGATACGAATTCCTTAGTGCACAACTTATAGCATTCACGCTGGTCCTCTTTGGGATAGGCGCGTATGGCTGCAATTATGGATCTGTTTACCCTCTCCGAGGCATTCGACTGTGGGGAATAAACTGCTGTATATATATGTTTTATACCTAACGGGTATATGATCCGTTGTCGCTAACCAATATCTCGGGAACTCCGTATCTAAAGAATATATTATCCTGCAGGTACTCTTGAATCACATTGCTCTTAAATATTTTAAGTGGTTGAAGCCAATGATACTTAGATAAATGATCAACCACTATAAGTAGTCCGATGTGACCACGTTTGCTTCTCGGATATGGTCCCAAAAGATCAATATATAATCGCTGAAAAGGTCTCTCTGCTACTGCGGGCTTACCCATTGGTGGCTTTAAGATTTGGTTAGGTGCTTTCGTTGACTTGCACGTCTCACAATTTCGTATAAAATCACGCATTTGTACCACCATGCCTGGCCAAAAGAAAGTCCGACGTATGAGCTCCAAAGCCTTAGCCATTCCGCCATGTGTAGATATTGTAGCTTCATGAGCTCTTTTGATGACTTCTTTTGATAAGCTTTGTGGAATCCATAATTTCCAAATATTGACTTGGCAGTACTCTGTTCCATCATCATGCTCAAATCCAGGTATCTGTCCTCTTCTTTTTGAATTCTCTCTCTTAGTTGTTGATACTCCTCGTCATTGAAACTAGGAGAGTTCAAATCGGCGAAGTTCTTCCAAAGCACACAAATCATCCGAAAACAGTCTGGACAATGCGTCGCGTACTACATTATCTTGACCTCGTCGGTGACTTACTTCAAACTTGTAACCTTGTAGCTTCATGGCCCATCTCGCGAGTCTTCCTTTTAGATCTGATTGTCACATCAACCAAACTAAACTGGCGAGGTCGGTTATGACTTCGAATTTCTGTAGTTCCAGATAGCAGCGAAACTTTTCAATTGCTTCCAAAGCAGCCAAACACTCGCGTTCTGTTACGCTATAGTTTCGTTGAGCAGTTGTTAATTTCTTCGACATAAACGTTACGGGTTTCTCAGCTCCTTCTTCGTCCAATTGTACCAGCGTTGCGCCAATGCCGTAGTTGCTTGCGTCACAATGCACGAAGAATTTCTTATTGAAGTCCGGATTGATTAAGATCGGGGCCGACGTAAGCTTCTCCTTAAGTTTATTGAAGGCAACTTGAGCTTCCTGTGTCTATAGAAATTTCTTTTTCTTAGTTAGCAATTGGGTTATTGGAAATGTAATATCAGAAAAATTATCAATGAATCTACGATACTAACCAACAACACCCAAGAAACCTCTGGTGTGCTTTATCGTTTTCGGAATTGGCCAATTCTTTATTGCTTCTATTTTGGAAGGGTCTGTTGAAATTCCTCCTATATATAACCCAGATATGGCACTTCAGTAACACAAAACTATGTCTTTTCTGTATTTAAAGTTAGGTTTGCCTTTCTAAATTGCTGAGACGTACGAATGAGAATTTCCAAATGAGTATCGAAATCTTTTGATACCACGCAAAGATCGTCTAAGTATCCGAATACACAATATTTCAGATCTGCTTCGATTAGATCGTCTATCAAACGCGCCATGGTTTGCGAAGCGTTGCATAATCCGAATGGCATCGTGAATTTGTACGGCTGGGTATCGTGAAAGCTGTTATGGGTTTGGATTTATCTGAAAGGGCAATTTGCCAGTAGGCATCTTTTACATCGATTTTTGTTATAAAACTAGCCGTTGGCAGTCGCGCGAAAATTTCATCTATGCTTTGCAGCGGATATGCGTCCTTTTTGGTGACTTCATTTATTTTTCTTGCGTCCAAATATAATCGCACTTTTCCTGGTTTTATAACCATACGCATAGGAGAACTCCAGGGACTATTAGTTCTCTCGATCACTCCCACTTCCAACATTCGGTCGATTTCTTTATACATCAACTTTTCAACCGCTGGCGACACAGGATAGAAGCGTTTTTTGATTGGAGTTGCTTTTTTGATCTCTATGTCATGAACAATAAGTGAAGTTCGGCCTAATCCCTGCTGTTTAAAATCCGGAAACAATCGAATAACATCATTTAATCTTTTTTCTTGCTCTGGGGTCAATAAACATTTATTTTCATCATCAACAGAATGAATATTTTTATCTAATGAGGGAGTCTGAAAATGAGATGAAAATTCTGGACACAACTCAAAAGATTTCCAAAAGTCGTTTTGCTAATGACGGGATAATAAAAAGAGAAAAAGAGGTTTTCGCTTGCTCTCATATTGCACCTTTGTTCTTATTATTCCGGTAACTGGATGTCTTTTTCCATCTGCTATGGCTACACTTAAAGCAATAGTTGAAAATCCGGGATATTTCGTACAGTCTTTTGTTGCTAAATCTGATCCGATACAACTGATAATGGCTCCAGTATCCAATAGACCGAGCTCAAAAAATTCCAGAAACCTTACTGGCGTGTAAAAACGGCCATCTGCAGCTGCGTTAATCGTAGACGCTATTATGAGTTTTTGGGCATCTTTTACATTCTTCCAAAAGCGACGCAGACGTTCGCAAGAGCGACTTCTAAGGCACTGGCAAGTTGTAACCTCCTGTGAAAAGATTTTATCTCGAATCGCTAAATAGTTTTGCAGCTGTTGATGATATGGTATTCTGGGATACGGCTGAATTTTATTCGTATTGGTATTATCTGTCGAATCCGGTGTTTTGTTGTTTGTCGCTGTATTATTATTGACATCTTATTATTGACATCCACTCGATTGCGACGGAATGATGGGCCCTGATTGGAATTTTTCGAACGGGATAGGCATACATCACATTGTGGTTTGTAGACATTTTTCTTTCCACATCCGTAGCAGAAAATGCGCCGCTCTTTTTAGCACATGTCCCATCTGTGTCCTTCGATGTCACAATTCCAATAAATGTATTTCTTTTCCTTGGCGTGAATTGCATTTAACTTCGGTTGAATATCTTCTTCCTCGGGATTTACGTCTGTCTCTTCAAGTAAAGCGATATTCTTCCTAGCATTCGTATATTTCGCAATGCGTTTTCCTGATTCTTCACGGAGAAATTGCTCTCGGCGGTGCACCAACTGGCGAAGTTTAGATACCGATTCAATTGGAACGTATAATAAAGCTTCTCGTACTTCTGAAAACAAGTTTCTTTGTAGCTGATGTACAAGTCGTTTTTCCTCCATAGGTATTACCAATCTCGATACCAAAGTCATTACGTCTTCATAGTAAACATCAAATGCTTCAACATTCCTCTGTTTTCGGTTTCGTATTTCTACAAGAATCAAATCATCGTCCTTGAAATCATCGTATTCTTGATTTAAATCCATACAAAACTCTTCCCAAATAACTTCGTCGTGTTCTTTTCGATAGCGCCAATACCACTCCTCGGCTCTTCCGATTAACAGTAGATGCAAATTTCTCCATACCGGTGTAAAATTACTCTGAAAATTGTCTACCGTTAATGCTCTTATTCTGTATAGAAACTCTGATACTGTAGGACCTTTAGGATCCCAGCTTTGTAATAATTGGGCGGCATTTCCAGGATTGATGTAATGGTGTGATATTGAATCTGATCTTAGAGGGAGAATTGAACTAATTGATAATTCAATTTCAGAAAATTTATATATGAAGGGATAGAGAAATCTTGTCGTCCTAGACCTAATTATTTATCAAATCCAAACCGAAAAGACTAATTTCAACCAATATTATAAGCAGAACTCACTTTGTTTCATCGGTCAGAATTGCCAAATCTCTGCAGTTCCAGGTGAATAAGTAGTCAATTCATTGATATCCGCTGAAATATTTGTTCTATTGTAATTAAAAGAAATGGATGAATCAATAAACTACAATGCCAACGCCGACATCACAAGCCTATTATGCTTTACTGGTCGTAAAATCGAAACAATCAAATTTACGAATTCCAAGAAAAACACAGCCTATTATATACGTCTGTTATTGCATTGTAGAGTTTGTATATGTTTCTGAGTATATTCACCGGTTTATGCTTAAGCGCCTCATCACTGGTCAGAACTCGGCTTCTCCAAATATCTGCATTCCTAATGAAATAAGTCACTCAAACAGATATTAGTGAACACCAAAAGAAAGCGAAATGAAAAGAAAATAAAAACATTTGATAGCAAAGGATAGATAAAAAGACTGGGGATTTTATTAAGAGATAGAATAAGAATAGACCAGCATTACTCAATATACACCTGTACTACATAAAATAAAACAAAGTCCCTAGAGCACGAATATTACACAATTACATAATAAAAGAATTTAACTAGAAGGATAGAGGAAGAGATTATATTAGTGTCACACGAATAGGGAAGCTATGAGGATGGTATTATAGCTTCGCGTCTAAACCCTCCCAACCAATAATTTTCCTGTCGCAATATTCTGTAAAATCCCAACCATAATTCACCTCACCGTTCACATTTCGCTACAAGGAAGATCACAAAACTTTTACTCAAACATTATAAATGATATTTATTCTCTAGGCTTACGGAATACCAAAATTCTTCAATAATTCGGAAACATAATCCGATTTAAACAAACTAAAATGAAGGTTCTTGTAATAAACGGTAATCCAATTAAATAATTGGATCATTTCGGGCATCCAATAGCCAAATTAAGGATAATATGTTTTGTTTTGATGAATCTTAATTGTAAGGTGGATATATATAAACTTATCGGTAATCAAAATAAAAAGGTCAAATGAAATTTTGAAGTCTCCAATTAAAATTATTTAAATTATAAACTTAGACTCGCTCACACAGTCAAAGGCGATTTAACTTTAATAAGTTTCATTTAACGTTATTAAACTAGAGAGAACTTTTTTTTATCTTATTCGCGGATTATTTGACGCAGAACTTTCTTTCTTTTTGGAAATAAAAACAGGGAAATGCCAGAAAGAATATGATTTATGCTTCAGAACTTAAAACTTACCCGTCCGTACGGTCCGTCGAAGGCCTTCGTCGTCCTCTGGATGATGCTTAGGAATAAAATGTTAAGTTAAATCAAGCGTTTGGCATTCCTATGCAATACAGGCCATCTGATGGACTCATAATTCGTACTGATAAAACTTTCTCTGCCCGTATCCGATTCGGTCGGCTATTCCAATCGATTAGACTTTGTCGTATTATCTCTATAGCCCTTCACGGTGTGCAGATTTGAGCCACGTTGTTTCAAAAATTATCCCTTGCGTTTATTCGGAATTCAATTATGAAATTCCTGGCTCAGGTTTCCACAATACAAATTAATTGTAGCTAAGTTTTCAAAAGAACTTATTAAAAACTTCCAAAAACTTGAATATCCAAAAAAAAAAATAACTTACGATAACAAGATTCACAAAACTCCACAATAATTGTTATTCCAAATGCTCCGGATTAGTATTTAATTAATTATTCGGCTTGATGGCCGAGAAAATTTCAGATTTAAATTTGTACAAACAAAACTAACGGCAGAAACGGGCACTACAACGGTCAACTGTTTTTCGACGCTTGGCCAAATTAAATTAAACGACGCCCAGAAAAGGTATATCATGTACCATTAACAACTTTTATTCTTATTTTTTGTTCAACAAAATTTTATTACATAGTAGCACACAGTACTTTAACATGAAAAAGATTAAGCACCTATGTAACTTGTTTGTTTCGAATCCAAGTTTTATGAAATTGGATATGCTGGTTAATAGAGATAACGCATGTTAAAGTGCCTAATCGGAACGGGTCGAGTAATTATACGTTCCACACTTAAAGCTCTAGAACTTTCGTGTAGTCTTGAAGATATTGGTGTTTAGACAGACAGCCGGATATTTGGCAACTTTAATATACACTTTTACCCTATGCTGAATGGTATAAAAAGTATATGAAATATACAAATTTTTGCTTCTGCAGCAAAAATTCTTGGTACAAATGGTCAACGCAGAACATTGGACGGCTTCACCAGTCAATAGGGACGTATGTATGTACACATATCAATAAATGGGAAAAAGGGGTGCATTTATAAAATATCTCGAAAGCTAATTTCTGCCTTGCTGAAATTTATATACCCTTGCAGCGCATGATATAATTTGGATCACAAGAAATTCTTTTATAAGCAAATTTGCATCACTTAAAACCTTATTTGGTATGCTGAGCTTACTAAGAAAAAAATACGAAAAAAAAAATCAAATGCAAAATTCATACGTTATGGAAACGTAAAAGCGATTTGCCTTAGAGCCGTATAAACATTTTTGTAATACCTTTTGCAAGAGTATAACACGCGCATATCGAGATGTGCACTTGCGCCTGTATAAACACATACATATGTATATTTGTACATATATATATATATATGTGTATATTTCAATATAAAATTATGTAGTTATTTATTGTATTTGCACATATGTATGTATACGTAAGAATACATACAATTTGATATTTAAGTGGTAGCTTAAATTCTGATTTTTTACCTGTTGTTAATTGTGTATTTATTGTTGTGTATAAATAAGTATGTATTAAGTATGTATTAGGTATTATGTATTAAGAAGAGTCGTATCCCCAATTACGCTATGCAATTGTCAGAATAATTTTTATCGGGGTGTTTCACAGAAATCTGTGAAACCAACTTACAAAGATTTGTATGGGTTTTTTAAAACATGAATTAAATATTGCACTTGATTCAAAATGTTTCTGCACGTTCAACTAAAATAACCTTGTCTTGTTGATTACAAAGGAATGGTCAGATGTTAATTTTTATATCCTTGCAAGGGGATTTGTAGAATTTTCAGATGGTTGTAACGCAGAGATGGAGAGGTTTCCGACTTTATAAAGTATATACAATCTGGCCCAGTTTTTGAAACATACAGTTTTTCATCTCTCAATTTTGATTTTATGCGATTTTAAATAATCATATTGAAAAGATTGCTCGTTTCTGTTTATACCATTAAATTTGTCATTGAATCAAGATATTGTTCCGTATATTTTGTGAGCTAAGCCATAACCGTTTTTATTTCTCTAGTGCACTTTGACGCAATGCCCCGAATTTAAGCCCAGCAGTCCAAACGGGACTCATTGTCTAAAATTTTAAATATTGACAATACATCTTTGTACCCTTTGAGAAAGCTGTAGGTCAAGTAAAACTGTATACGAAGTTTTGCGATAGTAATTGATACAATGTTAAAAAGTGAATTCCCAGTCGAATAAAATATTATTTATCAAAATCGGATAAACATAAACACAAAGTCGAACTTCGCAGTTAGGCCGGCTCCAAGTCAATCTTCAAAAAGAAGATTATTGCAAAGGCAACCCCAAAAGTTGAGCAGGTTGTCTGTATATCTATTTCAAGAACCACCAAGTTCTATCATTAGCTGACTAGCAGATAAAGCGAAAAACTTGTGAATACTCTTAAGCGCTATGAATAATGAGTGTAAGAGCTTCGCCTTTAAAACCAGTTTATGACCGATCCTTCGTATGGGAGCAATATGATATAGTGACCCGATCTTAATCAAATTTATTAAATCATTGGCAGGAAATTATGCAGTCTTTCGACCGATCGTTGACCTGTGATGGGGGCCATATGTATAGTTACCCGATCTGGATCAAATTTATCACAATCATTAGTAGCTAACGAAGCTATTTATAAAATTCACTGCTCGTGACTTTTCCATTTGTATGGGAGCAATATGATATAGTTATCCGATACGGCTGCAAAATTTCAACACTATATCTCTAACGGTATAGGAGAAGTGCGCGTTGATCGAGACGAACGGAGAGATGGTGGGATGGCCGGATGTGGTTATATGAACTCGTCTTGTCCTGCTTATTAAAAATATATATACTGTATATGTATATATGGTCGGAGATGCTTCATTCTATGCGTTGCATTAATACACTCACTTTGCAAGGGTATAAAAATGAAATCATTTTTCAGATTAACTGCCAAATAAATTTCTAGAATTAAATTTATTTTAACAATACATTTAAATTTGAGATAATTTTGTCAATTCGCCGGTTGTGTTCGTCGCAATGATATGGCCAAAAGAGGAGTAAAGTTTATGCAGGAACACAGCAGAGATCTAACAAACAACGAAAAGAAATTGCAGTTGTTGCTTTAAATTGTGGAAACTTATAGAAAAATATTCTTCTAAAAATGAACATGATCTAGTTAGTAATACTAATAAAATAACAACAACAACATCGACAGAGTTCATAAAGAAATGATGTTAAATTTCTTCGCATGGCATCTTGCTCAATATTATGGTATTTGTATCGTGCTGTGTACGGTAATCTGTACGTGGCACTGAAAACTGTTTATTTTTAGACCAACACGAAAAAAATTAACTATAACACACATATGTATATCTATCACAGTCGGAATGATAATGGGTATTGTCGGTTTTAATAAAGGAATGTTAAAAGAATAACATTATCCATCAACAACTAAGGTTGACTTTACATCGCTTGTCCGTCCTATCTTTGAATATGGATCTTGTATTTTGTCACCATAATATGAGTCGCACCTAGGCTTAAGTCCATTTCTTGCTATTTGCACTTCCTGCCCAAGGCTGTGATCCCAATGTCAATTTGCCTTCGTATTCAATAATACTTCTCTTATTAACCTTAATTGTGTAATAATGCTTGGTGTTATTTCTG
The DNA here is from genome assembly GCA_018152135.1 of Drosophila paulistorum. NCBI lineage: Eukaryota > Metazoa > Arthropoda > Insecta > Diptera > Drosophilidae > Drosophila > Drosophila paulistorum. The sequence goes on from JAECXG010000803.1 coordinate 10,509,339, forward strand.
TGTACAAGCATTTAAATGCTGAAATAGACTCGCCGGAGGTCTTGACTCAGGGTAATTAGTCTGCACAATATAGTAGATCATGGTGTAATATGTATAATGTGTTCCCGTAGTTCAACAGTACCGTATGTTTTCCATGCGCTTACCAAATTTTTCTCTGTTTGCTACATAAGCGATAGGCTGACGCGTTATTGCGATTGTAAAGAAAAGCTTGTTTTTATTGCATTTGTTTCTTTATTTATTTATTAAGAACTAACGTATAATAAAAATGAAGTAAGTCGCAACTACTTTTAGCGCTGAAGATATGGTATGGCCATTACAACTGTGGATTCTTTAGCAAAGTCTGGTGATGATAGAACTAGGTGGTTCTTGAAATAGCTATACAGACAACCTGCTCACCTTTTGTGCTGCCTATGATTTCAAATCTTACAAATAAATTAGTAAGATTTATTGACTTGAAGCCCAGCTAAAACTGAGTAACTGATAAAAGTAACTGCGTATTCATTACCATTCATTGTTTTTGGTAATGGTCCAATTGTATCTATTATTATTGTGTCAAAAGTGGTTGCAGGGGTTGGTGTTATGATCAATGGGGAGTGGTTGTGTGTGGTTACTTTGGCTAGTTTGCACTTTTCGCAACTTTTGATGTATGTTGCAACATCTCGAGACATATTTTTCCAAAAAAATTCTCTTTTTATTTTTCCTAGCGTTCTGTTTACCCCGCAGTGACCTCCCTCTATTGGGTCATTATGATATTTATTTAATGTATTTCTTATTTCTTCTTTATTTGTTATTACTTTTACTTGAGGTAGAACTGCTATTTCTACATTTTTCAATGTGTCATTTCCTTTTTGTTTAAGTTCATTAAGTGTAAGTGACCTTAATGGTTTTTCTGACATGTCTATCTTCAGTTTATAGATTCTTTGAGCACCCGCTTCTTTTTCAAGCCTTGGAAGGAATCGATCTAGATCTATTCTTCCACTAATGATCAAATCGCCTATATTGAAGGAGAGCAATTTTTCTTCATTTTTGGTAATAAAACATTTGCATTTTTTGAATTTAATTTGCGCGTATTTTTTGGCTTCATTAGGATTTATTATTTTCATATATTCTTGGTGTTTCTATTTTGTTATTGTTAATTTTGTTTTCCTTATGTGTTAATTTTTTTGTTTTTGATCTTGTTGCTACTTTACGTATTGTATTAGTTTCTATGTTTTTTATATTTTCAAAGTCAATTCTGGAGAGAGCATCCGCTGCGAAATTTTCTTGTCCCCTGATGTATTCTATAGTAAAATCGAACTCTTCTAAATCTAGCCTTATTCTAGTAAGCTTTGACGATGGGTTTTTTAGAGAAAATAGGTATGTTAATGGCTGATGGTCAGTTCTAATTAGGAATTTTTTTCCGTATATGTATGGTTTGGAATATTGAATTGCCCAATGTATTGCTGTTAATTCTTGCTCAATTGTCGACTTATTGCTTTCGCCTTTTGTAAATGCTTTAGATGCACATGATATGGATAATTGGAGTCCATCATATTGGAGTATTTGTGGACTTAATAATTTGTTTTTTAAGTATTCAAAAGCTGCTTGACAGTTTGCATCCCAGTTAAATTCTACATTTTTTCTAGATAATCTATTGATAAATTGTGCATGGTATGCAAAGTTTGGAATGAATCTACGGTAGTAATTACAGAATGCAACAAATCTTTTGGCTTCGTCGCCATTCTTGGGAGTCCGGTAATCTTGAATCGTTTTGAACTTGCTTTCGTCTGGTAAAATTCCTTTATTTGTGCATTTGTGTCCTAGAAAAGTAACTTCATGTCTGAAGAAAGAGCATTTGTCAGGGTGCAATTTTAAGTTATATTTTCGGCAGGTTTCAAAAACATCCCTTAAGTTTCTAATCATGTGACTTTCAGAGCACCCAATTACAATTAGATCATCCATGTAAAGGAATGTTTGGGATGGTGATAGACCCGTGAATGCAAGGGACATCATTCTTTGAAACGAGTTTGGTGCAATTTTTAATCCGTATGGTAATCGCTTGAATCTGAATGAGCCCTTATCTGTGAAAAATGACGTTATGTCCCGAGATTTTTCTTCTAATTCTACTTGATGAAATCCTGACATAAGGTCTAAACAAGAGAAGTATTTAGCGCGTCCTAGCTGGTCAAGGATATCGTCCATTCTAGGTTGTGGGAATGTATCCGCTACTAGTTGTTTGTTAATTTTTCTATAATCAACTACCAATCTCCACCGTAATCGGACAGTTTTTCATTTAATAGGTTTATATTTGTAATTTGCACGTCTGTGTTGTTAGAATTTAATATGCGGACATATGGGTTAGTTTTAGAAGCAATAGTATTTGCGACGAATAACCCCGGGTGTAATTCTTGATTAGGGATAAAGATGTTATTATTGTTTGAGGATATTGCAATGTGTTCACGCCACCGGGTGAACAGCAGAGAGTGGGGGGTAGGGTTTTTCCCAAAACGGAATGCGGTCATACTGAGGAGGGTGGCGAAGCGCTCTCCGGTAAATCGCCATCATCAATCCAGTACGAGACTTGCATTCGAACACCCGTTCTTTTTTTCCTTCATATATATATTCGAACCTATTGTATATATACTTCAACCCGAAACATTTCGTGTGTGTCGGGCTATCACTATATGGTCGGAGATGCTTCATTCTATGCGTTGCATTAATACACTCACTTTGCAAGGGTATAAAAATGAAATCATTTTTCAGATTAACTGCCAAATAAATTTCTAGAATTAAATTTATTTTAACAATACATTTAAATTTGAGATAATTTTGTCAATTCGCCGGTTGTGTTCGTCGCAATGATATGGCCAAAAGAGGAGTAAAGTTTATGCAGGAACACAGCAGAGATCTAACAAACAACGAAAAGAAATTGCAGTTGTTGCTTTAAATTGTGGAAACTTATAGAAAAATATTCTTCTAAAAATGAACATGATCTAGTTAGTAATACTAATAAAATAACAACAACAACATCGACAGAGTTCATAAAGAAATGATGTTAAATTTCTTCGCATGGCATCTTGCTCAATATTATGGTATTTGTATCGTGCTGTGTACGGTAATCTGTACGTGGCACTGAAAACTGTTTATTTTTAGACCAACACGAAAAAAATTAACTATAACACACATATGTATATCTATCACAGTCGGAATGATAATGGGTATTGTCGGTTTTAATAAAGGAATGTTAAAAGAATAACATTATCCATCAACAACTAAGGTTGACTTTACATCGCTTGTCCGTCCTATCTTTGAATATGGATCTTGTATTTTGTCACCATAATATGAGTCGCACCTAGGCTTAAGTCCATTTCTTGCTATTTGCACTTCCTGCCCAAGGCTGTGATCCCAATGTCAATTTGCCTTCGTATTCAATAATACTTCTCTTATTAACCTTAATTGTGTAATAATGCTTGGTGTTATTTCTGTGTACAAGCATTTAAATGCTGAAATAGACTCGCCGGAGGTCTTGACTCAGGGTAATTAGTCTGCACAATATAGTAGATCATGGTGTAATATGTATAATGTGTTCCCGTAGTTCAACAGTACCGTATGTTTTCCATGCGCTTACCAAATTTTTCTCTGTTTGCTACATAAGCGATAGGCTGACGCGTTATTGCGATTGTAAAGAAAAGCTTGTTTTTATTGCATTTGTTTCTTTATTTATTTATTAAGAACTAACGTATAATAAAAATGAAGTAAGTCGCAACTACTTTTAGCGCTGAAGATATGGTATGGCCATTACAACTGTGGATTCTTTAGCAAAGTCTGGTGATGATAGAACTAGGTGGTTCTTGAAATAGCTATACAGACAACCTGCTCACCTTTTGTGCTGCCTATGATTTCAAATCTTACAAATAAATTAGTAAGATTTATTGACTTGAAGCCCAGCTAAAACTGAGTAACTGATAAAAGTAACTGCGTATTCATTACCATTCATTGTTTTTGGTAATGGTCCAATTGTATCTATTATTATTGTGTCAAAAGTGGTTGCAGGGGTTGGTGTTATGATCAATGGGGAGTGGTTGTGTGTGGTTACTTTGGCTAGTTTGCACTTTTCGCAACTTTTGATGTATGTTGCAACATCTCGAGACATATTTTTCCAAAAAAATTCTCTTTTTATTTTTCCTAGCGTTCTGTTTACCCCGCAGTGACCTCCCTCTATTGGGTCATTATGATATTTATTTAATGTATTTCTTATTTCTTCTTTATTTGTTATTACTTTTACTTGAGGTAGAACTGCTATTTCTACATTTTTCAATGTGTCATTTCCTTTTTGTTTAAGTTCATTAAATGTAAGTGACCTTAATGGTTTTTCTGACATGTCTATCTTCAGGTTATAGATTCTTTGAGCACCCGCTTCTTTTTCAAGCCTTGGAAGGAATCGATCTAGATCTATTCTTCCACTAATGATCAAATCGCCTATATTGAAGGAGAGCAATTTTTCTTCATTTTTGGTAATAAAACATTTGCATTTTTTGAATTTAATTTGCGCGTATTTTTTGGCTTCATTAGGATTTATTATTTTCATATATTCTTGGTGTTTCTATTTTGTTATTGTTAATTTTGTTTTCCTTATGTGTTAATTTTTTTGTTTCTGATCTTGTTGCTACTTTACGTATTGTATTAGTTTCTATGTTTTTTATATTTTCAAAGTCAATTCTGGAGAGAGCATCCGCTGCGAAATTTTCTTGTCCCCTGATGTATTCTATAGTAAAATCGAACTCTTCTAAATCTAGCCTTATTCTAGTAAGCTTTGACGATGGGTTTTTTAGAGAAAATAGGTATGTTAATGGCTGATGGTCAGTTCTAATTAGGAATTTTTTTCCGTATATGTATGGTTTGGAATATTGAATTGCCCAATGTATTGCTGTTAATTCTTGCTCAATTGTCGACTTATTGCTTTCGCCTTTTGTAAATGCTTTAGATGCACATGATATGGGTAATTGGAGTCCATCATATTGGAGTATTTGTGGGCTTAATAATTTGTTTTTTAAGTATTCAAAAGCTGCTTGACAGTTTGCATCCCAGTTAAATTCTACATTTTTTCTAGATAATCTATTGATAAATTGTGCATGGTATGCAAAGTTTGGAATGAATCTACGGTAGTAATTACAGAATGCAACAAATCTTTTGGCTTCGTCGCCATTCTTGGGAGTCCGGTAATCTTGAATCGTTTTGAACTTGCTTTCGTCTGGTAAAATTCCTTTATTTGTGCATTTGTGTCCTAGAAAAGTAACTTCATGTCTGAAGAAAGAGCATTTGTCAGGGTGCAATTTTAAGTTATATTTTCGGCAGGTTTCAAAAACATCCCTTAAGTTTCTAATCATGTGACTTTCAGAGCACCCAATTACAATTAGATCATCCATGTAAAGGAATGTTTGGGATGGTGATAGACCCGTGAATGCAAGGGACATCATTCTTTGAAACGAGTTTGGTGCAATTTTTAATCCGTATGGTAATCGCTTGAATCTGAATGAGCCCTTATCTGTGAAAAATGACGTTATGTCCCGAGATTTTTCTTCTAATTCTACTTGATGAAATCCTGACATAAGGTCTAAACAAGAGAAGTATTTAGCGCGTCCTAGCTGGTCAAGGATATCGTCCATTCTAGGTTGTGGGAATGTATCCGCTACTAGTTGTTTGTTAATTTTTCTATAATCAACTACCAATCTCCACCGTAATCGGACAGTTTTTCATTTAATAGGTTTATATTTGTAATTTGCACGTCTGTGTTGTTAGAATTTAATATGCGGACATATGGGTTAGTTTTAGAAGCAATAGTATTTGCGACGAATAACCCCGGGTGTAATTCTTGATTAGGGATAAAGATGTTATTATTGTTTGAGGATATTGCAATGTGTTCACGCCACCGGGTGAACAGCAGAGAGTGGGGGGTAGGGTTTTTCCCAAAACGGAATGCGGTCATACTGAGGAGGGTGGCGAAGCGCTCTCCGGTAAATCGCCATCATCAATCCAGTACGAGACTTGCATTCGAACACCCGTTCTTTTTTTCCTTCATATATATATTCGAACCTATTGTATATATACTTCAACCCGAAACATTTCGTGTGTGTCGGGCTATCTGTGAATAAATTGAATAAAGCATAGTTTTTAAAAGAAGGTTTCGCGCGTTCTTAATTAGTCACTCGCTCACCATACCACGAAGAAATTGGCACCCGCCAAGGTTGTACCCCAGCAAATCTTTCCGTCCCTCCACGAACATTGGTCCTTCGAGCCGGATATCCTTCCGCTCTTCCAGCATGCATCGGCGGAATTCCTGATAAGTACAACATTTCTTATTAAAAATCCCATTCACATTATATCCGATTACATACTTATAAAAGTGTGAGGTTTCCCGCTCTTCCATAGCGACCTACACACTTTTGTATACTTTTATGTACATACCTGACCTGTTTCCAAACGTTACCTGGTATTTCCCAGTCATTTTTGTGTTTATAAGGTGCATTTTTTTCCATTCTTCGAAATTCTGATTGTCCAAAAATCCAAATGCATATGTAGCAATACATCTGTATGTATGTATGTATGTATCTGTATGTATGTATATAATCACACTCACACCACACCCATAGAGAACATTCAAGAGTTATCATAATGAGCACTGACGTAATGAGCATCGACATAATGAGCATCGGCATGATCATACAAGGCACCGCCAAGAATGTCACCCGATAACCCTGCAACACACAATCGTCTTCACACAATCGCCAGACTAAACATTCCTAGGGTAATGGTGTCAAATTCGGTACATCAGACGGCAAGCCGCCCAATCCCATAAATCAATTCGGCAATAAGCATCATGTTCGGTGCACCAGCCATCACGTCGCACAAATCAATTTCATGATAAACAGATTCCACGCTCGCGTTGGACCATTGGACTCAACAAGCGTCGCTGTCACCATCGACGCCCAAAATCAGAGGCTTCATTCAAACATAATCGATCTACACAATTCTGTCTTTAATCCTAGTACAAACTTGTCACTTCGTTAAGAGCTCCGCGATCTTAGTTCAGTCTAGTAGTCACAAAGTCTTCCAGTAACAAAGATAGATTGTCAAAAGTGTACTCAATATTAAATAAACTCCAATAAAACTTTATTTTTTTATGCCACTAACTAAGATTGTGTTTAATTGGCGCCCGAGCAGGGACCCCGCGTTTAAAAGTTGATCAAGTGAAGTAAACGGCAATTGTGATAAGTGTTAATCAAAGTAAACGTAAATAAATACGCCTTTAGAACGATAACCGAAATATACGCAGTGCCAACAAAACTTTGCTGAGGTCAGACGGGGTTATAATAAAAACTGATCGCTGCATTCCTCTAGTATCCGTTCGGAGGAAAATTGGTACAACAAGTGTCTGGATTCGGAGCGTTAGTACCTCAACGTGGGAAAAGCGAGTACCCCTACCAACCAACCAATACAAGCACCGAAATGAAAATTATTCTAATGTAAGTTAAGCTAAAAGTTAAGAAAAACCAAAAAGAAGAAAAGAAAGAAATAATATCTAAGAGAAAAATCAAAGAAAGAAATAATATTGAAGAGAAAAATCAAAAACAGAAACGAACTAGCATCATAAGAAACGAGAAACTAACTAACATTTATAATAATTACCTCTACTAACAAAATTTTTTAAACCAAAAGCCATTTCCATCCAAAATTTTTTCTCTAAACGGTATCGCGTCGCGAACAAATTTTCTTGTCTTTCGAATAATTATTCGACGCGTAGTGCAAGCGTTTGTTTTTCTTGAAGTGAATTAACCTCCTTTGAAATCGAAAATGTCTAAAAACGACAGTTGGGTAAAAGCCGCAGTCCTTCAGCCAGGAGGTTGTCCTACGACAGAGTCGCCGAGTGCGTCAACCTCAGCTGCCGCGAACAGAAGTATAGAGGCTTTATCCATACAAGGTTTAGATGCAGCCATTGATAGTCTTTTAGCAGCTAGAATGGGGTCTTATATCGAACAGTTGAAACTAGCCCAGCCAGTAATCTCAGAATACAGAGACTTAACTCTAAATTTACAAGATAATTGGAATGAGGTAGATAAAGTTCCAGACTTAGTGAAAGGTCTAAAAGAATTCTCTGGTAATCCAGCAGAATTTACAACTTGGTTCGCTTCAACCTCGCGAGTAATGGATGCCTTTGCTCCTTTGCAAGGAACGCCAAAATACTTCGCGATTTTACTAACGGTTAGAGATAAAATTACAGGACACGCGAACATAGTACTGAAGGTGAACGACACCGCGTTACATTGGGAGGCAATCTCAAAATGCCTTCTAGAGGAGTATTCAGACAGACGAGACTTGGGAACACTAGAATATCAGTTGTTTTCTATGAGTCAGAGGAATTGCAGTGAACCATCAGATGTCCTTAATTATCAGCCAAATGAAAAACATGGGACACGGTCCTGAGGTCATGGCAATCTTGTTAAAACAGATAAGGGACAAAGCCCTAGATACCTTCATTAGGGGCCTGAACGGTGATCTATCGGATAGAATAAGTCTAGCGCAGCCAATTAACTTGAAACATGCGTTGCAGATGATAGAAGACTTAACCAATAAGCACACTAAGAACTCGATTGGCTCAGGTTATCAGCATCCTCGTCCAAACCTGACACACAAGACAGGACAATACACCAGAATTAACGCCCCCCCACAGTGGTCATACCCTCCGGTACTTCCCCCTAAACCATACAACAATATGAACTGGTACAACCCCAGACAGACTCAAAATACTTTCGCACCTCAAAACATTTTCCCACAGAATCATGGTATTCACCAAAATATCCCTTTCCGTAACAGTAACCAAACCTTCTTTAACGCACCACCTAGACCTCTTGCCCCAAAGCCGCAACCCAAGCCTACACCTATGGAAGTGGACGGTTCTATAATGACTAAAAACGTGAACTACATAAATAGACCAAACATAAATCCTACACAACCAGTTTTATTAAAGAGAGTAAATCCGTTTAATTCGAATCTCCCAAACAAAGTTCAAAGACAGTTCCACATCGGAGCCGAGGTACAAGATGGGCAATACAGTGCTCCACCACCAGAAGACTTTCAAGTCAATGTAACCGAAGCTCAGTTGTCCGAATACCAAGAACAGGAAGACTATTTTCAAACAGTCCCATACTCACAATTTTCGGAGTATGAACAACAACAAGAGTACCCCACCACTCAAGGTGGTATGTCCGAATTAAGTGCGCAAGATAAAGTAACAACACAACCTACAGTACATCGGGTCATCAAAAGTTAAAGTTAGAAGCACTCAAAGAGGAATATAAATCGTTATTTGCAAGTCCGGACATGAAGTTGACTTATGCTATCAATGTCCAAGGTGAAATCCGAACATCGTCAGACACTCCAGTCTACTCAAAACACTACCCGTACCCAGCCTCCTTGAAAGAAGTAGTCGAAGAGCAAATTCAAGAACTATTAAAAGATGGTATAATACGACCCTCACGGTCGCCCTATGGCTCTCCTGTATGGATCGTCCCAAAAAAAAGTGACAGTTCGGGAAAAAAGAAATATAGGATGGTCATTGACTACAGAAAATTAAATTCAGTCACCATCTCGGATAAATACCCTATCCCAGAAATTGGAGAAATGATTGCTCAATTGGGCAACAACAAATACTTCTCCGTCCTTGACTTAAAGAGTGGATTTCATCAGATCCCTTTAAAGGAATCTGACATAGAAAAATCTGCATTTTTTATAAACGGAGGAAAATATGAATTCACCAGACTCCCTTTCGGGTTAAAAAATTCCCCAGCTATATTCCAAAGAGCTCTCGACGATATTTTAAGAAAACATATAGGGAAAATATGCTACGTTTACATCGACGACATCATAATATTCAGCAAAACAGAGGAGGAACATTTTAGCCATCTGGCCCAGGTATTCTCTACCTTAGCAGAAGCAAACATGAAAGTGCAAGTCGACAAGTGTAAATTTTTAAAACAAAGCGTTGATTTCCTAGGAGTAGTAATATCGAGCGAAGGTGTTAAAACCAACCCAGAAAAGGTACAAGCTATAAAAAATTTCCCTATACCAAAGAACTTGAAGCAACTAAGATCCTTCTTGGGCTTAGCTAGTTATTATAGGCGGTTTATTAAGGATTTCGCGAATCTAGCAAGACCCCTCACAAATCTACTGCGAGGCAAAACGGAACGTTCAAAATTATACACGTTGTAGAAGTAGAAAAGTATCAACAAGCATTGTCGGTGTTAAAAGAGGTCGTACGAAATTCAACGAAAACAAACCCGTATTACAATTTCCTTATTTACGAAATAACTCGAATTGAAAATGAGATTAAAAGATTAAAGCCGATAAAGTTCAGAGCTAAACGCTCGCTTGACATACTTGGAACAGCGTGGAAGTGGCTCGCGGGTACCCCAGATCACCAGGATCACAAAATTGTAATCGACAAAATCAATGAACAGCTCAAAAATAATAACAAACAAGTAGTAATCAATAAACTAGTAGAAAACAAAATAAACGATTTAATTAAGATAACTAACACTTTATTACATAAAAGCAAACCAGAGACAGACGAAAAATTAAAAGAAATAGAAGTAACAAAATTTAAACTAAGTCTCTTAAGAGAGGAAATCACAAATATCATTTATGCAATAGATTGGGCTAAAGCCAATACAATAAACTCTTTAATATTATCACCGGCAGAAATAAATATTATCGAAACATATGCTGAGGAAAGCTTAACATTTGTAAATATCGAAGAGCTTATAGAATTTGCTGAAGTAAGTGTTGCTTCAGATGGCAGAGCTCTTCTTTATATTGTCAGCATACCTAGGGTGATTAAAGAACAATGTAAAAAAATCATGGCATTACCCATAAAATATGGAAAAACAATCGAAAAAATAGATTACAACCACATATTAAAATGTAATAAACAATACTTTGGTTTAGCTAATAAGAACAAATGTAAGAATCAAAACAACAAAATATTATGTAAACTGGAAGATTTGATTGACTTAAAGAATAGCAAATGCATAGGAGCGTATCACAGGACAAAACCAACTTGCCCAACAACTAATAATCAGCATGTGAAATCACACTCGGAGGTAGCTCCTGGCACGATCTTGCTCAACCAATTCAAGGGTATCATCAACGTCGATGGAGAAAACCTTACTTTGGACGGAACTTTTATAATCCAATCGCAGAATGCCACAATCAACATTGATGACTCGTGGTACATCATGAAGACAAAGCGTGAAGTAGAAGTCCAACCCCCGTTACTCCAATTATTATCGGACAAACAGCACCAAGGCGAAACCCTATCTCTGGAGATGATCAAAGAACTGCACTTGAATAACACAAACAGCCTGGAAAAAATCCAGTCTGACAATGTCATAATTTCATCATCCTATTGGATCGTCATAGCAATTTTAGCGATCGCAACAATCATATACTGGGTGATCAAGAAGAAATACAACCACAGGCCAGAAGAAGGCAGTCCACCAATAGTAATGCCGGTTACACCCGTACAATATGTGGTAGCGACCGAGGACGTCCGCACTTAAGAGGGGAGGAGTTAAGACCAGATATGCTTCACCATCATAATCACACTCACACCACACCCATAGAGAACATTCAAGAGTTATCATAATGAGCACTGACGTAATGAGCATCGACATAATGAGCATCGGCATGATCATAGAAGGCACCGCCAAGAATGTCACCCGATAACCCTGCAACACACAATCGCCAGACTAAACATTCCTGGGGTAATGGTGTCAAATTCGGTACATCAGACGGCAAGCCGCCCAATCCCATAAATCAATTCGGCAATAAGCATCATGTTCGGTGCACCAGCCATCACGTCGCCCAAATCAATTTCATGATAAACAGATTCCACGCTCGAGTTACCAACCCAACACCCTGGTTACTAAATTGGGGACCGAGACCACGAAAGAAGACGTGGCATCGACTCTTTCCTGTTCCCAGAACGATTGATAATTTATATATGATGATCATACATACATAAAACATACATACATAAAAAATGCATACATAAAACATACATTCATATGACACATAAAACATACATACATAAAACATACATACATTTTACATACATACACACATGCATTATTTCAATTGTAACAGACACACAAAGATAGACAAAACGTAGAGACCCAAAAACATTATTAAAAAAAGTCACTCCTGTTTTAACATCTGAAACGAACAGACGTTTGAGTTACTCGGGGAAAAACCAAATACACACACATTTCACACACCCTGATTCAAACCATCTAGCTCCCGGTGGTAATTGGCGCAGCTGGTAGGATATGGACCTACTTATGTTCACATTGAGAACTATTATTATTTTGTTTCGTAAGTAAAGTGCATTGAAAACCAAAAAAAAAAAAAATATTGCTGTGTCTTAAGTGCATTGGTAATTGGAACGGAATCAATTGTTGATAATCGTTTACATGGCAAAACCAATCACACAACACAAAAAAAAAAAAAAAAAAAATATTTACCTTACAGTATTTACATGTGTATATACATACATGTACATGTTGCACACATGAAAATTGGCCTACAGAATCAATTGCTGATAACTAAAGGTCAATCATCAAGTAAAATTAAAATTATTTTAGTAAAAGTCTTAGAAATCGTGGGCTGAATTCATACGTTGATAGAACCGCATAAAAAAAAAAAAAAAAAAAAAAAAAAAAATTTACCTTACAGTATTTACATATATACAAACATACATGTACATGTTCCACACGTGAAAATTGGCCTACAGAATCAATTGCTGATAACTAAAGGTCAATCATGAGTGAAATTAAAATTATTTTAGTAAAAGTGTTAAAAGGTGTGGGCTGAAATCATACATTGATAATCACCGCATGAAAAAAAAAAAAAAAAAAAAAAAAAAAAAAAAAAAAAAGTGGAATATGTATATACATGGATGCATATACACATGTGTATGTGTAAATCTTATAATTCAATGGAAATGTTTATATGCTGCAAAGCTACAAGATCTCTTTTACGAAATACACATTGTTTGTCGCTCATTCTGCTTTCAATTTCATTATTCGGCGGAATTGCCAAAACGCTACAAAACCACAATACTTGGTATTGTATTTCGGGCGAAATCGATCTGGAATTGCCAAAACGCTCAAAACCACAATACTTAGTATTGTATTTCTAGTGAAATCGATCTGCTAGCAGAACTACGCTGAGAAGACGACGCCAAGAAGCTACAATTTCTGGCGAAGCTGAGAGAAGATGACGCTGAGGTGACGACGCTAAGAAGCTACAATTTCTGGCGAAAGTGATCAGCTAGCTGAGCTGCGATTGGCAGACGAGGCAGCAAAAGCGGCAAATTCTAGTGAAATCGATCTTCTAAGCAGAGCTGCAATTGGCAAACGAAGCATTCATAAGTAGTAGCGTTTTATTGTAGGCTCATTTACAAAAGTGAGCTTGAGTTGCAAAGACGTGAATAAAATTAGAAGTTCAGTGTAAAGTTGTGACACCAAGTTTAAGAACAATAAACTATTAATACATAATTAAAGTAATAAAGAATTTAGAAACACTCACGTCGACAAATCACGTCAACATAAATGCCAAAAAAAATCTACATACCAAGCAGCCACAAAAAGAACATCTGCCAGACGAAGGGCACTCATTTATAAAGATCCAGTTCATTCACCCAACGACGTAGCAATGGATTCTGGAAACGCTTCAGTGTCACTTCCCACAACTATATCGACTCCAAACGTTACGCCTACAATAAGCAGCATAGCCAACAACCCAACATCTTTAAATCCAACTGACATCCTCGCCTTTATCAATGAGCTACCTACTTTTGACGGCATCCCTAATAAACTGCAAGACTTCATTGTCAATGTGGAAGAAGTCATCGCTTTGATCAGAGGAACTGACCAGACGCCATACAGCTCCCTTCTGTTAAGAGCCATCAGGAACAAAATCGTAGGTAGAGCTAATGACGCCTTAAAACTATCCAATACTGCACTCATCTGGGATGACATCAAGGCTAATCTCATACAGCATTATGGTAGCAAGAAAAGCGAAGCTATGCTTATTCGCGATTTACAAAACTTTCCCGATAGCTTGTCATTAGGTCAACTATTTTATAGTATTTTAAAAATAAGATCACAATTGACAGACATTTTACAAAACACAAATCAAAACTCAACTGACACACCAAAATTATATGACGAGATATGCTTGAATACCTTTTTAATTAATTCTACGAGAACCCCTTAAAACTTTAATAAAATAAAAAAACCCACAAAATATCAAGGAAGCCTATGAACATTGCCGTGTCGAAAAGACCTTCTATTCGCAAAAACCAAATACTAGCCAGAATTTTCGAGCACAGGTAACACCATACTCACGCCCCCAAAACATAAGAAATCAACCAAACAGCAACCCCTATTCTAACAATAGAAGCCAGTTATTTAGAAATAATTCAACCATTTCTCAGCCTAACATTAACAACCACGCTAATAATAACTACCATAACAGAAATTCAACTGTAAATCCTTTCAATTCAACAGGCCCAACTAGGAACCAATTACACAATATCAATGAGCAACAATCTTCAACTGAACTTTGTAATATTAATGACGCAGGAAATTTTTTCGAAACTGCCTCCGAGAACCAACAGGGTACTTAACAAAAAAATCACACGGATCGACACTCCCTTTTATATGGATAAATTCCGTTACAACTCAACCCATAAAATTCTTAATAGATACAGGTTCCACAAATTCATTTGTAAGCCCAACCATAGTGAGCAATGTCGATCGCAAAACTCTTGATAACCCTATAACTGTACAGTCAGTGTTGAACCAACACGTCATAAAAGAAAAAACCACGATTCAATCACTTAAAGAGTTTAATGAACAAATGAAGGTAGACTTACTTCTTTTCGATTTTCACCCACATTTCAAAGGTTTGCTTGGGATGGATGTCCTTAGTAAGTTAAAAGCCAATATTAATCTGGACAGTTTTTGTTTAGAAACTCCAAAATCATGCTTAAAAATTTGTTTACAAGACAACCCAGTAACCGAAGTACATATTATCCCAGCTTCTTCAAAATCTTTAATAACCCTTCCGGTCCGGATGAAGGAAGGTAATTTCTACTCTCAACAGACAATGTATAATAAGGACTTAGAGATTTCAGAAGGACTATACAATTCAGTTAACGGATATAGCAAGATGGTAATCGTAAATAATTCACTAGAAGATCAGCAATTATATTTAGAACAGCCATTAGAAACCATACCCTATGATCAAAATCACTATATTGAAATATACAATATAAATTCGGACAATCAAAGTCTCCCACATGTCGACAAATACGTTACCAAATTAAAAACCGATCACCTAAACTCCGAAGAAAAAATTGCATTAATACAACTCTGTAGCAAGTCCACAGACCTTTTTTATGACGACAACCAAAAACTAACATTTACCAGCGATATTAAACATTATATACGCACAACTGACGACACGCCAATCTTTGTTAAATCATATCGATACCCCTACGCCTTAAAGAAAGAAGTAAAAGACCAAATAGACTCAATGCTAAAGCAAAACATAATTAAAAACAGTTATTCGCCTTGGAGCGCCCCTGTTTGGGTAGTTCCGAAAAAATCAAACTCCCCTGAAACGCAGAAATGGAGATTAGTTCTAGATTATCGTAAACTTAACGAAAAAACAATTTCAGACCGTTATCCAATTCCAAATATAAATGAGATTTTAGACCAACTTGGTAAATCTAATTACTTCTCAACTCTTGATTTAGCTAGTGGATTTCACCAGATTGAAATGAACCAAGCAGATAGAAGCAAAACAGCTTTTACAGTCGAAGGTGGCCGGTTTGAATTCATCCGTATGCCGTTCGGGTTGAAGAATGCACCTGCAACGTTCCAAAGAGTAATGGACCATGTCCTTGGGAGATCTAGTAGGTTCCATTTGTTTAGTATACCTAGACGACATTATAATTTTTTCACCATCTCTACAAAAACACCTGATAGATATAAGGCAAGTATTTGATAGACTCAGATAACCCAAATAAGATAAAATCCATTCAGGAGTTCCCTATCCCAAAAAACAGGAGACAAATTAAATCATTTCTAGGTCTCCTTGGCTATTATAGAAAATTTATTAAAGACTTTGCCCGCATAACAAAGCCATTAACACAACAATTAAAAGGTACAAAAGCAGTAACGATTGATGAAGAATACTGTAAAACTTTTGAATTCTGTAAAACATTACTTTGTAACAATCCAATATTGACCTACCCAAACTTTAAAGAACCCTTTATATTAACTACTGATGCAAGCAATTATGCCATCGGCGCTGTTTTATCCCAAAAATTATCTGGAAGCGACAAACCTATTTCTTACGCCAGTCGCACATTATCCGATGAAGAAACCCGTTATTCAGCTACAGAAAAAGAAATGCTTGCAGTCCATTGGGCAGTAAAACACTTTAGACCCTACTTATTCGGAAAAAAATTTATTTTAGTTTCAGACCACAAACCATTAACATGGAACACAGGACCATTTTCCACCAACGACAAGGTCGCCCGTTGGAAACTACAATTAGATGCACTGCAGATGCACTGAGTCGTATCCGACCCGAAGCAGATATTATTGTTAACAATATAGATGTCGAAAATTTTTCAAATAACAAAGTAACATCTTCTCTGTATAATCTTGAATCAAGCATAATAATTGTCGAAAAACCACTTAACGATTTTAATTTGCAGATTGTTTTAGCTGAAGGTTCTCCTGCTTCTTACCAGGTTTCTACTTTAAAAACAAATTAAGGAGAACAATCACAGAACCCAGACTTAACTCAGAAACTGTACTAGACATTCTAAAAAAAATTTTAAAGATTAACAGGACATTAGCAATTTACACATCAGACAATATTTTTCAAATAGTACTAGATGTGTTCTCTCAACATTTTTCTCACAATAAATTATTTAAATTACTTAGGTGTACAACTCTTTTAGACGATATCACTAATGCGACCGATCAAGAAAAAATAGTCAATGATTATCACAATAATAACAATCACCGGGGTATTGATGAAACATTAATGCACCTTAAAAGAAAAGTCTACTTTCCACATATGAAAAGCAAAATAGCGCAAATAATAAAGGGTTGTGAAATTTGCCTCACACTTAAATACGATAGACAGCCGCAGAAACCACCTTTTGAAGTACCAGAAACTCCTTGCAAACCAATGGACATAGTCCATATAGACATATACACGATTAACAAAAACTATAATCTTACACTAATAGATAAGTTTTCAAAATTTGCGTGTGCCTACCCTATACCCAACAGGACCTGCATAAACGTCGTTACCGCCATGAAACATTTTTTCAGTCTTTTTGGAATCCCTAAAAAAATAGTTTATGACCAAGGTTGCGGAATTTTCTGGCAGTATATTTAAAGATTTCTGTAATCAATACGACATCCAATGTCATATAACTTCCTTCCAGCAGTCATCCAGCAACTCTCCAGTAGAACGATTGCATTCGACACTGACTGAAACCTATAGAATAATAACAGAATTAAAAAAGAAAAATAAGCAGATTAACAAACACGAGGAAACTCTTTCGGAAACACTTCTCACGTACAATAACGCTATACATTCATCTACAAAATACACACCTTTTGAACTTTTTACTGGACGCACACCTATATTTGAACAAACAATTAAATACGACACTAATCATGAATATTTACAAAAATTAAATTTTTTTCAATCAAAATTATACCAAGAGGTAAAAGAGATTTTACATAAAAATACTAAAAGCAAACTTGATAAACTTAACGAAACTCGGAAATCCGCAGCCCCCTTATCAACTAATGAAAGCATATTTCGAAAAGAAAACCGTAGAAATAAGTTAACGCCAAGATTTTCTAAACATAAAGTCTTACGAGATAACATTTAACATTTGAAAAAATTTTTGTAACATAAAATGCTACAAAAACAACTAGAAAAATTAAGTTTTCAGCATACCATTAGATCCTTTTGTGTTGCGTTGGAATCACAAGTGGAATACGACGGTCCGATGAACAAGCCCAAGTCACAGGGAAAATCAGCGGCATCCACCCCGACACCCCATTGTTAACGCATTTGCTTCATTTTAGGGAGGGAGGAGTTACCAACCCAACACCCTGGTTACTAAATTGGGGAACGAGACCACGAAAGAAGACGTGGGATCGACTCTTTCCTTTTCCCAGAACGATTGATAATTTATATATGATGATCATACATACATAAAACATACATACATAAAAAATGCATACATAAAACATACATTCATATGACACATAAAACATACATACATAAAACATACATACATTTTACATACATACACACATGCATTATTTCAATTGTAACAGACACACAAAGATAGACAAAACTTAGAGACCCAAAAACATTATTAAAAAAAGTCACTCCTGTTTTAACATCTGAAACGAACAGACGTTTGAGTTACTCGGGGAAAAACCAAATACACACACATTTCACACACCCTGATTCAAACCATCTAGCTCCCGGTGGTAATTCTCGCGTTGGACCATTGGACTCAACAAGCGTCGCTGTCACCATCGACGCCCAAAATCAGAGGCTTCATTCAAACATAATCGATCTACACAATTCTGTCTTTAATCCTAGTACAAACTTGTCACTTCGTTAAGAGCTCCGCGATCTTAGTTCAGTCTAGTAGTCACAAAGTCTTCCAGTAACAAAGATAGATTGTCAAAAGTGTACTCAATATTAAATAAACTCCAATAAAACTTTATTTTTTTATGCGACTAACTAAGATTGTGTTTAATTTATACACATGTATACATACATACATACATACATACATACATGTAAAAACAGCTGTGTTTTTAACCTGCGAGTAAAGTGTTTAATAATCGCGAATTTATAAAGTACCACTTACCCTTACTTAAAGTGTAAAGCATACTCCACAGGCTGATCATTAGTCCATCGGCATAAATTATTTATGCCAAATAATTTGTACATCCATACATATGTATGTACATACATACATACATATGTACATACATACATACATACATATGTACATATGTAATAATTTTTGCCGCGGTAAGCACACTCATACGTACATATGTACATACATATATATGTCCACATACAATTCAATTTCACCCAAACCAAATTTGAAACCTACATAATTAAAGCAGGAAATCGCGATATTCGATTTAAAATTTAAAATTAATTAAATTCACAAAACATAAACAACGGCAGAACAGCTGACTCCCGATCAGTGCTGACACTCAAGTCTCATCAGTGCTGACACTCAAGTGCCAAGTCGTGACTCGTTCACGACATCCAGTTTTTCCATCGTGATTTTTGTATTGTGCCATAAGAAATATTTCAATCAGTCAGTATCTAATTCGCAAAATAATTTCTAAATAAATATAAGTATTATTTTATTTATATGGAATTAATATTTTGTCTTGTCTCGGTGCATTTTGATTTTTGCCTCACAGATTCATGAAATTAACCTAGTCCGCTTAATGAAAATTAATTCCGAGTTTTTTTTTTCCTTCATTGAAAAGTTATCGGCACTCCTAATCCTACTGATCTCAATTTCTCCACATTCTTTAAATACTCTTATAAAATTCAACATATTTCCACATTGTATCAATTTTAATATCCAAGTGATTATATATCCTTATAATTATTCACACAACTGCGAGGAAAATTATAAATCCTTATAATTTCATTTATGCTATCTAGTATTATTCGTTGTGTTCACTAAAAGAGGAGACCCTTGTGCTTCTCACTCCTCTATCCTTAAATTATACAGTCCACTTACAGCTTCGTTTCGATCTCCTCTCCTGAGCGCTCTAATTCCACGAAGTTATTTGTTCCCATTCGATTCGTAATAGCTCAGAGAACACTCTACGATGCCTCTTTCCGACTTTGTTGCCGTATGCGAGGCATTAACGGCGTTCGAGGCACGCGAGGCCCAGGCTTTAGCTGACGATGTGCCACTCGTCTCCATCAAAATACACTTAGACCAGCTTAAGTCACTTTGGGCAAAAGTCGAGGCAGAGTTTTCACGATGCCATAAGGCCTCAAAAGAACGAAGATAGTCCGAAGCACATAGCTACAATTAAAGCTAAACATGAATATTGTTATATGGTATATGTGCGAGGCGTGACTTCGTTTGGAGAGCGAATCGAGCAGTTGTCCGCAAAAATGGCTCCCCCATCTGTCAGGCTGTCCGTCGATTCCACCCATCAAAGCCACACAGTTCCCCCGTGCGAAGTCGAAAACTTCTACGGAGACAGCCTGGCTTGGCCTACATTCCGTGATTTGTTTACCGCGGTTTTTATGCATAATCCAAGCCTTAAGTTGCAAAACTCGCGGTGAAGCCAGAGCCATTGTTTCTAGATCACCCTTGACCAATGAAGGATTCCAGTCCGCGTGGGATAACCTCACTGCGCGATACGAAAATAATCGATTATTGATTATGAGCCAAGCCAAGCAGCTTCTACAGATCCCAGCTGTATCCCAAGAGTCTGGCAAAGCGTTGAGAGAACTGCAGACGTCAATTCAAGGTTGCTTAACCGGTCTTGAGCGTTCCGGGGCTCGTACAGACAATTGGGATATCCTTCTCATAGCAATCTGTACGAGCAAAATGCCCAAATCCACCCTTCTGTTGTGGGAACAGTCCGTTCCAAATAAGACCGCAGTCTCATCCTGGGACGACCTGAATCGATTCCTAACTGATCGCCACCGTGTACTAGAGGCCATAGATGTCCTTCAACCAAGCTCTAGCGGTCAGACCTTTCCTTCCGTAAGCCGAAAACCTACGGTAAGAGCTCAGGCCTTTCCCGCTCAAGTGCAAGAGAGCTCAGCACCTAATGCTTGTATAATTCCGAATCCTGCGTCCTCCGATTATTCCAGCAGCCCTCATGTAAACGTGGGAAGTTACTTCGCCTCCACTCGCAACACTGGCCTCCTGGGTACAGCGAGGGTAACTATTCATCATCGTGGCAAGCAGTTTCAAATCCGCGCTTTGATTGATATGGGATCCGAAGCGTCCTTTATTTCCCAAAGAATGTTTGAATTGATTAATCCTCCAAGCTGCAAAGTATCAACTAGCATTCGCGGCATTGGGCAATGCGATGCGATACAGATTTCTCCTCCTGACAAACCGCTCCGACTGTTCCAAGCAGTCGCCGTTGTGCTGCCTAGGGTAGCAGTGGCACTTCCCTCCCGCGCCGTCCAGGATAAGGTTAGGCAGGATGCGCTTGACCTTCCGCTCGCTGATCCGCAATTTTACCAAAGGGCTCCTGTGGATTTGGTGCTTGGAGTCGAGCTCCTCCCCACTATCCTTGAGGAACGAATCATCAAGAATGTTGGTGATTCTTTCGTGGGAATCGAGACGATGTTCGGATGGGTTCTCTGTGGATCCGTTACTGATAAATCCAGTCGGTCTCGGTCCACCTCCTCCGGCAGTCCGAAGATGTCTCCAAGGATAGCAGCACCGTCCCATTTAGAATGCAGTTCCAATTTTTTCAGGTGCCGCGTTTGTCAAGGGGCACACGCGCTCCGTCAGTGCCGACAGTTTCGAGGACTACGAGCTGAAGACAGGTTACGGGTAGTCTTGAGCAACGAATACTGCCCGAACTGTTTGGCTCATGAGCATTCCAATAGTTCCTGCAGGAGCACAGCAGGATGCCATCGTTGTGGCAAACAACACCACACGCTCTTACACAGCGACAGCTCAGTCGCGTACATCCAACCCAAAGAGCAAAGACCCGAAAAGCACCAGCCTTTCATTCGGACTTCTATCCAGAGGTCATCAGCCCTCGTGCCGCCTATTCCACCTGCATTCAAAGTTCCCCCTCCATCACCACCCGTGTCTTGGCGATCCAGAACGCTGCCATCCCCCATCCTTAGACATGTCCAGCGAGGCAATTGCAACTTGTTGCAAGGGGGGCGGTATGTTCACGCCACCGGGTGAACAGCAGAGAGTGGGGGGTAGGGTTTTTCCCAAAACGGAATGCGGTCATACTGAGGAGGGTGACGAAGCGCTCTCCGGTAAATCGCCATCATCAATCCAGTACGAGACTTGCATTCGAACACCCGTTCTTTTTATACCCTTGCAAAAAGGGTATATTAATTTTGGTCAGAAGTGTGCAACGCATAGAAGGAAGCATCTCCGACCATATAAAGTATATATATTCTTGATCAGCACGACGAGACGAGTTCAAATAACCATGTCCGTCCGTCCGTCCGTCCGTCCGTCTGTCCGTCCGTCTGGATCGATGCGAACTCCTCCTAGACCGTAAAAGCTACAGAGCTGAAATTTGGCACGTAGGCTTGTATATACTGCAGGGTTTGTATATCTCGGACTCAGTCGGATCGGACCACTATATCATATAGCTCCCATACAAAGGTCAAAGTCACGAACAGTGACTTTTCTCAATAACTTCGTTATTTTATAAGCAATTGCCATAAAAGTTGGTATTGGTCAGTTTTGTGTTCTTATTAATAATTGTGCCAAATTTGATCAAGATCGAGTGACTATGTCATATAGCTCCCATACAAACGGCAAAATCACGAACAGTGACTTTTCTCAATAACTTCGTTACTTTTTAAGCTATTGTCATGAAATTTAATATAAGTAAGTTTATTTATAACTATAAACCACTGCGCCAAATTTGATCAAGAACGGATGACTATATCATATAGCTCCCATAGGAACGATCGGTCAAAAACAGTGACTTTTGTCAATAACTTCGTTACTTTTGATGCGATTGCTTTTAAATTTAACATTTGTCAGTTTAATATATCTGTTAATGACTGTGCCGAATTTGGTAAAGATCGGGTAACTATATCATATAGCTCCCATAGGTAGGATCGGTGGAAAACAGTGACGTTCATCAGAAAGTTCGTTATATCCTATGCTAAGATTGAAGGCCGTTCTTTCGCAAACATTACCCTTTGTAGATAAAACAATTAGTTTAGATAAAAGAGTTACTAACAAACTTGCAAGGGTATACAAACTTTGACGCGGTCGAAGTTAGCCCCGGCCCTCTGGTTTTCCTTCATATATATATTCGAACCTATTGTATATACACTTCAACCCGAAACATTTCGTGTGTGTCGGGTTATCTGTGAATAAATTGAATAAAGCATAGTTTTTAAAAGAAGGTTTCGCGCGTTCTTAATTAGTCACTCGCTCACCATACCACGAAGAAATTGGCACCCGCCAAGCTTGTACCCCAGCAAATCTTTCCGCCCCTCCACGAACACAATGAGTACAATTTTTTCTGTTCTAGGTGGGATATGGAATACATGTGTGTTTTGACTGATCCCTATATTGATTATAATTTTATATCTTGATTTATATGGATCTATTATCAATTTGTTGGTGGAATAATTGAGTGTGCAATTGAACTTTTTTATAAAGTCAAGCCCCAGGATTCCGTCACATGGGATGGGGAAATCATTTTCTATTACTTGGAAGGTGTGTACTGATCTTGGAAGGTTGCTGATCTTTAGTTTGGTTTCACCTATTGTAAATAGGATGTCTTTGCCTATTCCACTAAGGTTTGTCCGTCTTTGTATGTCAACTGTACTGTCTTTTCTTAATATTTTTTGTTTTATTAATGATACATCAGCTCCTGTGTCTAATAGTAATTTTATTGTCCCTTTATCGTCAAAGTTAAAAGTTATATAACTATTAAGGTTGCAATTTAAACTATATATTTTATTTGTTCGATTTTTTACACCAGAGGACTTTCGGAGTTTTCCGAATTTTCTTCTACATTTGTAAATCTGACATTATAATTTTGTTGTGTTTTCATTTGTAACTAGTAGTCTAACGTCCCCTTTTAGTTTTGTTTTTATGACTTTAATAGCTGTTTCTTCATGTTCTGCTTTTATTTCATTGATTGATTCCAGTGAATCTATGAAACTTTGAATTGTTTCTTCTCCACCATCATACTCCTGGATCAGCTTAGAAGCTGTATTAAGAAATTCAATCTTTGTTTGCACCATCTTTGGTTTTGTGCTATCCTGAATGTTTTCTGGGTTATCTTTTACAACTGATATATCTTGAATGTCTTCTGGGTTATCTTTTACAGCTGGTTGTTCTGTGTCTTTTGCTACTAGAGGTTCAAAAGTTGCTTCTAGATTCGAATCTACTGGTATTGTGAATTTTATATTATGTTTTGTTGCTATACTTATTAGTTGTTTATTTAAACTGTATATTAGTTCAGTGAAGCTTTTACTGCTTGATTCATTGCATATGTCTATACTGCTACTCTCTATTTTATTGTAGCTCTCGAAGATAGTTTCAAGGTGCTTATTAATGGTTTGGGGTTGTATGTAAATTGTTTTATTTAGGCACTTGTATGCTTTCTGAAATTTTTCTTTCAATATTTCTATGTTCTGGTCCATTGAAATTTTGTTACTTTATGGCATATTTAATTCCCTTAAAATAATTTTGTTTTCTTAGTATTTCATTTTTCTTACCTTTATATTGTAATATATAAAAAAATTTTTGATTCTTCTGTTTTTTTTTTTCAATTTGTTTAAGATTTTATAATATTATATTGTTTCCAAAAAAATTTTATAATTTTTCTTATAGGGTATTTAGACTTCGTTATTGAGAAAATTTGATCTTGTGGAGTTTGCTGCGATCAGAAAGCCTTATTTGTGCTTGCAAGCTTTGTGAATTTTTTGAGCTTTTTTTCAAAAGCTTGCTTTGATCGCGGCAAGCTTTACAAGTGTGCTTTTGTTGTTTGTGCACTTTTGACTGCACATGTTTGACATGTGCTCTTCTTTAGGGTATGTTGGGGTATATTAGGCTGATTGTATTTTATTATTTAATTATCTAAGTATATATGTTTTTTTTTTCTGTTTTTGTGTAGTTTTCATTTTAGTGTATATTTGAAAATATGTGATTTTTTTTTGTTTTCTCTTTTCTAGGGTATTTTGGCAATGATAGACTTATTCAAAATGTTGGCTCTGCGATAATCTTATTCACTTAAAATGTGCTGGCCTCAACGGCTGCGACTACGACAAATTTTCTGGTTTGTCTGTGTCTAAGCCTGAGCTTGGCTTAATGCGCTAGACTTGCCCATCTTATGCCAGCCAGCAGCTTGATTTTAGTTGAATGTTTAGGGATCTTCGTTTAAAGTTTCTTTCCTTAAATAAAATGGCCAAACAGCTGTCTAACGAGTGTGACTCTAGCATACATTTACTGTCGCAATTCAAGTTTGGTCCACCTTCTAAGGAATTGCCCAAGAAATGTACCCTTGAGTTGCCTCATAAGCAGTCGCCCGCACTCTCTATTACATCTTCTCCCATTTTACTTTCGCCTACACCATCTTCTTGTCCCTCTTTATGCTCTTGTTTTCAGATTGAAGTATCCAGTAAGAGCCCTGGTGTACCTCATTATATCCCTCACGGGAACTCTGACCAATAACAGGATCATGCTGGCTCTCAATCACTTGCGGATCCCAATGCTCTTCCGCCTCCATTCACTGTAGTGCCTCATCGCAAACAATTATTTATTTCTGAGTCGTCTGTGGCAGCTTACATTGGTAATATATGCCCTGCTTAAGTTTTAATTCAAAAGTTTAAGTTTTCTAGGCCTCGCGAAATCTCCTCGTTTAAAATTACAGTACCAAATGAGTATTTCTCAGCTATGGTTGACCCTAACTTTTGGCCTGAGGGCCTAGTTGTACACAAGTTTGCGGCCAATAGGCGCTCCCGTCCTTTGCCTGTTCACCTTCCTAATGTATCTTCTGCTTCAAAAAACTAATAACGTCTAGTCTTTGCATTTATTATCAAAATGTAAGAGGACTTCTTACCAAGCTCTCGAAACTATTCTGCGATAGCCAAAGCCTTTCGGCTGACATATTAGCATTCTCTGAAACTTGGCTTAACTCCTCTGTTTTGGATAATGAAATTCTTTCTAATAACTTTATTTCTTATAGGCTTGATCGTGTTGGTCGTCGGTGCGGTGGGGTACCCAACTCGAATCTGTGTTCAAGTGTTGTGCCGATTGATCTCCCCTTAGGTGTTGAATTAATTTGCGTCGAAGTTACATGTTCTAACTTTAGCTTATATATCTCTTGTTAATATATTCCTCCAGCTTCTGATATCATGATCAACATGCACCATGCTGATGCTTTGCGATCTATTTTTAGTCGTCTTAAAGATCGTGATTTTCCTATAGTTTTAGGCAATTTTAACTTGCCTAATGTTTCTTGGCTTGTTGATGATAATCTATCTTTCTTAATTCCTTCATCTCAACATGTTCTTCTTGATAGCCTACTTCAGTTGAATTCTTTTCTTAACTCTTCTAAAAGAATCCTCGATCTCGTTTTTGTCTCGGATCCCACTGTTAGTGCTGTATCACAAACACAGCCCCTAGTGAAGCCTGAAGATCCTTATCACCCTACCATTGAAGTTACAATTTCTTACAATTCCGTTAATAATTCATTGAATAACATCTCAAATTCTCGTCGTAGATGTTTTCGTAAAACAAATTTCAATCTTCTTAACAGCCTTATTTTCTCTTTTGATTGGTCATTTCTATTTGAGTGCTGTGATATAGATTGTGCAGAGAGTTTTTTCTACTCTGCTCTTAATTCCCTAATTGATAAATGCGTTCCTTATGTGAATGTCTCTACCGTCTCCAGTGCGCCAGTCTGGTTTACACGTAGGCTCTCTAATCTCCGTAACATTAAATCGAGATATTTTAAAAGATTTAAAAAAACTGGTTCGCGACTTGACTGTGCAAATTATTGTGTAGCCAAATCTCAGTTTTGTCTTTTAAATACTCAATGCTACAATAATTATATCGTTTGCTGTAAGGTTGAATTTTATAAGAACCCCAAAAGGTTTTACAACTTTGTTAATTCCAAAAGACGCTCTAATTTATTATCTTCCACCTTCAGACTTAATGACCAGACTGCTAATAATGATTCAGATATTGCAGATCTGTTTGCTTAATTCTTTCAGTCGACCTATTCTACTACTGCTTCGGATCCCACACCTTATCCCTTCTCAATTCCACATTTAAATTGTATGTTTTTTCCTAGTATTACCGAAGACTGTATTATCTCTAGTTTGTCATCTATGACGTCTTCCTTCGTACTTGGGCCTGATAATATATCTAGTTGCATCTTCAAAATGTGTTCGATTTCCCTATCTAAGCCTTTATCTCGGTTATTCTTTATATCGAATGAGACTTAAAGCTTTCCTGATATTTGGAAGGAGTCTTTTATTATTCCGCTTTTTAAAAAGGGTAGCAAATCGGATATTTCTAACTACCGTGGCATTGCCAAACTTTTGGCGATACCTAAGCTGTTTGAGAAAATTATTACGTCTTCCCTTCAACACCTATCCAGATCCACTATTTCTCCTTGTCAGCGTGGCTTCATGAAAGGTCGTTCGTCGCTTACCAACCTTTTAGAATTGACTACCCTTATACACCATGGCTTCCGTAAAAAGTGTCAAACTGATGTTATTTATACTGACTTTAGTAAGGCTTTCGATAGGGTTGATCATTCTATGCTTCTCATGTAACTTAACATCATGGGTTATTTACCTTGTTTATAAATTAATTGCCTTTGGCCTTGGCTCATTTACGCGTGCTCATGTTTGCGGATGACGTCAAGATTTGTTATTCATATAATGATCCTTCTTTCCAACAGTACTTGCAATCAGATCTCGATGCGTTCTGTGATTGGTGTCACGTTAATAAATTACACCTTAATGCCTCTAAGTGCTGTTTTATGACTTTCAGTTGTTTGTCGCCGCTCCTAGCACATTACTCTATTAAGTCTGTTCTGTTAGATTGTGTACCATCATTCAAAGACTTAGGCGTTATGTTTGATCCAAAACTTTCATTTAATGTTCATATGTCTTCAATTGTCAATAGAGCATGCAGTCTTCTTGGCTTCATTAAACGTTGGGCCAAAGAATTGGATGATCCATATGTGACAAAGGTTTTATACACTTCGTTAGTTCGCCCTACTCTAGAATATTGCTCGCCAGTGTGGAACCCTCAATATGATGTTCACCAGCGTAGTATTGAATCGGTACAGAAGCAATTCCTTAAATTCGCGTTACGCGGTCTTAATTGGGACCTGAGTCTTCGCCTACCTTCTTATTCTGACAACTGTGGATTCTTCACTTTACAACTGTAGGCTCGTATTTGGCATTCTTTTTCTCCATAAACTAGTCAACGGTGAAGTCATTTGTACCAATTTACTAAATACGCTATATTTTTGTGTTCCCTCACGTCGGACCAGAAACTTTTTTCCTCTTCACCTTAGTAGATGTCTGACTAACTATTCTCTTCACGAACCTTTTCGTGTTCTTTGCCAATCTTTTAACAACCTTTCTCACCTTATTTCTCCTCATCTATCTATCACTTCTCTTCGCGCTATACTTTTTAATTATCTACATTCGTAATATATACCCTGCTAAAGTTTTAATTCAAAAGT
Source organism: Drosophila paulistorum (assembly GCA_018152135.1). Classification (NCBI taxonomy): domain Eukaryota; kingdom Metazoa; phylum Arthropoda; class Insecta; order Diptera; family Drosophilidae; genus Drosophila; species Drosophila paulistorum. The sequence goes on from JAECXG010000803.1 coordinate 10,537,940, forward strand.
TTAAGTTTTCTAGGCCTCGCGAAATCTCCTCGTTTAAAATTACAGTACCAAATGAGTATTTCTCAGCTATGGTTGACCCTAACTTTTGGCCTGAGGGCCTAGTTGTACACAAGTTTGCGGCCAATAGGCGCTCCCGTCCTTTGCCTGTCCACCTTCCTAATGTATCTTCTGCTTCAAAAAACTAATAACGTCTAGTCTTTGCATTCATTATCAAAATGTAAGAGGACTTCTTACCAAGCTCTCGAAACTATTCTGCGATAGCCAAACCCTTTCGGCTGACATATTAGCTTTCTCTGAAACTTGGCTTAACTCCTCTGTTTTGGATAATGAAATTCTTTCTAATAACTTTATTTCTTATAGGCTTGATCGTGTTGGTCGTCGGGGCGGTGGAGTACTCATTGCTGCCAACTCGAATCTGTGTTCAAGTGTTGTGCCGATTCATCTCCCCTTAGGTGTTGAATTAATTTGCGTCGAAGTTACATGTTCTAACTTTAGCTTATATATCTCTTGTTAATATATTCCTCCAGCTTTTGATATCATGATCTACATGCACCATGCTGATGCTTTGCGATCTATTTTTAGTCGTCTTAAAGATCGTGATTTTCCTATAGTTTTAGGCAATTTTAACTTGCCTAATATTTCTTGGCTTGTTGATGGTAATCTATCTTTCTTAATTCCTTCATCTCAACATGTTCTTCTTGAAAGCCTACTTCAGTTGAATTCTTTTCTTAACTCTTCTAAAAGAATCCTCGATCTCGTTTTTGTCTCGGATCCCACTGTTAGTGCTGTATCTTAAACAGAGCCCCTAGTGAAGCCTGAAGATCCTTATCACCCTACCATTGAAGTTACAATTTCTTACAATTCCGTTAATAATTCATTGAATAACATCTCAAATTCTCGTCGTAGATGTTTTCGTAAAACAAATTTCAATCTTCTTAACAGCCTTATTTTCTCTTTTGATTGGTCATTTCTATTTGAGTGCTGTGATATAGATTGTGCAGAGTGTTTTTTCTACTCTGCTCTTAATTCCCTAATTGATAAATGCGTTCCTTATGTGAATGTCTCTACCGTCTCCAGTGCGCCAGTCTGGTTTACACGTAGGCTCTCTAATCTCCGTAACATTAAATCGAGATATTTTAAAAGATTTAAAAAAACTGGTTCGCGACTTGACTATGCAAATTATTGTGTAGCCAAATCTCAGTTTTGTCTTTTAAATACTCAATGCTACAATAATTATATCGTTCGTTGTAAGGTTGAATTTTATAAGAACCCCAAAAGGTTTTACAACTTTGTTAATTCCAAAAGACGCTCTAATTTATTATCTTCCACCTTCAGACTTAATGACCAGACTGCTAATAATGATTCAGATATTGCAGATCTGTTTGCTTAATTCTTTCAGTCGACCTATTATTATTACTACTGCTTCGGATCCCACACCTTATCCCTTCTCAATTCCACATTTAAATTGTATGTTTTTTCCTAGTATTACCGAAGACTGTATTATCTCTAGTTTGTCATCTATGACGTCTTCCTTCGTACTTGGGCCTGATAATATACCTAGTTGCATCTTCAAAATGTGTTCGATTTCCCTATCTAAGCCTTTATCTCCAGATCCACTATTTCTCCTTGTCAGCATGGCTTCATGAAAGGTCGTTCGTCGCTTACCAACCTTTTAGAATTGACTGCCCTTGTACACCATGGCTTCCGTAAAAAGTGTCAAACTGATGTTATTTATACTGACTTTAGTAAGGCTTTCGATAGGGTTGATCATTCTATGCTTCTCATGAAACTTAACATCATGGGTTATTTACCTTGTTTATAAATTAATTGCCTTTGGCCTTGGCTCATTCACGCGTGCTCATGTTTGCGGATGACGTCAAGATTTGTTATTCATATAATGATCCTTCTTTCCAACAGTACTTGCAATCAGATCTCGATGCGTTCTGTGATTGGTGTCACGTTAATAAATTACACCTTAATGCCTCTAAGTGCTGTTTTATGACTTTCAGTTGTTTGTCGCCGCTCCTAGCACATTACTCTATTAAGTATGTTCTGTTAGATTGTGTACCATCATTAAAAGACTTAGGCGTTATGTTCGACCCAAAACTTTCATTTAATGTTCATATATCTTCAATTGTCAATAGAGCATACAGTCTTCTTGGCTTCATTAAACGTTGGGCCAAAGAATTTGATGATCCATATGTGACAAAGGTTTTATACACTTCGTTAGTTCGCCCTACTCTAGAATATTGCTCGCCAGTGTGGAACCCTCAATATGATGTTCACCAGCGTAGTATTGAATCGGTACAGAAGCAATTCCTTAAATTCGCGTTACGCGGTCTTAATTGGGACCTGAGTCTTCGCCTACCTTCTTATTCTGACAACTGTGGATTCTTCACTTTACAACTGTAGGCTCGTATTTGGCATTCTTTTTCTCCATAAACTAGTCAACGGTGAAGACATTTGTACCAATTTACTAAATACGCTATATTTTTGTGTTCCCTCACGTCGGACCAGAAACTTTTTTCCTCTTCACCTTAGTAGATGTCTGACTAACTATTCTCTTCACGAACCTTTTCGTGTTCTTTGCCAATCTTTTAACAACCTTTCTCACCTAATTTCTCCTCATCTATCTATCACTTCTCTTCGCGCTATACTTTTTAATTATCTACATTCGTAATATATACCCTGCTAAAGTTTTAATTCAAAAGTTTAAGTTTTCTAGGCCTCGCGAAATCTCCTCGTTTAAAATTACAGTACCAAATGAGTATTTCTCAGCTATGGTTGACCCTAACTTTTGGCCTGAGGGCCTAGTTGTACACGAGTTTGCGGCCAATAGGCGCTCCCGTTCTTTGCCTGTTCACCTTCCTAATGTATCTTCTGCTTCAAAAAACTAATAACGTCTAGTCTTTGCATTCATTATCAAAATGTAAGAGGACTTCTTACCAAGCTCTCGAAACTATTCTGCGATAGCCAAAGCCTTTCGGCTGACATATTAGCTTTCTCTGAAACTTGGCTTAACTCCTCTGTTTTGGATAATGAAATTATTTCTAATAACTTTATTTCTTATAGGCTTGATCGTGTTGGTCGTCGGGGCGGTGGAGTACTCATTGCTGCCAACTCGAATCTGTGTTCAAGTGTTGTGCCGATTCATCTCCCCTTAGGTGTTGAGTTCATTACCCTCGAAGTTACATGTTCTAACTTTAGCTTATATATCTCTTGTTAATATATTCCTCCAGCTTCTGAGATCATGATCTACATGCACCATGCTGATGCTTTGCGATCTATTTTTAGTCGTCTTAAAGATCGTGATTTTCTTATAGTTTTAGGCAATTTTAACTTGCCTAATGTTTCTTGGCTTGTTGATGATAATCTATCTATCTTAATTCCTTCATCTCAACATGTTCTTCCTGATAGCCTACTTGAATGTCCGCTATATCAGTAGAATTCTTTTCTTAACTCTTCTAAAAGAATCCTCGATCTCGTTTTTGTCTCGGATCCCACTGTTAGTGCTGTATCACAAACACAGCCCCTAGTGAAGCCTGAAGATCCTTATCACCCTACCATTGAAGTTACAATTTCTTACAATTCCGTTAATAATTCATTGAATAACATCTCAAATTCTCGTCGTAGATGTTTTCGTAAAACAAATTTCAATCTTCTTAACAGCCTTATTTTCTCTTTTGATTGGTCATTTCTATTTGAGTACTGTGATATAGATTGTGCAGAGAATTTTTTCTACTCTGCTCTTAATTCCCTAATTGATAAATGCGTTCCTTATGTGAATGTCTCTACCGTCTCCAGTGCGCCAGTCTGGTTTACACGTAGGCTCTCTAATCTCCGTAACATTAAATCGAGATATTTTAAAAGATTTAAAAAAACTGGTTCGCGACTTGACTATGCAAATTATTGTGTAGCCAAATCTCAGTTTTGTCTTTTAAATACTCAATGCTACAATAATTATATCGTTCGTTGTAAGGTTGAATTTTATAATAACCCCAAAAGGTTTTACAACTTTGTTAATTCCAAAAGACGCTCTAATTTACTATCTTCCACCTTCAGACTTAATGACCAGACTACTAATAATGATTCAGATATTGCAGATCTGTTTGCTTAATTCTTTCAGTCGACCTATTCTACTACTGCTTCGGATCCCACACCTTATCCCTTCTCAATTCCACATTTAAATTGTATGTTTTTTCCTAGTATTACCGAAGATTGTATTATCTCTAGTTTGTCATCTATGACGTCTTCCTTCGTACCTGGGCCTGATAATATACCTAGTTGCATCTTCAAAATGTGTTCGATTTCCCTATCTAAGCCTTTATCTCGGTTATTCTTTATAACGAATGAGACTTGAAGCTTTCCTGATATTTGGAAGGAGTCTTTTATTATTCCGCTTTTTAAAAAGGGTAGCAAATCGGATATTTCTAACTACCGTGGCATTGCCAAACTTTCGGCAATACCTAAGCTGTTTGAGAAAATTATTACGTCTTCCCTTCAACACCTATCCAGATCCACTATTTCTCCTTGTCAGCATGGCTTCATGAAAGGTCGTTCGTCGCTTACCAACCTTTTAGAATTGACTACCCTTGTACACCATGGCTTCCGTAAAAAGTGTCAAAGTGATGTTATTTATACTGACTTTAGTAAGGCTTTCGATAGGGTTGATCATTCTATGCTTCTCATGAAACTTAACATCATGGGTTATTTACCTTGTTTATAAATTAATTGCCTTTGGCCTTGGCTCATTCACGCGTGCTCATGTTTGCGGATGACGTCAAGATTTGTTATTCATATAATGATCCTTCTTTCCAACAGTACTTGCAATCAGATCTCGATGCGTTCTGTGATTGGTGTCACGTTAATAAATTACACCTTAATGCCTCTAAGTGCTGTTTTATGACTTTCAGTTGTTTGTCGCCGCTCCTAGCACATTACTCTATTATGTATGTTCTGTTAGATTGTGTACCATCATTCAAAGACTTAGGCGTTATGTTTGACCCAAAACTTTCATTTAATGTTCATATATCTTCAATTGTCAATAGAGCATGCAGTCTTCTTGGCTTCATTAAACGTTGGGCCAAAGAATTTGATGATCCATATGTGACAAAGGTTTTACTCTATTAAGTATGTTCTGTTAGATTGTGTACCATCATTCAAAGACTTAGGCGTTATGTTTGACCCAAAACTTTCATTTAATGTTCATATATCTTCAATTGTCAATAGAGCATGCAGTCTTCTTGGCTTCATTAAACGTTGGGCCAAAGAATTTGATGATCCATATGTGACAAAGGTTTTATACACTTCGTTAGTTCGCCCTACTCTAGAATATTGCTCGCCAGTGTGTTTTCCAGTTTTTTTCCTCTTCACCTTAGTAGATGTCTGACTAACTATTCTCTTCACGAACCTTTTCGTGTTCTTTGCCAATCTTTTAACAACCTTTCTCACCTAATTTCTCGTCATCTATCTATCACTTCTCTTCGCACTATACTTTTTAATTATCTACATTCGTAATATATACCCTGCTAAAGTTTTAATTCAAAAGTTTAAGTTTTCTAGGCCTCGCGAAATCTCCTCGTTTAAAATTACAGTACCAAATGAGTATTTCTCAGCTATGGTTGACCCTAACTTTTGGCCTGAGGGCCTAGTTGTACACAAGTTTGCGGCCAATAGGCGCTCCCGTTCTTTGCCTGTCCACCTTCCTAATGTATCTTCTGCTTCAAAAAACTAATAACGTCTAGTCTTTGCATTCATTATCAAAATGTAAGAGGACTTCTTACCAAGCTCTCGAAACTATTCTGCGATAGCCAAAGCCTTTCGGCTGACATATTAGCTTTCTCTGAAACTTGGCTTAACTCCTCTGTTTTGGATAATGAAATTATTTCTAATAACTTTATTTCTTATAGGCTTGATCGTGTTGGTCGTCGGGGCGGTGGAGTACTCATTGCTGCCAACTCGAATCTGTGTTCAAGTGTTGTGCCGATTCATCTCCCCTTAGGTGTTGAGTTCATTTGCCTCGAAGTTACATGTTCTAACTTTAGCTTATATATCTCTTGTTAATATATTCCACCAGCTTCTGAGATCATGATCTACATGCACTATGCTGATGCTTTGCGATCTATTTTTAGTCGTCTTAAAGATCGTGATTTTCTTATAGTTTTAGGCAATTTTAACTTGCCTAATGTTTCTTGGCTTGTTGATGATAATCTATCTATCTTAATTCCTTCATCTCAACATGTTCTTCCTGATAGCCTACTTGAATGTCCGCTATATCAGTAGAATTCTTTTCTTAACTCTTCTAAAAGAATCCTCGATCTCGTTTTTGTCTCGGATCCCACTGTTAGTGCTGTATCACAAACACAGCCCCTAGTGAAGCCTGAAGATCCTTATCACCCTACCATTGAAGTTACAATTTCTTACAATTCCGTTAATAATTCATTGAATAACATCTCAAATTCTCGTCGTAGATGTTTTCGTAAAACAAATTTCAATCTTCTTAACAGCCTTATTTTCTCTTTTGATTGGTCATTTCTATTTGAGTGCTGTGATATAGATTGTGCAGAGAATTTTTTCTACTCTGCTCTTAATTCCCTAATTGATAAATGCGTTCCTTATGTGAATGTCTCTACCGTCTCCAGTGCGCCAGTCTGGTTTACACGTAGGCTCTCTAATCTCCGTAACATTAAATCGAGATATTTTAAAAGATTTAAAAAAACTGGTTCGCGACTTGACTATGCAAATTATTGTGTAGCCAAATCTCAGTTTTGTCTTTTAAATACTCAATGCTACAATAATTATATCGTTCGCTGTAAGGTTGAATTTTATAAGAACCCCAAAAAGTTTTACAACTTTGTTAATTCCAAAAGACGCTCTAATTTATTATCTTCCACCTTCAGACTTAATGACCAGACTGCCAATAATGATTCAGATATTGCAGATCTGTTTGCTTAATTCTTTCAGTCGACCTATTCTACTACTGCTTCGGATCCCACACCTTATCCCTTCTCAATTCCACATTTAAATTGTATGTTTTTTCCTAGTATTACCGAAGACTGTATTATCTCTAGTTTGTCATCTATGACGTCTTCCTTCGTACTTGGGCCTGATAATATACCTAGTTGCATCTTCAAAATGTGTTCGATTTCCCTATCTAAGCCTTTATCTCCAGATCCACTATTTCTCCTTGTCAGCATGGCTTCATGAAAGGTCGTTCGTCGCTTACCAACCTTTTAGAATTGACTGCCCTTGTACACCATGGCTTCCGTAAAAAGTGTCAAACTGATGTTATTTATACTGACTTTAGTAAGGCTTTCGATAGGGTTGATCATTCTATGCTTCTCATGAAACTTAACATCATGGGTTATTTACCTTGTTTATAAATTAATTGCCTTTGGCCTTGGCTCATTCACGCGTGCTCATGTTTGCGGATGACGTCAAGATTTGTTATTCATATAATGATCCTTCTTTCCAACAGTACTTGCAATCAGATCTCGATGCGTTCTGTGATTGGTGTCACGTTAATAAATTACACCTTAATGCCTCTAAGTGCTGTTTTATGACTTTCAGTTGTTTGTCGCCGCTCCTAGCACATTACTCTATTAAGTCTGTTCTGTTAGATTGTGTACCATCATTAAAAGACTTAGGCGTTATGTTTGACCCAAAACTTTCATTTAATGTTCATATATCTTCAATTGTCAATAGAGCATACAGTCTTCTTGGCTTCATTAAACGTTGGGCCAAAGAATTTGATGATCCATATGTGACAAAGGTTTTATACACTTCGTTAGTTCGCCCTACTCTAGAATATTGCTCGCCAGTGTGGAACCCTCAATATGATGTTCACCAGCGTAGTATTGAATCGGTACAGAAGCAATTCCTTAAATTCGCGTTACGCGGTCTTAATTGGGACCCGAGTCTTCGCGCACCTTCTTATTTTGACAACTGTGGATTCTTCACTTTACAACTGTAGGCTCGTATTTGGCATTCTTTTTCTCCATAAACTAGTCAACGGTGAAGACATTTGTACCAATTTACTAAATACGCTATATTTTTGTGTTCCCTCACGTCGGACCAGAAACTTTTTTCCTCTTCACCTTAGTAGATGTCTGACTAACTATTCTCTTCACGAACCTTTTCGTGTTCTTTGCCAATCTTTTAACAACCTTTCTCACCTAATTTCTCCTCATCTATCTATCACTTCTCTTCGCGCTATACTTTTTAATTATCTACATTCGTAATATATACCCTGCTAAAGTTTTAATTCAAAAGTTTAAGTTTTCTAGGCCTCGCGAAATCTCCTCGTTTAAAATTACAGTACCAAATGAGTATTTCTCAGCTATGGTTGACCCTAACTTTTGGCCTGAGGGCCTAGTTGTACACGAGTTTGCGGCCAATAGGCGCTCCCGTTCTTTGCCTGTTCACCTTCCTAATGTATCTTCTGCTTCAAAAAACTAATAACGTCTAGTCTTTGCATTCATTATCAAAATGTAAGAGGACTTCTTACCAAGCTCTCGAAACTATTCTGCGATAGCCAAAGCCTTTCGGCTGACATATTAGCTTTCTCTGAAACTTGGCTTAACTCCTCTGTTTTGGATAATGAAATTATTTCTAATAACTTTATTTCTTATAGGCTTGATCGTGTTGGTCGTCGGGGCGGTGGAGTACTCATTGCTGCCAACTCGAATCTGTGTTCAAGTGTTGTGCCGATTCATCTCCCCTTAGGTGTTGAGTTCATTTGCCTCGAAGTTACATGTTCTAACTTTAGCTTATATATCTCTTGTTAATATATTCCTCCAGCTTCTGAGATCATGATCTACATGCACCATGCTGATGCTTTGCGATCTATTTTTAGTCGTCTTAAAGATCGTGATTTTCTTATAGTTTTAGGCAATTTTAACTTGCCTAATGTTTCTTGGCTTGTTGATGATAATCTATCTATCTTAATTCCTTCATCTCAACATGTTCTTCCTGATAGCCTACTTGAATGTCCGCTATATCAGTAGAATTCTTTTCTTAACTCTTCTAAAAGAATCCTCGATCTCGTTTTTGTCTCGGATCCCACTGTTAGTGCTGTATCACAAACACAGCCCCTAGTGAAGCCTGAAGATCCTTATCACCCTACCATTGAAGTTACAATTTCTTACAATTCCGTTAATAATTCATTTCATAACATCTTAAATTCTCGTCGTAGATGTTTTCGTAAAACAAATTTCAATCTTCTTAACAGCCTTATTTTCTCTTTTGATTGGTCATTTCTATTTGAGTGCTGTGATATAGATTGTGCAGTGAATTTTTTCTACTCTGCTCTTAATTCCCTAATTGATAAATGCGTTCCTTATGTAAATGTCTCTACCGTCTCCAGTGCGCCAGTCTGGTTTACACGTAGGCTCTCTAATCTCCGTAACATTAAATCGAGATATTTTAAAAGATTTAAGAAACTGGTTCGCGACTTGACTATGTAAATTATTGTGTAGCCAAATCTCAGTTTTGTCTTTTAAATACTCAATGCTACAATAATTATATCGTTCGTTGTAAGGTTGAATTTTATAAGAACCCCAAAAGGTTTTACAACTTTGTTAATTCCAAAAGACGCTCTAATTTACTATCTTCCACCTTCAGACTTAATGACCAGACTACTAATAATGATTCAGATATTGCAGATCTGTTTGCTTAATTCTTTCAGTCGACCTATTCTACTACTGCTTCGGATCCCACACCTTATCCCTTCTCAATTCCACATTTAAATTGTATGTTTTTTCCTAGTATTACCGAAGATTGGATTATCTCTAGTTTGTCATCTATGACGTCTTCCTTCGTACCTGGGCCTGATAATATACCTAGTTGCATCTTCAAAATGTGTTCGATTTCCCTATCTAAGCCTTTATCTCGGTTATTCTTTATAACGAATGAGACTTGAAGCTTTCCTGATATTTGGAAGGAGTCTTTTATTATTCCGCTTTTTAAAAAGGGTAGCAAATCGGATATTTCTAACTACCGTGGCATTGCCAAACTTTCGGCAATACCTAAGCTGTTTGAGAAAATTATTACGTCTTCCCTTCAACACCTATCCAGATCCACTATTTCTCCTTGTCAGCATGGCTTCATGAAAGGTCGTTCGTCGCTTACCAACCTTTTAGAATTGACTACCCTTGTACACCATGGCTTCCGTAAAAAGTGTCAAACTGATGTTATTTATACTGACTTTAGTAAGGCTTTCGATAGGGTTGATCATTCTATGCTTCTCATGAAACTTAACATCATGGGTTATTTACCTTGTTTATAAATTAATTGCCTTTGGCCTTGGCTCATTCACGCGTGCTCATGTTTGCGGATGACGTCAAGATTTGTTATTCATATAATGATCCTTCTTTCCAACAGTACTTGCAATCAGATCTCGATGCGTTCTGTGATTGGTGTCACGTTAATAAATTACACCTTAATGCCTCTAAGTGCTGTTTTATGACTTTCAGTTGTTTGTCGCCGCTCCTAGCACATTACTCTATTAAGTATGTTCTGTTAGATTGTGTACCATCATTCAAAGACTTAGGCGTTATGTTTGACCCAAAACTTTCATTTAATGTTCATATATCTTCAATTGTCAATAGAGCATACAGTCTTCTTGGCTTCATTAAACGTTGGGCCAAAGAATTTGATGATCCATATGTGACAAAGGTTTTATACACTTCGTTAGTTCGCCCTACTCTAGAATATTGCTCGCCAGTGTGGAACCCTCAATATGATGTTCACCAGCGTAGTATTGAATCGGTACAGAAGCAATTCCTTAAATTCGCGTTACGCGGTCTTAATTGGGACCCGAGTCTTCGCGCACCTTCTTATTTTGACAACTGTGGATTCTTCACTTTACAACTGTAGGCTCGTATTTGGCATTCTTTTTCTCCTTAATCTAGTCAACGGTGAAGACATTTGTACCAATTTACTAAATACGCTATATTTTTGTGTTCCCTCACGTCGGACCAGAAACTTTTTTCCTCTTCACCTTAGTAGATGTCTGACTAACTATTCTCTTCACGAACCTTTTCGTGTTCTTTGCCAATCTTTTAACAACCTTTCTCACCTAATTTCTCCTCATCTATCTATCACTTCTCTTCGCGCTATACTTTTTAATTATCTACATTCGTAATATATACCCTGCTAAAGTTTTAATTCAAAAGTTTAAGTTTTCTAGGCCTCGCGAAATCTCCTCGTTTAAAATTACAGTACCAAATGAGTATTTCTCAGCTATGGTTGACCCTAACTTTTGGCCTGAGGGCCTAGTTGTACACGAGTTTGCGGCCAATAGGCGCTCCCGTTCTTTGCCTGTTCACCTTCCTAATGTATCTTCTGCTTCAAAAAACTAATAACGTCTAGTCTTTGCATTCATTATCAAAATGTAAGAGGACTTCTTACCAAGCTCTCGAAACTATTCTGCGATAGCCAAAGCCTTTCGGCTGACATATTAGCTTTCTCTGAAACTTGGCTTAACTCCTCTGTTTTGGATAATGAAATTATTTCTAATAACTTTATTTCTTATAGGCTTGATCGTGTTGGTCGTCGGGGCGGTGGAGTACTCATTGCTGCCAACTCGAATCTGTGTTCAAGTGTTGTGCCGATTCATCTCCCCTTAGGTGTTGAGTTCATTTGCCTCGAAGTTACATGTTCTAACTTTAGCTTATATATCTCTTGTTAATATATTCCTCCAGCTTCTGAGATCATGATCTACATGCACCATGCTGATGCTTTGCGATCTATTTTTAGTCGTCTTAAAGATCGTGATTTTCTTATAGTTTTAGGCAATTTTAACTTGCCTAATGTTTCTTGGCTTGTTGATGATAATCTATCTATCTTAATTCCTTCATCTCAACATGTTCTTCCTGATAGCCTACTTGAATGTCCGCTATATCAGTAGAATTCTTTTCTTAACTCTTCTAAAAGAATCCTCGATCTCGTTTTTGTCTCGGATCCCACTGTTAGTGCTGTATCACAAACACAGCCCCTAGTGAAGCCTGAAGATCCTTATCACCCTACCATTGAAGTTACAATTTCTTACAATTCCGTTAATAATTCATTTCATAACATCTTAAATTCTCGTCGTAGATGTTTTCGTAAAACAAATTTCAATCTTCTTAACAGCCTTATTTTCTCTTTTGATTGGTCATTTCTATTTGAGTGCTGTGATATAGATTGTGCAGTGAATTTTTTCTACTCTGCTCTTAATTCCCTAATTGATAAATGCGTTCCTTATGTAAATGTCTCTACCGTCTCCAGTGCGCCAGTCTGGTTTACACGTAGGCTCTCTAATCTCCGTAACATTAAATCGAGATATTTTAAAAGATTTAAGAAACTGGTTCGCGACTTGACTATGTAAATTATTGTGTAGCCAAATCTCAGTTTTGTCTTTCAAATACTCAATGCTACAATAATTATATCGTTCGTTGTAAGGTTGAATTTTATAAGAACCCCAAAAGGTTTTACAACTTTGTTAATTCCAAAAGACGCTCTAATTTACTATCTTCCACCTTCAGACTTAATGACCAGACTACTAATAATGATTCAGATATTGCAGATCTGTTTGCTTAATTCTTTCAGTCGACCTATTCTACTACTGCTTCGGATCCCACACCTTATCCCTTCTCAATTCCACATTTAAATTGTATGTTTTTTCCTAGTATTACCGAAGATTGTATTATCTCTAGTTTGTCATCTATGACGTCTTCCTTCGTACCTGGGCCTGATAATATACCTAGTTGCATCTTCAAAATGTGTTCGATTTCCCTATCTAAGCCTTTATCTCGGTTATTCTTTATAACGAATGAGACTTGAAGCTTTCCTGATATTTGGAAGGAGTCTTTTATTATTCCGCTTTTTAAAAAGGGTAGCAAATCGGATATTTCTAACTACCGTGGCATTGCCAAACTTTCGGCAATACCTAAGCTGTTTGAGAAAATTATTACGTCTTCCCTTCAACACCTATCCAGATCCACTATTTCTCCTTGTCAGCATGGCTTCATGAAAGGTCGTTCGTCGCTTACCAACCTTTTAGAATTGACTACCCTTGTACACCATGGCTTCCGTAAAAAGTGTCAAACTGATGTTATTTATACTGACTTTAGTAAGGCTTTCGATAGGGTTGATCATACTATGCTTCTCATGAAACTTAACATCATGGGTTATTTACCTTGTTTATAAATTAATTGCCTTTGGCCTTGGCTCATTCACGCGTGCTCATGTTTGCGGATGACGTCAAGATTTGTTATTCATATAATGATCCTTCTTTCCAACAGTACTTGCAATCAGATCTCGATGCGTTCTGTGATTGGTGTCACGTTAATAAATTACACCTTAATGCCTCTAAGTGCTGTTTTATGACTTTCAGTTCGCCCTACTCTAGAATATTGCTCGCCAGTGTGTTTTCCAGTTTTTTTCCTCTTCACCTTAGTAGATGTCTGACTAACTATTCTCTTCACGAACCTTTTCGTGTTCTTTGCCAATCTTTTAACAACCTTTCTCACCTAATTTCTCCTCATCTATCTATCACTTCTCTTCGCACTATACTTTTTAATTATCTACATTCGTAATATATACCCTGCTAAAGTTTTAATTCAAAAGTTTAAGTTTTCTAGGCCTCGCGAAATCTCCTCGTTTAAAATTACAGTACCAAATGAGTATTTCTCAGCTATGGTTGACCCTAACTTTTGGCCTGAGGGCCTAGTTGTACACAAGTTTGCGGCCAATAGGCGCTCCCGTCCTTTGCCTGTTCACCTTCCTAATGTATCTTCTGCTTCAAAAAACTAATAACGTCTTGTCTTTGCATTCATTATCAAAATGTAAGAGGACTTCTTACCAAGCTCTCGAAACTATTCTGCGATAGCCAAAGCCTTTCGGCTGACATATTAGCTTTCTCTGAAACTTGGCTTAACTCCTCTGTTTTGGATAATGAAATTCTTTCTAATAACTTTATTTCTTATAGGCTTGATCGTGTTGGTCGTCGGGGCGGTGGAGTACTCATTGCTGCCAACTCGAATCTGTGTTCAAGTGTTGTGCCGATTCATCTCCCCTTAGGTGTTGAGTTCATTTGCCTCGAAGTTACATGTTCTAACTTTAGCTTATATATCTCTTGTTAATATATTCCACCAGCTTCTGAGATCATGATCTACATGCACTATGCTGATGCTTTGCGATCTATTTTTAGTCGTCTTAAAGATCGTGATTTTCTTATAGTTTTAGGCAATTTTAACTTGCCTAATGTTTCTTGGCTTGTTGATGATAATCTATCTATCTTAATTCCTTCATCTCAACATGTTCTTCCTGATAGCCTACTTGAATGTCCGCTATATCAGTAGAATTCTTTTCTTAACTCTTCTAAAAGAATCCTCGATCTCGTTTTTGTCTCGGATCCCACTGTTAGTGCTGTATCACAAACACAGCCCCTAGTGAAGCCTGAAGATCCTTATCACCCTACCATTGAAGTTACAATTTCTTACAATTCCGTTAATAATTCATTTAATAACATCTCAAATTCTCGTCGTAGATGTTTTCGTAAAACAAATTTCAATCTTCTTAACAGCCTTATTTTCTCTTTTGATTGGTCATTTCTATTTGAGTACTGTGATATAGATTGTGCAGAGAATTTTTTCTACTCTGCTCTTAATTCCCTAATTGATAAATGCGTTCCTTATGTGAATGTCTCTACCGTCTCCAGTGCGCCAGTCTGGTTTACACGTAGGCTCTCTAATCTCCGTAACATTAAATCGAGATATTTTAAAAGATTTAAAAAAACTGGTTCGCGACTTGACTATGCAAATTATTGTGTAGCCAAATCTCAGTTTTGTCTTTTAAATACTCAATGCTACAATAATTATATCGTTCGCTGTAAGGTTGAATTTTATAAGAACCCCAAAAGGTTTTACAACTTTGTTAATTCCAAAAGACGCTCTAATTTACTATCTTCCACCTTCAGACTTAATGACCAGACTGCTAATAATGATTCAGATATTGCAGATCTGTTTGCTTAATTCTTTCAGTCGACCTATTCTACTACTGCTTCGGATCCCACACCTTATCCCTTCTCAATTCCACATTTAAATTGTATGTTTTTTCCTAGTATTACCGAAGACTGTATTATCTCTAGTTTGTCATCTATGACGTCTTCCTTCGTACCTGGGCCTGATAATATACCTAGTTGCATCTTCAAAATGTGTTCGATTTCCCTATCTAAGCCTTTATCTCGGTTATTCTTTATATGGAATGAGACTTGAAGCTTTCCTGATATTTGGAAGGAGTCTTTTATTATTCCGCTTTTTAAAAAGGGTAGCAAATCGGATCTTTCTAACTACCGTGGCATTGCCAAACTTTCGGCAATACCTAAGCTGTTTGAGATAATTATTACGTCTTCCCTTCAACACCTATCCAGATCCACTATTTCTCCTTGTCAGCATGGCTTCATGAAAGGTCGTTCGTCGCTTACCAACCTTTTAGAATTGACTACCCTTGTACACCATGGCTTCCGTAAAAAGTGTCAAACTGATGTTATTTATACTGACTTTAGTAAGGCTTTCGATAGGGTTGATCATTCTATGCTTCTCATGAAACTTAACATCATGGGTTATTTACCTTGTTTATAAATGATTTGCCTTTGGCCTTGGCTCATTCACGCGTGCTCATGGTTGCGGATGACGTCAAGATTTGTTATTCATATAATGATCCTTCTTTCCAACAGTACTTGCAATCAGATCTCGATGCGTTCTGTGATTAGTGTCACGTTAATAAATTACACCTTAATGCCTCTAAGTGCTGTTTTATGACTTTCAGTTCGCCCTACTCTAGAATATTGCTCGCCAGTGTGTTTTCCAGTTTTTTTCCTCTTCACCTTAGTAGATGTCTGACTAACTATTCTCTTCACGAACCTTTTCGTGTTCTTTGCCAATCTTTTAACAACCTTTCTCACCTAATTTCTCCTCATCTATCTATCACTTCTCTTCGCACTATACTTTTTAATTATCTACATTCGTAATATATACCCTGCTAAAGTTTTAATTCAAAAGTTTAAGTTTTCTAGGCCTCACGAAATCTCCTCGTTTAAAATTACAGTACCAAATGAGTATTTCTCAGCTATGGTTGACCCTAACTTTTGGCCTGAGGGCCTAGTTGTACACAAGTTTGCGGCCAATAGGCGCTCCCGTCCTTTGCCTGTTCACCTTCCTAATGTATCTTCTGCTTCAAAAAACTAATAACGTCTTGTCTTTGCATTCATTATCAAAATGTAAGAGGACTTCTTACCAAGCTCTCGAAACTATTCTGCGATAGCCAAAGCCTTTCGGCTGACATATTAGCTTTCTCTGAAACTTGGCTTAACTCCTCTGTTTTGGATAATGAAATTCTTTCTAATAACTTTATTTCTTATAGGCTTGATCGTGTTGGTCGTCGGGGCGGTGGAGTACTCATTGCTGCCAACTCGAATCTGTGTTCAAGTGTTGTGCCGATTCATCTCCCCTTAGGTGTTGAGTTCATTTGCCTCGAAGTTACATGTTCTAACTTTAGCTTATATATCTCTTGTTAATATATTCCACCAGCTTCTGAGATCATGATCTACATGCACTATGCTGATGCTTTGCGATCTATTTTTAGTCGTCTTAAAGATCGTGATTTTCTTATAGTTTTAGGCAATTTTAACTTGCCTAATGTTTCTTGGCTTGTTGATGATAATCTATCTATCTTAATTCCTTCATCTCAACATGTTCTTCCTGATAGCCTACTTGAATGTCCGCTATATCAGTAGAATTCTTTTCTTAACTCTTCTAAAAGAATCCTCGATCTCGTTTTTGTCTCGGATCCCACTGTTAGTGCTGTATCACAAACACAGCCCCTAGTGAAGCCTGAAGATCCTTATCACCCTACCATTGAAGTTACAATTTCTTACAATTCCGTTAATAATTCATTTAATAACATCTCAAATTCTCGTCGTAGATGTTTTCGTAAAACAAATTTCAATCTTCTTAACAGCCTTATTTTCTCTTTTGATTGGTCATTTCTATTTGAGTGCTGTGATATAGATTGTGCAGAGAATTTTTTCTACTCTGCTCTTAATTCCCTAATTGATAAATGCGTTCCTTATGTGAATGTCTCTACCGTCTCCAGTGCGCCAGTCTGGTTTACACGTAGGCTCTCTAATCTCCGTAACATTAAATCGAGATATTTTAAAAGATTTAAAAAAACTGGTTCGCGACTTGACTATGCAAATTATTGTGTAGCCAAATCTCAGTTTTGTCTTTTAAATACTCAATGCTACAATAATTATATCGTTCGCTGTAAGGTTGAATTTTATAAGAACCCCAAAAAGTTTTACAACTTTGTTAATTCCAAAAGACGCTCTAATTTATTATCTTCCACCTTCAGACTTAATGACCAGACTGCTAATAATGATTCAGATATTGCAGATCTGTTTGCTTAATTCTTTCAGTCGACCTATTCTACTACTGCTTCGGATCCCCCACCTTATCCCTTCTCACTTCCACATTTAAATTGTATGTTTTTTCCTAGTATTACCGAAGACTGTATTATCTGTAGCTTGTCATCTATGACGTCTTCCTTCGTACCTGGGCCTGATAATATACCTAGTTGCATCTTCAAAATGTGTTCGATTTCCCTATCTAAGCCTTTATCTCGGTTATTCTTTATATGGAATGAGACTTGAAGCTTTCCTGATATTTGGAAGGAGTCTTTTATTATTCCGCTTTTTAAAAAGGGTAGCAAATCGGATCTTTCTAACTACCGTGGCATTGCCAAACTTTCGGCAATACCTAAGCTGTTTGAGATAATTATTACGTCTTCCCTTCAACACCTATCCAGATCCACTATTTCTCCTTGTCAGCATGGCTTCATGAAAGGTCGTTCGTCGCTTACCAACCTTTTAGAATTGACTACCCTTGTACACCATGGCTTCCGTAAAAAGTGTCAAACTGATGTTATTTATACTGACTTTAGTAAGGCTTTCGATAGGGTTGATCATTCTATGCTTCTCATGAAACTTAACATCATGGGTTATTTACCTTGTTTATAAATGATTTGCCTTTGGCCTTGGCTCATTCACGCGTGCTCATGGTTGCGGATGACGTCAAGATTTGTTATTCATATAATGATCCTTCTTTCCAACAGTACTTGCAATCAGATCTCGATGCGTTCTGTGATTGGTGTCACGTTAATAAATTACACCTTAATGCCTCTAAGTGCTGTTTTATGACTTTCAGTTGTTTGTCGCCGCTCCTAGCACATTACTCTATTAAGTATGTTCTGTTAGATTGTGTACCATCATTCAAAGACTTAGGCGTTATGTTTGACCCAAAACTTTCATTATACCCTTGCAAAAAGGGTATATTAATTTTGGTCAGAAGTGTGCAACGCATAGAAGGAAGCATCTCCGACCATATAAAGTATATATATTATTGATCAGCACGACGAGACGAGTTCAAATAACCATGTCCGTCCGTCCGTCCGTCCGTCCGTCCGTCCGTCCGTCCGTCCGTCCGTCTGTCCGTCCGTCTGGATCGATGCGAACTCCTCCTAGACCGTAAGAGCTACAGAGCTGAAATTTTGCACGTAGGCTTGTATATACTGCAGGGTTTGTATATCTCGGATTCAGTCGGATCGGACCACTATATCATATAGCTCCCATACAAACGGCAAAGTCACGAACAGTGACTTTTCTCAATAACTTCGTTATTTTATCAGCAATTGCCATAAAAGTTGGTGTTGGTCAGTTTTGTGTTCTTATTAATAATTGTGCCAAATTTGATCAAGATCGGGTGACTATATCATATAGCTCCCATACAAACGGCAAAGTCACGAACAGTGACTTTTCTCAATAACTTCGTTACTTTTTAAGCTATTGTCGTGAAATTTAATATAAGTAAGTTTATTGCAACTATAAACCACTGTGCCAAATTTGATCAAGAGCGGGTGACTATATCATATAGCTCCCATAGGAACGATCGGTCAAAAACAGTGACTTTTGTCAATAACTTCGTTACTTTTGATGCGATTGCTTTCAAATTTAACATTTGTCAGTTTAATATATCATTTAATGACTGTGCCGAATTTGGTAAAGATCGGGTAACTATATCATATAGCTCCCATAGGAAGGATCGGTGGAAAACAGTGACTTTCATCAGAAAGTTCGTTATATCCTATGCTAAGATTGAAGGCCGTTCTTTCGCAAACATTACCCTTTTTAGATAAAACAGTTAGTTTAGATAAAAGAGTTACTAACAAACTTGCAAGGGTATACAAACTTTGACGCGGTCGAAGTTAGCCCCGGCCCTCTGGTTTAATGTTCATATATCTTCAATTGTCAATAGAGCATGCAGTCTTCTTGGCTTCATTAAACGTTGGGCCAAAGAATTTGATGATCCATATGTGACAAAGGTTTTATACTCGTTTACTACTCTAGAATATTGCTCGCCAGTGTGGAACCCTCAATATGATGTTCACCAGCGTAGTATTGAATCGGTACAGAAGCAATTCCTTAAATTCGCGTTACGCGGTCTTAATTGGGACCCGAGTCTTCGCCTACCTTCTTATTCTGACAACTGTGGATTCTTCACTTTACAACCGTAGGCTCGTATTTGGCATTCTTTTTCTCCATAAACTAGTCAACGGTGAAGTCATTTGTACCAATTTACTAGATACGCTATATTTTTGTGTTCCCTCACGTCGGACCAGAAACTTTTTTCCTCTTCACCTTAGTAGATGTCTGACTAACTATTCTCTTCACGAACCTTTTCGTGTTCTTTGCCAATCTTTTAACAACCTTTCTCACCTAATTTCTCTTCATCTATCTGTTACTTTCCTTCGCGCTATACTTTTTAATTATCTACAGCGAAACCATTGAAAACATTCAGGACTGGATATCGGATTGGCTGCAACTCATCCCTGAGCACATTGGCTATGAATCGGGGCATAGCTAGCATCTTCTTGCAAATAAAACACCTCCACCGGGTCGGGTATGTTTAGTTGTGCATAAAGGTACCTTCGTATATTAATTATTATCTGTATTTTAGCTTAAAGTTTTTCGTCGACTGCTGATTTAGTTCACGTAAATAAATAAATAAATATAGACAAATACCAAAAACGGAAGGCCTGCCGTATTACACATGTTGTTTTTACAGTTGCTGTAATCCATCTTTTTTGCATGTGGTACAATATACTAAGGCGAAACCCTTTACACTAATTCTGATGGCGCCCAAGGGTATGCACATAAAAAAGGTGGAATCTGCAGTTGCAAGCTTTGCCGTTCTTTTCTCGGAATTCCCAAATACTTTTAGCGTTGAAGATTTGGTATGGCCATTACAACTGTGGATTCTTTAGCAAAGTCTGCTGATGGTAGAACTTGGTGGTTCTTGAAACAGCTATACAGACAACCTGGTCACCTATTGTGCTGCCTATGATTTCAAATCTTAAAAATAAATTAGTAAGTAAGATTTATTGACCTGAAGCACAGCTGAAACTCAGTTTTGATATACTTTAATAAGGTCGAAATCATAGGCTTCTGCTCTCTGACGTGACGGTCGTGTTTTTGCATAGCTCCTGAGTTTTTAGTAATTTATATTGTTTTCTCCCAATTTTTAATTGTGCTTGTTTGTTTTCGCTTTCGCTGGTGTTGTTGGCTTGACACCCTTGTGTTTTATTTGCATAATTTCGCTAAATTAATTAGTTTTTTTTTTTTTTTTCATTTTCGTGATTAGGGTTTGGTGCATTTAAATTTTTTTTTATTATTGTTCCCTCTCGTCATTGCTTCTGCAGTTGCTCCCCTCATCGCCCCCATCATATCATCAATGTTAGTGGTTTTGTTGTTCTCTCTGCTTTGTGCTTGTGCTCAGCTTCTCTCCCGCGTAATCACTTTTGTAAGGCCGCCTCTCAAAGTTCGTCTAATAACTGTTCTTGCACTCTCTCTTGTGCTGTGTTCTCTAGCTGTCTCTTTGTTTTATTTGTAATTATTGATTTTTTATCGATAATTATCTTTGTGCTGTTTATTTAAATTTTTCTATATATTTTTTTTTGCCCTGTGTTTTATTTGGCTTTTCAATGGCATGTTGTCTACCTACTTGCAAGCATTCTGATCGTTTTGACGATCAGTATTGAGCAATATCTTGTTGTCTCTGCGATAATCTTATTCACTTAAAATGTGCTGACCTCAACGGCCGCGACTACGACAAAGTTTCTGGTTTGTCTGTGTCTAAGCCTGAGCTTGGCTTAATGCGCTGGACTTGCCCATCTTGTGCCAGCCAGCAGCTTGATTTTAGTTGAATGTACAGGGATCTTCGTTTAAAGTTTCTTTCCTTAAATAAAATGGCCAAACAGCTGTCTAACGAGTGTGACTCTAGCATACATTTACTGTCGCAATTCAAGTTTGGTCCACCTTCTAAGGAAATGCCCAAGAAATGTACCCTTGAGTTGCCTCATAAGCAGTCGCCCGCACTCTCTATTACATCTTCTCCCATTTTACTTTCGCCTACACCATCTTCTTGTCCCTCTTTATGCTCTTGTTTTCAGATTGAAGTATCCAGTAAGAGCCCTGGTGTACCTCATTATATCCCTCACGGGAACTCTGACCAATAACAGGATCATGCTGGCTCTCAATCACTTGCGGATCCCAATGCTCTTCCGCCTCCATTCACTGTAGTGCCTCATCGCAAACAATTATTTATTTCTGAGTCGTCTGTGGCAGCTTACATTGGTAATATATGCCCTGCTTAAGTTTTAATTCAAAAGTTTAAGTTTTCTAGGCCTCGCGAAATCTCCTCGTTTAAAATTACAGTACCAAATGAGTATTTCTCAGCTATGGTTGACCCTAACTTTTGGCCTGAGGGCCTAGTTGTACACAAGTTTGCGGCCAATAGGCGCTCCCGTTCTTTGCCTGTCCACCTTCCTAATGTATCTTCTGCTTCAAAAAACTAATAACGTCTAGTCTTTGCATTCATTATCAAAATGTAAGAGGACTTCTTACCAAGCTCTCGAAACTATTCTGCGATAGCCAAAGCCTTTCGGCTGACATATTAGCTTTCTCTGAAACTTGGCTTAACTCCTCTGTTTTGGATAATGAAATTATTTCTAATAACTTTATTTCTTATAGGCTTGATCGTGTTGGTCGTCGGGGCGGTGGAGTACTCATTGCTGCCAACTCGAATCTGTGTTCAAGTGTTGTGCCGATTCATCTCCCCTTAGGTGTTGAGTTCATTTGCCTCGAAGTTACATGTTCTAACTTTAGCTTATATATCTCTTGTTAATATATTCCACCAGCTTCTGAGATCATGATCTACATGCACTATGCTGATGCTTTGCGATCTATTTTTAGTCGTCTTAAAGATCGTGATTTTCTTATAGTTTTAGGCAATTTTAACTTGCCTAATGTTTCTTGGCTTGTTGATGATAATCTATCTATCTTAATTCCTTCATCTCAACATGTTCTTCCTGATAGCCTACTTGAATGTCCGCTATATCAGTAGAATTCTTTTCTTAACTCTTCTAAAAGAATCCTCGATCTCGTTTTTGTCTCGGATCCCACTGTTAGTGCTGTATCACAAACACAGCCCCTAGTGAAGCCTGAAGATCCTTATCACCCTACCATTGAAGTTACAATTTCTTACAATTCCGTTAATAATTCATTGAATAACATCTCAAATTCTCGTCGTAGATGTTTTCGTAAAACAAATTTCAATCTTCTTAACAGCCTTATTTTCTCTTTTGATTGGTCATTTCTATTTGAGTGCTGTGATATAGATTGTGCAGAGAATTTTTTCTACTCTGCTCTTAATTCCCTAATTGATAAATGCGTTCCTTATGTGAATGTCTCTACCGTCTCCAGTGCGCCAGTCTGGTTTACACGTAGGCTCTCTAATCTCCGTAACATTAAATCGAGATATTTTAAAAGATTTAAAAAAACTGGTTCGCGACTTGACTATGCAAATTATTGTGTAGCCAAATCTCAGTTTTGTCTTTTAAATACTCAATGCTACAATAATTATATCGTTCGCTGTAAGGTTGAATTTTATAAGAACCCCAAAAAGTTTTACAACTTTGTTAATTCCAAAAGACGCTCTAATTTATTATCTTCCACCTTCAGACTTAATGACCAGACTGCTAATAATGATTCAGATATTGCAGATCTGTTTGCTTAATTCTTTCAGTCGACCTATTCTACTACTGCTTCGGATCCCCCACCTTATCCCTTCTCACTTCCACATTTAAATTGTATGTTTTTTCCTAGTATTACCGAAGACTGTATTATCTGTAGTTTGTCATCTATGACGTCTTCCTTCGTACTTGGGCCTGATAATATACCTAGTTGCATCTTCAAAATGTGTTCGATTTCCCTATCTAAGCCTTTATCTCCAGATCCACTATTTCTCCTTGTCAGCATGGCTTCATGAAAGGTCGTTCGTCGCTTACCAACCTTTTAGAATTGACTGCCCTTGTACACCATGGCTTCCGTAAAAAGTGTCAAACTGATGTTATTTATACTGACTTTAGTAAGGCTTTCGATAGGGTTGATCATTCTATGCTTCTCATGAAACTTAACATCATGGGTTATTTACCTTGTTTATAAATTAATTGCCTTTGGCCTTGGCTCATTCACGCGTGCTCATGTTTGCGGATGACGTCAAGATTTGTTATTCATATAATGATCCTTCTTTCCAACAGTACTTGCAATCAGATCTCGATGCGTTCTGTGATTGGTGTCACGTTAATAAATTACACCTTAATGCCTCTAAGTGCTGTTTTATGACTTTCAGTTGTTTGTCGCCGCTCCTAGCACATTACTCTATTAAGTATGTTCTGTTAGATTGTGTACCATCATTAAAAGACTTAGGCGTTATGTTTGACCCAAAACTTTCATATAATGTTCATATATCTTCAATTGTCAATAGAGCATACAGTCTTCTTGGCTTCATTAAACGTTGGGCCAAAGAATTTGATGATCCATATGTGACAAAGGTTTTATACACTTCGTTAGTTCGCCCTACTCTAGAATATTGCTCGCCAGTGTGGAACCCTCAATATGATGTTCACCAGCGTAGTATTGAATCGGTACAGAAGCAATTCCTTAAATTCGCGTTACGCGGTCTTAATTGGGACCCGAGTCTTCGCGCACCTTCTTATTCTGACAACTGTGGATTCTTCACTTTACAACTGTAGGCTCGTATTTGGCATTCTTTTTCTCCATAAACTAGTCAACGGTGAAGACATTTGTACCAATTTACTAAATACGCTATATTTTTGTGTTCCCTCACGTCGGACCAGAAACTTTTTTCCTCTTCACCTTAGTAGATGTCTGACTAACTATTCTCTTCACGAACCTTTTCGTGTTCTTTGCCAATCTTTTAACAACCTTTCTCACCTAATTTCTCCTCATCTATCTATCACTTCTCTTCGCGCTATACTTTTTAATTATCTACATTCGTAATATATACCCTGCTAAAGTTTTAATTCAAAAGTTTAAGTTTTCTAGGCCTCGCGAAATCTCCTCGTTTAAAATTACAGTACCAAATGAGTATTTCTCAGCTATGGTTGACCCTAACTTTTGGCCTGAGGGCCTAGTTGTACACGAGTTTGCGGCCAATAGGCGCTCCCGTTCTTTGCCTGTTCACCTTCGTAATGTATCTTCTGCTTCAAAAAACTAATAACGTCTAGTCTTTGCATTCATTATCAAAATGTAAGAGGACTTCTTACCAAGCTCTCGAAACTATTCTGCGATAGCCAAACCCTTTCGGCTGACATATTAGCTTTCTCTGAAACTTGGCTTAACTCCTCTGTTTTGGATAATGAAATTATTTCTAATAACTTTATTTCTTATAGGCTTGATCGTGTTGGTCGTCGGGGCGGTGGAGTACTCATTGCTGCCAACTCGAATCTGTGTTCAAGTGTTGTGCCGATTCATCTCCCCTTAGGTGTTGAGTTCATTTGCCTCGAAGTTACATGTTCTAACTTTAGCTTATATATCTCTTGTTAATATATTCCTCCAGCTTCTGAGATCATGATCTACATGCACCATGCTGATGCTTTGCGATCTATTTTTAGTCGTCTTAAAGATCGTGATTTTCCTATAGTTTTAGGCAATTTTAACTTGCCTAATGTTTCTTGGCTTGTTGATGATAATCTATCTATCTTAATTCCTTCATCTCAACATGTTCTTCCTGATAGCCTACTTGAATGTCCGCTATATCAGTAGAATTCTTTTCTTAACTCTTCTAAAAGAATCCTCGATCTCGTTTTTGTCTCGGATCCCACTGTTAGTGCTGTATCACAAACCCCTAGTGAAGCCTGAAGATCCTTATCACC
This sequence comes from Drosophila paulistorum, assembly GCA_018152135.1. Lineage (NCBI taxonomy): Eukaryota > Metazoa > Arthropoda > Insecta > Diptera > Drosophilidae > Drosophila > Drosophila paulistorum. The sequence continues at coordinate 10,563,272 of JAECXG010000803.1, forward strand.
CTACCATTGAAGTTACAATTTCTTACAATTCCGTTAATAATTCATTTAATAACATCTTAAATTCTCGTCGTAGATGTTTTCGTAAAACAAATTTCAATCTTCTTAACAGCCTTATTTTCTCTTTTGAATGGTCATTTCTATTTGAGTGCTGTGATATAGATTGTGCAGTGAATTTTTTCTACTCTGCTCTTAATTCCCTAATTGATAAATGCGTTCCTTATGTGAATGTCTCTACCGTCTCCAGTGCGCCAGTCTGGTTTACACGTAGGCTCTCTAATCTCCGTAACATTAAATCGAGATATTTTAAAAGATTTAAAAAAACTGGTTCGCGACTTGACTATGCAAATTATTGTGTAGCCAAATCTCAGTTTTGTCTTTTAAATACTCAATGCTACAATAATTATATCGTTCGGTGTAAGGTTGAATTTTATAAGAACCCCAAAAGGTTTTACAACTTTGTTAATTCCAAAAGACGCTCTAATTTACTATCTTCCACCTTCAGACTTAATGACCAGACTACTAATAATGATTCAGATATTGCAGATCTGTTTGCTTAATTCTTTCAGTCGACCTATTCTACTACTGCTTCGGATCCCACACCTTATCCCTTCTCAATTCCACATTTAAATTGTATGTTTTTTCCTAGTATTACCGAAGATTGTATTATCTCTAGCTTGTCATCTATGACGTCTTCCTTCGTACCTGGGCCTGATAATATACCTAGTTGCATCTTCAAAATGTGTTCGATTTCCCTATCTAAGCCTTTATCTCGGTTATTCTTTATAACGAATGAGAGAAAAGGGTAGCAAATCGGATATTTCTAACTACCGTGGCATTGCCAAACTTTCGGCAATACCTAAGCTGTTTGAGAAAATTATTACGTCTTCCCTTCAACACCTATCCAGATCCACTATTTCTCCTTGTCAGCATGGCTTCATGAAAGGTCGTTCGTCGCTTACCAACCTTTTAGAATTGACTACCCTTGTACACCATGGCTTCCGTAAAAAGTGTCAAACTGATGTTATTTATACTGACTTTAGTAAGGCTTTCGATAGGGTTGATCATACTATGCTTCTCATGAAACTTAACATCATGGGTTATTTACCTTGTTTATAAATTAATTGCCTTTGGCCTTGGCTCATTCACGCGTGCTCATGTTTGCGGATGACGTCAAGATTTGTTATTCATATAATGATCCTTCTTTCCAACAGTACTTGCAATCAGATCTCGATGCGTTCTGTGATTGGTGTCACGTTAATAAATTACACCTTAATGCCTCTAAGTGCTGTTTTATGAATTTCAGTTGTTTGTCGCCGCTCCTAGCACATTACTCTATTAAGTATGTTCTGTTAGATTGTGTACCATCATTCAAAGACTTAGGCGTTATGTTTGACCCAAAACTTTCATTTAATGTTCATATATCTTCAATTGTCAATAGAGCATGCAGTCTTCTTGGCTTCATTAAACGTTGGGCCAAAGAATTTGATGATCCATATGTGACAAAGGTTTTATACACTTCGTTAGTTCGCCCTACTCTAGAATATTGCTCGCCAGTGTGTTTTCCAGTTTTTTTCCTCTTCACCTTAGTAGATGTCTGACTAACTATTCTCTTCACGAACCTTTTCGTGTTCTTTGCCAATCTTTTAACAACCTTTCTCACCTTATTTCTCCTCATCTATGTATCACTTCTCTTCGCGCTATACTTTTTAATTATCTACATTCGTAATATATACCATGCTAAAGTTTTAATTCAAAAGTTTAAGTTTTCTAGGCCTCGCGAAATCTCCTCGTTTAAAATTACAGTACCAAATGAGTATTTCTCAGCTATGGTTGACCCTAACTTTTGGCCTGAGGGCCTAGTTGTACACAAGTTTGCGGCCAATAGGCGCTCCCGTCCTTTGCCTGTCCACCTTCCTAATGTATCTTCTGCTTCAAAAAACTAATAACGTCTAGTCTTTGCATTCATTATCAAAATGTAAGAGGACTTCTTACCAAGCTCTCGAAACTATTCTGCGATAGCCAAAGCCTTTCGGCTGACATATTAGCTTTCTCTGAAACTTGGCTTAACTCCTCTGTTTTGGATAATGAAATTCTTTCTAATAACTTTATTTCTTATAGGCTTGATCGTGTTGGTCGTCGGGGCGGTGGAGTACTCATTGCTGCCAACTCGAATCTGTGTTCAAGTGTTGTGCCGATTCATCTCCCCTTAGGTGTTGAGTTCATTTGCCTCGAAGTTACATGTTCTAACTTTAGCTTATATATCTCGTGTTAATATATTCCACCAGCTTCTGAGATCATGATCTACATGCACTATGCTGATGCTTTGCGATCTATTTTTAGTCGTCTTAAAGATCGTGATTTTCTTACAGTTTTAGGCAATTTTAACTTGCCTAATGTTTCTTGGCTTGTTGATGATAATCTATCTATCTTAATTCCTTCATCTCAAAATGTTCTTCCTGATAGCCTACTTGAATGTCCGCTATATCAGTAGAATTCTTTTCCGAACTCTTCTAAAAGAATCCTCGATCTCGTTTTTGTCTCGGATCCCACTGTTAGTGCTGTATCACAAACACAGCCCCTAGTGAAGCCTGAAGATCCTTATCACCCTACCATTGAAGTTACAATTTCTTACAATTCCGTTAATAATTCATTTAATAACATCTCAAATTCTCGTCGTAGATGTTTTCGTAAAACAAATTTCAATCTTCTTAACAGCCTTATTTTCTCTTTTGATTGGTCATTTCTATTTGAGTACTGTGATATAGATTGTGCAGTGAATTTTTTCTACTCTGCTCTTAATTCCCTAATTGATAAATGCGTTCCTTATGTGAATGTCTCTACCGTCTCCAGTGCGCCAGTCTGGTTTACACGTAGGCTCTCTAATCTCCGTAACATTAAATCGAGATATTTTAAAAGATTTAAAAAAACTGGTTCGCGACTTGACTATGCAAATTATTGTGTAGCCAAATCTCAGTTTTGTCTTTTAAATACTCAATGCTACAATAATTATATCGTTCGCTGTAAGGTTGAATTTTATAAAAACCCCAAAAGGTTTTACAACTTTGTTAATTCCAAAAGACGCTCTAATTTACTATCTTCCACCTTCAGACTTAATGACCAGACTGCTAATAATGATTCAGATATTGCAGATCTGTTTGCTTAATTCTTTCAGTCGACCTATTCTACTACTGCTTCGGATCCCACACCTTATCCCTTCTCAATTCCACATTTAAATTGTATGTTTTTTCCTAGTATTACCGAAGACTGTATTATCTCTAGTTTGTCATCTATGACGTCTTCCTTCGTACCTGGGCCTGATAATATACCTAGTTGCATCTTCAAAATGTGTTCGATTTCCCTATCTAAGCCTTTATCTCGGTTATTCTTTATAACGAATGAGACTTGAAGCTTTCCTGATATTTGGAAGGAGTCTTTTATTATTCCGCTTTTTAAAAAGGGTAGCAAATCGGATATTTCTAACTACCGTGGCATTGCCAAACTTTCGGCAATATCTAAGCTGTTTGAGATAATTATTACGTCTTCCCTTCAACACCTATCCAGATCCACTATTTCTCCTTGTCAGCATGGCTTCATGAAAGGTCGTTCGTCGCTTACCAACCTTTTAGAATTGACTACCCTTGTACACCATGGCTTCCGTAAAAAGTGTCAAACTGATGTTATTTATACTGACTTTAGTAAGGCTTTCGATAGGGTTGATCATTCTATGCTTCTCATGAAACTTAACATCATGGGTTATTTACCTTGTTTATAAATGATTTGCCTTTGGCCTTGGCTCATTCACGCGTGCTCATGGTTGCGGATGACGTCAAGATTTGTTATTCATATAATGATCCTTCTTTCCAACAGTACTTGCAATCAGATCTCGATGCGTTCTGTGATTGGTGTCACGTTAATAAATTACACCTTAATGCCTCTAAGTGCTGTTTTATGACTTTCAGTTACTCTATTAATTATGTTCTGTTAGATTGTGTACCATCATTCAAAGACTTAGGCGTTATGTTTGACCCAAAACTTTCATTTAATGTTCATATATCTTCAATTGTCAATAGAGCATGCAGTCTTCTTGGCTTCATTAAACGTTGGGCCAAAGAATTTGATGATCCATATGTGACAAAGGTTTTATACTCGTTTACTACTCTAGAATATTGCTCGTGTGGAACCCTCAATATGATGTTCACCAGCGTAGTATTGAATCGGTACAGAAGCAATTCCTTACATTCGCGTTACGCGGTCTTAATTGGGACCCGAGTCTTCGCCTACCTTCTTATTCTGACAACTGTGGATTCTTCACTTTACAACCGTAGGCTCGTATTTGGCATTCTTTTTCTCCATAAACTAGTCAACGGTGAAGTCATTTGTACCAATTTACTAGATACGCTATATTTTTGTGTTCCCTCACGTCGGACCAGAAACTTTTTTCCTCTTCACCTTAGTAGATGTCTGACTAACTATTCTCTTCACGAACCTTTTCGTGTTCTTTGCCAATCTTTTAACAACCTTTCTCACCTAATTTCTCCTCATATATCTGTCACTTCTCTTCGCGCTATACTTTTTAATTATCTACAGCGAAACCATTGAAAACATTCAGGACTGGATATTGGATTGGCTGCAACTCATCCCTGACCACATTGGCTGTGAATCGGGGCATAGCTAGCACCTTGTTGCAAATAAAACACCTCCACCGGGTCGGGTATGTTTAGTTGTGCATAAAGGTACCTTCGTATATTAATTATTATCTGTATTTTAGCTTAAAGTTTTTCGTCGACTGCTGATTTAGTTCACGTAAATAAATAAATAAATATAGACAAATACCAAAAACGGAAGGCCTGCCGTATTACACATGTTGTTTTTACAGTTGCTGTAATCCATCTTTTTTGCATGTGGTACAATATACTAAGGCGAAGCCCTTTACACTAATTCTGATGGCGCCCAAGGGTATGCACATAAAAAAGGTGGAATCTGCAGTTGCAAGCTTTGCCGTTCTTTTCTCGGAATTCCCAAATACTTTTAGCGTTGAAGATTTGGTATGGCCATTACAACTGTGGATTCTTTAGCAAAGTCTGCTGATGGTAGAACTTGGTGGTTCTTGAAACAGCTATACAGACAACCTGGTCACCTATTGTGCTGCCTATGATTTAAAATCTTAAAAATAAATTAGTAAGTAAGATTTATTGACCTGAAGCACAGCTGAAACTCAGTTTTGATATACTTTAATAAGGTCGAAATCATAGGCTTCTGCTCTCTGACGTGACGGTCGTGTTTTTGCATAGCTCCTGAGTTTTTAGTAATTTATATTGTTTTCTCCCAATTTTTAATTGTGCTTGTTTGTTTTCGCTTTCGCTGGTGTTGTTGGCTTGACACCCTTGTGTTTTATTTGCATAATTTCGCTAAATTAATTAGTTTTTTTTTTTTTTTCATTTTCGTGATTAGGGTTTGGTGCATTTAAATTTTTTTTTATTATTGTTCCCTCTCGTCATTGCTTCTGCAGTTGCTCCCCTCATCGCCCCCATCATATCATCAATGTTAGTGGTTTTGTTGTTCTCTCTGCTTTGTGCTTGTGCTCAGCTTCTCTCCCGCGTAATCACTTTTGTAAGGCCGCCTCTCAAAGTTCGTCTAATAACTGTTCTTGCACTCTCTCTTGTGCTGTGTTCTCTAGCTGTCTCTTTGTTTTATTTGTAATTATTGATTTTTTATCGATAATTATCTTTGTGCTGTTTATTTAAATTTTTCTATATATTTTTTTTTGCCCTGTGTTTTATTTGGCTTTTCAATGGCTTGTTGTCTACCTACTTGCAAGCATTCTGATCGTTTTGACGATCAGTATTGAGCAATATCTTGTTGGCTCTGCGATAATCTTATTCACTTAAAATGTGCTGACCTCAACGGCCGCGACTACGACAAAGTTTCTGGTTTGTCTGTGTCTAAGCCTGAGCTTGGCTTAATGCGCTGGACTTGCCCATCTTGTGCCAGCCAGCAGCTTGATTTTAGTTGAATGTACAGGGATCTTCGTTTAAAGTTTCTTTCCTTAAATAAAATGGCCAAACAGCTGTCTAACGAGTGTGACTCTAGCATACATTTACTGTCGCAATTCAAGTTTGGTCCACCTTCTAAGGAAATGCCCAAGAAATGTACCCTTGAGTTGCCTCATGAGTCGCCCGCACTCTCTATTACATCTTCTCCCATTTTACTTTCGCCTACACCATCGTCTTGTCCTTCTTTATGCTCTACTTTTCAGATTGAAGTACCCAGTACAAGCCCTGGTGTATCTCAATCTATCCTTCACGGGAACTCTGACCAATTACAGGATCATGCTGGCTCTCAATCACTTGCGGATCCCAATGCTACTCCGACTCCACTAACTGTAGTGCCTCATCGTAAACAATTATTTATTTCTAGGCTTGCTCCAGAAACTTCTGAGTCGTCTGTGGCAGATTACATTGGAAATATGTATATGCACTGCCAAAGTTTTAATTCAAAAGTTTACCAAATGAGTATTTCTCAGCTATGGTTGACCCTAACTTTTGGCCTGAAGGCCTAGTTGTATACAAGTTTGCGGCCAATAGGCGCTCCCGTCCTTTGCCTGTCCACCTTCCTAATGTATCTTCTGCTTCAAAAAACTAATAACGTCTAGTCTTTGCATTCATTATCAAAATGTAAGAGGACTTCTTACCAAGCTCTCGAAACTATTCTGCGATAGCCAAACCCTTTCGGCTGACATATTAGCTTTCTCTGAAACTTGGCTTAACTCCTCTGTTTTGGATAATGAAATTCTTTCTAATAACTTTATTTCTTATAGGCTTGATCGTGTTGGTCGTCGGGGCGGTGGAGTACTCATTGCTGCCAACTCGAATCTGTGTTCAAGTGTTGTGCCGATTTTCTTATAGTTTTAGGCAATTTTAACTTGCCTAATGTTTCTTGGCTTGTTGATGATAATCTATCTATCTCAATTCCTTCATCTCAACATGTTTTTCTTGATAGCCTACTTGAATGTCCGCTATGTCAGTTGAATTCTTTTCTTAACTCTTCTAAAAGAATCCTCGATCTCGTTTTTGTCTCGGATCCCACTGTTAGTGCTGTATCACAAACACAGCCTCTTGTGAAGCCTGAAGATCCTTATCACCCTACCATTGAAGTTACAATTTCTTCAATTCCGTTAATAATTCATTTAATAACATCTCAAATTCCCGTCGTAGATGTTTTCGTAAAACAAATTTTAATCTTATATCTTTAACCTTATTTTCTCTTTTGATTGGTCATTTATATTTGAGTGCTGTGATATAGATTGTGCAGTGAATTTTTTCTACTCTGCTCTTAATTCTCTAATTGATAAATGCGTTCCTTATGTGAATGTATCTCTCTAATCTCCGTAACATTAAATCGAGATATTTTAAAAGATTTAAAAAAATTGGTTCACGACTTGACTATGCAAGTTATTGTGTAGCCAAATCTCAGTTTTGTCTTTTAAATACTCAATGCTACAATAATTATATCGTTCGCTGTAAGGTTGAATTTTATAAAAACCCCAAAAGGTTTTACAACTTTGTTAATTCCAAAAGACGCTCTAATTTACTATCTTCCACCTTCAGACTTAATGACCAGACTGCTAATAATGATTCAGATATTGCAGATCTGTTTGCTAAATTCTTTCAGTCGACCTATTCTACTACTGCTTCGGATCCCACACCTTATCCCTTCTCAATTCCACATTTAAATTGTATGTTTTTTCCTAGTATTACCGAAGACTGTATTATCTCTAGTTTGTCATCTATGACGTCTTCCTTCGTACTTGGGCCTGATAATATACCTAGTTGCATCTTCAAAATGTGTTCGATTTCCCTATCTAAGCCTTTATCTCGGTTATTCTTTATATCGAATGAGACTTGAAGCTTTCCTGATATTTGGAAGGAGTCTTTTATTATTCCGCTTTTTAAAAAGGGTAGCAAATCGGATCTTTCTAACTACCGTGGCAATACCTAAGCTGTTTGAGATAATTATTACGTCTTCCCTTCAACACCTATCCAGATCCACTATTTCTCCTTGTCAGCATGGCTTCATGAAAGGTCGTTCGTCGCTTACCAACCTTTTAGAATTGACTGCCCTTGTACACCATGGCTTCCGTAAAAAGTGTCAAACTGATGTTATTTATACTGACTTTAGTAAGGCTTTCGATAGGGTTGATCATTCTATGCTTCTCATGAAACTTAACATCATGGGTTATTTACCTTGTTTATAAATTAATTGCCTTTGGCCTTGGCTCATTCACGCGTGCTCATGTTTGCGGATGACGTCAAGATTTGTTATTCATATAATGATCCTTCTTTCCAACAGTACTTGCAATCAGATCTCGATGCGTTCTGTGATTGGTGTCACGTTAATAAATTACACCTTAATGCCTCTAAGTGCTGTTTTATGACTTTCAGTTGTTTGTCGCCGCTCCTAGCACATTACTCTATTAAGTATGTTCTGTTAGATTGTGTACCATCATTCAAAGACTTAGGCGTTATGTTTGACCCAAAACTTTCATTTAATGTTCATATATCTTCAATTGTCAATAGAGCATACAGTCTTCTTGGCTTCATTAAACGTTGGGCCAAGGAATTTGATGATCCATATGTGACAAAGGTTTTATACTCGTTTACTACTCTAGAATATTGCTCGCCAGTGTGGAACCCTCAATATGATGTTCACCAGCGTAGTATTGAATCGGTACAGAAGCAATTCCTTAAATTCGCGTTACGCGGTCTTAATTGGGACCCGAGTCTTCGCCTACCTTCTTATTCTGACAGACTTCTTCTTATTAATCTTCCTTCACTTTACAACCGTAGGCTCGTATTTGGCATTCTTTTTCTCCATAAACTAGTCAACGGTGAAGTCATTTTTACCAATTTACTAGATACGCTATATTTTTGTAATCCCTCACGTCGGACCAGAAACTTTTTTCCTCTTCACCTTTGTAGATGTCTGACTAACTATTCTCTTCACGAACCTTTTCGTGTTCTTTGCCAATCTTTTCATAACCTTTCTCACCTTATTTCTCCTCATCTATCTGTCACTTCTCTTCGCGCTATACTTCTTAATTATCTACAGCGAAACCATTGAAAATATTCAGGACTGGATATTGGATTGGCTGCAATAGCTGGGCATGGGCATAGCTGGCACCTTGTTGCAAATAAAACACCTCCACCGGGTCGGGTATGTTTAGTTGTGCATAAAGCTAAGGTACCTTCGTATATTAATTATTATCTGTATTTTAGCTTAAGCTTTTACGTCGACTGCTGATTTAGTTCACATAAATAAATAAATAAATATAGACAAATACCAAAAACGGAAGGCCCGCCGTATTACACATGTTGTTTTTACACTTGCTGTAATCCATCTTTTTTGCATGTAGTAAAATATACTATAACAAAATATTTGGGCGCGACGGTTAGTTGGTTAAGGCGAAGCCCTTTACACAAATTCTGATGGCGCCCAAGGGTATGCACATAAAAGCAAAGTCTGCTGATAATAGAACTAGGTGGTTCTTGAAATAGCTATACAGACAACCGCTCACCTCACCGCCTCTCAAAGTTCGTCTTACAACTGTTCTTGCACTCTCTCTTGTGCTGTGTACTCTAGCTGTCTCTTTGTTTTATTTGTAATTATTGATTTTTTATCGATAATTATCTTTGTGCTGTTTATTTTAATTAATTTATATATTTTTTTTTTGCCCTGTGTTTTATTTGGCTTTTCAATTGCTTGTTGTCTACCTACTTGCAAGCATTCTGATCGTTTTGACGATCAGTATTGAGCAATATCTTGTTGGCTCTGCGACTACGACAAAGTTTCTGGTTTGTCTGTGTCTAAGCCTGAGCTTGGCTTAATGCGCTGGACTTGCCCATCTTATGCCAGCCAGCAGCTTGATTTTAGTTGAAGGTACAGGGATCTTCGTTTAAAGTTTCTTTCCTTAAATAAAATGGCCAAACAGCTGTCTAACGAGTGTGAGTTGCCTCATAAGCAGTCGCCCGCACTCTCTATTACATCTTCTCCCATTTTACTTTCGCCTACACCATCTTCTTGTCCCTCTTTATGCTCTTCTTTTCAGATTGAAGTACCCAGTACAAGCCCTGGTGTACCTCAATCTATCCTTCACGGGAACTCTGATCAATTACAGGATCATGCTGGCTCTCAATCACTTGCGGATCCCAATGCTACTCCGCCTCCACTAACTGTAGTGCCTCATCGTAAACAATTATTTATTTCTAGGCTTGCTCCAGAAACTTCTGAGTCGTCTGTGGCAGCTTACATTGGTAATATGTATATGCCCTGCTAAAGTTTTAATACAAAAGTTTATGGTTTCTAGGCCTCGCGAAATCTCCTCATTTAAAATTACAGTACCGAATAAGTATTTCTCAGCTATGGTTGACCCTAACTTTTGGCCTGAGGGCCTAGTTGTACACAAGTTTGCGGCCAATAGGCGCCCCCGTCCTTTGCCTGTCCACCTTCCTAATGTATCTTCTGCTTCAAAAAACTAATAACGTCTAGTCTTTGCATTCATTATCAAAATGTAAGAGGACTTCCTACCAAGCTCTCGAAACTATTCTGCTATAGCCAAACCCTTTCGGCTGACATATTAGCTTTCTCTGAAACTTGGCTTAACTTCTCTGTTTTGGATAATGAAATTCTTTCTAATAACTTTATTTCTTATAGGCTTGATCGTGTTGGTCGTCGGGGCGGTGGGGTACCCAACTCGAATATGTGTTCAAGTGTTGTGCCGATTGATCTCCCATTAGGTGTTGAGTTAATTTGCCTCGAAGTTACATGTTCTAACTTTAGCTTATATATCTCTTGTTAATATATTCCTCCAGCTTCTGATATCATGATCTACATGCACCATGCTGATGGTTTGCGATCTATTTTTAGTCGTCTTAAAGATCGTGATTTTCTTATAGTTTTAGGCAATTTTAACTTGCCTAATGTTTCTTGGCTTGTTGATGATAATCTATCTATCTTAATTCCTTCATCTCAACATGTTCTACCTGACAGCCTACTTGAATGTCCGCTATATCAGTAGAATTCTTTTCTTAACTCTTCTAAAAGAATCCTCGATCTCGTTTTTGTCTCGGATCCCACTGTTAGTGCTGTATCACAAACACAGCCCCTAGTGAAGCCTGAAGATCCTTATCACCCTACCATTGAAGTTACAATTTCTTACAATTCCGTTAATAATTCATTTAATAACATCTCAAATTCTCGTCGTAGATGTTTTCGTAAAACAAATTTCAATCTTCTTAACAGCCTTATTTTCTCTTTTGATTGGTCATTTATATTTGAGTGCTGCGAAATAGATCGTGCAGTGAATTTTTTCTACTCTGCTCTTAATTCCCTAATTGATAAATGCGTTCCTTATGTGAATGTCTCTACCGTCTCCAGTGCGCCAGTCTGGTTTACACGTAGGCTCTCTAATCTCCGTAACATTAAATCGAGATATTTTAAAAGATTTAAAAAAACTGGTTGGCGACTTGACTATGCAAATTATTGTGTAGCCAAATCTCAGTTTTGTCTTTTAAATACTTAATGCTACAATAATTATATCGTTCGCTGTAAGGTTGAATTTTATAAAAACCCCAAAAGGTTTTACAACTTTGTTAATTCCAAAAGACGCTCTAATTTACTATCTTCCACCTTCAGACTTAATGACCAGACTGCTAATAATGATTCAGATATTGCAGATCTGTTTGCTAAATTCTTTCAGTCGACCTATTCTACTACTGCTTCGGATCCCACACCTTATCCCTTCTCAATTCCACATTTAAATTGCATGTTTTTTCCTAGTATTACCGAAGACTGTATTATCTCTAGTTTGTCATCTATGACGTCTTCCTTCGTACCTGGGCCTGATAATATACCTAGTTGCATCTTCAAAATGTGTTCGATTTCCCTATCTAAGCCTTTATCTCGGTTATTCTTTATATCGAATGAGACTTGAAGCTTTCCTGATATTTGGAAGGAGTCTTTCATTATTCCGCTTTTTAAAAAGGGCCTGAGGGCAAATCGGATATTTCTAACTACCGTGGCATTGCCAAATTTTCGGCAATACCTAAGCTGTTTGAGAAAATTATTACGTCTTCCCTTCAACACCTATCCAGATCCACTATTTCTCCTTGTCAGCATTGCTTCATGCACGACCTTTCGTTCGTCGCTTACCAACCTTTTAGAATTGACAACCCTTGTAAAAAGTGTCAAACTGATGTTATTTATACTGACTTTAGTAAGGCTTTCGATAGGGTTGATCATTCTATGCTTCTCATGTAACTTAACATCATGGGTTATTTACCTTGTTTATAAATTAATTGCCTTTGGCCTTGGCTCATTCACGCGTGCTCATGTTTGCGGATGACGTCAAGATTTGTTATTCATATAATGATCCTTCTTTCCAACAGTACTTGCAATCAGATCTCGATGCGTTCTGTGATTGGTGTCGCGTTAATAAATTACACCTTAGTGCCTCTAAGTGCTGTTTTATGACTTTCAGTTGTTTGTCGCCGCTCCTAGCACATTACTCTATTAAGTCTGTTCTGTTAGATTGTGTACCATCATTCAAAGACTTAGGCGTTATGTTTGACCCTAAACTTTCATTTAATGTTCATATATCTTCAATTGTCAATAGAGCATGCAGTCTTCTTGGCTTCATTAAACGTTGGGCCAAAGAATTTGATGATCCATATGTGACAAAGGTTTTATACACTTCGTTAGTTCGCCCTACTCTAGAATATTGCTCGCCAGTGTGGAACCCTCAATATGATGTTCACCAGCGTAGTATTGAATCGGTACAGAAGCAATTCCTTAAATTCGCGTTACGCGGTCGTAATTGGGACCCGAGTCTTCGCCTACCTTCTTATTTTGACAACTGTGGATTCTTCACTTTACAACTGTAGGTTCGTATTTGGCATTCTTTTTCTCCATAAACTAGTCAACGGTGAAGTCATTTGTACCAATTTACTAAATACGCTATATTTTTGTGTTCCCTCACGTCGGACCAGAAACTTTTTTCCTCTTCACCTTAGTAGATGTCTGACTAACTATTCTCTTCACGAACCTTTTTGTGTTCTTTGCCAATCTTTTAACAACCTTTCTCACCTAATTTCTCCTCATCTATCTGTCACTTCTCTTCGCGCTATACTTTTTAATTATCTACAGCGAAACCATTGAAAATATTCAGGACTGGATATTGGATCGGCTGCAACTCATCCCTGACAACATTGGCTGTGAATCGGGGCATAGCTAGCACCTTGTTGCAAATAAAACACCTCCACCGGGTCGGGTATGTTTAGTTGTGCATAAAGCTAAGGTACCTTCGTATATTAATTATTATCTGTATTTTAGCTTAAAGTTTTTCGTCGACTGCTGATTTAGTTCTCGTAAATAAATAAATAAATAAATATAGACAAATACCAAAAACGGAAGGCCCGCCGTATTACACATGTTGTTTTTACACTTGCTGTAAACCATCTTTTTTGCATGTAGTACAATATATGTACTATAACAAAATATTTGGGCGCGACGGTTAGTTGGTTAAGGCGAAGCCCTTTACACTAATTCTGATGTCGCCCAAGGGTATGCACATAAAAAAGGCGGAATTCGCGGTTGCAAGCTTTGCCGTTCTTTTCTCGCTTCATGTCATTGGAATTCCCAAATACTTTTAGCGTTGAAGATTTGGTATGGCATTACAACTGTGGATTCTTTAGCAAAGTCTGCTGATGATAGAACTTGGTGGTTCTTGAAATAGCTATACAGACAACCTGCTCACCTTTTGTGATGCCTATGATTTAAAATCTTACAAATAAATTAGTAAGTAAGATTTTATGACCTGAAGCACAGCTTAAAATCAGTTTTGATTAACTTCAATACAGTCGTAATCTAGATAAAAACCAAAAACAGAAAGCCCGCCGTATTACACATGTTGTATTTGCACTTGCTGTAAACCATCTTTTTTGCATGTAGTACAATAAACTATAACAAAATATTTGGGCGCGACGGTTAGTTGGTTAAGGCGAAGCCCTTTAGACTAATTCTGATGGCGCCCAAAGGTAAGCACATAAAAAAGGTGGAATTTGCAGTTGCAATCTTTTCCGTTCTTTTCTCGCTTCATGTCATTGGAATTCCCAAATACTTTTAGCGTTGAAGATATGGTATGGCCATTACAACTGTGGATTCTTTAGCAAAGTCCGCTGATGATAGAACTTGGTGGTTCTTGAAATAGCTATACAGACAACCTGCTCACCTTTTGTGCTGCCTATGATTTAGAATCTTACAAATAAATTAGTAAGTAACATTTATTGACCTGAAGCCCAGCATAAAATCAGTTTTGATAAACTTCAAACTCGTAATCTAGACAAAAACCAAAAACGGAAGGCCCGCCGTATTACACATGTTGTTTTTACACTTGCTGTAAACCATCTTTTTATACCATACACCCATAGGGTGAAATGGTATATTAAAGTCGCCAAAATGTATATAATAGGCAGAAGGAAGCTTTTCCGACCCCATAAAGTATATATATTCTTGATCAGTATCAACAGCCGAGTCGATGTAGCCATGTCCGTCTGTCCGTCTGTCCATCCGTCCGTCCGTCCGTCCGTCCGTATGAACGCGTAGATCTCGGAGACTATAAGAGATAGAGCCACCAAATTTGGTATGTAAGCTCATGTAGTATGTAGAGTGATCAAGTTTATTTCAAATTTTTGCCACGCCCCTTTCCGCCCCCGCAATTCAAAAAAAACATTTATCTCAAAAACTATTGCAGCTAGAGACACCATATTTGGTATGTATATTTGCTTAGTAAATGCGCTCATTTTGTAATTATAAAGATTTTGGCACGCCCCTTTCCGCCCCCGAAATTTGAAAAACTCGATTATCTCCCGTAATTTTTTACCTTGAAATTGATACTAATACCCAGCAAAATACCAAATTTGATCAAAATCGGACAAAAAAAGCCAATTTATGCATAAAACCGTTTTTCCATTAGGCCGGAGTTGGCCGTTGGCGGGTGGGCGTTAGGTTGCTCATATGCATGAGTGAGCGAGATACTAAGATATGCCTGTAAAAAGCATCTGAACAGAATTTTTTTAAAATAGGCAAATGCATTTGTTATTACAAATTTGAAATATTTGTTTTGCTGGTGTATGGTATACCTAAGTCGGCGAGACGACTTACTTACTTCATATGCATATAGTACCTACAATATACTATAACAAAATATTCGGCGCCACGGTTAGTTGGTTAAGGCGAAGCCCTTTACACAAATTCTGATGTCGCCCAAGGGTATGCACATAAAAAAGGTGGAATCTGCAGTTGCAAACTTTGCCGTTCTTTTCTTGCTACATGTCGTTGGAATTCCCAAATACGTTTAGCGTTGAAGATATGGTATGGCCAATACAACTGTGGATTCTTTAGAACTTGGTGGTTCTTGAAATAGCTATACAGACAACCTGCTCACCTTTTGTGCTGCCTATGAATTAAAATCTTACAAATAAATTAGTAAGATTTATTGACCTGAAGCACAGCTAAAACTCAGTTTTGATATACTTCAAGAAGGTCGAAATCTATACAAATACCAAAAAGGGAAGGCCCGCCGTATTACACATGTTGTTTTAACAGTTACGGTAATACATTTTTTTTTGGCTTGTAGTACAATACACTATAACAAAATATTTGGTCGCGAGGGTTAGCTGGTTAAGGCGAAGCCCTTTACACTAATTCTGATGGCGTCCAAGGGTAAGCACATAAAAAAGGTGGAATTTGCAGTTGCAAGTTTTTCCGTTCTTTTCTCGCTTCATGTCATTGGAATTCCCAAATACTTTTAGCGTTGAAGATATGGTATGGCCATTACAACTGTGGATTCTTTAGCAAAGTTCGCTTATGATAGAACTTGGTGGTTCTTGAAATAGCTATACAGACAACCTGCTCACCTTTTGTGCTGCCTATGATTTGGAATCTTACAAATAAATTAGTAAGATTTATTGAACTGAAGCCCAGCTTAAAATCAGTTTTGATTAACTTCAATAAAGTCGTAATCTAGACAAAAACAAAAAACGGAAGGCCCGCCGTATTACACATGTTGTTTTTACACTTGCTGTAAACCATCTTTTTATACCATACACCCATAGGGTGAAATAGTATATTAAAGTCGCCAAAATGTATGTAACAGGCAGAAGGAAGCTTTTCCGACCCCATAAAGTATATATTTTCTTGATCAGTATCAACAGCCGAGTCGATATAGCCATGTCCGTCTGTCCATCCGTCCGTCCGTCCGTCCGTCCGTATGAACGCGTAGATCTCGGAGACTATAAGAGATAGAGCCACCAAATTTGGTATGTAAGCTCATGTAGTATGTAGAGTGATCAAGTTTATTTCAAATTTTTGCCACGCCCCTTTCCGCCCCCGCAATTCAAAAAAAACGTTTATCTCAAAAACTATTGCAGCTAGGGACACCATATTTGGTATGTATATTTGCTTAGTAAATGCGCTCATTTTGTAATTATAAAGATTTTGGCACGCCCCTTTCCGCATCCGAAATTTGAAAAACTCGATTATCTCCCGTAATTTTTTACCTTGAAATTGATACTAATACCCAGCAAAATACCAAATTTGATCAAACTCGGACAAAAAAAGCCAATTTATGCATAAAACCGTTTTTCCATTAGGCCGGAGTTGGTCGTTGGCGGGTGGGCGTTAGGGTGCTCATATGCATGAGTGAGCGAGAGACTAAGATATGCCTGTAAAAAGCATCTGAACAGAATTTTTTAAAATAGGCAAATGCATTTGTTATTACAAATTTGAAATATTTGTTTTGCTGGTGTATGGTATACCTAAGTCGGCGAGACGACTTACTTACTTCATATGCATATAGTACCTACAATATACTATAACAAAATATTCGGCGCCACGGTAAGTTGGTTAAGGCGAAGCCCTTTACACAAATTCTGATGTCGCCCAAGGGTATGCACATAAAAAAGGTGGAATCTGCAGTTGCAAACTTTGCCGTTCTTTTCTTGCTACATGTCGTTGGAATTCCCAAATACGTTTTGCGTTGAAGATATGGTATGGCCAATACAACTGTGGATTCTTTAGAACTTGGTGGTTCTTGAAATAGCTATACAGACAACCTGCTCACCTTTTGTGCTGCCTATGATTTAAAATCTTACAAATAAATTAGTAAGATTTATTGACCTGAAGCACAGCTAAAACTCAGTTTTGATATACTTCAAGAAGGTCGAAATCTATACAAATACCAAAAAGGGAAGGCCCGCCGTATTACACATGTTGTTTTAACAGTTACGGTAATACATTTTTTTTTGGCTTGTAGTACAATATACTATAACAAAATATTTGGTCGCGAGGGTTAGCTGGTTAAGGCGAAGCCCTTTACACTAATTCTGATGGCGTCCAAGGGTAAGCACATAAAAAAGGTGGAATTTGCAGTTGCAAGTTTTTCCGTTCTTTTCTCGCTTCATGTCATTGGAATTCCCAAATACTTTTAGCGTTGAAGATATGGTATGGCCATTACAACTGTGGATTCTTTAGCAAAGTTCGCTTATGATAGAACTTGGTGGTTCTTGAAATAGCTATACAGACAACCTGCTCACCTTTTGTGCTGCCTATGATTTGGAATCTTACAAATAAATTAGTAAGATTTATTGAACTGAAGCCCAGCTTAAAATCAGTTTTGATTAACTTCAATAAAGTCGTAATCTAGACAAAAACAAAAAACGGAAGGCCCGCCGTATTACACATGTTGTTTTTACACTTGCTGTAAACCATCTTTTTATACCATACACCCTTAGGGTGAAATAGTATATTAAAGTCGCCAAAATGTATGTAACAGGCAGAAGGAAGCTTTTCCGACCCCATAAAGTATATATTTTCTTGATCAGTATCAACAGCCGAGTCGATATAGCCATGTCCGTCTGTCCATCCGTCCGTCCGTCCGTATGAACGCGTAGATCTCGGAGACTATAAGAGATAGAGCCACCAAATTTGGTATGTAAGCTCATGTAGTATGTAGAGTGATCAAGTTTATTTCAAATTTTTGCCACGCCCCTTTCCGCCCCCGCAATTCAAAAAAAACGTTTATCTCAAAAACTATTGCAGCTAGGGACACCATATTTGGTATGTATATTTGCTTAGTAAATGCGCTCATTTTGTAATTATAAAGATTTTGGCACGCCCCTTTCCGCATCCGAAATTTGAAAAACTCGATTATCTCCCGTAATTTTTTACCTTGAAATTGATACTAATACCCAGCAAAATACCAAATTTGATCAAACTCGGACAAAAAAAGCCAATTTATGCATAAAACCGTTTTTCCATTAGGCCGGAGTTGGTCGTTGGCGGGTGGGCGTTAGGGTGCTCATATGCATGAGTGAGCGAGAGACTAAGATATGCCTGTAAAAAGCATCTGAACAGAATTTTTTTAAAATAGGCAAATGCATTTGTTATTACAAATTTGAAATATTTGTTTTGCTGGTGTATGGTATACCTAAGTCGGCGAGACGACTTACTTACTTCATATGCATATAGTACCTACAATATACTATAACAAAATATTCGGCGCCACGGTTAGTTGGTTAAGGCGAAGCCCTTTACACAAATTCTGATGTCGCCCAAGGGTATGCACATAAAAAAGGTGGAATCTGCAGTTGCAAACTTTGCCGTTCTTTTCTTGCTACATGTCGTTGGAATTCCCAAATACGTTTTGCGTTGAAGATATGGTATGGCCAATACAACTGTGGATTCTTTAGAACTTGGTGGTTCTTGAAATAGCTATACAGACAACCTGCTCACCTTTTGTGCTGCCTATGATTTAAAATCTTACAAATAAATTAGTAAGATTTATTGACCTGAAGCACAGCTAAAACTCAGTTTTGATATACTTCAAGAAGGTCGAAATCTATACAAATACCAAAAAGGGAAGGCCCGCCGTATTACACATGTTGTTTTAACAGTTACGGTAATACATTTTTTTTTGGCTTGTAGTACAATATACTATAACAAAATATTTGGTCGCGAGGGTTAGCTGGTTAAGGCGAAGCCCTTTACACAAATTCTGATGTCGCCCAAGGGTATGCACATAAAAAAGGTGGAATCTGCAGTTGCAAACTTTGCCGTTCTTTTCTTGCTACATGTCGTTGGAATTCCCAAATACGTTTAGCGTTGAAGATATGGTATGGCCAATACAACTGTGGATTCTTTAGAACTTGGTGGTTCTTGAAATAGCTATACAGACAACCTGCTCACCTTTTGTGCTGCCTATGATTTGGAATCTTACAAATAAATTAGTAAGATTTATTGAACTGAAGCCCAGCTTAAAATCAGTTTTGATTAACTTCAATAAAGTCGTAATCTAGACAAAAACAAAAAACGGAAGGCCCGCCGTATTACACATGTTGTTTTTACACTTGCTGTAAACCATCTTTTTATACCATACACCCATAGGGTGAAATGGTATATTAAAGTCGCCAAAATGTATGTAACAGGCAGAAGGAAGCTTTTCCGACCCCCGTATATATTTTCTTGATCAGTATCAACAGCCGAGTCGATATAGCCATGTCCGTCTGTCCGTCCGTCTGTCCGTCCGTCCGCCTGTCCGTCTGTCCGTCCGTATGAACGCGTAGATCTCGGAGACTATAAGAGATAGAGCCACCAAATTTGGTATGTAAGCTCATGTAGTATGTAGAGTGATCAAGTTTATTTCAAATTTTTGCCACGCCCCTTTCCGCCCCCGCAATTCAAAAAAAAACGTTTATCTCAAAAACTATTGCAGCTACGGACACCATATTTGGTATGTATATTTGCTTAGTAAATGCGCTCATTTTGTAATTATAAAGATTTTGGCACGCCCCTTTCCGCCCCCGAAATTTGAAAAACTCGATTATCTCCCGTAATTTTTTACCTTGAAATTGATACTAATACCCAGCAAAATACCAAATTTGATAAAAATCGGACAAAAAAAGCCAATTTATGCATAAAACCGTTTTTCCATTAGGCCGGAGTTGGCCGTTGGCGGGTGGGCGTTAGGTTGCTCATATGCATGAGTGAGCGAGATACTAAGATATGCCTGTAAAAAGCATTTGAACAGAATTTTTTTAAAATAGGCAAATGCATTTGTTATTACAAATTTGAAATATTTGTTTTGCTGGTGTATGGTATACCTAAGTCGGCGAGACGACTTACTTACTTCATATGCATATAGTACCTACAATATACTATAACAAAATATTCGGCGCCACGGTTAGTTGGTTAAGGCGAAGCCCTTTACACAAATTCTGATGTCGCCCAAGGGTATGCACATAAAAAAGGTGGAATCTGCAGTTGCAAGCTTTGCCGTTCTTTTCTTGCTACATGTCATTGGAATTCCCAAATACGTTTAGCGTTGAAGATATGGTATGGCCAATACAACTGTGGATTCTTTAGAACTTGGTGGTTCTTGAAATAGCTATACAGACAACCTGCTCACCTTTTATACTGCCTACGATTTCAAATCTAACAAATAAATTACTAAGTAAGATTTATTGACCTGAAGCACAGCTAATCAGTTTTGATATACTTCAATAAGGTCGAAATCTAGACAAATACCAAAAATGGATGGCCCGCCGTATTACACATGTTGTTTTTACACTTGCTGTAAACCATCTTTTTATACCATATACTATAACAAAATATTTGGGCGCGACAGTTAGTTGGTTAAGGCGAAGCCCTTTACACTAATTCTCATGGCGCCCAGGGTATGCACATAAAAAAGGTGGAATCTGCAGTTGCAAGCTTTGCTGTACTTTTCTTGCTTCATGTCATTGCAATTCGCAAATACTTTTAGCGTTGTACATTTGGTATGGCCATTTCAACTTTGGATTCTTTAGCAAAGTCTGCTGAAAGTCGTAATGTAGACAAAAACCAAAAACGGAAGGCCCGCCGTATTACACATGTTGTTTTTACACTTGCTGTAAACCATCTTTTTATACCATACACCCATAGGGTGAAATGGTATATTAAAGTCGCCAAAATGTATGTAACAGGCAGAAGGAAGCTTTTCCGACCCCATAAAGTATATATATTCTTGATCAGTATCAACAGCCGAGTCGATATAGCCATGTCCGTCTGTCCGTCTTTCCGTCCGTCCGCCTTTTCGTCTGTCCGTCCGTCCGTCCGTATGAACGCGTAGATCTCGGAGACTATAAGAGATAGAGCCACCAAAATTTGGTATGTAAGCTCATGTAGTATGTAGAGTGATCAAGTTTATTTCAAATTTTTGCCACGCCCCTTTCCGCCCCCGCAATTCAAAAAAAACATTTATCTCAAAAAATATTGCAGCTAGAGACACCATATTTGGTATGTATATTTGCTTAGTAAATGCGCTCATTTTGTAATTATAAAGATTTTGGCACGCCCCTTTCCGCCCCCGAAATTTGAAAAACTGGGCGTTAGGGGCGTTAGGGTGCTCATATGCATGAGTGAGCGAGATACTAAGATATGCCTGTAAAAAGCATCTGAACAGAATTTTTTTAAAATAGGCAAATGCATTTGTTATTACAAATTTGAAATATTTGTTTTGCTGGTGTATGGTATACCTAAGTCGGCGAGACGACTTACTTACTTCATTTGGTAGTTGGTTAAGGCGAAGCCCTTTACACAAATTCTGATGTCGCCCAAGGGTATGCACATAAAAAAGGTGGAATCTGCAGTTGCAAACTTTGCCGTTCTTTTATCGCTTCATGTCATTGGAATTCCCAAATACTTTTAGCGTTGAAGATTTGGTATGGCCATTACAACTGTGGATTCTTTAGCAAAGTCTGCTGATGGTAGAACTTGGTGGTTCTTGAAACAGCTATACAGACAACCTGGTCACCTATTGTGCTGCCTATGATTTCAAATCTTAAAAATAAATTAGTAAGTAAGATTTATTAACCTGAAGCCCAGCTTAAATACAGTAGTAATCTAGACAAAAACCAAAAACGGTAGGCCCGACGTATTACACATGTTGTTTTTACACTTGCTGTAAACCATCTTTTTTGCATATAATACAATATACTATAACAAAATATTTGGGCGCGACGGTTAGTTGGTTAAGGCGAAGCCCTTTACACTAATTCTGATGGCGCCCAAGGGTATGCATATAAAAAAGGTGGAATCTGCAGTTGCAAGCTTTGCCGTTCTTTTCTCGCTTCATGTCATTGGAATTCCCAAATACTTTTAGCGTTGAAGATTTGGTATGGCCATTACAACTGTGGATTCTTTAGCAAAGTCTGCTGATGATAGAACTAGGTGGTGTTTGAAATAGCTATACAGACAACCGCTCACCTCACCGCCTCTCAAAGTTCGTCTTATAACTGTTCTTGCACTCTCTCTTGTGCTGTGTTCTCTAGCTGTCTCTTTGTTTTATTTGTAATTATTGATTTTTTATCGATAATTATCTTTGTGCTGTTAATTTAAATTTTTCTATATATTTTTTTTTGCCCTGTGTTTTATTTGGCTTTTCAATGGCTTGTTGTCTACCTACTTGCAAGCATTCTGATCGTTTTGACGATCAGTATTGAGCAATATCTTGTTGGCTCTGCGATAATCTTATTCACTTAAAATGTGCTGGCCTCAACGGCCGCGACTACGACAAAGTTTCTGGTTTGTCTGTGTCTAAGCCTGAGCTTGGCTTAATGCGCTGGACTTGCCCATCTTGTGCCAGCCAGCAGCTTGATTTTAGTTGAATGTACAGGGATCTTCGTTTAAAGTTTCTTTCCTTAAATAAAATGGCCAAACAGCTGTCTAACGAGTGTGACTCTAGCATACATTTACTGTCGCAATTCAAGTTTGGTCCACCTTCTAAGGAATTGCCCAAGAAATGTACCCTTGAGTAGCCTCATAAGCAGTCGCCCGCACTCTCTATTACATCTTCTCCCATTTTACTTTCGCCTACACCATCTTCTTGTCCCTCTTTATGCTCTTCTTTTCAGATTGAAGTACCCAGTACAAGCCCTGGTGTACCTCAATCTATCCTTCACGGGAACTCTGATCAATTACAGGATCATGCTGGCTCTCAATCACTTGCGGATCCCAATGCTACTCCGCCTCCACTAACTGTAGTGCCTCATCGTAAACAATTATTTATTTCTAGGCTTGCTCCAGAAACTTCTGAGTCGTCTGTGGCAGCTTACATTGGTAATATGTATATGCCCTGCTAAAGTTTTAGTTCAAAAGTTTATGGTTTCTAGGCCTCGCGAAATCTCCTCATTTAAAATTACAGTACCGAATAAGTATTTCTCAGCTATGGTTGACCCTAACTTTTGGCCTGAAGGCCTAGTTGTACACAAGTTTGCGGCCAATAGGCGCTCCCGTCCTTTGCCTGTCCACCTTCCTAATGTATCTTCTGCTTCAAAAAACTAATAACGTCTAGTCTTTGCATTCATTATCAAAATGTAAGAGGACTTCCTACCAAGCTCTCGAAACTATTCTGCTATAGCCAAACCCTTTCGGCTGACATATTAGCTTTCTCTGAAACTTGGCTTAACTTCTCTGTTTTGGATAATGAAATTCTTTCTAATAACTTTATTTCTTATAGGCTTGATCGTGTTGGTCGTCGGGGCGGTGGAGTACTCATTGCTGCCAACTCGAATCTGTGTTATAATCTCTTATATATATCTCTTGTTAATATATTCCTCCAGCTTCTGATATCATGATCTACATGCACCATGCTGATGCTTTGCGATCTATTTTTAGTCGTCTTAAAGATCGTGATTTTCTTATAGTTTTAGGCAATTTTAACTTGCCTAATGTTTCTTGGCTTGTTGATGATAATCTATCTTAATTCCTTCATCTCAACATGTTCTTCCTGATAGCCTACTTGAATGTCCGCTATATCATTTGAATTCTTTTCTTAACACTTCTAAAAGAATCCTCGATCTCGTTTTTGTCTCGGATCCCAGTGTTAGTGCTGTATCACAAACACAGCCCCTAGTGAAGCCTGAAGATCCTTATCACCCTACCATTGAAGTTACAATTTCTTACAATTCCGTTAATAATTCATTTAATAACATCTCAAATTCTCGTCGTAGATGTTTCCGTAAAACAAATTTCAATCTTCTTAACAGCCTTATTTTCTCTTTTGATTGGTCATTTCTATTTGAGTGCTGTGATATAGATTGTGCAGAGAATTTTTTCTACTCTGCTCTTAATTCCCTAATTGATAAATGCGTTCCTTATGTGAATGTCTCTACCGTCTCCAGTGCGCCAGTCTGGTTTACACGTAGGCTCTCTAATCTCCGTAACACTAAATCGAGATATTTTAAAAGATTTAAAAAAACTGGTTGGCGACTTGACTATGCAAATTATTGTGTAGCCAAATCTCAGTTTTGTCTTTTAAATACTCAATGCTACAATAATTATATCGTTCGCTGTAAGGTTGAATTTTATAAAAACCCCAAAAGGTTTTACAACTTTGTTAATTCCAAAAGACGCTCTAATTTACTATCTTCCACCTTCAGACTTAATGACCAGACTGCTAATAATGATTCAGATATTGCAGATCTGTTTGCTAAATTCTTTCAGTCGGCCTATTCTACTACTGCTTCGGATCCCACACCTTATCCCTTCTCAATTCCACATTTAAATTATATGTTTTTACCTAGTATTACCGAAGATTGTATTATCTCTAGTTTTTCCATCTATGACGTCTTTCTTCGTACTTGGGCCTGATAATATACCTAGTTGCATCTTCAAAATGTGTTCGATTTCCCTATCTAAGCCTTTATCTCGGTTATTCTTTATATAGAATGAGACTTGAAGCTTTCCTGATATTTGGAAGGAGTCTTTTATTATTCCGCTTTTTAAAAAGGGTAGCAAATCGGATATTTCTAACTACCGTGGCATTGCCAAATTTTCGGCAATACCTAAGCTGTTTGAGAAAATTATTACGTCTTCCCTTCAACACCTATCCAGATCCACTATTTCTTCATGTCAGCATTGCTTCATGAGAGGTCGTTCGCCGCTTACCAACCTTTTAGAATTGACTACCCTTGTACACCATGGCTTCCGTAAAAAGTGTCAAACTGCTGTTATTTATACTGACTTTAGTAAGGCTTTCGATAGGGTTGATCATTCTATGCTTCTCATGAAACTTAACATCATGGGTTATTTACCTTGTTTATAAATGATTTGCCTTTGGCCTTGGCTCATTCACGCGTGCTCATGTTTGCGGATGACGTCAAGATTTGTTATTCATATAATGATCCTTCTTTCCAACAGTACTTGCAATCAGATCTCGATGAGTTCTGTGATTGGTGTCACGTTAATAAATTACACCTTAATGCTTCTAAGTGCTGTTTTATGACTTTCAGTTGTTTGTCGCCGCTCCTACCACATTACTGTTGTATGTTGTATGCCAAATGAGCATATGCCCACAGTATTGTAGAGTATACATTATAACAAGTGGTCATATGCTCAACATTAAAGTAAGAGTAACATACCAACACTTTGTTGCTATGTTTATGCACCCATTCATAATAGTAATATGATCCGCCACTTATGCGGACTGGCCGCTGAGCGTGGGATCGCTAGCGTAAGCACTTTTGACTATGTACCCTCTGTACATATATGCTAATACGTACAAACATATATACTGCAACACACTCTCTCTCTCTGCCAGCGCCCTAAGCGGCAGAATGTATTCAATACATATAAGATGTATAGGCTAAAACAAAATATGAATAAACTGTCCAGACAATTCTGGATGACTGCTCGAACAGAACAGTTGCGTTTCATTTAACTAAAATGGATTTATTAAAAGAACAGAATGCGCACATAACATGGCGACCGTGACATGTGTAAAAAAAAAAAAAAAAAAGAAATAAATTAATTAACATTTCAACATAAACTAAAAAAAACACGAAAATAATTTGTGCAAATTGTGAAATGTATTTTCAATTGATTGCGAACCACTGTGCGCGCTATGAACAAAAATGAAACAAAACAAAAAGAAAAATTAATCTAGATACTGGAATTCATGTGATTTTTCTACTATCAACTCTTGGGTGCTGCTCCAAGGTGCACTCCCATAACACACATACGTTTCTCCAATTATTTACAAAAAAAAAAAGAAATTAATTGGAATTTAAAAACAATAATGAAAAAAATAATATGAAACATTAATATGAAACCAATTAAATCAACAACAAGATACTGATGTCCACGGAACCCTCCTTCAAGACCGCTGTTCCTAACGAACAAAGGGATTTGCCGACGTTGCAAGAGGCTTTGCAGGCAAATCCATTCGATGGACCACGGCCACTAACAATAGAGGAGTACAGGGCCCGGCAGCAGACGAGAATCCCCAAGAAGACGAAACGAGGCGGTGAGGTGAGACCTGCTCACCCAGAAAAGACTGCAGTAGGATTTGCTAAAGGCCAGCACCAACGAAGAAGACCGACAACGCTGCATAGAGCATATTGAGGACATCAAAATTGAACTGCGCCAAAGAGCGCAGAAACGCAAGCGGGCCGCAGTAATGCGCAAGCCCTAACTTTGCCATAGATTTTAAACTCTAATAAGCAATCTGAGGCACGAAAGTGCAGGTTGCGCCTACTAACCACTGTTAGGCTTTCTTATTAAAAACACACGATTGGACAATTAATTGTTTAAATAAAAAATGTCAGCCAATCGTGTGTAACTAACACAACAATAACTTTTCCATGTCTCTGGCGCTGAGAATAAAACTCAGCAGCGTTAGAAAAATAGTTTCAAGAAAAATAATTTAAAAAAAAAAAAAACAAAACTTTAAATGAAAAATAAAAAAAAAAAAAATTTTTTTATATATATATATTCTTGAGTTAGTATTTTTTTCTTTTTTTTTCTATATGCACCCTAATGCGATTCCAAAAGACAGTAACATAGAAAAAGTTGACAATATGTTAGATCATGAATCTAAAGTAGCGGATTCAACCGCGAATGTCATAAATAATGTCGAAACTGTCTCGGTTGATTTGAAAATCATAACCCTAATGCTTGTAATAATTGTTATTCTTTTATTAACAAACGTTTTAACAAAACTATATAAGATGCACAATAAGTGCCTTAAGAGAAAATATTCCAGTAGGGCAGATAACCTAGATGTTGTTTAAGACGATAGACATAGTAGAAAAGTGTATAATAGAGAACCCAACTTTAGAATAAATTCTTTGATAATATTGAGTAAACATTACGAATTTATAAAAATTGGTGATTTCGAAGACGAAAATATAGATACTTTTAATTGTGCAGCAAGCCCATTAATAATATGTAACAACAAAATAGAAAAGGGCATAGTAATGAGTACATTACCATGTGTAATGGTAAAAACAGTAGAAGAAAACCATGACATACTTGGTTCTACAACAATAATTTTGGTACGATTGCACCGCTGAATGTTGTAGACAAAATATGGAGTGGAGTACGATAGCACGAAAGATTAATGATCATAAAGATAAATTTGAAAAATCTTTTAAATGTATTAACTCAGATAAAGTCATAAGACCGGAAACTTTGATAAACCATGCTCAAATACTGATAACACAGTATAATAACATATTATCGATAGTAAACAAAGTTAATGAGAAATTAGCAAAAGAGCATAGGCATCAGTGTGAAAAACTGATAAAATCATTGAAAATAAGATTGAACAATATAGTACTAGACGAAATATTGTAATAGTAATTCCAGAAGATCAAAGTCAGCCAGCTGAATTTGACGAAAGCCAATTAGCAGATTTGGACGAGTCCAAACCAATTATTGATACTGAAAGTGATATCGATAGTGACATCGAAACACTTGAAGAAAGTACAATGGCTAACCAAGTGGAATTAGACAGGCAATATGTTAGACAGGTTTCCATTTCAGTTCCTGAATTTGATGGTAAAAAGTTATTATTAAACAGATTCCTAACTGCATTACGCATTGTGGAAAGAACTAAGGGAGACCAAGAGGATATAGCAGTTGAGGTTATAAAATCAAAAATAACCGACACAATCCTCTATAAAGTAGAAAATGAAACCACTATTGCAGGGATAATAAATAAGCTCAAAGAAAATGTAAAAGGAGAATCTCCTGACGTTTTAAAGGCGAAACTAATGAACATAAAACAAAAAGGCAAAACTGCTTCCCAGTATGCAACCGAAATGGATAATTTGCGGAAGCAACTGGAGGCAGCCTTTATTGATAACGGATTAGACCCAATCAATGCGGAAAAATTCTCTACAAGCGAGTCTGTTTCTGCAATGATTAAAAATTGCGAGCACGAAAAACTCAAAGTAATATTAGAAGCTGGAAACTTTGTAACTTTCAATGATGTAATGGGTAAATATATCCATTGCAGCACGGAAATGACTGGAAGTGCAAATACAGTATTATTTCAACGAGGCCGCAATAATAGAGGAGGTAGTAACCATTACCAAAGAGGTAGAGGCAATGGCCGCGGAAACTACAACTCCAACTATAACAATTACAATAACAGAAACAACAATAGAGGTGGTCGAGGTAATGGCCGAGGTAGAAATAATTACTACCGAGGTAACAGCCAAAACAGATACAATAGCAATACCGAAAACAATAATGTCCGAGTAGCCCAAGATGCTTCGGGAAACTCGCAGACACCTCCAGATACTCGAAATTAAAAAGTAAAATATGTACTGTAAACTTAAGTCTCAATAATTTTGTATCATTTACAAATGTTCAAACAAATAAAATCATTACATTCCTAATTGATACAGGTGCAGATATTTCAATTATAAAAGAAAATTCCGATGTCTTTCATGACATACAATTCAATAAAATCATAGACATTCGAGGCATAGGTGAAGGAGTAATTAACTCCAAAGGACTAGCCTCAATTGAATTACAAACAGGGAAATACATTATTCCATATAAATTTCATTTACTACATTCAGATTTTGCAATCCCTTGCGATGGAATAATAGGACTAGATTTTATAAAGACTTTTAATTGCCAATTAGATTATAATAATTCAGAGGATTGGTTTATAATCAGACCTCCAAACCTAACGTATCCCATTAATGTACCGATAACATTTAGTTCTGGTAATAATTCAACACTTCTGCCAGCGAGATCCCAAGTGATACGCAAAATAGATTTGTCTTCAGAAGAAGAAAGCATTTTCATCCCAAATCAAGAAATCAAGCATGGTGTTTATATTACAAACACTATTGCCCAAACCAAAAATACTTTTGTCCGATTTTTAAATACGACAGATAAATGCCAACTAGTAGGCATTAATAAAATAAAATTCGAACCGCTCTCAAAATACGATGTGGTTCAAACTTCAAATAACAATAGAACAGAGTCTGTTATTAGTAAACTAAAGAAAAATTTTCCAATCATGTTCAAAAAGCAACTTATGGAAATATGCACCGAGTATAGTGATGTGTTCGGACTTGAAACCGAACCAATCACAACCAACAACTTTTATAAACAAAAATTGAGACTTAAGGACGAAGAGCCAGTATATGTAAAAAACTATCGATGTCCGCATAGCCAAACCGAAGAAATTAAAAAACAAGTAGAAAAGTTAATTGAACAAAATATTGTTGAACCATCGATTTCACCTTACAATAGCCCACTCTTATTGGTCCCAAAGAAATCTCTTCCGGACTCTAAAGAGAAAAAATGGCGATTAGTAATTGACTATTACCAAATAAACAAAAAACTGCTATCAGATAAATTTCCACTCCCCAGAATTGACGATATTCTTGATCAACTGGGTAGAGCTAAATATTTTTCATGCCTTGACTTAATGTCAGGTTTCCACCAAATTGAACTTGAGGAAAGCTCAAGGAACATAACGTCTTTTTCAACAAACAATGGTTCATATCGCTTCACGAGATTACCATTTGGTTTAAAAATAGCACCTAATTCATTTCAGAGAATGATGACAATAGCATTCTCGGGTTTAGAGCCTTCACAAGCATTCCTTTATATGGATGATTTGATCGTTATTGGTTGTTCTGAACAACACATGCTTAAAAACCTAACAGATGTTTTTACACTTTGTAGAAAACACAATTTGAAATTACATCCAGAAAAATGTTCATTTTTCATGCATGAGGTGACATTTTTAGGTCACAGATGCACCGACAAAGGAATCTTACCAGATGATACAAAATTCGATGTTATTAATAACTATCCAGTCCCTACGGACGCAGACAGTGCTAGAAGATTCGTTGCATTTTGCAATTATTATAGACGTTTCATAAAAAACTTCGCCGAATACTCACGGCATATAACAAGATTATGCAAAAAGAATGTCCCATTCGAATGGACAGCGGAATGTGAAAAGGCATTCCAGTATTTAAAAACACAACTTGTTAAACCAACCTTGTTACAGTACCCAGATTTTAGCAAAGAATTTTGTATAATCACAGATGCAAGCAAGCACGCATGTGGAGCAGTTTTAACTCAAAACTATAATGGACTCCAACTCCCAGTTGCAAATGCATCAAGAGCATTCACTAAAGGTGAAAGCAATAAAAGTACAACTGAACAAGAGCTAGCAGCAATACATTGGGCAATTACACATTTCAGACCATATATATATGGCAAACATTTCACAGTAAAAACTGATCATCGCCCCTTAACATATTTATTCTCGATGATAAACCCAAGTTCAAAATTAACTCGCATGCGACTCGAATTAGAAGAATACGATTTTACAGTAGAATATCTGAGAGGAAAAGATAATTTCGTGGCAGACGCTCTGTCCAGAATTACAATAACTGATTTAATTGATATGAATAAAAAAGTCCTGAAAGTCACTACCAGGCACCAAAGTAGACAACAAAATTTCTGCGCAGAAAACAAACAAGAACAATTGCCAAGGCAAAGTCTTGAAAAAGCTTCTAAGCCCAACGTTTACGAAGTCATAACAAATGACGAGGTACGAAAAGTAGTGACCTTGCGAATGACAGATTCGAAATGTTTATTGAAACATGGGAAAAAAGTTATAGCGAGAATAAATGTTAGCGATTTATACTCCAATGGAATTCTAGACTTAGGTCAGTTTTTCCAAAGGCTTGAATGGCAAGCCGGTGTATATTATATCAGCCAACTAAAAGTGGCACCGAGCGAAAAGATCTTTGAATCAATTTCGATAGATACTTTCAAACATATGGGCAACAAGAATTTAAAATCATTAAGAGTAGCGCTACTCAAGCCGGTGACCCAAATATAAAATGAAAAAGAAAAAGAAGCTATATTGTCTACATTTCATGACGATCCAATTCAAGGAGGTCACACAGGCATAAATAAAACGATAACAAAAATAAAAAGACAATATTATTGGAAAAACATGACGAAACATGTAAAAGAGTACATTAATAAATGTCCAAAATGCCTGACGTCAAAAACGACGAAACACACGAGATCACCTATGATAATTAGAGAAACTCCACAATATGCTTTCGACAGGGTGATAGTAGACACAATTGGTCCACTACCACGTTCGGAAAATGGGAATGAATACGCAATCACTTTAATATGTGATTTGACAAAGTATTTAGTAGCAATTCCTATTGCAAATAAAAGTGCAACAACTGTCGCAAAAGCCATATTCGAATCTTTTATTCTGAAGTACGGTCCAATGAAGACGTTCATTACGGACATGGGAACAGAATACAAAAATTCCATTATAACTGACTTGTGCAGATATCTAAAAATAGATAACATAACATCTACAGCACACCACCACCAGACATTAGGTACCGTTGAAAGAAGTCATAGGACATTCAACGAGTACATTCGTTCTTATATTTCAGTAGATAAAACTGATTGGGACGTATGGTTACAGTATTTCGTGTATTGTTTTAACACAACACCATCTGTAACTCATAATTATTGTCCATATGAACTAGTATTTGGAAGACAGAATAACTTACCAATACAATTTAATAGCGTAGATAAAATAGAACCTATATATAATATAGAAGATTATTCTAAGGAAGTTAAATTTAGACTAGAAAACGCGTATAAGAGAGCTCGAATACTTTTAGAAAAAAGTAAAATTAAACAGAAAGAAATAAACGATAAGAAAGTATTAGATTTTAAACTAGAAATAGGAGACCAAGTTTATTTGAAAAACGAAACAGGTCACAAATTAGAATCTTCTTATATAGGACCATTTGAGGTCATTAATACAGAAAAGAATAACAATATAATTATAAGAAATAAGAAAAATAAGGAACTAAAAGTTCATAAAGATAGACTAAAAAAGATAAATAAATAAAGAAAAAAAAAGATAAGAATATATATATATATACATATTGAAAAAAATTTTTTAATATAATTATTTCTAAATTACAGAAAAAAAAAACATTTTTATTGATAAAAAAAAAAAATTAAAATTAAAAATATACAACATAGTATTTAAGAAAAACAAATAAATAACTACATAATATTACGTTATTCTTTTAAAAAGGGAGGTGTTGTATGTTGTATGCCAAATGAGCATATGCCCACAGTATTGTAGAGTATACATTATAACAAGTGGTCATATGCTCAACATTAAAGTAAGAGTAACATACCAACACTTTGTTGCTATGTTTATGCACCCATTCATAATAGTAATATGATCCGCCACTTATGCGGACTGGCCGCTGAGCGTGGGATCGCTAGCGTAAGCACTTTTGACTATGTACCCTCTGTACATATATGCTAATACGTACAAACATATATACTGCAACACACTCTCTCTCTCTGCCAGCGCCCTAAGCGGCAGAATGTATTCAATACATATAAGATGTATAGGCTAAAACAAAATATGAATAAACTGTCCAGACAATTCTGGATGACTGCTCGAACAGAACAGTTGCGTTTCATTTAACTAAAATGGATTTATTAAAAGAACAGAATGCGCACATAACATTACTCTATTAAGTCTGTTCTGTTAGATTGTGTACTATCATTCAAAGACTTAGGCGTTATGTTTGACCCAAAACTTTCATTTAATGTTCATATATCTTCAATTGTCAATGGAGCATGCAGTCTTCTTGGCTTCATTAAACGTTGGGCCAAGGAATTTGATGATCCATATGTGACAAAGGTTTTATACACTTCGTTAGTTCGCCCTACTCTAGAATATTGCTCGCCAGTGTGGAACCCTCAATATGATGTTCACCAGCGTAGTATTGAATCGGTACAGAAGCAATTCCTTAAATTCGCGTTACGCGGTCTTAATTGGGACCCGAGTCTTCGCGTACCTTCTTATTTTGACAACTGTGGATTCTTCACTTTACAACTGTAGGCTCGTATTTGGCATTCTTTTTCTCCATAAACTAGTCAACGGTGAAGTCATTTCTACCAATTTACTAGATACGCTATATTTTTGTGTTCCCTCACGTCGGACCAGAAAATTTTTTCCTCTTCACCTTAGTAGATGTCTGATTAACTATTCTCTTCACGAACCTTTTTGTGTTCTTTGCCAATCTTTTAACATCCTTTCTCACCTTATTTCTCCTCATCTATCTGTCACTTCTCTTCGCGCTATACTTTTTAATTATCTACAGCGAAACCATTGAAAATATTCAGGACTGGATAATGGATTGGCTGCAACTCATCCCTGACCACATTGGCTGTGAATCGGAGCATAGCTGGCACCTTGTTGCAAATAAAACACCTCCACCGGGTCGGGTATGTTTAGTTGTGCATAAAGCTAAGGTACCTTCGTATATTAATTATTATCTGTATTTTAGCTTAAGCTTTTTCGTCGACTGCTGATTTAGTTCATGTAAATAAATAAATAAATAAATAAATATAGACAAATACCAAAAACGGAAGGCCCGCCGTATTACACATGTTGTTTTTACACTTGCTGTAATCCATCTTTTTTGCATGTAGTACAATATACTATAACAAAATATTTGGGCGCGACGGTTAGTTGGTTAAGGCGAAGCCCTTTACACAAATTCTGATGGCGCCCAAGGGTATGCACATAAAAAAGGTGGAATCTGCAGTTGCAAGCTTTTCCGTTCTTTTCTCGCTTCATGTCATTGGAATTCCCAAACATTTTTAGCGTTGAAGATATGGTATGGCCATTACAACTGTGGATTCTTTAGCAAAGTCCGCTGATGATAGAACTTGGTGGTTCTTGAAATAGCTATACAGACAACCTGCTCACCTTTTGTGCTGCCTATGATTTAAAACCTTACAAATAAATGAGTAAGTAAGATTTATTGACCTGAAGCCCAGCTTAAAATCAGTTTTGATATACTTCAATAAGGTCGAAATATAGACAAATACCAAAAACGGAAGGCCCGACGTATTACATGTTGTTTTTACACTTGCTGTAAACCATCTTATTTGCAAATAGTACAGTACACTATACCAAAAAATTTGGGTGCGACGGTTAGTTGGTTAAGGCGAAGCCCTTTACACAAATTCTGATGGCGCCCAAGGGTATGCACAAAAAAAAAATGGAATCTACAGTTGCAAGCTTTTCCGTTCTTTTCTCGCTTCATGTCATTGAAATTCCCAAATACTTTTAGCGTTGAAGATATGGTATGGCCATTACAACTGTGGATTCTTTAGCAAAGTCCGCTGATGATAGAACTTGGTGGTTCTTGAAATAGCTATACAGACAACCGCTCACCTCACCGCCTCTCAAAGTTCGTCTTATAACTGTTCTTGCACTCTCTCTTGTGCTGTGTACTCTAGCTGTCTCTTTGTTTTATTTGTAATTATTGATTTTTTATCGATAATTATCTTTGTGCTGTTTATTTAAATTTTTCTATATATTTTTTTTTGCCCTGTGTTTTATTTGGCTTTTCAATGGCTTGTTGTCTACCTACCTGCAAGCATTCTGATTGTTTTGACGATCAGTATTGAGCAATATCTTGTTGGCTCTGCGATAATCTTATTCACTTAAAATGTGCTGGCCTCAACGGCCGCGAGTACGACAAATTTTCTGGTTTGTCTGTGTCTAAGCCTGAGCTTGGCTTAATGCGCTAGACTTGCCCATCTTATGCCAGCCAGCAGCTTGATTTTAGTTGAATGTACAGGGATCTTTAAAGTTTCTTTCCTTAAATAAAATGGCCAAACAGCTGTCTAACGATTGTGACTCTAGCATACATTTACTGTCGCAATTCAAGTTTGGTCCACCTTCTAAGGAATTGCCCAAGAAATGTACCCTTGAGTAGCCTCATAAGCAGTCGCCCGCACTCTCTATTACATCTCCCATTTTACTTTCGCCTACACCATCTTCTTGTCCCTCTTTATGCTCTTCTTTTCAGATTGAAGTACCTAGTACAAGCCCTGGTGTACCTCAATCTATCCTTCACGGGAACTCTGATCAATTACAGGATCATGCTGGCTCTCAATCACTTGCGGATCCCAATGCTACTCCGCCGCCACTCACTGTAGTGCCTCATCGCAAACAATTATTTATTTCTGAGTCGTCTGTGGCAGCTTACATTGGTAATATATGGCCTCCTAAAGTTTTAATTCAAAAGTTTAAGTTTTCTAGGCCTCATGAAATCTCCTCATTTAAAATTACAGTACCAAATGAGTATTTCTCAGCTATGGTTGACCCTAACTTTTGGCCTGAGGGCCTAGTTGTACACGAGTTTGCGGCCAATAGGAGCTCCCGTCCTTTGCCTGTCCACCTTCTGCTTTGCCTGTATCTTCTGCTTCAAAAAACTAATAACGTCTAGTCTTTGTATTCATTATCAAAATGTAAGAGGACTTCTTACCAAGCTCTCGAAACTATTCTGCGATAGCCAAACCCTTTCGGCTGACATATTAGCATTCTCTGAAACTTGGCTTAACTCCTCTGTTTTGGATAATGGAATTCTTTCTA
Organism: Drosophila paulistorum; assembly: GCA_018152135.1. Lineage (NCBI taxonomy): Eukaryota > Metazoa > Arthropoda > Insecta > Diptera > Drosophilidae > Drosophila > Drosophila paulistorum. The sequence continues at coordinate 10,599,147 of JAECXG010000803.1, forward strand.
ATAACTTTATTTCTTATAGGCTTGATCGTGTTGGTCGTCGGGGCGGTGGGGTACCCAACTCGAATCTGTGTTCAAGTGTTGTGCTGATTGATCTCCCCTTAGGTGTTGAGTTAATTTGCCTCGAAGTTACATGTTCTAACTTTAGCTTATATATCTCTTGTTAATATATTCCACCAGCTTCTGAGATCATGATCTACATGCACTAAGCTGATGCTTTGCGATCTATTTTTAGTCGTCTTAAAGATCGTGATTTTCTTATAGTTTTAGGCAATTTTAACTTGCCTAATGTTTCTTGGCTTGTTGATGATAATCTATCTATCTTAATTCCTTCATCTCAACATGTTCTTCCTGATAGCCTACTTGAATGTCCGCTATATCAGTAGAATTCTTTCCTTAACTCTTCTAAAAGAATCCTCGATCTCGTTTTTGTCTCGGATCCCACTGTTAGTGCTTCCCTTCAACACCTATCCAGATCCACTATTTCTCCTTGTCAGCATGGCTTCATGAAAGGTCGTTCGTCGCTTACCAACCTTTTAGAATTGACTACCCTTGTACACCATGAAACTTAACATCATGGGTTTTTCCCCGAAACTAAAGTCGTATCTTATTGGCAGAACCCAAAAGGTGTCTTTTCGTTCCTCGATATCTAAAACTGTTCAAGTTACGTCAGGTGTCCCCCAAGGCAGTCATCTGGGCCCACTGTTATTTACCTAGTTTATAAATGATTTGCCTTTGGCCTTGGCTCATTCACGCATGCTCATGTTTGCGGATGATGTCAAGATTTGTTATTCATATAATGATCCTTCTTTCCAGCAGTAGTTACAATCAGATCTTGATGCGTTCTGTGATTGGTGTCACGTTAATAAATTACACCTTAATGCCTCTAAGTGCTGTTTTATGACTTTCAGTCGTTTGTCGCCGTTCCTAGCTCATTACTCTATTAAGTATGTTCTGTTAGATTGTGTACCATCATTCAAAGACTTAGGCGTTATGTTTGATCCAAAACTTTCATTTAATGTTCATATATCTTCAATTGTCAATAGAGCATGCAGTCTTCTTGGCTTCATTAAACGTTGGGCCAAAGAACTTGATGATCCATATGTGACAAAGGTTTTATACTCGTTTACTACTCTAGAATATTGCTCGCCAGTGTGGAACCCTCAATATGATGTTCACCAGCGTAGTATTGAGTCGGTACAGAAGCAATTCCTTAAATTCGCGTTACGCGGTCTTAATTGGGACCCGAGTCTTCGCCTACCTTCTTATTTTGACAACTGTGGATTCTTCACTTTACAACCGTAGGCTCGTATTTGGCATTCTTTTTCTCCATAAACTAGTCAACGGTGAAGTCATTTCTACCAATTTACTAGATACGCTATATTTTTGTGTTCCCTCACGTCGGACCAGAAACTTTTTTCCTCTTCACCTTAGTAGATGTCTGACTAACTATTCTCTTCACGAACCTTTTCGTGTTCTTTGCCAATCTTTTAACAACCTTTCTCACCTAATTTCTCCTCATCTATCTGTCACTTCTCTTCGCGCTATACTTTTTAATTATCTACAGCGAAACCATTGAAAACATTCAGGACTGGATATTGGATTGGCTGCAACTCATCCCTGACCACATTGGCTGTGAATCGGGGCATAGCTAGCACCTTGTTGCAAATAAAACACCTCCACCGGGTCGGGTATGTTTAGTTGTGCATAAAGGTACCTTCGTATATTAATTATTATCTGTATTTTAGCTTAGGTCAGTTTTTCCAAAGGCTTGAATGGCAAGCCGGTGTATATAATATCAGCCAACTAAAAGTGGCACCGAGCGAAAAGATCTTTGAATCAATTTCGATAGATACTTTCAAACATATGGGCAACAAGAATTTAAAATCATTAAGAGTAGCGCTACTCAAGCCGGTGACCCAAATATACAATGAAAAAGAAAAAGAAGCTATATTGTCTACATTTCATGACGATCCAATTCAAGGAGGTCACACAGGCATAAATAAAACGATAACAAAAATAAAAAGACAATATTATTGGAAAAACATGACGAAACATGTAAAAGAGTACATTAATAAATGTCCAAAATGCCTGACGTCAAAAACGACGAAACACACGAGATCACCTATGATAATTAGAGAAACTCCACAATATGCTTTCGACAGGGTGATAGTAGACACAATTGGTCCACTACCACGTTCGGAAAATGGGAATGAATACGCAATCACTTTAATATGTGATTTGACAAAGTATTTAGTAGCAATTCCTATTGCAAATAAAAGTGCAACAACTGTCGCAAAAGCCATATTCGAATCTTTTATTCTGAAGTACGGTCCAATGAAGACGTTCATTACGGACATGGGAACAGAATACAAAAATTCCATTATAACTGACTTGTGCAGATATCTAAAAATAGATAACATAACATCTACAGCACACCACCACCAGACATTAGGTACCGTTGAAAGAAGTCATAGGACATTCAACGAGTACATTCGTTCTTATATTTCAGTAGATAAAACTGATTGGGACGTATGGTTACAGTATTTCGTGTATTGTTTTAACACAACACCATCTGTAACTCATAATTATTGTCCATATGAACTAGTATTTGGAAGACAGAATAACTTACCAATACAATTTAATAGCGTAGATAAAATAGAACCTATATATAATATAGAAGATTATTCTAAGGAAGTTAAATTTAGACTAGAAAACGCGTATAAGAGAGCTCGAATACTTTTAGAAAAAAGTAAAATTAAACAGAAAGAAATAAACGATAAGAAAGTATTAGATTTTAAACTAGAAATAGGAGACCAAGTTTATTTGAAAAACGAAACAGGTCACAAATTAGAATCTTCTTATATAGGACCATTTGAGGTCATTAATACAGAAAAGAATAACAATATAATTATAAGAAATAAGAAAAATAAGGAACTAAAAGTTCATAAAGATAGACTAAAAAAGATAAATAAATAAAGAAAAAAAAAGATAAGAATATATATATATATACATATTGAAAAAAATTTTTTAATATAATTATTTCTAAATTACAGAAAAAAAAAACATTTTTATTGATAAAAAAAAAAATTAAAATTAAAAATATACAACATAGTATTTAAGAAAAACAAATAAATAACTACATAATATTACGTTATTCTTTTAAAAAGGGAGGTGTTGTATGTTGTATGCCAAATGAGCATATGCCCACAGTATTGTAGAGTATACATTATAACAAGTGGTCATATGCTCAACATTAAAGTAAGAGTAACATACCAACACTTTGTTGCTATGTTTATGCACCCATTCATAATAGTAATATGATCCGCCACTTATGCGGACTGGCCGCTGAGCGTGGGATCGCTAGCGTAAGCACTTTTGACTATGTACCCTCTGTACATATATGCTAATACGTACAAACATATATACTGCAACACACTCTCTCTCTCTGCCAGCGCCCTAAGCGGCAGAATGTATTCAATACATATAAGATGTATAGGCTAAAACAAAATATGAATAAACTGTCCAGACAATTCTGGATGACTGCTCGAACAGAACAGTTGCGTTTCATTTAACTAAAATGGATTTATTAAAAGAACAGAATGCGCACATAACATTACTCTATTAAGTCTGTTCTGTTAGATTGTGTACTATCATTCAAAGACTTAGGCGTTATGTTTGACCCAAAACTTTCATTTAATGTTCATATATCTTCAATTGTCAATGGAGCATGCAGTCTTCTTGGCTTCATTAAACGTTGGGCCAAGGAATTTGATGATCCATATGTGACAAAGGTTTTATACACTTCGTTAGTTCGCCCTACTCTAGAATATTGCTCGCCAGTGTGGAACCCTCAATATGATGTTCACCAGCGTAGTATTGAATCGGTACAGAAGCAATTCCTTAAATTCGCGTTACGCGGTCTTAATTGGGACCCGAGTCTTCGCCTACCTTCTTATTTTGACAACTGTGGATTCTTCACTTTACAACCGTAGGCTCGTATTTGGCATTCTTTTTCTCCATAAACTAGTCAACGGTGAAGTCATTTCTACCAATTTACTAGATACGCTATATTTTTGTGTTCCCTCACGTCGGACCAGAAACTTTTTTCCTCTTCACCTTAGTAGATGTCTGACTAACTATTCTCTTCACGAACCTTTTTGTGTTCTTTGCCAATCTTTTAACATCCTTTCTCACCTTATTTCTCTTCATCTATCTGTCACTTCTCTTCGCGCTATACTTTTTAATTATCTACAGCGAAACCATTGAAAATATTCAGGACTGGATAATGGATTGGCTGCAACTCATCCCTGACCACATTGGCTGTGAATCGGAGCATAGCTGGCACCTTGTTGCAAATAAAACACCTCCACCGGGTCGGGTATGTTTAGTTGTGCATAAAGCTAAGGTACCTTCGTATATTAATTATTATCTGTATTTTAGCTTAAGCTTTTTCGTCGACTGCTGATTTAGTTCATGTAAATAAATAAATAAATAAATAAATATAGACAAATACCAAAAACGGAAGGCCCGCCGTATTACACATGTTGTTTTTACACTTTCTGTAATCCATCTTTTTTGCATGTAGTACAATATACTATAACAAAATATTTGGGCGCGACGGTTAGTTGGTTAAGGCGAAGCCCTTTACACAAATTCTGATGGCGCCCAAGGGTATGCACATAAAAAAGGTGGAATCTGCAGTTGCAAGCTTTTCCGTTCTTTTCTCGCTTCATGTCATTGGAATTCCCAAACATTTTTAGCGTTGAAGATTTGGTATGGCCATTACAACTGTGGATTCTTTAGCAAAGTCCGCTGATGATAGAACTTGGTGGTTCTTGAAATAGCTATACAGACAACCTGCTCACCTTTTGTGCTGCCTATGATTTAAAACCTTACAAATAAATGAGTAAGTAAGATTTATTGACCTGAAGCCCAGCTTAAAATCAGTTTTGATATACTTCAATAAGGTCGAAATATAGACAAATACCAAAAACGGAAGGCCCGACGTATTACATGTTGTTTTTACACTTGCTGTAAACCATCTTATTTACAAATAGTACAGTACACTATACCAAAAAATTTGGGTGCGACGGTTAGTTGGTTAAGGCGAAGCCCTTTACACAAATTCTGATGGCGCCCAAGGGTATGCACAAAAAAAAAATGGAATCTACAGTTGCAAGCTTTTCCGTTCTTTTCTCGCTTCATGTCATTGAAATTCCCAAATACTTTTAGCGTTGAAGATATGGTATGGCCATTACAACTGTGGATTCTTTAGCAAAGTCCGCTGATGATAGAACTTGGTGGTTCTTGAAATAGCTATACAGACAACCGCTCACCTCACCGCCTCTCAAAGTTCGTCTAATAACTGTTCTTGCACTCTCTCTTGTGCTGTGTACTCTAGCTGTCTCTTTGTTTTATTTGTAATTATTGATTTTTTATCGATAATTATCTTTGTGCTGTTTATTTAAATTTTTCTATATATTTTTTTTTGCCCTGTGTTTTATTTGGCTTTTCAATGGCTTGTTGTCTACCTACTTGCAAGCATTCTGATTGTTTTGACGATCAGTATTGAGCAATATCTTGTTGGCTCTGCGATAATCTTATTCACTTAAAATGTGCTGGCCTCAACGGCCGCGACTACGACAAATTTTCTGGTTTGTCTGTGTCTAAGCCTGAGCTTGGCTTAATGCGCTAGACTTGCCCATCTTATGCCAGCCAGCAGCTTGATTTTAGTTGAATGTACAGGGATCTTCGTTTAAAGTTTCTTTCCTTAAATAAAATGGCCAAACAGCTGTCTAACGATTGTGACTCTAGCATACATTTACTGTCGCAATTCAAGTTTGGTCCACCTTCTAAGGAATTGCCCAAGAAATGTACCCTTGAGTTGCCTCATAAGCAGTCGGCCGCACTCTCTATTACATCTTCTCCCATTTTACTTTCGCCTACACCATCTTCTTGTCCCTCTTTATGCTCTTCTTTTCAGATTGAAGTACCTAGTACAAGCCCTGGTGTACCTCAATCTATCCTTCACGGGAACTCTGATCAATTACAGGATCATGCTGGCTCTCAATCACTTGCGGATCCCAATGCTACTCCGCCGCCACTCACTGTAGTGCCTCATCGCAAACAATTATTTATTTCTGAGTCGTCTGTGGCAGCTTACATTGGTAATATATGGCCTCCTAAAGTTTTAATTCAAAAGTTTAAGTTTTCTAGGCCTCGCGAAATCTCCTCGTTTAAAATTACAGTACCAAATGAGTATTTCTCAGCTATGGTTGACCCTAACTTTTGGCCTGAGGGCCTAGTTGTACACGAGTTTGCGGCCAATAGGAGCTCCCGTCCTTTGCCTGTCCACCTTCTGCTTTGCCTGTATCTTCTGCTTCAAAAAACTAATAACGTCTAGTCTTTGTATTCATTATCAAAATGTAAGAGGACTTCTTACCAAGCTCTCGAAACTATTCTGCGATAGCCAAACCCTTTCGGCTGACATATTAGCATTCTCTGAAACTTGGCTTAACTCCTCTGTTTTGGATAATGGAATTCTTTCTAATAACTTTATTTCTTATAGGCTTGATCGTGTTGGTCGTCGGGGCGGTGGGGTACCCAACTCGAATCTGTGTTCAAGTGTTGTGCTGATTGATCTCCCCTTAGGTGTTGAGTTAATTTGCCTCGAAGTTACATGTTCTAACTTTAGCTTATATATCTCTTGTTAATATATTCCACCAGCTTCTGAGATCATGATCTACATGCACTAAGCTGATGCTTTGCGATCTATTTTTAGTCGTCTTAAAGATCGTGATTTTCTTATAGTTTTAGGCAATTTTAACTTGCCTAATGTTTCTTGGCTTGTTGATGATAATCTATCTATCTTAATTCCTTCATCTCAACATGTTCTTCCTGATAGCCTACTTGAATGTCCGCTATATCAGTAGAATTCTTTCCTTAACTCTTCTAAAAGAATCCTCGATCTCGTTTTTGTCTCGGATCCCACTGTTAGTGCTTCCCTTCAACACCTATCCAGATCCACTATTTCTCCTTGTCAGCATGGCTTCATGAAAGGTCGTTCGTCGCTTACCAACCTTTTAGAATTGACTACCCTTGTACACCATGGCTTCCGTGAAAAGTGTCAAACTGATGTTATTTATATTGACTTTAGTAAGGCTTTCGATACGGTTGATCATTCTATGCTTCTCATGAAACTTAACATCATGGGTTTTTCCCCGAAACTAAAGTCGTATCTTATTGGCAGAACCCAAAAGGTGTCTTTTCGTTCCTCGATATCTAAAACTGTTCAAGTTACGTCAGGTGTCCCCCAAGGCAGTCATCTGGGCCCACTGTTATTTACCTAGTTTATAAATGATTTGCCTTTGGCCTTGGCTCATTCACGCATGCTCATGTTTGCGGATGATGTCAAGATTTGTTATTCATATAATGATCCTTCTTTCCAGCAGTAGTTACAATCAGATCTCGATGCGTTCTGTGATTGGTGTCACGTTAATAAATTACACCTTAATGCCTCTAAGTGCTGTTTTATGACTTTCAGTCGTTTGTCGCCGTTCCTAGCTCATTACTCTATTAAGTATGTTCTGTTAGATTGTGTACCATCATTCAAAGACTTAGGCGTTGTGTTTGACCCAAAACTTTCATTTAATGTTCACATATCTTCAATTGTCAATAGAGCATGCAGTCTTCTTGGCTTCATTAAACGTTGGGCCAAGGAATTTGATGATCCATATGTGACAAAGATTTTATACTCGTTTACTACTCTAGAATATTGCTCGCCAGTGTGGAACCCTCAATATGATGTTCACCAGCGTAGTATTGAATCGGTACAGAAGCAATTCCTTAAATTCGCGTTACGCGGTCTTAATTGGGACCCGAATCTTCGCCTACCTTCTTATTTTGACAACTGTGGATTCTTCACTTTACAACCGTAGGCTCGTATTTGGCATTCTTTTTCTCCATAAACTAGTCAACGGTGAAGTCATTTCTACCAATTTACTAGATACGCTATATTTTTGTGTTCCCTCACGTCGGACCAGAAACTTTTTTCCTCTTCACCTTAGTAGATGTCTGACTAACTATTCTCTTCACGAACCTTTTCGTGTTCTTTGCCAATCTTTTAACAACCTTTCTCACCTAATTTCTCCTCATCTATCTGTCACTTCTCTTCGCGCTATACTTTTTAATTATCTACAGCGAAACCATTGAAAACATTCAGGACTGGATATTGGATTGGCTGCAACTCATCCCTGACCACATTGGCTGTGAATCGGGGCATAGCTAGCACCTTGTTGCAAATAAAACACCTCCACCGGGTCGGGTATGTTTAGTTGTGCATAAAGGTACCTTCGTATATTAATTATTATCTGTATTTTAGCTTAAAGTTTTTCGTCGACTGCTGATTTAGTTCATGTAAATAAATAAATAAATAAATAAATAAATATAGACAAATACCAAAAACGGAAGGCCTGCCGTATTACACATGTTGTTTTTACAGTTGCTGTAATCCATCTTTTTTGCATGTGGTACAATATACTAAGGCGAAGCCCTTTACACTAATTCTGATGGCGCCCAAGGGTATGCACATAAAAAAGGTGGAATCTGCAGTTGCAAGCTTTGCCGTTCTTTTCTCGGAATTCCTAAATACTTTTAGCGTTGAAGATTTGGTATGGCCATTACAACTGTGGATTCTTTAGCAATGTCTGCTGATGGTAGAACTTGGTGGTTCTTGAAACAGCTATACAGACAACCTGGTCACCTATTGTGCTGCCTATGATTTCAAATCTTAAAAATAAATTAGTAAGTAAGATTTATTGACCTGAAGCACAGCTGAAACTCAGTTTTGATATACTTTAATAAGGTTGAAATCATAGGCTTCTGCTCTCTGACGTGACGGTCGTGTTTTTGCATAGCTCCTGAGTTTTTAGTAATTTATATTGTTTTCTCCCAATTTTTAATTGTGCTTGTTTGTTTTCGCTTTCGCTGGTGTTGTTGGCTTGACACCCTTGTGTTTTATTTGCATAATTTCGCTAAATTAATTAGTTTTTTTTTTTTTTTCATTTTCGTGATTAGGGTTTGGTGCATTTAAATTTTGTTTTATTATTGTTCCCTCTCGTCATTGCTTCTGCAGTTGCTCCCCTCATCGCCCCCATCATATCATCAATGTTAGTGGTTTTGTTGTTCTCTCTGCTTTGTGCTTGTGCTCAGCTTCTCTCCCGCGTAATCACTTTTGTAAGGCCGCCTCTCAAAGTTCGTCTAATAACTGTTCTTGCACTCTCTCTTGTGCTGTGTTCTCTAGCTGTCTCTTTGTTTTATTTGTAATTATTGATTTTTTATCGATAATTATCTTTGTGCTGTTTATTTAAATTTTTCTATATATTTTTTTTTGCCCTGTGTTTTATTTGGCTTTTCAATGGCCTGAGCTTGGCTTAATGCGCTGGACTTGCCCATCTTGTGCCAGCCAGCAGCTTGATTTTAGTTGAATGTACAGGGATCTTCGTTTAAAGTTTCTTTCCTTAAATAAAATGGCCAAACAGCTGTCTAACGAGTGTGACTCTAGCATACATTTACTGTCGCAATTCAAGTTTGGTCCACCTTCTAAGGAATTGCCCAAGAAATGTACCCTTGAGTTGCCTCATAAGCAGTCGGCCGCACTCTCTATTACATCTTCTCCCATTTTACTTTCGCCTACACCATCTTCTTGTCACTCTTTATGCTCTTCTTTTCAGATTGAAGTACCCAGTACGAGCCCTGGTGTGCCTCATTCTATCCCTCACGGGAACTCTGATCAATTACAGGATCATGCTGGCTCTCAATCACTTACGGATCCCAATGCTCCTCCGCCTCCACTCACTGTAGTGCCTCATCGCAAACAATTATTTATTTCTGAGTCGTCTGTGGCAGCTTACATTGGTAATATATGGCCTCCTAAAGTTTTAATTCAAAAGTTTAAGTTTTCTAGGCCTCGCGAAATCTCCTCGTTTAAAATTACAGTACCAAATGAGTATTTCTCAGCTATGGTTGACCCTAACTTTTGGCCTGAGGGCCTAGTTGTACACGAGTTTGCGGCCAATAGGCGCTCCCGTTCTTTGCCTGTTCACCTTCCTAATGTATCTTCTGCTTCAAAAAACTAATAACGTCTAGTCTTTGCATTCATTATCAAAATGTAAGAGGACTTCTTACCAAGCTCTCGAAACTATTCTGCGATAGCCAAAGCCTTTCGGCTGACATATTAGCTTTCTCTGAAACTTGGCTTAACTCCTCTGTTTTGGATAATGAAATTATTTCTAATAACTTTATTTCTTATAGGCTTGATCGTGTTGGTCGTCGGGGCGGTGGAGTACTCATTGCTGCCAACTCGAATCTGTGTTCAAGTGTTGTGCCGATTGATCTACATTGAGTTACATGTTCTAACTTTAGCTTATATATCTCTTGTTAATATATTCCTCCAGCTTCATGATATCATGATCTACATGCACCATGCTGATGCTTTGCGATCTATGTTAAGTCGTCTTTAAGATCGTTATTTTCCTATAGTTTTAGGCAATTTTAACTTGCCTAATGTTTCTTGGCTTGTTGATGATAATTTATCTTTCTTAATTCCTTCATCTCAAAATGTTCTTCTTGATAGCCTACTTGAATGTCCGCTATATCAGTTGAATTTTTTCTTAACTCTTCTAAAAGAATCCTCCATCTCGTTTTTGTCTCGGATCCCACTGTTAGTGCTGTATCACAAACACAGCCCCTAGTGAAGCCTGAAGATCCTTATCACCCTACCATTGAAGTTACAATTTCTTACAATTCCGTTAATAATTCATTTAATAACATCTCAAATTCTCGTCGTAGATGTTTTCGTAAAACAAATTTTAATCTTATATCTTTAACCTTATTTTCTCTTTTGATTCGTCATTTATATTTGAGTGCTGTGATATAGATTGTGCAGAGAATTTTTTCTACTCTGCTCTTAATTCCCTAATTGATAAATGCGTTCCTTATGTGAATGTCTCTACCGTCTCCAGTGCGTATATTAAAAGATTTAAAAAAAACTGGCTCGCGACTTGACTATGCCAATTATTGTGTAGCCAAATCTCAGTTTTGTCTTTTAAATACTCAATGCTACAATAATTATATCGTTCGCTGTAAGGTTGAATTTTATAAGAACCCCAAAAGGTTTTACAACTTTGTTAATTCCAAAAGACGCTCTAATTTACTATCTTCCACCTTCAGACTTAATGACCAGACTGCTAATAATGATTCAGATATTGCAGATCTGTTTGCTAAATTCTATCAGTCGACCTATTCTACTACTGCTTCCTAGTTGCATCTTCAAAATGTGTTCGATTTCCCTATCTAAGCCTTTATCTCGGTTATTCTTTATATCGAGTGAGACTTGAAGCTTTCCTGATATTTGGAAGGAGTCTTTTATTATTCCGCTTTTTAAAAAGGGTAGCAAATCGGATATTTCTAACTACCGTGGCATTGCCAAACTTTCGGCAATACCTAAGCTGTTTGAGAAAATTATTACGTCTTCCCTTCAACACCTATCCAGATCCACTATTTCTCCTTGTCAGCATGGCTTCATGAAAGGTCGTTCGTCGCTTACCAACCTTTTAGAATTGACTACCCTTATACACCATGGCTTCCGTAAAAAGTGTCAAACTGATGTTATTTATACTGACTTTAGTAAGGCTTTCGATAGGGTTGATCATTCTATGCTTCTCATGTAACTTAACATCATGGGTTATTTACCTTGTTTATAAATTAATTGCCTTTGGCCTTGGCTCATTTACGCGTGCTCATGTTTGCGGATGACGTCAAGATTTGTTATTCATATAATGATCCTTCTTTCCAACAGTACTTGCAATCAGATCTCGATGCGTTCTGTGATTGGTGTCACGTTAATAAATTACACCTTAATGCCTCTAAGTGCTGTTTTATGACTTTCAGTCGCTTGTCGCCGCTCCTAGCTCATTACTCTATTAAGTCTGTTCTGTTAGATTGTGTACCATCATTCAAAGACTTAGGCGTTATGTTTGACCCAAAACTTTCATTTAATGTTCATATATCTTCAATTGTCAATAGACCATGCAGTCTTCTTGGCTTCATTAAACGTTGGGCCAAAGAATTTGATGATCCATATGTGACAAAGGTTTTATACACTTCGTTAGTTCGCCCTACTCTAGAATATTGCTCGCCAGTGAGGAACCCTCAATATGATGTTCATCAGCGTAGTATTGAATCGGTACAGAAGCAATTCCTTAAGTTCGCGTTACGCGGTCTTAATTGGGATCCGAGTCTTCGCCTACTTTCTTATTCTGACAGACTTCTTATTAATCTTCCTTCACTTTACAACCGTAGGCTCGTATTTGGCATTCTCTTTCTCCATAAACGGTCTCTAGTCAACGGTGAAGTCATTTCTACCAATTTACTAGATACGCTATATTTTTGTGTTCCCTCACGTCGGACCAGAAACTTTTTTCCTCATCACCTTAGTAGATGTCTGACTAACAATTCTCTTCACGAACCTTTCTTACCTTATTTCTCCTCATCTATCTGTCACTTCTCTTCGCGCTATAGTTTTTAATTATCTACGGCGAAACCACTGAAAATATTCTGCACTTGGATTGACTGCAACTCATCCCTGACCACATAGGCTGTGAATCGGGGAATTTTTTTTTCGTCGACTGCTGATTTAGTTCACGTAAATAAATAAATAAATAAATAAATAAAGAAATAAATAAATAAATCTAGATAAATACCAAAAACGGAAGGCCCGCCGTATTACACATGTTGTTTTTCCACTTGCCGTAATCCATCTTTTTTCAATGTAGTAAGTACAATTTACTATAACAAAATATTTAGGCGCCACGGTTAGTTGGTTAAGGCGAAACCCTTTACACTAATTCTGATGGCGCCCAAGGGTACGCACATAAAAAAGGTTGAATTTGCAGTTGCAATCTTTTCCGTGCTTTTCTCGCTTCATGTCATTGGAATTCGCAAATACTTTTAGCGTTGAAGATATGGTATGGCCATTACAACTGTGGATTCTTTAGCAAAGTCCGCTGATGATAGAACTTAGTGGTTCTTGAAATAGCTATACAGACAACCTGCTCACCTTTTGTGCTGCCTATGATTTAAAACCTTACAAATAAATGAGTAAGTAAGATTTATTGACCTGAAGCCCAGCTTAAAATCAATTTTGATTAACTTCAATAAAGTCGTAATCTAGACAAAAACCAAAAACGGAAGGCCCGCCGTATTACACATGTTGTTTTTACACTTGCTGTAATCCATCTTTTTTGCTTGTAGTACAATATACTATAACAAAATATTTGGGCGCGACGGTTAGATGGTTAAGGCGAAGCCCTTTACTCTAATTCTGATAGCGCCAAAGGGTATGCACATAAAAAAGGTGGAATTTGCAGTTGCAAGCTTTTCCGTTCTTTTCCCGATTCATGTCATTGGAATTCGTAAATACTTTTAGCGTTGAAGATATGGTATGGCCATTACAACTGTGGATTCTTTGGATGATAGAACTTGGTGGTCCTTGAAATAGCTATATAGACACCTGCTCACCTTTTGTGCTGCCTATGATTTAAAATCTTACAAATAAATTAGTAAGTAAGATTTATTGACCTGAAGCCCAGCTTAAAATCAGTTTTGATTAACTTCAATAAAGTCGTAATCTAGACAAAAACCAAAAACGGAAGGCCCGCCGTATTACACATGTTGTTTTTACACTTGCTGTAATCCATCTTTTTTGCTTGTAGTACAATATACTATAACAAAATATTTGGGCGCGACGGTTAGATGGTTAAGGCGAAGCCCTTTACTCTAATTCTGATGGCGCCAAAGGGTATGCACATAAAAAAGGTGGAATTTGCAGTTGCAAGCTTTTCCGTTCTTTTATCGATTCATGTCATTGGAATTCGCAAATACTTTTAGCGTTGAAGATATGGTATGGCCATTACAACTGTGGATTCTTTAGCAAAGTCCGCTGATGATAGAACTTGGTGGTTCTTGAAATAGCTATACAGACAACCTGCTCACCTTTTGTGCTGCCTATGATTTAAAACCTTACAAATAAATGAGGAAGTAAGATTTATTGACCTGAAGCCCAGCTTAAAATCAATTTTGATTAACTTCAATAAAGTCGTAATCTAGACAAAAACCAAAAACGGAAGGCCCGCCATATTACACATGTTGTTTTTACACTTGCTGTAAACCATCTTTTTTGCATATAGTACAATATACTATAACAAAATATTTGGGCGCGACGGTAAGTTGGTTAAGGCGAAGCCCTTTACACTAATTCTGATGGCGCCCAAGGGTATGAACATAAAAAAGGTGGAATTTGCAGTTGCAAGCTTTGCCGTTCTTTTCTCGCTTCATGTCATTGGAATTCCCAAATACTTTTAGTGTTGAAGATATGGTATGGCCATTACAACTGTGGATTCTTTAGCAAAGTTTGCGGATGATAGAAATTGGTGGTCCTTGAAATAGCTATACAGACAACCTGCTCACCTTTTGTGCTGCCTATGATTTTAAATCTTACAAATAAATTAAGTAAGATTTATTGACCTGAAGCACAGCTAAAACTCAGTTTTGATATACTTCAATAAGGTCGAAATCTAGACAAATACCAAAAACGGAAGGCCCGCCGTATTACACATGTTGTTTTTACACTTGCTGTAAACCATCTTTTTTGCATTTAGTTCAATATACTATAACAAAATATTTGGGCGCGACGATTAGTTGGTTAAGGCGAAGCCCTTTACACTAATTCTGATGGCGCCCAAGGGTATGTACATAAAAAAAGGTGGAATCTGAAGTTGCAAGCTTTGCAGTTCTTTTCTCGCTTCACGTCATTGGAATTCCCAAATACTTTTAGCGTTGAAGATTTGGAATGGCCATTACAACTGTGGTTTCTTTAGCAAAGTCCGCTGATGATAGAACTTAGTGGTTCTTGAAATAGCTATACAGACAACCTGCTCACCTTTTGTGCTGCCTATGATTTAAAACCTTACAAATAAATTAGTAAGTAAGATTTATTGACCTTAAGCCCAGCTTAAAATTAGGGTTGGTTAACTTCAATAAAGTCGTAATCTAGACAAAAACCAAAAACGGAAGGCCCGCCGTATTACACATGTTGTTTTTACACTTGCTGTAAACCATCTTTTTTGCATGTAGTACAATAAACTATAACAAAATATTTGGGCGCGACGGTTAGTTGGTTAAGGCGAAGCCATTTACACTATTTCTGATGGCGTTAAAGGGTATGCACATAAAAAAGGTGGAATCTGCATTTGCATGCTTTGCCGTTATTTTCTCGCTTCATGTTCAATATACTATAACAAAATATTTGGGCGCGACGGTTGGTTGGTTAAGGCGAAGCCCTTTACACAAATTCTGATGGCGCCCAAGGGTATGCACATAAAAAAAGTGGAATCTGCAGTTGCAAGCTTTTCCATTCTTTTTTCGCTTCATGTCGGTCGAATTCCCAAATACTTTTAGCGTTGAAGATATGTTATGGCCATTACAACTGTGGATTCTTTAGCAAAGTCCGCTGATGATAGAACTTAGTGGTTCTTGAAATAGCTATACAGACAACCTGCTCACCTTTTGTGCTGCCTATGATTTAATATCTTACATATAAATTAGTAAGATTTATTGACCTGAAGCCCAGCTAAAACTCAGTTTTGATTAACTTCAATAAGGTCGAAATCTAGACAAATACCAAAAACGGAAGGCCCGCCGTATTATACATGTTGTTTTTACAGTTGCTGTAATCCATCATTTTTGTATGTAGTACAATAAACTATAAAAAAATATTTGGGCGCGACGGTTAGTTGGTTAAGGCGAAACCATTTACACTAATTCTGATGGCGCCCAAGGGTATGCATATAAAAAAGGTGGAATCTGCAGTTGCAAGCTTTGCCGTTCTTTTCTCGCTTAATGTCATTGGAATTCCCAAATACTTTTAGCGTTGAAGATTTGGTATTGCCATTGCAACTGTGGATTCTTTAGCAAAGTCTGCTGATGATAGAACTTGGTGGTTCTTGAAATAGCTATACAGACAACCTGGTAACCTTTTGTGCTGCCTATGATTTCAAATCTTACAAATAAATTAGTAAGTAAGACTTATTGACCTGAAGCCCAGCTTAAAATCAGTTTTGATTAACTTTAATAAAGTCGTAATCTAGACAAAAACCAAAAACGGAAGGTCCGCCGTATTACACATGTTGTTTTTACAGTTGCTGTAATCCATCTTTTTTGCATGTAGTACAACACACTATAACAAAATATATGGGCGCGACGGTTAGTTGGTTAAGGCGAAGCCCTTTACACAAATTCTGATGGCGCCCAAGGGTATGCTCATAAAAAAGGTGGAATCTGCAGTTGCAAGCTTTTCCGTTCATTTTTCGCTTCATGTCGTTGGAATTCCCAAATACGTTTAGCGTTGAAGATATGGTATGGCCATTACAACTGTGGATTCTTTAGCAAAGTCCGCTGATGATAGAACTTGGTGGTTCTTGAAATAGCTATACAGACTGCCTATGATTTAAAATCTTACATATAAATTAGTAAGATTTATTGACCTGAAGCACAGCTAAAGCTCAGTTTTGATATACTTCAATAAGGTCGAAATGAAGACAAATACCAAAAACGGAAGGCCCGCCGTATTATACATGTTGTTTTTACAGTTGCTGTAATCCATCATTTTTGTATGTAGTACAATAAACTATAACAAAATATTTGGGCGCGACGGTTAGTTGGTTAAGGCGAAGACATTTACACTAATTCTGATGGCGCCCAAGGGTATGCACATAAAAAAGGTGGAATCTGCAGTTGCAAGCTTTGCCGTTCTTTTCTCGCTTCATGTCATTTGAATTCCCAAATACTTTTAGCGTTGAAGATTTGGTATGGCCATTACAACTGTGGGTTCTTTAGCAAAGTCTGCTGATGATAGAACTTGGTGGTTCTTGACATAGCTATACACACACCTGCTCACATTTTGTGCTGCCTATGATTTAAAATCTTACAAATAAATTAGTAAGTAAGATTTATTGACCTGAAGCCCAGCATAAAATCAGTTTTGATTAACTTCAATAAAGTCGTAATCTAGACAAAAACCAAAAACGGAAGGTCCGCCGTATTACCCATGTTGTTTTTACAGTTGCTGTAAACCATCTTTTTTGCATGTAGTACAATACACTATAACAAAATATTTGGGCGCGACGGTTAGTTGGTTAAGGCGAAGCCCTTTACACCAATTCTGATGACGCCCAAAGGTATGCACATAAAATAGATGGAATCTGCAGTTGCAAGCTTTGCCGTTCTTTTCTCGCTTCATGTCGTTGGAATTCTCAAATACGTTTAGCGTTGAAGATATGGTATGGCCATTACAACTGTGGATTCTATAGAACTTGG
The DNA here is from genome assembly GCA_018152135.1 of Drosophila paulistorum. Lineage (NCBI taxonomy): Eukaryota > Metazoa > Arthropoda > Insecta > Diptera > Drosophilidae > Drosophila > Drosophila paulistorum. Next base: position 10,616,580 of record JAECXG010000803.1, read on the forward strand.
TGGTTCTTTAAAAAGCTTTACGGACACCTGCTCACCTTTTGTGCTGCCTATGATTAAAATCTTACAAATAAATTAGTAAGTAAGATTTATTGACCTGAAGCACAGCTTAAAATCAGTTTTGATTAACTTCAATAAAGTCGTAATCTAGACAAAAACCAAAAACGGAAGGACCGTCGTATTACACATGTTGTTTTTACACTTGCTGTAATCCATCTTTTTTGCTTGTAGTACAATATACTATAACAAAATATTTGGGCGCGACGGTTAGTTGGTTAAGGCGAAGCCCTTTACACTAATTCTGATGGCGCCCAAGGGTATGCACATAAAAAAGGTGGAATCTGCAGTTGCAAGCTTTGCCGTTCTTTTCTCGCTACATGTCGTTGGAATTCCCAAATACGTTTAGCGTTGAAGATATGGTATGGCCATTACAACTGTGGATTCTATAGAACTTGGTGGTTCTTTAAAAAGCTTTACGGACACCTGCTCACCTTTTGTGCGACCTATGATTTAAAATCTTACAAATAAATTAGTAAGTAAGATTTATTGACCTGAAGCACAGCTTAAGATCAGTTTTGATTAACTTCAATAAAGTCGTAATCTAGACAAAAACCAAAAACGGAAGGCCCGTCGTATTACACATGTTGTTTTTACACTTGCTGTAATCCATCTTTTTTGCATGTAGTACAATATACAATAACAAAATATTTGGGCGCCACGGTTAGTTGGTTAAGGCGAAGCCCTTTACACAAATTCTGATGTCGCCCAAGGGTATGCACATAAAAAAGGTAGAATCTGCAGTTGCAAACTTTGCCGTTCTTTTCTCGCTTCATGTCGTTGGAATTCTCAAATACGTTTAGCGTTGAAGATATGGTATGGCCATTACAACTGTGGATTCTATAGAACTTGGTGGTTCTTTAAATAGCTTTACGGACACCTGCTCACCTTTTGTGCTGCCTATGATTTAAAATCTTACAAATAAATTAGTAAGTAAGATTTATTGACCTGAAGCACAGCTTAAAATCAGTTTTGATTAACTTCAATAAAGTCGTAATCTAGACAAAAACCAAAAACGGAAGGCCCGTCGTATTACACATGTTGTTTTTACACTTGCTGTAATCCATCTTTTTTGCTTGTAGTACAATATACTATAACAAAATATTTGGGCGCGACGGTTAGTTGGTTAAGGCGAAGCCCTTTACACTAATTCTGATGGCGCCCAAGGGTATGCACATAAAAAAGGTGGAATCTGCAGTTGCAAGCTTTGCCGTTCTTTTCTCGCTTCATGTCATTGGTATTCCCAAATACTTTTAGCGTTGAAGATTTGGTATGGCCATTGCAACTGTGGATTCTTTAGCAAAGTCTGCTGATGATAGAACTTGGTGGTTCTTGACATAGCTATACACACACCTGCTCACATTTTGTGCTGCCTATGATTTAAAATCTTACAAATAAATTAGTAAGTAAGATTTATTGACCTGAAGCCCAGCTTAAAATCAGTTTTGATTAACTTCAATAAAGTCGTAATCTAGACAAAAACCAAAAACGGAAGGTCCGCCGTATTACACATGTTGTTTTTACAGTTGCTGTAATCCATCTTTTTTGCATGTAGTACAATACACTATAACAAACTATTTGGGCGCGACGGTTAGTTGGTTAAGGCGAAGCCCTTTACACAAATTCTGATGGCGCCCAAGGGTATGCACATAAACAAGGTGGAATCTGCAGTTGCAAGCTTTGCCGTTCTTTTCTCGCTTCATGTCATTGGTATTCCCAAATACTTTTAGCGTTGAAGATTTGGTATGGCCATTGCAACTGTGGATTCTTTAGCAAAGTCTGCTGATGATAGAACTTGGTGGTTCTTGAAATAGCTATACAGACAAACTGGTCACCTTTTGTGCGACCTATGATTTCAAATCTTACAAATAAATTAGTAAGTAAGATTTATTGACCTGAAACCCAGCTTAAAATCAGTTGAGATAAATTTCAATAAAGTCGTAATCTTGACAAAAACCAAAAACGGAAGGTCCGCCGTATTACACATGTTGTATTTACAGTTGCTGTAATCCATCTTTTTTGCATGTAGTACAATACACTATAACAAAATATTTGGGCGCGACGGTTAGTTGGTTAAGGCGAAGCCCTTTACACAAATTCTGATGGCGCCCAAGGGTATGCACATAAAAAAGGTGGAATTTGCAGTTGCAAGCTTTTCCGTTCTTTTCTCGCTTCATGTCATTGGAATTCCCAAATACTTTTAGCGTTGAAGATTTGGTATGGCCATTACAACTGTGGATTCTTTAGCAAAGTTTGCTGATGATAGAACTTGGTGGTTCTTGAAATAGCTATACAGACAAACTGGTCACCTTTTGTGCGACCTATGATTTAAAATCTTACAAATAAATTAGTAAGTAAGATTTATTGACCTGAAGCCCAGCTTAAAATCAGTTTAGATAAATTTCAATAAAGTCGTAATCTAGACAAAAACCAAAAACGGAAGGTCCGCCGTATTACACATGTTGTTTTTACAGTTGCTGTAATCCATCTTTTTTGCATGTAGTACAATACACTATAACAAAATATTTGGGCGCGACGGTTAGTTGGTTAAGGCGAAGCCCTTTACACAAATTCTGATGGCGCCCAAGGGTATGCACATAAAAAAGGTGGAATCTGCAGTTGCAAGCTTTTCCGTTCATTTTTCGCTTCATGTCGTTGGAATTCCCAAATACTTTTAGCGTTGAAGATATGGTATGGACATTACATTTGTGGATTCTTTAGCAAAGTCTGCTGATGATTGAACTTGGTGGTTCTTGAAATAGCTTTACGGACACCTGCTCACCTTTTGTGCTGCCTATGATTTAAAATCTTCCAACTAAACTAGTAAGTAAGATTTATTGACCTGAAGCTCAGCTTAAAATCAGTTTTGATTAACTTCAATAAAGTCGTAATCTAGACAAAAACCAAAAACGGAAGGCCCGCCGTATTACACATGTTGTTGTTACACTTGCTGTAATCCATCTTTTTTGCTTGTAATACAATATACTATAACAAAATATTTGGGCGCGAGGGTTAGTTGGTTAAGGCGAAGCCCTTTACTCTACTTCTGATGGCGCCAAACGGTATGCACATAAACAAGGTGGAATCTGCAGTTGCAAGCTTTGCCGTTCTTTTCTCGCTTCATGTCATTGGAATTCCCAAATACTTTTAGCGTTGAAGATTTGGTATGGCCATTGCAACTGTGGATTCTTTAGCAAAGTCTGCTGATGATTGAACTTGGTGGTTCTTGAAATAGCTTTACACACACCTGCTCACATTTTGTGCTGCCTATGATTTAAAATCTTACAAATAAATTAGTAAGTAAGATTTATTGACCTGAAACCCAGCTTAAAATCAGTTTTGATTAACTTCAATAAAGTCGTAATCTAGACAAAAACCAAAAACGGAAGGCCCGCCGTATTACACATGTTGTTTTTACACTTGCTGTAAACCATATTTTTTACATAAAGTACAATATACAATAACAAAATATTTGGGCGCCACGGTTAGTTGGTTAAGGCGAAGCCCTTTACACAAATTCTGATGTCGCCCAAGGGTATGCACATAAAAAAGGTAGAATCTGCAGTTGCAAACTTTGCCGTTCTTTTCTCGCTTCATGTCGTTGGAATTCTCAAATACGTTTAGCGTTGAAGATATGGTATGGCCATTACAACTGTGGATTCTATAGAACTTGGTGGTTCTTTAAATAGCTTTACGGACACCTGCTCACCTTTTGTGCTGCCTATGATTTAAAATCTTACAAATAAATTAGTAAGTAAGATTTATTGACCTGAAGCACAGCTTAAAATCAGTTTTGATTAACTTCAATAAAGTCGTAATCTAGACAAAAACCAAAAACGGAAGGCCCGTCGTATTACACATGTTGTTTTTACACTTGCTGTAATCCATCTTTTTTGCTTGTAGTACAATATACTATAACAAAATATTTGGGCGCGACGGTTAGTTGGTTAAGGCGAAGCCCTTTACACTAATTCTGATGGCGCCCAAGGGTATGCACATAAAAAAGGTGGAATCTGCAGTTGCAAGCTTTGCCGTTCTTTTCTCGCTTCATGTCATTGGTATTCCCAAATACTTTTAGCGTTGAAGATTTGGTATGGCCATTGCAACTGTGGATTCTTTAGCAAAGTCTGCTGATGATAGAACTTGGTGGTTCTTGACATAGCTATACACACACCTGCTCACATTTTGTGCTGCCTATGATTTAAAATCTTACAAATAAATTAGTAAGTAAGATTTATTGACCTGAAGCCCAGCTTAAAATCAGTTTTGATTAACTTCAATAAAGTCGTAATCTAGACAAAAACCAAAAACGGAAGGTCCGCCGTATTACACATGTTGTTTTTACAGTTGCTGTAATCCATCTTTTTTGCATGTAGTACAATACACTATAACAAAATATTTGGGCGCGACGGTTAGTTGGTTAAGGCGAAGCCCTTTACACAAATTCTGATGGCGCCCAAGGGTATGCACATAAACAAGGTGGAATCTGCAGTTGCAAGCTTTGCCGTTCTTTTCTCGCTTCATGTCATTGGTATTCCCAAATACTTTTAGCGTTGAAGATTTGGTATGGCCATTGCAACTGTGGATTCTTTAGCAAAGTCTGCTGATGATAGAACTTGGTGGTTCTTGAAATAGCTATACAGACAAACTGGTCACCTTTTGTGCGACCTATGATTTCAAATCTTACAAATAAATTAGTAAGTAAGATTTATTGACCTGAAACCCAGCTTAAAATCAGTTGAGATAAATTTCAATAAAGTCGTGATCTTGACAAAAACCAAAAACGGAAGGTCCGCCGTATTACACATGTTGTATTTACAGTTGCTGTAATCCATCTTTTTTGCATGTAGTACAATACACTATAACAAAATATTTGGGCGCGACGGTTAGTTGGTTAAGGCGAAGCCCTTTACACAAATTCTGATGGCGCCCAAGGGTATGCACATAAAAAAGGTGGAATTTGCAGTTGCAAGCTTTTCCGTTCTTTTCTCGCTTCATGTCATTGGAATTCCCAAATACTTTTAGCGTTGAAGATTTGGTATGGCCATTACAACTGTGGATTCTTTAGCAAAGTTTGCTGATGATAGAACTTGGTGGTTCTTGAAATAGCTATACAGACAAACTGGTCACCTTTTGTGCGACCTATGATTTAAAATCTTACAAATAAATTAGTAAGTAAGATTTATTGACCTGAAGCTCAGCTTAAAATCAGTTTAGATAAATTTCAATAAAGTCGTAATCTAGACAAAAACCAAAAACGGAAGGTCCGCCGTATTACACATGTTGTTTTTACAGTTGCTGTAATCCATCTTTTTTGCATATAGTACAATATACTATAACAATCTCGCACATCATTTGAGAAGGAACGACGCTGGTTCGTCGCTCCAGCAAAAATCCGGTTTTTAATTCATTTGAGGGACGTGTACACTCTGCAAAGTAAAACGTACGGTTTGAGACGGTGTTGGCTACGCAGGCCTACTCACGGTTTTTGCGAATCGCCTGCCATACGGTCGTGATTCCGCTTAAGTTTTGTTAGGGCCGGCCGCGGTCGTTCGATCAGGGGGGGTGAGGGGCGCCATTAGCTCTTCCCGCCTCTCTCGCATTCGCGTGTGTGGTAGTGGTGTGGTCGCACCCCCACCAACATCAACACCGATAACTGAAGGAAAAATCACTATCCTGGTTTGAGTCATCTCTCCCTTTTGTATTTGCTTTTTTGTTTCCCACCTTGTTTACAGCTGGATAACCTGACTCGTGGTGTGAGTATCAGCTGTGCACTGGGCAGGCCAACCCGGGCTTAAAAGCACTGATATTGGCACTTGCCAACCCGCCGAACGGTCGTAAGCTTTAGAGCTTTTAAGCTAAGCTTTTAAGCTAAGCTTCAAACCTATCTGCGCGATCCCGCAAAGTGCTGCATACTTTTGGGGACCCCATCGTACATAGCTGTGTTTCAGCCCCCCAGCCGCCAACTCGGTCTGTGGGCACCAAGGCAAGCACTCAGCCTAGGAGGCGAAAGTACCAGGTTCAAATCCGCACTGTGTAAAAATTTTCAATTGCATTTTTCACAGTAATTAATTGTCAGAAAATTTCTAACAATTAATTTGGGTTTATTGGAACCAGTGGTTGGCACTTTCGTCCGTCACAGACCGAAATTTCCAAGTGTGTGGAGCCGAGCAGGGAGCGGCATAACTTCCATATAGAGTCCCAGGGGGAAATACCTGGTTGCAAGCAATGGAGGGCTTGAGATCGGCTGGCTCGATGGCGGGGCCAACAAGTGCGCGGCGTCAGTCATTGGCGCTCGCCACAGTGCCGGTCAGATGGTCTGAATCTGTTTGCGAGGGCAGCCCAGCGAGTCAGCTAGAGATAGAGGCTACTTTCGGGGTGGGGCTTCCGCCGGGAATAGAGGAGATATTTGGTGTGCCCCACGAAACGCCAAAGAGACTGCGTGAAGACTCGCTGAGTCCACCAGCAGGCGGTGAGGCACAACCAAAGAAATCCAGGTTGCAACAAGTTAGGAGTGGCAAGCATGAGGTGGCAGAAATGGGAGTTCTACTAGAGGAGATAGCCGAGAGAATCAAGCCAGAGAGGGAAGGAGGCAAGCGTGCCATTACGAACGCGCTTAGAGAGAAAATAGACAGACTGAGAGATTTGCAGCAGATTGTTAGCCTCGCTCTGCGCAGGAACAGCGACCCAGAACCAGTAGTGGCATGCCCCAAATGCACCACATCGCAAACGAAATCCTTCGCTACCAAAGGACAGCAAACGGATAACTTGCAACAGGCAAGAATGCCCCGCCAAAAAACAGTCGGAAACACTTCGGAAACTTTTTTGCTGAATGGCAAAAATTCCCGGCATCAAGAAAATTTTTTGCCAAACGCAGGCCAGCAATCAGAGCCCGCTTGGCAGACAGTGGCTGCGCGACCAGCGAAAAAGGCGATACCCAAGAAGCGTCCACCTGCTATTTTGGTCCAAGGAAAGGGCAATGTCTCGTACAGCGAGATGGTGAAGCTGGTTACTAGGAGCCAGGACGAGAGGCTTATTGCTGTGGGCGACAGTGTTCGCACGGTAAGACGAACTGCGAAGGGAGACCTGCTTCTGGAGCTAAATCCGTCTGGCGCCGAAATAGTCGGCCAGCTGAGAGAGGACATAGGAGTGGCCCTAGCCGGACAGGTTGAGGCGCGCGCATTGTCAAATCTCACCAGGATAGATGTGCTGGATATGGACGGTGAGACCACGAGAGGCGAGATAGTACGCGCGTTATCAGATCAACTGAGCGTGCGAATTGAAGACACGGATATTAAAAGTCTGCGCCCGGCACACGACGGCTGCCAAAGGGCAGTCTTATGCGTTCAGTCATCAGTGGCCGAGATCATCTTGAAGGCTGGCAACCTCAAGATAGGATTTTCTGTGTGCCGCATACGCAAAAACACATCGGCGGTCAGATGTTACAGGTGTCTGACGTTCGGCCATGTAGCAGCTCGGTGCACGGACCCGGTGGACAGGACAAACTGGTGCCTGAGATGCGGAGGCAAGGATCACAAGGCGAAGGAGTGCAGTAACGCACTTAACTGCTGTCTATGCGAGGCGGCCGGCATAAGCAATAGAGCCCACGCGGCCGGTAGCCAGCGATGCCCATCAACGACGGGAGTACCACCAAAGGCGATCGATAAGGGCCACCAAAATGAGTAGATTCCTCCAGCTGAATCTTAACCACTGCGAGGCAGCACACAACCTACTTGCGCAGAACATGTACGAAGTCAAAGCGGAGCTCGCGATCATAAGCGAGCCCTTCAGAAGAAAGTCCACTGGCAATTGGGTGGCCAGCACCACCGGTAAGGCTGCACTTTGGGCATGCGGCACCTCTCCGATCCAATTGCGACACCCTATGGCAGGAGAGCACTTCGTACGCGCACAGGTAGACGGAAAATGGGTCTATAGCTGCTACCTGCCCCCAGCGTGAGCCATGACAACTTTTGCAAAGCGCTCGACGAAATAGTTAACGATGCGCGCTCTCGCAATCCCATCGATATTGCAGGGGACTTCAACGCATGGGCCCTTGACTGGGGGAGCGCCGTTACCAATGCGAGAGGACGCTCGCTTCTGGAAGCCTTTGCATCACTGGACGTAGCCCTTCTGAACAGAGGGTCACGTTTTACATTCAGCAGTGCAAACGGCGGATCCGTCATAGACCTCACCTTCGTAAGCGGTGGGCTATTTAGGTCTTCATCATGGAGCGTTGGCGAAATCTATACGGGCAGCGATCACGAGGCGATAATATTCTCGCTAGGTGTCACCCAACCCCGTCGGGTGGCGCCGCCCCAAAGCAGGGTATACAAGAGCGACACTCTGGACGTAAGAGCCTTCGCCGATGCATTGGCGGCACACGAGTGGACCCAGAGCACAGCTCAGCGAATGGCAGACCAGCTATCCAGCATGCTGGCTGCATCGTGCAACGCGAGCATGGCGGTAAGGAGACCTTTCAAGGGACGTCAGCAACCGGTCTTCTGGTGGAAAAGCTCTATCGGAGATATACGTAGAAGGTGCCTAGCCTTTAGGCGGCGTTACCAGCGAGCAAGGAAGCGAGGATTAGAGACATGGCCGCAACTATGGGCAGCCTATAGCGCATGTAGGAAGGAGTTGAAGAAGGCTATATATGAAGCGAAGCGGCAAGTGTACCTCAGTCTCTGCGACTCGGCCGATCGGGACCCTTGGGGCAAGGCGTACAAGATCGTGGTCAAGCGAGTCTACGCCAACAGATTCTCTTCTCCTACTGAAGCCAGCGAGTTGGAACGAATTGTCTGCGATCTTTTCCCCCAGCGTGCGGATTCCCTAAACTGTAGGCGCGTTGAACATGTCGATTCCCGCTACCACGTCCCAGTCACTACCGATGAAGTGCTTGCGGCCGCCAGGTCGCTGAAACAAAACAAGGCCCCGGGCCCTGATTGCATTCCCAACCGTGCACTTCGGCTGGCAATGGCAACTCGCCCGGAATTATTCGCGGCAACCTTTGACCAGTGCCTGAAGGAGGGAGTATTCCCATCTCAGTGGAAGCTGCAAAAGCTGGTGCTGCTACCCAAGCCTGGGAAACCAGCAGAGGTAGCGTCATCATATCGCCCAATCTGCCTCGTGGACTCCGTGGGTAAGGTGCTGGAAAGCCTCATCAGTGCCAGACTGAACGAGGCGATCAACGCAGGGGGCGGCCTGTCCGCAAACCAGTACGGATTTCGCAAGGCAAGGTCCACAATAGACGCGGTCAACAGAGTAGTGAGCACAGCGGCCGATGCTATTAAGGGCTCTCGTTGGAAAGGAGGTGCGAAGGAATACTGCCTGGTGATCACCCTGGATGTGAAGAATGCCTTCAACACGGCGGATTGGGGCTGCATCCTTGATGCGGCCAGAAGCTTCGGGATTCCGTCGTACCTGTACGAGGTGATATGGAGCTTCTTTTCAGGGAGAAAGCTGGAGTACGCTGCGTCGTCAGGATCCGTTCAACGGCAGGTGTCCGCAGGAGTGCCTCAGGGCTCGGTTCTGGGTCCGCTTCTGTGGAACATCATGTACGATGGCATCCTTCGACTGGACATGCCGAGTAGGTGTCAGCTAGTCGGCTACGCGGACGATGTGGCGGTTGTAGTGGTGGGCAAGATTCTGAAGGATGTGGAGTCAATGGCAAATACAGCCATTGCATCCATCACGAACTGGCTGCGCTCGGTAGGCCTAGTACTAGCGGCGCACAAGACAGAAGCGGTACTAATTAGCAGCCGGAAGTTAGTGGAAACGGCCACCGTTACAATCGACGGCATCGAGGTGAAATCGGCTAGAGCAATTCGCTACCTAGGAGTGTGGCTCGACACAAGACTGTGTTTCCGAGAACACCTAATGGCGGTACAGCGGAAGGCAGCGGAATCGGGGAGAGCACTCGCCAGGATTATGCTCAACACGAGAGGGCCCAGACAGGAGCGGAGAATGTTGCTGATGAGTGTGGTAAAATCACAAATATTGTACGCAGCCCAGATCTGGGCACCGGCCATGGAGGTCGAAAGCTACCGCCGCCTCATCAGTCCGACTTACCGACTCTGCGCTCTCAGAGTCTGCAGCGCCTTTAGGACTGTTTCCGAGGATGCAGCCCTAGTAGTCGCTGGCATGGTGCCCATCGACATCCTGGCAGACGAAGTTCGCGTCACTACAGAGGCCATCAGCAGGGGCACTCCGAAGAACGTAGCCAAAGCTGACGCTAGAAGGCTCGCAGTGAGGAAATGGCAGGACCGATGGGATGCTGCAACAAATGGCAGATGGCCGCATCGTCTTATCCCAAATATTGAGGCTTGGGTCGGTAGAAAGCACGGGCAGGTGAACTACTACCTCACGCAGGTGCTGAGCGGACATGGCTGCTTCCGCCAATACCTAAATAGGTTTGGCCACGACCACTCTCCAACGTGTCCTGCGTGCCCTGAAGGAGCAATTGAGGACGCCCGCCACGTCGTCTTCAGTTGCGGCCGCTTTAGGGTGGTTAGACAGCGGGTCGAGCAAGCGATCGGACAACCCCTATCGGAGGCCAGCCTGGTACCCAGCATGCTGGAAAGCGGGGACAACTGGGCGGCGGTGAGCTCATTCATCGGAGTTGTCATGCGAGAACTAAGAAGACTGGAGAGAGAGAGGGCCGGATCCGCATAGAAGTTGCCACGAGCCCGGCGAAGCAATTCCCAATGGGACGTACCGCCAGGCGGGCATCTTTTGTGTATTCATGTTCCTTTCATGTTTCCTTTCAGTTTGTTGTATTTCGTTGGCTTATATGTTATTTTTTGTTAATAAATGAATTAAAAAAAAAAACTATAACAAAATATTTGGGCGCGACGGTTAGTTGGTTAAGGCGAAGCCCTTTACACAAATTCTGATGGCGCCCAAGGGTATGCACATAAAAAAGGTGGAATCTGCAGTTGCAAGCTTTTCCGTTCATTTTTCGCTTCATGTCGTTGGAATTCCCAAATACTTTTAGCGTTGAAGATATGGTATGGACATTACATTTGTGGATTCTTTAGCAAAGTCTGCTGATGATTGAACTTGGTGGTTCTTGAAATAGCTTTACGGACACCTGCTCACCTTTTGTGCTGCCTATGATTTAAAATCTTCCAACTAAACTAGTAAGTAAGATTTATTGACCTGAAGCTCAGCTTAAAATCAGTTTTGATTAACTTCAATAAAGTCGTAATCTAGACAAAAACCAAAAACGGAAGGCCCGCCGTATTACACATGTTGTTTTTACACTTGCTGTAATCCATCTTTTTTGCTTGTAATACAATATACTATAACAAAATATTTGGGCGCGAGGGTTAGTTGGTTAAGGCGAAGCCCTTTACTCTACTTCTGATGGCGCCAAACGGTATGCACATAAACAAGGTGGAATCTGCAGTTGCAAGCTTTGCCGTTCTTTTCTCGCTTCATGTCATTGGAATTCCCAAATACTTTTAGCGTTGAAGATTTGGTATGGCCATTGCAACTGTGGATTCTTTAGCAAAGTCTGCTGATGATGGAACTTGGTGGTTCTTGAAATAGCTTTACACACACCTGCTCACATTTTGTGCTGCCTATGATTTAAAATCTTACAAATAAATTAGTAAGTAAGATTTATTGACCTGAAGCCCAGCTTAAAATCAGTTTTGATTAACCTTAATAAATTCGTAATCTAGGCAAAAACCAAAAACGGAAGGCCCGCCGTATTACACATGTTGTTTTTACACTTGCTGTAAACCATATTTTTTACATAAAGTACAATATACAATAACAAAATATTTGGGCGCCACGGTTAGTTGGTTAAGGCGAAGCCCTTTACACAAATTCTGATGTCGCCCAAGGGTATGCACATAAAAAAGGTAGAATCTGCAGTTGCAAACTTTGCCGTTCTTTTCTCGCTTCATGTCGTTGGAATTCTCAAATACGTTTAGCGTTGAAGATATGGTATGGCCATTACAACTGTGGATTCTATAGAACTTGGTGGTTCTTTAAATAGCTTTACCTGCTCACCTTTTGTGCTGCCTATGATTTAAAATCTTACAAATAAATTAGTAAGTAAGATTTATTGACCTGAAGCACAGCTTAAAATCAGTTTTGATTAACTTCAATAAAGTCGTAATCTAGACAAAAACCAAAAACGGAAGGCCCGTCGTATTACACATGTTGTTTTTACACTTGCTGTAATCCATCTTTTTTGCTTGTAGTACAATATACTATAACAAAATATTTGGGCGCGACGGTTAGTTGGTTAAGGCGAAGCCCTTTACACAAATTCTGATGGCGCCCAAGGGTATGCACATAAAAAAGGTGGAATCTGCAGTTGCAAGCTTTGCCGTTCTTTTCTCGCTTCATGTCATTGGTATTCCCAAATACTTTTAGCGTTGAAGATTTGGTATGGCCATTGCAACTGTGGATTCTTTAGCAAAGTCTGCTGATGATAGAACTTGGTGGTTCTTGATATAGCTATACACACACCTGCTCACATTTTGTGCTGCCTATGATTTAAAATCTTACAAATAAATTAGTAAGTAAGATTTATTGACCTGAAGCCCAGCTTAAAATCAGTTTTGATTAACTTCAATAAAGTCGTAATCTAGACAAAAACCAAAAACGGAAGGTCCGCCGTATTACACATGTTGTTTTTACAGTTGCTGTAATCCATCTTTTTGCATGTAGTACAATACACTATAACAAAATATTTGGGCGCGACGGTTAGTTGGTTAAGGCGAAGCCCTTTACACAAATTCTGATGGCGCCCAAGGGTATGCACATAAAAAAGGTGGAATCTGCAGTTGCAAGCTTTGCCGTTCTTTTCTCGCTTCATGTCATTGGTATTCCCAAATACTTTTAGCGTTGAAGATTTGGTATGGCCATTGCAACTGTGGATTCTTTAGCAAAGTCTGCTGATGATAGAACTTGGTGGTTCTTGAAATAGCTATACAGACAAACTGGTCACCTTTTGTGCGACCTATGATTTCAAATCTTACAAATAAATTAGTAAGTAAGATTTATTGACCTGAAACCCAGCTTAAAATCAGTTGAGATAAATTTCAATAAAGTCGTAATCTTGACAAAAACCAAAAACGGAAGGTCCGCCGTATTACACATGTTGTATTTACAGTTGCTGTAATCCATCTTTTTTGCATGTAGTACAATACACTATAACAAAATATTTGGGCGCGACGGTTAGTTGGTTAAGGCGAAGCCCTTTACACAAATTCTGATGTCGCCCAAGGGTATGCACATAAAAAAGGTAGAATCTGCAGTTGCAAACTTTGCCGTTCTTTTCTCGCTTCATGTCGTTGGAATTCTCAAATACGTTTAGCGTTGAAGATATGGTATGGCCATTACAACTGTGGATTCTATAGAACTTGGTGGTTCTTTAAATAGCTTTACCTGCTCACCTTTTGTGCTGCCTATGATTTAAAATCTTACAAATAAATTAGTAAGTAAGATTTATTGACCTGAAGCACAGCTTAAAATCAGTTTTGATTAACTTCAATAAAGTCGTAATCTAGACAAAAACCAAAAACGGAAGGCCCGTCGTATTACACATGTTGTTTTTACACTTGCTGTAATCCATCTTTTTTGCTTGTAGTACAATATACTATAACAAAATATTTGGGCGCGACGGTTAGTTGGTTAAGGCGAAGCCCTTTACACAAATTCTGATGGCGCCCAAGGGTATGCACATAAAAAAGGTGGAATCTGCAGTTGCAAGCTTTGCCGTTCTTTTCTCGCTTCATGTCATTGGTATTCCCAAATACTTTTAGCGTTGAAGATTTGGTATGGCCATTGCAACTGTGGATTCTTTAGCAAAGTCTGCTGATGATAGAACTTGGTGGTTCTTGACATAGCTATACACACACCTGCTCACATTTTGTGCTGCCTATGATTTAAAATCTTACAAATAAATTAGTAAGTAAGATTTATTGACCTGAAGCCCAGCTTAAAATCAGTTTTGATTAACTTCAATAAAGTCGTAATCTAGACAAAAACCAAAAACGGAAGGTCCGCCGTATTACACATGTTGTTTTTACAGTTGCTGTAATCCATCTTTTTTGCATGTAGTACAATACACTATAACAAAATATTTGGGCGCGACGGTTAGTTGGTTAAGGCGAAGCCCTTTACACAAATTCTGATGGCGCCCAAGGGTATGCACATAAACAAGGTGGAATCTGCAGTTGCAAGCTTTGCCGTTCTTTTCTCGCTTCATGTCATTGGTATTCCCAAATACTTTTAGCGTTGAAGATTTGGTATCGCCATTGCAACTGTGGATTCTTTAGCAAAGTCTGCTGATGATAGAACTTGGTGGTTCTTGAAATAGCTATACAGACAAACTGGTCACCTTTTGTGCGACCTATGATTTCAAATCTTACAAATAAATTAGTAAGTAAGATTTATTGACCTGAAACCCAGCTTAAAATCAGTTGAGATAAATTTCAATAAAGTCGTAATCTTGACAAAAACCAAAAACGGAAGGTCCGCCGTATTACACATGTTGTATTTACAGTTGCTGTAATCCATCTTTTTTGCATGTAGTACAATACACTATAACAAAATATTTGGGCGCGACGGTTAGTTGGTTAAGGCGAAGCCCTTTACACAAATTCTGATGTCGCCCAAGGGTATGCACATAAAAAAGGTAGAATCTGCAGTTGCAAACTTTGCCGTTCTTTTCTCGCTTCATGTCGTTGGAATTCTCAAATACGTTTAGCGTTGAAGATATGGTATGGCCATTACAACTGTGGATTCTATAGAACTTGGTGGTTCTTTAAATAGCTTTACCTGCTCACCTTTTGTGCTGCCTATGATTTAAAATCTTACAAATAAATTAGTAAGTAAGATTTATTGACCTGAAGCACAGCTTAAAATCAGTTTTGATTAACTTCAATAAAGTCGTAATCTAGACAAAAACCAAAAACGGAAGGCCCGCCGTATTACACATGTTGTTTTTAGACTTGCTGTAATCCATCTTTTTTGCTTGTAGTACAATATACTATAACAAAATATTTGGGCGCGACGGTTAGTTGGTTAAGGCGAAGCCCTTTACACAAATTCTGATGGCGCCCAAGGGTATGCACATAAAAAAGGTGGAATTTGCAGTTGCAAGCTTTTCCGTTCTTTTCTCGCTTCATGTCATTGGAATTCCCAAATACTTTTAGCGTTGAAGATTTGGTATGGCCATTACAACTGTGGATTCTTTAGCAAAGTTTGCTGATGATAGAACTTGGTGGTTCTTGAAATAGCTATACAGACAAACTGGTCACCTTTTGTGCGACCTATGATTTAAAATCTTACAAATAAATTAGTAAGTAAGATTTATTGACCTGAAGCCCAGCTTAAAATCAGTTTAGATAAATTTCAATAAAGTCGTAATCTAGACAAAAACCAAAAACGGAAGGTCCGCCGTATTACACATGTTGTTTTTACAGTTGCTGTAATCCATCTTTTTTGCATATAGTACAATAAACTATAACAATCTCGCACATCATTTGAGAAGGAACGACGCTGGTTCGTCGCTCCAGCAAAAATCCGGTTTTTAATTCATTTGAGGGACGTGTACACTCTGCAAAGTAAAACGTACGGTTTGAGACGGTGTTGGCTACGCAGGCCTACTCACGGTTTTTGCGAATCGCCTGCCATACGGTCGTGATTCCGCTTAAGTTTTGTTAGGGCCGGCCGCGGTCGTTCGATCAGGGGGGGTGAGGGGCGCCATTAGCTCTTCCCGCCTCTCTCGCATTCGCGTGTGTGGTAGTGGGGTGGTCGCACCCCCACCAACATCAACACCGATAACTGAAGGAAAAATCACTATCCTGGTTTGAGTCATCTCTCCCTTTTGTATTTGCTTTTTTGTTTCCCACCTTGTTTACAGCTGGATAACCTGACTCGTGGTGTGAGTATCAGCTGTGCACTGGGCAGGCCAACCCGGGCTTAAAAGCACTGATATTGGCACTTGCCAACCCGCCGAACGGTCGTAAGCTTTAGAGCTTTTAAGCTAAGCTTTTAAGCTAAGCTTCAAACCTAGCTGCGCGATCCCGCAAAGTGCTGCATACTTCTGGGGACCCCATCGTACATAGCTGTGTTTCAGCCCCCCAGCCGCCAACTCGGTCTGTGGGCCCCAAGGCAAGCACTCAGCCTAGGAGGCGAAAGTACCAGGTTCAAATCCGCACTGTGTAAAAATTTTCAATTGCATTTTTCACAGTAATTAATTGTCAGAAAATTTCTAACAATTAATTTGGGTTTATTGGAACCAGTGGTTGGCACTTTCGTCCGTCACAGACCGAAATTTCCAAGTGTGTGGAGCCGAGCAGGGAGCGGCATAACTTCCATATAGAGTCCCAGGGGGAAATACCTGGTTGCAAGCAATGGAGGGCTTGAGATCGGCTGGCTCGATGGCGGGGCCAACAAGTGCGCGGCGTCAGTCATTGGCGCTCGCCACAGTGCCGGTCAGATGGTCTGAATCTGTTTGCGAGGGCAGCCCAGCGAGTCAGCTAGAGATAGAGGCTACTTTCGGGGTGGGGCTTCCGCCGGGAATAGAGGAGATATTTGGTGTGCCCCACGAAACGCCAAAGAGACTGCGTGAAGACTCGCTGAGTCCACCAGCAGGCGGTGAGGCACAACCAAAGAAATCCAGGTTGCAACAAGTTAGGAGTGGCAAGCATGAGGTGGCAGAAATGGGAGTTCTACTAGAGGAGATAGCCGAGAGAATCAAGCCAGAGAGGGAAGGAGGCAAGCGTGCCATTACGAACGCGCTTAGAGAGAAAATAGACAGACTGAGAGATTTGCAGCAGATTGTTAGCCTCGCTCTGCGCAGGAACAGCGACCCAGAACCAGTAGTGGCATGCCCCAAATGCACCACATCGCAAACGAAATCCTTCGCTACCAAAGGACAGCAAACGGATAACGCAACAGGCAAGAATGCCCCGCCAAAAAACAGTCGGAAACACTTCGGAAACTTTTTTGCTGAATGGCAAAAATTCCCGGCCGCAAGAAAATTTTTTGCCAAACGCAGGCCAGCAATCAGAGCCCGCTTGGCAGACAGTGGCTGCGCGACCAGCGAAAAAGGCGATACCCAAGAAGCGTCCACCTGCTATTTTGGTCCAAGGAAAGGGCAATGTCTCGTACAGCGAGATGGTGAAGCTGGTTACTAGGAGCCAGGACGAGAGGCTTATTGCTGTGGGCGACAGTGTTCGCACGGTAAGACGAACTGCGAAGGGAGACCTGCTTTTGGAGCTAAATCCGTCTGGCGCCGAAATAGTCGGCCAGCTGAGAGAGGACATAGGAGTGGCCCTAGCCGGACAGGTTGAGGCGCGCGCATTGTCAAATCTCACCAGGATAGATGTGCTGGATATGGACGGTGAGACCACGAGAGGCGAGATAGTACGCGCGTTATCAGATCAACTGAGCGTGCGAATTGAAGACACGGATATTAAAAGTCTGCGCCCGGCACACGACGGCTGCCAAAGGGCAGTCTTATGCGTTCCGTCATCAGTGGCCGAGATCATCTTGAAGGCTGGCAACCTCAAGATAGGATTTTCTGTGTGCCGCATACGCAAAAACACATCGGCGGTCAGATGTTACAGGTGTCTGACGTTCGGCCATGTAGCAGCTCGGTGCACGGACCCGGTGGACAGGACAAACTGGTGCCTGAGATGCGGAGGCAAGGATCACAAGGCGAAGGAGTGCAGTAACGCACTTAACTGCTGTCTATGCGAGGCGGCCGGCATAAGCAATAGAGCCCACGCGGCCGGTAGCCAGCGATGCCCATCAACGACGGGAGTACCACCAAAGGCGATCGATAAGGGCCACCAAAATGAGTAGATTCCTCCAGCTGAATCTTAACCACTGCGAGGCAGCACACAACCTACTTGCGCAGAACATGTACGAAGTCAAAGCGGAGCTCGCGATCATAAGCGAGCCCTTCAGAAGAAAGTCCACTGGCAATTGGGTGGCCAGCACCACCGGTAAGGCTGCACTTTGGGCATGCGGCACCTCTCCGATCCAATTGCGACACCCTATGGCAGGAGAGCACTTCGTACGCGCACAGGTAGACGGAAAATGGGTCTATAGCTGCTACCTGCCCCCCAGCGTGAGCCATGACAACTTTTGCAAAGCGCTCGACGAAATAGTTAACGATGCGCGCTCTCGCAATCCCATCGATATTGCAGGGGACTTCAACGCATGGGCCCTTGACTGGGGGAGCGCCGTTACCAATGCGAGAGGACGCTCGCTTCTGGAAGCCTTTGCATCACTGGACGTAGCCCTTCTGAACAGAGGGTCACGTTTAACATTCAGCAGTGCAAACGGCGGATCCGTCATAGACCTCACCTTCGTAAGCGGTGGGCTATTTAGGTCTTCATCATGGAGCGTTGGCGAAATCTATACGGGCAGCGATCACGAGGCGATAATATTCTCGCTAGGTGTCACCCAACCCCGTCGGGTGGCGCCGCCCCAAAGCAGGGTATACAAGAGCGACACTCTGGACGTAAGAGCCTTCGCCGATGCATTGGCGGCACACGAGTGGACCCAGAGCACAGCTCAGCGAATGGCAGACCAGCTATCCAGCATGCTGGCTGCATCGTGCAACGCGAGCATGGCGGTAAGGAGACCTTTCAAGGGACGTCAGCAACCGGTCTTCTGGTGGAAAAGCTCTATCGGAGATATACGTAGAAGGTGCCTAGCCTTTAGGCGGCGTTACCAGCGAGCAAGGAAGCGAGGATTAGAGACATGGCCGCAACTATGGGCAGCCTATAGCGCATGTAGGAAGGAGTTGAAGAAGGCTATATATGAAGCGAAGCGGCAAGTGTACCTCAGTCTCTGCGACTCGGCCGATCGGGACCCTTGGGGCAAGGCGTACAAGATCGTGGTCAAGCGAGTCTACGCCAACAGATTCTCTTCTCCTACTGAAGCCAGCGAGTTGGAACGAATTGTCTGCGATCTTTTCCCCCAGCGTGCGGATTCCCTAAACTGTAGGCGCGTTGAACATGTCGATTCCCGCTACCACGTCCCAGTCACTACCGATGAAGTGCTTGCGGCCGCCAGGTCGCTGAAACAAAACAAGGCCCCGGGCCCTGATTGCATTCCCAACCGTGCACTTCGGCTGGCAATGGCAACTCGCCCGGAATTATTCGCGGCAACCTTTGACCAGTGCCTGAAGGAGGGAGTATTCCCATCTCAGTGGAAGCTGCAAAAGCTGGTGCTGCTACCCAAGCCTGGGAAACCAGCAGAGGTAGCGTCATCATATCGCCCAATCTGCCTCGTGGACTCCGTGGGTAAGGTGCTGGAAAGCCTCATCAGTGCCAGACTGAACGAGGCGATCAACGCAGGGGGCGGCCTGTCCGCAAACCAGTACGGATTTCGCAAGGCAAGGTCCACAATAGACGCGGTCAACAGAGTAGTGAGCACAGCGGCCGATGCTATTAAGGGCTCTCGTTGGAAAGGAGGTGCGAAGGAATACTGCCTGGTGATCACCCTGGATGTGAAGAATGCCTTCAACACGGCGGATTGGGGCTGCATCCTTGATGCGGCCAGAAGCTTCGGGATTCCGTCGTACCTGTACGAGGTGATATGGAGCTTCTTTTCAGGGAGAAAGCTGGAGTACGCTGCGTCGTCAGGATCCGTTCAACGGCAGGTGTCCGCAGGAGTGCCTCAGGGCTCGGTTCTGGGTCCGCTTCTGTGGAACATCATGTACGATGGCATCCTTCGACTGGACATGCCGAGTAGGTGTCAGCTAGTCGGCTACGCGGACGATGTGGCGGTTGTAGTGGTGGGCAAGATTCTGAAGGATGTGGAGTCAATGGCAAATACAGCCATTGCATCCATCACAAACTGGCTGCGCTCGGTAGGCCTAGTACTAGCGGCGCACAAGACAGAAGCGGTACTAATTAGCAGCCGGAAGTTAGTGGAAACGGCCACCGTTACAATCGACGGCATCGAGGTGAAATCGGCTAGAGCAATTCGCTACCTAGGAGTGTGGCTCGACACAAGACTGTGTTTCCGAGAACACCTAATGGCGGTACAGCGGAAGGCAGCGGAATCGGGGAGAGCACTCGCCAGGATTATGCTCAACACGAGAGGGCCCAGACAGGAGCGGAGAATGTTGCTGATGAGTGTGGTAAAATCACAAATATTGTACGCAGCCCAGATCTGGGCACCGGCCATGGAGGTCGAAAGCTACCGCCGCCTCATCAGTCCGACTTACCGACTCTGCGCTCTCAGAGTCTGCAGCGCCTTTAGGACTGTTTCCGAGGAAGCAGCCCTAGTAGTCGCTGGCATGGTGCCCATCGACATCCTGGCAGACGAAGTTCGCGTCACTACAGAGGCCATCAGCAGGGGCACTCCGAAGAACGTAGCCAAAGCTGACGCTAGAAGGCTCGCAGTGAGGAAATGGCAGGACCGATGGGATGCTGCAACAAATGGCAGATGGCCGCATCGTCTTATCCCAAATATTGAGGCTTGGGTCGGTAGAAAGCACGGGCAGGTGAACTACTACCTCACGCAGGTGCTGAGCGGACATGGCTGCTTCCGCCAATACCTAAATAGGTTTGGCCACGACCACTCTCCAACGTGTCCTGCGTGCCCTGAAGGAGCAATTGAGGACGCCCGCCACGTCGTCTTCAGTTGCGGCCGCTTTAGGGTGGTTAGACAGCGGGTCGAGCAAGCGATCGGACAACCCCTATCGGAGGCCAGCCTGGTACCCAGCATGCTGGAAAGCGGGGACAACTGGGCGGCGGTGAGCTCATTCATCGGAGTTGTCATGCGAGAACTAAGAAGACTGGAGAGAGAGAGGGCCGGATCCGCATAGAAGTTGCCACGAGCCCGGCGAAGCAATTCCCAATGGGACGTACCGCCGGGCGGGCATCTTTTGTGTATTCATGTTCCTTTCATGTTTCCTTTCAGTTTGTTGTATTTCGTTGGCTTATATGTTATTTTTTGTTAATAAATGAATTAAAAAAAAAAACTATAACAAAATATTTGGGCGCGACGGTTAGTTGGTTAAGGCGAAGCCCTTTACACAAATTCTGATGGCGCCCAAGGGTATGCACATAAAAAAGGTGGAATCTGCAGTTGCAAGCTTTTCCGTTCATTTTTCGCTTCATGTCGTTGGAATTCCCAAATACTTTTAGCGTTGAAGATATGGTATGGACATTACATTTGTGGATTCTTTAGCAAAGTCTGCTGATGATTGAACTTGGTGGTTCTTGAAATAGCTTTACGGACACCTGCTCACCTTTTGTGCTGCCTATGATTTAAAATCTTCCAACTAAACTAGTAAGTAAGATTTATTGACCTGAAGCTCAGCTTAAAATCAGTTTTGATTAACTTCAATAAAGTCGTAATCTAGACAAAAACCAAAAACGGAAGGCCCGCCGTATTACACATGTTGTTTTTACACTTGCTGTAATCCATCTTTTTGCTTGTAATACAATATACTATAACAAAATATTTGGGCGCGAGGGTTAGTTGGTTAAGGCGAAGCCCTTTACTCTACTTCTGATGGCGCCAAACGGTATGCACATAAACAAGGTGGAATCTGCAGTTGCAAGCTTTGCCGTTCTTTTCTCGCTTCATGTCATTGGAATTCCCAAATACTTTTAGCGTTGAAGATTTGGTATGGCCATTGCAACTGTGGATTCTTTAGCAAAGTCTGCTGATGATGGAACTTGGTGGTTCTTGAAATAGCTATACAGACAAACTGGTCACCTTTTGTGCGACCTATGATTTCAAATCTTACAAAATAAATTAGTAAGTAGGATTTATTGACCTGAAGCCCAGCTTAAAATCAGTTTAGATAAATTTCAATAAAGTCGTAATCTAGACAAAAACCAAAAACGGAAGGTCCGCCGTATCACACATGTTGTTTTTACAGTTGCTGTAATCCATCTTTTTTGCATATAGTACAATATACTATAACAAAATATTTGGGCGCGACGGTTAGTTGGTTAAGGCGAAGCCCTTTACACTAATTCTGATGGCGCCCAAGGGTATGCACATAAAAAAGGTGGAATTTGCAGTTGCAAGCTTTTCCGTTCTTTTCTCCTTTCATGACATTGGAATTCCCAAATACTTTTAGCGTTGAAGATATGGTATGGCTATTACAACTGTGGATTCTTTAGCAAAGTCCGCTGATGATAGAAATTGGTGGTTCTTGAAATAGCTATACAGACAACCTGCTCACCTTTTGTGCTGCCTATGATTTAAAATCTTACAAATAAATTAAGTAAGATTTATTGGCCTGAAGCACAGCTAAAACTCAGTTTTGATATACTTCAATAAGGTCGAAATCTATACAAAAAACAAAAGCGGAAGGGCCGCCGTATTACACATGTTGTTTTTACACTTGCTGTAAACCATCTTTTTTGCTTGTAGTACAATATACTATAACAAAATATTTGGGCGCGACGGTTAGTTGGTTAAGGCGAAGCCCTTTACACTAATTCTGATGGCGCCCAAGGGTATGCACATAAAAAAGGTGGAATCTGCAGTTGCAAGCTTTTTCTTTCTTTTTTCGCTTCATGTCATTGGATTTCACAAATACTTTTAGCGTTGAAGATATGGTATGGCCATTACAACTGTGGATTCTTTAGCAAAGCCCGCTGATGATAGAACTTAGTGGTTCTTGAAATAGCTATACAGACAACCTGCTCACCTTTTGTGCTGCCTATGATTTAAAATCTTACAAATAAATTAGTAAGTAAGATTTATTGACCTGAAGCCCAGCTTGAAATCAGTTTTGATTAACTTCAATAAAGTCGTAATCTAGACAAAAAACAAATACTGAAGGCCCGCCGTATTACACATGTTGTTTTTACACTTGCTGTAAACCATCTTTTTTGCATGTAGTACAATAAACTATAACAAAATATTTGGGCGCGACGGTTAGTTGGTTAAGGCGAAGCCCTTTACACTAATTCTGATGGCGCCCAAGGGTATGCACATAAAAAAGGTGGAATCTGCAGTTGCAAGCTTTGCCGTTCTTTCCTCGTTTCATGTCATTGGAATTCCCAAATACTTTTAGCGTTGAACATTTGGTATGGCCATTACAACTGTGGTTTCGTTAGCAAAGTCCGCTGATGATAGAACTTGGTGGTTCTTGAAATAGCTATACAGACAACCTGCTCACCTTTTGTGCTGCCTATGATTTAAAACCTTACAAATAAATTAGTAAGAAAGATTTATTGACCTGAAGCCCAGCTTAAAATCAGTTTTGATTAACTTCAATAAAGTCGTAATCTAGACAAAAAACAAATACTGAAGGCCCGCCGTATTACACATGTTGTTTTTACACTTGCTGTAAACCATCTTTTTTGCATGTAGTACAATAAACTATAACAAAATATTTGGGCGCGACGGTTAGTTGGTTAATGCGAAGCCCTTTACACAAATTCTGATGGCGCCCAAAAAAATTCTTATATGCACATAAAAAAGGTGGAATCAGCAGTTGCAAGCTTTTTCGTTCTTTTTTCGCTTCATGTCGTTGGAAATCCCAAATACTTTTAGCGTTGAAGATATGGTATGGCCATTACAACTGTGGATTCTTTAGCAAAGTCCGCTGATGATAGAACTTGTTGGTTCTTGAAATAGCTATACAGACAACCTGCTCACCTTTTGTGCTGCCTATGATTTGAAATCTTACAAATAAATTAAGTAAGATTTATTGACCTGAAGCACAGCTAAAACTCAGTTTTGATATACTTCAATAAGGTCGAAATCTAGACAAATACCAAAAACGGGTGGCCCGCCGTATTACACATGTTGTTATTACACTTGCTGTAAACCATCTTTTTTGCATGTAGTACAATATACTATAACAAAATATTTGGGCGCGACGGTTAGTTGGTTAAGGCGAAGCCCTTTACACTAATTCTGATGGCGCCCAAGGGTATGCACATAAAAAAGGTGGAATCTGCAGTTGCAAGCTTTGCCGTTCTTTTCTCGTTTCATGTCATTGGAATTCCCAAATACTTTTAGTGTTGAAGATTTGGTATGTCCATTACAACTGTGGATTCTTTAGCAAAGTCCGCTGATGATAGAACTTGGTGGTTCTTGAAATAGCTATACACACACCTGCTCACCTTTTGTGCTGCCTATGATTTAAAATCTTACAAATAAATTAGTAAGTAGGATTTATTGACCTGAAGCCCAGCTTAAAACCAGTTTTGATTAACTTCAATAAAGTCGTAATCTAGACAAAAACCAAAAACGGAAGGCCTGCCGTATTACACATGTTGTTTTTACACTTGCTGTAAACCATCTTTTTTTCATATAGTACAATATACCTACTATAACAAAATATTTAGGCGCCACGGTTAGTTGGTTAAGGCGAAGACCTTTACACAAATTCTGATGTCGCACAAGGGTATACACATAAAAAAGGTAGAATCTGCAGCTGCAAACTTTACCGTTCTTTTCTCGCTACATGTCGTTGGAATTCTCAAATACGTTTAGCGTTGAAGATTTGGTATGGCCATTACAACTGTGGTTTCGTTAGCAAAGTCCGCTGATGATAGAACTTGGTGGTTCTTGAAATAGCTATACAGACAACCTGCTCACCTTTTGTGCTGCCTATGATTTAAAATCTTACAAATAAATTAGTAAGTAAGATTTATTGACCTGAAGCACAGCTTAAAATCAGTTTTGATTAACTTCAATAAAGTCGTAATCTAGACAAAAACCAAAAACGGAAGGCCCGCCGTATTACACATGTTGTTTTTAGACTTGCTGTAATCCATCTTTTTTGCTTGTAGTACAATATACTATAACAAAATATTTGGGCGCGACGGTTAGTTGGTTAAGGCGAAGCCCTTTACACTAATTCTGATGGCGCCCAAGGGTATGCACATAAAAAAGGTGGAATCTGCAGTTGCAAGCTTTGCCGTTCTTTTCTCGCTTCATGTCATTGGAATTCCCAAATACTTTTAGCGTTGAAGATTTGGTATGGCCATTGCAACTGTGGATTCTTTAGCAAAGTCTGCTGATGATAGAACTTGGTGGTTCTTGAAATAGCTATACAGACAACCTGGTAACCATTTGTGCTGCCTATGATTTAAAATCTTACAAGTCAAAAGGTAAGTAAGAAATTAGTAAGTAAGATTTATTGACCAGAAGCCCAGCTTAAAATCAGTTTTGATTAACCTGATTAACCTTTTGTGCTGCCTATGATTTAAAATCTTACAAATAAATTAGTAAGTAAGAATTATTGACCTGAAGCCCAGCTTAAAATCAGTTTTGATTAACCTTAATAAATTCGTAATCTAGGCAAAAACCAAAAACGGAAGGCCCGTCGTATTACACATGTTGTTTTTACACTTGCTGTAATCCATCTTTTTTTCTTGTAGTACAATATACTATAACAAAATATTTGGGCGCTACGGTTAGTTGGTTAAGGCGAAGCCCTTTACACTAATTCTGATGGCGCCCAAGGGTATGCACATTAAAAAGGTGGAATCTGCAGTTGCAAGCTTTGCCGTTCTTTTCTCGCTTCATGTCATTGGAATTCCCAAATACTTTTAACGTTGAAGATTTGATATGGCCATTGCAACTGTGGATTCTTTAGCAAAGTCTGCTGATGATAGAACTTGGTGGTTCTTGAAATAGCTATACAGACAACCAGCTCACCTTTTGTGCTGCCTATGATTTCAAATCTTACAAATAAATTAGTAAGTAAGATTTATTGACCTGAAGCCCAGCTCAAAATCAGTTTTTATTAACTTCAATAAAGTCGTAATCTAGACAAAAACCAAAAACGGAAGGCCCGCCGTATTACACATGTTGTTTTTACACTTGCTGTAATCCATCTTTTTTGCTTGTAGTACAATATACTATAACAAAATATTTGGGCGCGACGGTTAGTTGGTTAAGGCGAAGCCCTTTACACTAATTCTGATGGCGCCCAAGGGTATGCACATAAAAAAGGTGGAATCTGCAGTTGCAAGCTTTGCCGTTCTTTTCTCGCTTCATGTCATTGGAATTCCCAAATACTTTTAGCGTTGAATATTTGGTATGGCCATTGCAACTGTGGATTCTTTAGCAAAGTCTGCTGATGATAGAACTTGGTGGTTCTTGAAATAGCTATACAGACAACCTGGTAACCATTTGTGCTGCCTATGATTTAAAATCTTACAAATAAATTAGTAAGTAAGATTTATTGACCTGAAGCCCAGCTTGAAATCAGTTTTGATTAACTTCAATAAAGTCGTAATCTAGACAAAAAGCAAAAACGGAAGGTCCGCCGTATTACACATGTTGTTTTTACAGTTGCTGTAATCCATCTTTTTTGCATGTAGTACAATACACTATAACAAAATATTTGGGCGCGACGGTTAGTTGGTTAAGGCGAAGCCCTTTACACAAATTCTGATGGCGCCCAAGGGTATGCACATAAAAAAGGTGGAATCTGCAGTTGCAAGCTTTTCGCTTTCGCTTCATGTCGTTGGAATTCCCAAATATTTTTAGCGTTGAAGATATGGTATGGCCATTACAACTGTGGATTCTTTAGCAAAGTCTGCTGATGATAGAACTTGGTGGTTCTTGAAATAGCTATACAGACAATCTGGTCACCTTTTGTGCTTCCTATGATTTCAAATCTTACAAATAAATTAGTAAGTAGGATTTATTGACCTGAAGCCCAGCTTAAAATCAGTTTTGATTAACTTCAATAAAGTCGTAATCTAGACAAAAACCAAAAACGGAAGGCCCGCCGTATTACACATGTTGTTTTTACACATGCTGTATTCCATCTTTTTTGCATGTAGTACAATATACTATAACAAAATATTTGGGCGCGACGGTTAGTTGTTTAAGGCGAAGCCCTTTACACTAATTCTGATGGCGTCCAAGGGTATGCACATAAAAAAGGTGGAATCTGCAGTTGCAAGCTTTGCCGTTCTTTTCTCCCTTCATGTCATTGGAATTCCCAAATACTTTTAGCGTTGAAGATATGGTATGGCCATTACAACTGTGGATTCTTTAGCAAAGTCTGCTGATGATAGAACTTGGTGGTTCTTGAAATAGCTATACAGACAATCTGGTCACCTTTTGTGCTTCCTATGATTTCAAATCTTACAAATAAATTAGTAAGTAGGATTTATTGACCTGAAGCCCAGCTTAAAATCAGTTTTGATTAACTTCAATAAAGTCGTAATCTAGACAAAAACCAAAAACGGAAGGCCCGCCGTATTACACATGTTGTTTTTACACTTGCTGTAAACCATCTTTTTTGCATATAGTACAATATTCTATAACAAAATATTTGGGCGCGACGGCTAGTTCGTTAAGGCGAAGCCCTTTACACAAATTCTGATGGCGCCCAAGGGTATGCACATAAACAAGGTGGAATTTGCAGTTGCAAGCTTTTCCGTTCCTTTCTCGCTTCATGTCAATATACTATAACAAAATATTTGGGCGCGACGGCTAGTTCGTTAAGGCGAAGCCCTTTACACTAATTCTGATGGCGTCCAAGGGTATGCACATAAAAAAGGTGGAATCTGCAGTTGCAAGCTTTTTCTTTCTTTTTTCGCTTCATGTCATTGGATTTCACAAATACTTTTAGCGTTGAAGATATGGTATGGCCATTACAACTGTGGATTCTTTAGCAAAGCCCGCTGATGATAGAACTTAGTGGTTCTTGAAATAGCTATACAGACAACCTGCTCACCTTTTGTGCTGCCTATGATTTAAAATCTTACAAATAAATTAGTAAGTAAGATTTATTGACCTGAAGCCCAGCTTGAAATCAGTTTTGATTAACTTCAATAAAGTCGTAATCTAGACAAAAACCAAAAACGGAAGGCCCGCCGTATTACACATGTTGTTTTTACACTTGCTGTAAACCATATTTTTTGCATATAGTACAATATACTATAACAAAATACTTGGGCGCGACGGTTAGTTGGTTAAGACGAAGCCCTTTACACTAATTCTGATGGCGCAGTTGCAAGCTTTGCTGTTCTTTTCTCGCTTCATGTCATTGGAATTCCCAAATACTTTTAACGTTGAAGATTTGGTATGGCCATTACAACTGTTTGATCTGCCCAGTTGCAGATGGTACAAAACTCCAATGCTCAATAGCATGTGGAGTGGAGTAGGAAAAATAAGTTTTCTCCTCTTCGAATTCCAGTAAGAAGTCATTATTATATTTCGTTTTCATGAGTTAGAAGCTCTTCATGAGCTATGTAACAGAAGCTTTTAGAACATGTTAATGGAAATACAGTGGTAGAAATTCCGATAATCTTAAACAAATAATATAAGAAATTTTAAGATATACAAATTTAAGTTAAGGATGACGTCTCCTCCAACATACTCCCCCATTGAAGGATAAGGTATGATTCCTTCAATTTACATAAACGTCATCTCTTAAAGGCAATGAAGCAAGTTTGCAGATTGGGCGACGAATAATTCCTTTCTTGGTGCGAACATCGGCTATTCTGACCCTTCCATCTGCACCAAGGAATGGTCCACATAGATCCACTCCGCATATCAGAAACGGGCGTTCGGCCAGACGGTCAGCTGGGAGGTTACCCATGATTTGTCGCATTAATACTGGTTTTTAATGATAGCAATGTGTGCAACTTCGAACAACCTTTCGGACCAATTCGCGATCATTTACAATCCATACTGTTAGACGCAGAATCGCTATCAGAGCCTTAGCTCCCGCGTGAAGTTTTCTCAAATGTAAATCTTCAATATATTTATAAGTGAAATGATGAGTCTTTGGAAGCAATAACGGCATTCTTGCGTCCAATGGTATGTCAGCCATTGCTAGACGGCCTCCAACACGGATAAGTCGAATATTTTGAGAACCTATCTGTTCATTTGAGATGAATGGATTTAATTTTTGAAGCTCCGGCTTCAGACTTCGTCCTGCGTTTAAGTCCTTTAGTTCTTTCGCAAACACATCACTCTGAATGGAAGAGATTATATAATTAAAAGCCAATTTAAATTCTTCTACTGAAATGCTTTTTGTAGCATTAATCGTATTATTGCGGTTGATAGGAACTCGGTTGAAAACTCGTAAAACGTATGCTAAGACTCTCACAATCATACGAAACGATGATAGTCTACTAATGATCTGCTCAACTATGCTCTTTTCTTTATAACTAGTGCTACATTTCAATACAAGGGTGTTTCGCAATTCTAATTCTTTGGGCTCGAAATCTGTCTTTCTTTCAGATTTCGGCCAATGTAATGCATCAAGTGTTAAGAACTTTGGTCCATGAAACCAAATTGTCTGCATCAAATCGCGCGCTGCACAGCCACGTGAAACAATGTCGGCTGGATTATCCTTTCCAGACACGTGACTCCAAATAATATCCTGCGATTGAGTTTGTATGATAGATACGCGATTGGCAATAAAGCATTTTAGAGTTGATGGGTGCATTTTAATCCAATGAAGAACGACAGTTGAACCTGTCCAAAAATATGTTTTGACAAGAGAATTTAATTTGTGTTTGATTTTAGTCCATGTTTGGCAGAGTAAAACGGAAGCACAAAGCTCTAAACGAGGTATGATTTGAGTGGGCGCAACTCTCGATCTCGAAATGATCAATGAAGTTACATATTTTCCGTTGTCCAATACCCTTGCGTATATGCAACATCCATACGCTCGATTTGAGGCATCCGAAAATCCATGGATTTCACACTTATTTTTTGGTGATGTGTTAACAAATCGACTTACGCGAACCATGTCAAGATTAGATAAATCAGCTTCAAGTTGTTGCCATCTAGTCCGTAAGATCTCTGGCAACGGGTCGTCCCAATCCAAGCGCTCGATCCACAAATCTTGGATCAAAATTTTGTAGCGTACTACGACTGGAGCTAATAATCCTATCAGATCATAGAGCCTGGCCATGATCGATACTATTTTTCGATACTATTTTTCCACCTTGTCAATTCTAAGCCTGCCTTGGAGAGCAATTTTTTTTTTTTTTTTTTTTAACGTTTAATATATATTTGTTGAATCTACTCTTAAATTAGAGCCTAACAACAAGTTTAAGATATTTTTCTTAATCTAGTACTTAAGATATATCCAGGGGATATTGCAGGCGGCCCTAATCATTTATTATTGGGTTGGTCTGTCATTTCTTTTAAGACGAGTTCTATTATTAGTTCGCGTAAGGGAATTGGCAAGAACATTAGGGTGTACATCCAGTTTCGCAGATTACTTTAGTTGTTGACTACCTATTTCAGATTTTACGCTAGGTATATTTAGATCATTTTGAATGTTATCGTTCCGTATGTACCACGGAGCCCCAGTGATTGATCTTAAAATCTTCGACTGCGCCCTTTGTATAATGTCGACATTGCTGGTACTTGCATTTCCCCATAGTACGGCACCGTAAGTCCAGATGGGTTTCAGTACGGAGTTGTATAGGAGGACTTTATACTCCAGACGTAGAGGTGACCGAGCATTGATGATCCAATGTAAGCTACTCGCTTTCAGTTTAAGCTGTGACTTTTTTGCCTCAATGTGCTTGCGCCAAGTTATTCTTCTGTCTAGGTGGATACCAAGGTAAGTGACATCCATGGCTTGAGGAATTGGTATGTTGTTTAGCATTAGAGCTGGACAGTTTCTTCTGTTAAGCGTAAATGTAACATGTTTGCATTTCTTCTCGTAGGCCCGGATACTCCAGGTTGCTAGCCATTCCTCTACCACCTTGAGGTGTTCCTCTAATTTTGCAGAGGCTTGTATCGGGCATTTGGATCTGCTGAGGATTGCCGTGTCATCGGCAAAAGTGGACGTTGTAAGTCCTAGACTCGTTGGTAAGTCTGCAGTGTACAGCAGATAGAGCAATGGTCCGAGTACACTGCCTTGCGGTACACCAGCTTCGATTTCAAAGTCAGCCGAGACGGAGCCATTACATCTTACAGCGAATTTCCTATTGTAAAGGTAAGATTCCATGAGCTTGTGGGTGTACTGTGGGAGTTTCTGCCGGATTTTGAACATTAAACCCTCCAGCCAGACTCTGTCGAAAGCCTGGGCAACGTCGAGAAAGACAGCCGTACAGTATTCTTTTAGTTCGAATGCTGTTCTTATTTCGGATGTTATACGATTGACTTGTTCAATTGTCCCATGTTTTTCGCGGAAGCCGAACTGGTGAGAAGGGATTGTGTTCTCCGATGCCAGAAATGAGTTTAGACGAATCTGCAGGACCTTTTCAAAAAGCTTCGAAAGACATGGCAGCAAACTAATTGGCCTATAGGATGATGGTTGGGTTTTGTCCTTTCCTACTTTAGGAATCATGATGATAGTGGACCTTTTCCATGCTCTTGGGAAGTAGCCAATTCTTATTATAGCATTGAACATTTTGCAGATGTATTGTATGGCGATGGTAGGGAGTTTCTAGGATCATTTTCGGTGTGATTAGGTCATGGCCAGGGGCTTTGTTCGGCTTTTTGTGGTTTTTAATAACTGCAGTGATCTCATCCGATTGGAGTTCCGAGTACTCACTATCCGTTAATGTGCTCGAAGGGGGAAGTATAAATGAGTTTGATGTTGGATTTGGCTGGAAAACCATTTTAAGATATGTGGCAAATACGGATGCCCTCTCTTCGTCGCTGCGGGCCCATCCACCTGTTGGGCCCCTTATTGGTGAAACTGTCTCTGTAGGCGCGCTTAAAGTTGGGTGGGCTTTCCACAGAGGATGTTTAGTGCTGGATGGACTGAGCTTTTCTATGTATTTCCTTTGAGCCCAGATTTCCTCTTGTCTTAACTCCTTGGAGAGGTTGCGGCTGGCATGCCTTAGGCGAAGTTTTGCTGCTGGTGATCGAGTAATCTGCCATTCTCTTCTTAGACGTCGTTTTTCCGTTACTAATTGTTCTATCCGCCGGTTCGTAGGCCTGACAGCAGGTTTAGCGTAAGTAGAGGCATGTGGCGTAGATACTCTTGCTGCAGCTCCCAGCATCGACTCAAGTGCAGAGACGCACATGTCAATGTCCTCTGCAGCATCCAGTTTCGGCGAACAGTCAATGTGGGCACTCATGTACATTTTAAATTTAAGCCAATTTGTTTTGTTGTTTGTAAGCATATATGGGCGATCAAGTACTTGAGGTCTTGTTAACAGTGTGAATAGCACTGGAGAGTGATCGGAGGTTAAATCTAGCAGTGTTTCCGCATTGATCCGATTACGCGGAATCCTCTTGGTTACTGCGAAATCAATCAAGTCAGGCATTTTAGGTGGATCTGTGGGCCAATAAGTAGGCCTACCCGGTGAGACGCAATCCATCTTATTGAGTGGGTTGACTATTGTATTGTACAACTGCTTGCCTTTAGGATTTACCAGGCGAGATCCCCAGTGCGTATGTTTGGCGTTATAGTCCCCTGCTGCAATGAAGCGTTCTCCGAGTGTGTTAAAGAAACCGGTGAATTCCTTTTCAGAGATTGAGAAGCGTGGTGGGCAGTACATGGCAACCAACGTAGTGTTGCCGCAGCTGGTTTGGACGGTTATAGCAGTTGCTTGTAGGTGCTGTGTTTCGAATCTGTTGAGGAACGAGTGTTTTATACGGTTTTTGATTAGGATACCAGTCCCGCCATGAGCTTTTCCCTCTGGATGGTTTGTTGCGTAGAAGGTGTATTTTGGTATTTGAAAGTTATTTTTTGATGTTAAATGTGTTTCCGATATCAGCATGACGTCGATTTCACTTGAGTCTAGGAATAGTTGCAGTTCATTTTTGTGCTTGGAGACGCCATTAGCATTCCAAAGACATAGACGTAGGGAAGCCATTATTTATTCTCGATAAGCTTCTGGATAAGCAGGTTTTGATTCCGCATCAGTTCCTGCATACAGTTTTGCATGAACGTCATAAAAGTGGTCATGTTTTGATTAAGTGAGATCAATAGGGCCTCTAAACCACTTGGAGTTTGCTGGCCAAGCTCTGGTGCGCTAGGTTGCGGATTCTGTAGATGGTAGAGTGACGGGGTCTCTTTCGCGGGCTCCGTCTGCCCAGTTCGGAGTACACTAGCGAAGGATACCCTAGGATTGGTTGTAGCAGGCATGTTAGATGATCTAACAGCCTTGGCGAAGAATACCTCCGGT
This sequence comes from Drosophila paulistorum, assembly GCA_018152135.1. Lineage (NCBI taxonomy): Eukaryota > Metazoa > Arthropoda > Insecta > Diptera > Drosophilidae > Drosophila > Drosophila paulistorum. The sequence continues at coordinate 10,649,678 of JAECXG010000803.1, forward strand.
GTAGTTTAAGAGCCGTTGAAGGTGATTTTTGGTCCAGCTGGGGGTTTACGCCCGTTTAGGTGCGATTTAAGATCCTTGAAGACAGGACATCCCCTGTAATTGGCTGTGTGGTTCCCTCCACAGTTACTGCATAGTCTTAGTGCGACGTTGTTTCTGTCCTTGGTGCAAATGCCATCTTTATGATGTTCGCCGCAGCAATTTGGTAACTTCATTTGTCTTAGCCTTGAGTTCTTCGATTGAGTCAGCTCCTTAAAGTAGATCGTCGACGTACATATCCTCAGCTAATACAGCAGATCCAATTGGAAACAGATTGGAAGCAGATCCTTATACGTCTCTGATAAAAACTTTAAGGACCTGATTGCGAGAAATGGAGCGCACGACATCCCATAGGTAACAGTATTCAATTGATATAATTGAAGAGGTTCCTGCGGTGACTTCCTCCACAAGATTTGTCGGAAACTTCTATCCTCTGGTGCGATGAGAAATTGTCTGTACATTTTTGTTATGTCAGCTGTAATGGCATGGCGATACAAACGAAACGAGAGTAATGTTAGGATCAGATCTTGTTGAATAGAAGGACCAACCATAAGAATATCATTTAATGATTTATTTGATGATGATTTAGACGAAGCGTCAAATACTACGCGAAGTTTAGTTGATGAGCTCTGCGGTCTAAGGATACAATGGTAAGGAATAATGCAATGATTTCCCGATTGCAAATTATCTAACGAAGCTACCTCCATGTGGTTCAACTTAAGATATTCATCTAAAAAATCGATGTACATTTCCTTTAATTGGTGTTGAGATGCAAGCCGTCTTTCGAGTTGAAGAAAACGTCTTTTTGCACAGGACAACGAGTCTCCAAGTTGTTCAGGAGATTCCTTGAACGGCAACCGAACCTGTATGCGCCCTGATTCCAGGAATTGTGTGTGCACCTGAAAGTGAGCTTCACATGCTTGTTCTTCTGGGGTAACGAAATATCTTTATTTTAAATTCCAAGTAGTTCATCCATTTTCCAAAACCTTTGTAATAATATGTTAAGGTCTTGCTGTTGCGTTAAATTACAAGTGTAGTGTTGAGTTGATTGAGGCTCAGCAATCTTACCCCCGACGATCCATCCTAATGCAGTTTCCACTAGATGAGGAAGACCAATTCCTAAACTAATTTTACCAGTCTTAAGTAGACCAAAAAACTCCTTTACGCTAAGCAATAAATCTACCTTTCCGGGCTTATAAAAGAATGGGTCGGCTAACTCAACTTCTTTGGGAATGGCCCAATTTGACACATCTAGTCTCTTTTCAGGCTGAGGTAGAGCTATAGATTTAGTCACGATAAACTCCATACTCCATTCATCTGGAGATATTCTTGAACGAATTTTGGTAGATACGGAATGTTTCATATGTGTACGTATTTCACCGATTCCAGCAATCTCATAATGATCGTAACGAAACGGAAGCTGAAGCCTTTTGGCTAATTCTTCAGTTATAAAGGCAAGGCAATTCAAACAAAGTGACGCTGTTTTAACAATCTTAAATCGCTCAATAAACGGTAGCGAAATAAAAACTGGACAGAATGCTAATTTATGCTCAGTTGACTGACATTGAATGCATCTTTTTTTGGGCTGCAACAAATACTTTTGAAGCACTATGAATTTTGTCTTTGACGGGTCTTTTCTCTTGTCGGTTTCGCAGATACCCTTCCAAATACTGACAGTGTCGACTGAGAATTTGATAACAGTCGGCCCAGTCTGGCAATTTATCGTATTCTTGAACCCGATCGTATGCTTGTTTGGATTCAAGATCAATTTTTGACATAACAATGTGAATAAGTACTGCGTTTAATACATCAGCTTCAGACCCAAGAGACAACAATGATCCGCGGAGAGCTGAAACCGTATCCAAAATTGTACGTAGGGTAACAGCGTCTGCCTTTTTCATGCTAGCAATGTTAAATAAACTTGAAATATGTTCTACGAAAATAAGAACTTTCTTGTCATATCGCTCGTTGAGGCGATCTAGGCCCTTGGGATAATTTTCGTCTGATACTTGAAATGGCGAGACTACGCTTAGAGCTTGGCCAGATAGACAACTTATCAGATAGTTAAATTTGTCCACATTGGACAATGAGTTGTCTTCATGTACCATATTTGTAAATGAAGTAATAAATTTTTTGAATTCCCCATATTTGCCGTCGAATTTAGGTAATTTGAGGGATGGAAGCCGATTATGATGTCCACCATGATAAGTCGATGAATTAAAGAAACTAAGTTCTTCTGGTTTTTCCTTCTTACTTACGCCGATGCGCCGTAATATGATCGCCTTTGTTTCTATGAAAAGATTTTCTATTTCTGCCCGATTCGCGTCTGCTGGATCTAGCTTCTCAATATTGGTTAGAACTTGTAATGCCTGTTTAAAATACGACTCAACAATTTGAGACTGACAATCTAATATAATAGGGTCATTTTCAAGATCGATTCTAGCTCTTAAACTTTGAATATTAGATTGTAGTTGATTCCGTTGTTGTCTAAGAGGTAGAAGCTGCGTTTCAACTGGTGGAGACATTTTGGGCCCTTAACGATAGAAATGTAGCAAGTTAGAAATGAATTAAACGTAAGCTAAACGAGTTCTGGTTTTAGTAAAAACACTCAAATGCATTAAGTTTCACTCAAGAGCTTAATAAGTGAGCTTTAATATGTAGATCGTTTCTCTATATGACAGTTTGAGTACTTACTTCGCTGTGCTTTATACTTAGCACGTGTTAAAGCTTACGAGTGTTTTACATGTGAGGGTACAGCATGTGAAAGCTTTACGATCGCTAATGAGTGGCAATTGAGTCAAAGTTTGAGTGGAAACTGATAATGTAAATTTGCACACTCAAGTTGATTTAGGTTATGATAGGGCTCCAATGTAAATGTCCCACGATGATATATCTTGCAAAGGCCAATGATGAAGAAGTCCGATGACGACTATCCAAGATGATTATGTAATGATGAAGAAGTCCAATGATGAATTTCCAAGATGATGATGTAAGCTGAAAAGTCCAATGATGACTGTCCAAGATGATGTAACGATGAATGCAATATAATGAACGAATAAACGACTTTATATAGTTTTTAAGGTTTTATGTTGGGACTTGCGAAGTGCAAAAGTCCTGTCACGGTCGCCAATGTTTGATCTGCCCAGTTGCAGATGGTACAAAACTCCAATGCTCAATAGCATGTGGAGTGGAGTAGGGAAAATAAGTCTTCTCCTCTTCGAATTCCAGTAAGAAGTCATTATTATATTTCGTTTTCATGAGTTAGAAGCTCTTCATGAGCTATGTAACAGAAGCTTTTAAAACATGTTAATGGAAAAACAGTGGTAGAAATTCCGATAATCTTAAACAAATAATATAAGAAATTTTAAGATATACAAATTTAAGTTAAGGATGACGTCTCCTCCAACAACAACTGTGGATTCTTTAGCAAAGTCTGCTGATGATAGAACTTGGTGGTTCTTGAAATAGTTTTACGGACACCTGCTCACCTTTTGTGCTGCCTATGACTTAAAATCTTACAAATAAATTAGTAAGTAAGATTTATTGACCTGAAGCCCAGCTTAAAATCAGTTTTGATTAACTTCAATAAAGTCGTAATCTAGACAAAAACCAAAAACGGAAGGCCCGCCGTATTACACATGTTGTTTTTACACTTGCTGTAAACCATCTTTTTTGCATATAGTACAATATTCTATAACAAAATATTTGGGCGCGACGGCTAGTTCGTTAAGGCGAAGCCCTTTACACAAATTCTGATGGCGCCCAAGGGTATGCACATAAACAAGGTGGAATTTGCAGTTGCAAGCTTTTCCGTTCCTTTCTCGCTTCATGTCAATATACTATAACAAAATATTTGGGCGCGACGGCTAGTTCGTTAAGGCGAAGCCCTTTACACAAATTCTGATGGCGCCCAAGGGTATGCACATAAAAAAGGTGGAATCTGCAGTTGCAAGCTTTGCCGTTCTTTTCTCGCTTCATTTCATTGGAATTCACAAATACTTTTAGCGTTGAAGATATGGGATGGCCATTACAACTGTGGATTCTTTAGCAAAGTCCGCTGATGATAGAACTTAGTGGTTCTTGAAATAGCTATACAGACAACCTGCTCACCTTTTGTGCGGCATATGATTTAAAACCTTACAAATAAATTAGTAAGTAAGATTTATAGACCTGAAACCCAGCTTAAAATCAGTTTTGATTAACTTCAATAAAGTCGTAATCTAGACAAAAACCAAAAACGGAAGGCCCGCCGTATTACACATGTTGTTTTTACACTTGCTGTAATCCATCTTTTTTGCTTGTAGTACAATATACTATAACAAAATATTTGGGCGCTACGGTTAGTTGGTTAAGACGAAGCCCTTTACACAAATTCTGATGGCGCCCAAGGGTATGAACATAAAAAAGGTGGAATTTGCAGTTGCAAGCTTTTCCGTTCGTTTCTCGCTTCGTGTCATTGGAATTCGCAAATACTTTTAGCGTTGAAGATATGGTATGGCCATTACAACTGTGGATTCTTTAGCAAAGTCCGCTGATGATAGAACTTTGTGGTTCTTGAAATAGCTATACAGACAACCTGCTCACCTTTTGTGCTGCCTATGATTTAAAATCTTACAAATAAATTAGTAAGATTTATTGAGCTGAAGCACAGCTAAAACTCAGTTTTGATATACTTCAATAAGGTCGAAATCTAGACAAATACCAAAAACGGAAAGCCCGCCGTATTACACATGTTGGTTTTACACTTCCTGTAATCCATCTTTTTTGCATGTAGTACAATATACTATAACAAAATATTTGCGCGCGACGGTTAGTTGATTAAGGCGAAGCCCTTTTCACAAATTCTGATGGCGCCCAAGGGTATGCACATACAAGGGTATGCAATCTGCAGTTGCAAGCTTTGCCGTTCTTTTCTCGCTTCATATCATTGGAATTCCCAAATACTTTTAGCGTTGAAGATTTGGTATGGCCATTACAACTGTGGATTCTTTAGCAAAGTCTGCTGATGATAGAACTTGGTGGTTCTTGAAATATCTATACAGACAACCTGCTCACCTTTTGTGCTGCCTATGATATAAAATCTTACAAATAAATAAGTAAATAAGATTTATTGACCTGATTCCCAGTTAAAACTCAGTTTTGACATACATCAATAAGGTCGAAATCTAGACAAATACCAAAAACGGAAGGCCCGCCGTATTACACATGTTGTTTTTACACTTGCTGAAAACCATCTTTTTTGCATATAGTACAATATACTACAAAAATTATTTGGGCGCGACGGTTAGTTCGTTAAGGCGAAGCCCTGTCCAAAAATATGTTTTGCTGACAAGAGAATTTAAATTGTGTTTGATTTTAGTCCATGTTTGGCAGAGTAAAACGGAAGCACAAAGCTCTAAACGAGGTATGCTTTGAGTGGGCGCAACTCTCGATCTCGAAATGATCAATGAAGTTACATATTTTCCGTTGTCCAATACTCTTGCGTATATGCAACATCCATACGCTCGATTTGAGGCATCCGAAAATCCATGGATTTCACACTTATTTTTTGGTGATGTGTTAACAAATCGATTTACGCGAACCATGTCAAGATTAGATGCCATCTAGTCCGTAAGATCTCTGGCAACGGATCGTCCCAATCCAAGCGCTCGATCCACAAATCTTGGATCAAAATTTTGTAGCATACTACGACTGGAGCTAATAATCCTATCAGATCATAGAGCCTAGCCATGATCGATACTATTTTTCGCTTTGTTGGTATTGCAGTTAATGGAAGATCAAATCGAAATAATATAAGGTCTTCAGATGGCAGCCACGACATGCCAAGAGCCTTGGTGACATCACTATTGTCAATATTGAGATTATATTCATAGTCTGTTGGTGCCCCACTAAAATTCCACCTTGTCAATTCTAAGCCTGCCTTGGAGAGCAATTTGGTAACTTCATTTGTCTTAGCCTTGAGTTCTTCGATTGAGTCAGCTCCTTAAGTAGATCGTCGACGTACATATAATCAGCTAATACAGCAGATGCAATTGGAAACAGATTGGAAGCAGATCCTTATACGTCTCTGATAAAAACTTTAAGGACCTGATTGCGAGAAATGGAGCGCACGACATCCCATAGGTAACAGTATTCAATTGATATAATTGAAGAGGTTCCTGCGGTGACTTCCTCCACAAGATTTGTTGGAAACTTCTATCCTCTGGTGCGATGAGAAATTGTCTGTACATTTTTGTTATGTCAGCTGTAATGGCATGGCGATACAAACGAAACGAGAGTAATGTTAGGATCAGATCCTGTTGAATAGTAGGACCAACCATAAAAATATCATTTAATGATTTATTTGATGATGATTTAGACGAAGCGTCAAATACTACGCGATGTTTAGTTGATGAGCTCTGCGGTCTAAGGACACAATGGTAAGGAATAATGCAATGATTTCCCGATTGCAAATTATCTAACGAAGCTACCTCCATGTGGTTCAACTTAAGATATTCATCTAAAAAATCGATGTACATTTCCTTTGATTGGTGTTGAGATGCAAGCCGTCTTTCGAGTTGAAGAAAACGTCTTTTTGCACAGGACAACGAGTCTCCAAGTTGTTCAGGAGATTCCTTGAACGGCAACCGAACCTGTATGCGCCCTGATTCCAGGAATTGTGTGTGCACCTGAAAGTGAGCTTCACATGCTTGTTCTTCTGAGGTTAACGAAATATCTTTATTTTGAATTCCAAGTAGTTCATCCATTTTCCAAAACCTTTGTAATAATATGTTAAGGTCTTGCTGTTGCGTTAAATTACAAGTGTAGTGTTGAGTTGATTGAGGCTCAGCAATCTTACCCCCGACGATCCATCCTAATGCAGTTTCCACTAGATGAGGAAGACCAATTCCTAAACTAATTTTACCAGTCTTAAGTAGACCAAAAAACTCCTTTACGCTAAGCAATAAATCTACCTTTCCGGGCTTATAAAAGAATGGGTCGGCTAACTCAACTTCTTTGGGAATGGCCCAATTTGACACATCTAGTCTCTTTTCAGGCTGAGGTAGAGCTATAGATTTAGTCACGATAAACTCCATACTCCATTCATCTGGAGATATTCTTGAACGAATTTTGGTAGATACGGAATGTTTCATATGTGTACGTATTTTACCGATTCCAGCAATCTCATAATGATCGTAACGAAACGGAAGCTGAAGCCTTTTGGCTAATTCTTCAGTTATAAAGGCAAGGCAATTCAAACAAAGTGACGCTGTTTTAACAATCTTAAATCGCTCAATAAACGGTAGCGAAATAAAAACTGGACAGAATGCTAATTTATGCTCAGTTGACTGACATTGAATGCATCTTTTTTTGGGCTGCAACAAATACTTTTGAAGCACTATGAATTTTGTCTTTGACGGGTCTTTTCTCTTGTCGGTTTCGCAGATACCCTTCCAAATACTGACAGTGTCGACTGAGAATTTGATAACAGTCGGCCCAGTCTGGCAATTTATCGTATTCTTGAACCCGATCGTATGCTTGTTTGGATTCAAGATCAATTTTTGACATAACAATGTGAATAAGTACTGCGTTTAATACATCAGCTTCAGACCCAAGAGACAACAATGATCCGCGGAGAGCTGAAACCGTATCCAAAATTGTACGTAGGGTAACAGCGTCTGCCTTTTTCATGCTAGCAATGTTAAATAAACTTGAAATATGTTCTACGAAAATAAGAACTTTCTTGTCATATCGCTCGTTGAGGCGATCTAGGCCCTTGGGATAATTTTCGTCTGATACTTGAAATGGCGAGACTACGCTTAGAGCTTGGCCAGATAGACAACTTATCAGATAGTTAAATTTGTCCACATTGGACAATGAGTTGTCTTCATGTACCATATTTGTAAATGAAGTAATAAATTTTTTGAATTCCCCATATTTGCCGTCGAATTTAGGTAATTTGAGGGATGGAAGCCGATTATGATGTCCACCATGATAAGTCGATGAATTAAAGCAACTAAGTTCTTCTGGTTTTTCCTTCTTACTTACGCCGATGCGCCGTAATATGATCGCCTTTGTTTCTATGAAAAGATTTTCTATTTCTGCCCGATTCGCGTCTGCTGGATCTAGCTTCTCAATATTGGTTAGAACTTGTAATGCCTGTTTAAAATACGACTCAACAATTTGAGACTGACAATCTAATATAATAGGGTCATTTTCAAGATCGATTCTAGCTCTTAAACTTTGAATATTAGATTGTAGTTGATTCCGTTGTTGTCTAAGAGGTAGAAGCTGCGATTCAACTGGTGGAGACATTTTGGGCCCTTAACGATAGAAATGTAGCAAGTTAGAAATGAATTAAACGTAAGCTAAACGAGTTCTGGTTTTAGTAAAAACACTCAAATGCATTAAGTTTCACTCAAGAGCTTAATAAGTGAGCTTTAATATGTAGATCGTTTCTCTATATGACAGTTTGAGTACTTACTTCGCTGTGCTTTATACTTAGCACGTGTTAAAGCTTACGAGTGTTTTACATGTGAGGGTACAGCATGTGAAAGCTTTACGATCGCTAATGAGTGGCAATTGAGTCAAAGTTTGAGTGGAAACTGATAATGTAAATTTGCACACTCAAGTTGATTTAGGTTATGATAGGGCTCCAATGTAAATGTCCCACGATATCTTGCAAAGGCCAATGATGAAGAAGTCCGATGACGACTATCCAAGATGATTATGTAATGATGAAGAAGTCCAATGATGAATTTCCAAGATGATGATGTAAGCTGAAAAGTCCAATGATGACTGTCCAAGATGATGTAACGATGAATGCAATATAATGAACGAATAAACGACTTTATATAGTTTTTAAGGTTTTATGTTGGGACTTGCGAAGTGCAAAAGTCCTGTCACGGTCGTCAATGTTTGATCTGCCCAGTTGCAGATGGTACAAAACTCCAATGCTCAATAGCATGTGGAGTGGAGTAGGAAAAATAAGTCTTCTCCTCTTCGAATTCCAGTAAGAAGTCATTATTATATTTCGTTTTCATGAGTTAGAAGCTCTTCATGAGCTATGTAACAGAAGCTTTTAAAACATGTTAATGGAAAAACAGTGGTAGAAATTCCGATAATCTTAAACAAATAATATAAGAAATTTTAAGATATACAAATTTAAGTTAAGGATGACGTCTCCTCCAACAACAACTGTGGATTCTTTAGCAAAGTCTGCTGATGATAGAACTTGGTGGTTCTTGAAATAGTTTTACGGACACCTGCTCACCTTTTGTGCTGCCTATGACTTAAAATCTTACAAATAAATTAGTAAGTAAGATTTATTGACCTGAAGCCCAGCTTAAAATCAGTTTTGATTAACTTCAATAAAGTCGTAATCTAGACAAAAACCAAAAACGGAAGGCCCGCCGTATTACACATGTTGTTTTTACACTTGCTGTAAACCATCTTTTTGCATATAGTACAATATTCTATAACAAAATATTTGGGCGCGACGGCTAGTTCGTTAAGGCGAAGCCCTTTACACAAATTCTGATGGCGCCCAAGGGTATGCACATAAACAAGGTGGAATTTGCAGTTGCAAGCTTTTCCGTTCCTTTCTCGCTTCATGTCAATATACTATAACAAAATATTTGGGCGCGACGGCTAGTTCGTTAAGGCGAAGCCCTTTACACAAATTCTGATGGCGCCCAAGGGTATGCACATAAAAAAGGTGGAATCTGCAGTTGCAAGCTTTGCCGTTCTTTTCTCGCTTCATTTCATTGGAATTCACAAATACTTTTAGCGTTGAAGATATGGGATGGCCATTACAACTGTGGATTCTTTAGCAAAGTCCGCTGATGATAGAACTTAGTGGTTCTTGAAATAGCTATACAGACAACCTGCTCACCTTTTGTGCGGCATATGATTTAAAACCTTACAAATAAATTAGTAAGTAAGATTTATAGACCTGAAACCCAGCTTAAAATCAGTTTTGATTAACTTCAATAAAGTCGTAATCTAGACAAAAACCAAAAACGGAAGGCCCGCCGTATTACACATGTTGTTTTTACACTTGCTGTAATCCATCTTTTTTGCTTGTAGTACAATATACTATAACAAAATATTTGGGCGCTACGGTTAGTTGGTTAAGACGAAGCCCTTTACACAAATTCTGATGGCGCCCAAGGGTATGAACATAAAAAAGGTGGAATTTGCAGTTGCAAGCTTTTCCGTTCGTTTCTCGCTTCGTGTCATTGGAATTCGCAAATACTTTTAGCGTTGAAGATATGGTATGGCCATTACAACTGTGGATTCTTTAGCAAAGTCCGCTGATGATAGAACTTTGTGGTTCTTGAAATAGCTATACAGACAACCTGCTCACCTTTTGTGCTGCCTATGATTTAAAATCTTACAAATAAATTAGTAAGATTTATTGAGCTGAAGCACAGCTAAAACTCAGTTTTGATATACTTCAATAAGGTCGAAATCTAGACAAATACCAAAATCGGAAAGCCCGCCGTATTACACATGTTGGTTTTACACTTCCTGTAATGCATCTTTTTTGCATGTAGTACAATGTACTATAACAAAATATTTGCGCGCCACGGTTAGTTGGTTAAGGCGAAGCCCTTTACACTAATTCTGATGGCGCCCAAGGGTATGAACATAAAAAAGGTGGAATTTGCAGTTGCAAGCTTTTCCGTTCGTTTCTCGCTTCATGTCATTGGAATTCGCAAATACTTTTAGCGTTGAAGATATGGTATGGCCATTACAACTGTGGATTCTTTAGCAAAGTCCGCTGATGATAGAACTTGGTGGTTCTTGAAATAGCTATACAGACAACCTGCTCACCTTTTGTGCTGCCTATGATTTCAAATCTTACAAATAAATTAGTAAGATTTATTGAGCTGAAGCACAGCTAAAACTCAGTTTTGATATACTTCAATAAGGTCGAAATCTAGACAAATGCCAAAAACGGAAAGCCCGCCGTATTACACATGTTGGTTTTACACTTCCTGTAATCCATCTTTTTTGCATGTAGTACAATATACTATAACAAAATATTTGCGCGCGACGGTTAGTTGATTAAGGCGAAGCCCTTTTCACAAATTCTGATGGCGCCCAAGGGTATGCACATACAAGGGTATGCAATCTGCAGTTGCAAGCTTTGCCGTTCTTTTCTCGCTTCATATCATTGGAATTCCCAAATACTTTTAGCGTTGAAGATTTGGTATGGCCATTACAACTGTGGATTCTTTAGCAAAGTCTGCTGATGATAGAACTTGGTGGTTCTTGAAATATCTATACAGACAACCTGCTCACCTTTTGTGCTGCCTATGATATAAAATCTTACAAATAAATAAGTAAATAAGATTTATTGACCTGATTCCCAGTTAAAACTCAGTTTTGACATACATCAATAAGGTCGAAATCTAGACAAATACCAAAAACGGAAGGCCCGCCGTATTACACATGTTGTTTTTACACTTGCTGAAAACCATCTTTTTTGCATATAGTACAATATACTACAAAAATTATTTGGGCGCGACGGTTAGTTCGTTAAGGCGAAGCCCTGTCCAAAAATATGTTTTGCTGACAAGAGAATTTAAATTGTGTTTGATTTTAGTCCATGTTTGGCAGAGTAAAACGGAAGCACAAAGCTCTAAACGAGGTATGCTTTGAGTGGGCGCAACTCTCGATCTCGAAATGATCAATGAAGTTACATATTTTCCGTTGTCCAATACTCTTGCGTATATGCAACATCCATACGCTCGATTTGAGGTATCCGAAAATCCATGGATTTCACACTTATTTTTTGGTGATGTGTTAACAAATCGATTTACGCGAACCATGTCAAGATTAGATGCCATCTAGTCCGTAAGATCTCTGGCAACGGATCGTCCCAATCCAAGCGCTCGATCCACAAATCTTGGATCAAAATTTTGTAGCATACTACGACTGGAGCTAATAATCCTATCAGATCATAGAGCCTAGCCATGATCGATACTATTTTTCGCTTTGTTGGTATTGCAGTTAATGGAAGATCAAATCGAAATAATATAAGGTCTTCAGATGGCAGCCACGACATGTCAAGAGCCTTGGTGACATCACTATTGTCAATATTGAGATTATATTCATAGTCTGTTGGTGCCCCACTAAAATTCCACCTTGTCAATTCTAAGCCTGCCTTGGAGAGCAATTTGGTAACTTCATTTGTCTTAGCCTTGAGTTCTTCGATTGAGTCAGCTCCTTAAGTAGATCGTCGACGTACATATAATCAGCTAATACAGCAGATGCAATTGGAAACAGATTGGAAGCAGATCCTTATACGTCTCTGATAAAAACTTTAAGGACCTGATTGCGAGAAATGGAGCGCACGACATCCCATAGGTAACAGTATTCAATTGATATAATTGAAGAGGTTCCTGCGGTGACTTCCTCCACAAGATTTGTTGGAAACTTCTATCCTCTGGTGCGATGAGAAATTGTCTGTACATTTTTGTTATGTCAGCTGTAATGGCATGGCGATACAAACGAAACGAGAGTAATGTTAGGATCAGATCCTGTTGAATAGTAGGACCAACCATAAAAATATCATTTAATGATTTATTTGATGATGATTTAGACGAAGCGTCAAATACTACGCGATGTTTAGTTGATGAGCTCTGCGGTCTAAGGACACAATGGTAAGGAATAATGCAATGATTTCCCGATTGCAAATTATCTAACGAAGCTACCTCCATGTGGTTCAACTTAAGATATTCATCTAAAAAATCGATGTACATTTCCTTTGATTGGTGTTGAGATACAAGCCGTCTTTCGAGTTGAAGAAAACGTCTTTTTGCACAGGACAACGAGTCTCCAAGTTGTTCAGGAGATTCCTTGAACGGCAACCGAACCTGTATGCGCCCTGATTCCAGGAATTGTGTGTGCACCTGAAAGTGAGCTTCACATGCTTGTTCTTCTGAGGTTAACGAAATATCTTTATTTTGAATTCCAAGTAGTTCATCCATTTTCCAAAACCTTTGTAATAATATGTTAAGGTCTTGCTGTTGCGTTAAATTACAAGTGTAGTGTTGAGTTGATTGAGGCTCAGCAATCTTACCCCCGACGATCCATCCTAATGCAGTTTCCACTAGATGAGGAAGACCAATTCCTAAACTAATTTTACCAGTCTTAAGTAGACCAAAAAACTCCTTTACGCTAAGCAATAAATCTACCTTTCCGGGCTTATAAAAGAATGGGTCGGCTAACTCAACTTCTTTGGGAATGGCCCAATTTGACACATCTAGTCTCTTTTCAGGCTGAGGTAGAGCTATAGATTTAGTCACGATAAACTCCATACTCCATTCATCTGGAGATATTCTTGAACGAATTTTGGTAGATACGGAATGTTTCATATGTGTACGTATTTTACCGATTCCAGCAATCTCATAATGATCGTAACGAAACGGAAGCTGAAGCCTTTTGGCTAATTCTTCAGTTATAAAGGCAAGGCAATTCAAACAAAGTGACGCTGTTTTAACAATCTTAAATCGCTCAATAAACGGTAGCGAAATAAAAACTGGACAGAATGCTAATTTATGCTCAGTTGACTGACATTGAATGCATCTTTTTTTGGGCTGCAACAAATACTTTTGAAGCACTATGAATTTTGTCTTTGACGGGTCTTTTCTCTTGTCGGTTTCGCAGATACCCTTCCAAATACTGACAGTGTCGACTGAGAATTTGATAACAGTCGGCCCAGTCTGGCAATTTATCGTATTCTTGAACCCGATCGTATGCTTGTTTGGATTCAAGATCAATTTTTGACATAACAATGTGAATAAGTACTGCGTTTAATACATCAGCTTCAGACCCAAGAGACAACAATGATCCGCGGAGAGCTGAAACCGTATCCAAAATTGTACGTAGGGTAACAGCGTCCGCCTTTTTCATGCTAGCAATGTTAAATAAACTTGAAATATGTTCTACGAAAATAAGAACTTTCTTGTCATATCGCTCGTTGAGGCGATCTAGGCCCTTGGGATAATTTTCGTCTGATACTTGAAATGGCGAGACTACGCTTAGAGCTTGGCCAGATAGACAACTTATCAGATAGTTAAATTTGTCCACATTGGACAATGAGTTGTCTTCATGTACCATATTTGTAAATGAAGTAATAAATTTTTTGAATTCCCCATATTTGCCGTCGAATTTAGGTAATTTGAGGGATGGAAGCCGATTATGATGTCCACCATGATAAGTCGATGAATTAAAGCAACTAAGTTCTTCTGGTTTTTCCTTCTTACTTACGCCGATGCGCCGTAATATGATCGCCTTTGTTTCTATGAAAAGATTTTCTATTTCTGCCCGATTCGCGTCTGCTGGATCTAGCTTCTCAATATTGGTTAGAACTTGTAATGCCTGTTTAAAATACGACTCAACAATTTGAGACTGACAATCTAATATAATAGGGTCATTTTCAAGATCGATTCTAGCTCTTAAACTTTGAATATTAGATTGTAGTTGATTCCGTTGTTGTCTAAGAGGTAGAAGCTGCGTTTCAACTGGTGGAGACATTTTGGGCCCTTAACGATAGAAATGTAGCAAGTTAGAAATGAATTAAACGTAAGCTAAACGAGTTCTGGTTTTAATAAAAACACTCAAATGCATTAAGTTTCACTCAAGAGCTTAATAAGTGAGCTTTAATATGTAGATCGTTTCTCTATATGACAGTTTGAGTACTTACTTCGCTGTGCTTTATACTTAGCACGTGTTAAAGCTTACGAGTGTTTTACATGTGAGGGTACAGCATGTGAAAGCTTTACGATCGCTAATGAGTGGCAATTGAGTCAAAGTTTGAGTGGAAACTGATAATGTAAATTTGCACACTCAAGTTGATTTAGGTTATGATAGGGCTCCAATGTAAATGTCCCACGATGATATATCTTGCAAAGGCCAATGATGAAGAAGTCCGATGACGACTATCCAAGATGATTATGTAATGATGAAGAAGTCCAATGATGAATTTCCAAGATGATGATGTAAGCTGAAAAGTCCAATGATGACTGTCCAAGATGATGTAACGATGAATGCAATATAATGAACGAATAAACGACTTTATATAGTTTTTAAGGTTTTATGTTGGGACTTGCGAAGTGCAAAAGTCCTGTCACGGTCGCCAATGTTTGATCTGCCCAGTTGCAGATGGTACAAAACTCCAATGCTCAATAGCATGTGGAGTGGAGTAGAAAAAATAAGTCTTCTCCTCTTCGAATTCCAGTAAGAAGTCATTATTATATTTCGTTTTCATGAGTTAGAAGCTCTTCATGAGCTATGTAACAGAAGCTTTTAAAACATGTTAATGGAAAAACAGTGGTAGAAATTCCGATAATCTTAAACAAATAATATAAGAAATTTTAAGATATACAAATTTAAGTTAAGGATGACGTCTCCTCCAACAACAACTGTGGATTCTTTAGCAAAGTCTGCTGATGATAGAACTTGGTGGTTCTTGAAATAGTTTTACGGACACCTGCTCACCTTTTGTGCTGCCTATGACTTAAAATCTTACAAATAAATTAGTAAGTAAGATTTATTGACCTGAAGCCCAGCTTAAAATCAGTTTTGATTAACTTCAATAAAGTCGTAATCTAGACAAAAACCAAAAACGGAAGGCCCGCCGTATTACACATGTTGTTTTTACACTTGCTGTAAACCATCTTTTTTGCATATAGTACAATATTCTATAACAAAATATTTGGGCGCGACGGCTAGTTCGTTAAGGCGAAGCCCTTTACACAAATTCTGATGGCGCCCAAGGGTATGCACATAAACAAGGTGGAATTTGCAGTTGCAAGCTTTTCCGTTCCTTTCTCGCTTCATGTCAATATACTATAACAAAATATTTGGGCGCGACGGCTAGTTCGTTAAGGCGAAGCCCTTTACACAAATTCTGATGGCGCCCAAGGGTATGCACATAAAAAAGGTGGAATCTGCAGTTGCAAGCTTTGCCGTTCTTTTCTCGCTTCATTTCATTGGAATTCACAAATACTTTTAGCGTTGAAGATATGGGATGGCCATTACAACTGTGGATTCTTTAGCAAAGTCCGCTGATGATAGAACTTAGTGGTTCTTGAAATAGCTATACAGACAACCTGCTCACCTTTTGTGCGGCATATGATTTAAAACCTTACAAATAAATTAGTAAGTAAGATTTATAGACCTGAAACCCAGCTTAAAATCAGTTTTGATTAACTTCAATAAAGTCGTAATCTAGACAAAAACCAAAAACGGAAGGCCCGCCGTATTACACATGTTGTTTTTACACTTGCTGTAATCCATCTTTTTTGCTTGTAGTACAATATACTATAACAAAATATTTGGGCGCTACGGTTAGTTGGTTAAGACGAAGCCCTTTACACAAATTCTGATGGCGCCCAAGGGTATGAACATAAAAAAGGTGGAATTTGCAGTTGCAAGCTTTTCCGTTCGTTTCTCGCTTCGTGTCATTGGAATTCGCAAATACTTTTAGCGTTGAAGATATGGTATGGCCATTACAACTGTGGATTCTTTAGCAAAGTCCGCTGATGATAGAACTTTGTGGTTCTTGAAATAGCTATACAGACAACCTGCTCACCTTTTGTGCTGCCTATGATTTAAAATCTTACAAATAAATTAGTAAGATTTATTGAGCTGAAGCACAGCTAACTCTCAGTTTTGATATACTTCAATAAGGTCGAAATCTAGACAAATACCAAAAACGGAAAGCCCGACGTATTACACATGTTGGTTTTACACTTCCTGTAATCCATCTTTTTTGCTTGTAGTAAAATATACTATAACAAAATATTTGCGCGCGACGGTTAGTTGGTTAAGGCGAAGCCCTTTACACTAATTCTGATGGCGCCCAAGGGTATGAACATAAAAAAGGTGGAATTTGCAGTTGCAAGCTTTTCCGTTCGTTTCTCGCTTCATGTCATTGGAATTCGCAAATACTTTTAGCGTTGAAGATATGGTATGGCCATTACAACTGTGGATTCTTTAGCAAAGTCCGCTGATGATAGAACTTGGTGGTTCTTGAAATAGCTATACAGACAACCTGCTCACCTTTTGTGCTGCCTATGATTTCAAATCTTACAAATAAATTAGTAAGATTTATTGAGCTGAAGCACAGCTAAAACTCAGTTTTGATTAACTTCAATAAAGTCGTAATCTAGACAAAAACCAAAAACGGAAGGCCCGCCGTATTACACATGTTGTTTTTAGACTTGCTGTAATCCATCTTTTTTGCTTGTAGTAAAATATACTATAACAAAATATTTGCGCGCGACGGTTAGTTGGTTAAGGCGAAGCCCTTTACACAAATTCTGATGGCGCCCAAGGGTATGCACATACAAGGGTATGCAATCTGCAGTTGCAAGCTTTGCCGTTCTTTTCTCGCTTCATATCATTAGAATTCCCAAATACTTTTAGCGTTGAAGATTTGGTATGGCCATTACAACTGTGGATTCTTTAGCAAAGTCTGCTGATGATAGAACTTGGTGGATCTTGAAATAGCTATACAGACAACCTGCTCACCTTTTGTGCTGCCTATGATTTCAAATCTTACAAATAAATTAGTAAGATTTATTGAGCTGAAGCACAGCTAAAACTCAGTTTTGATTAACTTCAATAAAGTCGTAATCTAGACAAAAACCAAAAACGGAAGGCCCGCCGTATTACACATGTTGTTTTTAGACTTGCTGTAATCCATCTTTTTTGCTTGTAGTAAAATATACTATAACAAAATATTTGCGCGCGACGGTTAGTTGGTTAAGGCGAAGCCCTTTACACTAATTCTGATGGCGCCCAAGGGTATGAACATAAAAAAGGTGGAATTTGCAGTTGCAAGCTTTTCCGTTCGTTTCTCGCTTCATGTCATTGGAATTCGCAAATACTTTTAGCGTTGAAGATATGGTATGGCCATTACAACTGTGGATTCTTTAGCAAAGTCCGCTGATGATAGAACTTGGTGGTTCTTGAAATAGCTATACAGACAACCTGCTCACCTTTTGTGCTGCCTATGATTTAAAATCTTACAAATAAATTAGTAAGTAAGATTTATTGACCTGAAGCACAGCTTAAAATCAGTTTTGATTAACTTCAATAAAGTCGTAATCTAGACAAAAACCAAAAACGGAAGGCCCGCCGTATTACACATGTTGTTTTTAGACTTGCTGTAATCCATCTTTTTTGCTTGTAGTAAAATATACTATAACAAAATATTTGCGCGCGACGGTTAGTTGGTTAAGGCGAAGCCCTTTACACAAATTCTGATGGCGCCCAAGGGTATGCACATACAAGGGTATGCAATCTGCAGTTGCAAGCTTTGCCGTTCTTTTCTCGCTTCATATCATTAGAATTCCCAAATACTTTTAGCGTTGAAGATTTGGTATGGCCATTACAACTGTGGATTCTTTAGCAAAGTCTGCTGATGATAGAACTTGGTGGATCTTGAAATAGCTATACAGACAACCTGCTCACCTTTTGTGCGGCATATGATTTAAAACCTTACAAATAAATTAGTAAGTAAGATTTATTGACCTGATGCCCAGTTAAAACTCAGTTTTGATTAACTTCAATAAGGTCAAAATTTAGAAAAATACTAAAAACGGAAGGCCCGCCGTATTACACATGTTGTTTTTACACTTGCTGTAAACCATCTTTTTTGCATATAGTACAATATACTATAGCAAAATATTTGGGCGCGACAGTAATTTGGTTAAGACGAAGCCCTTTACACTAATTCTGATGGCGCCCAAGGGTATGAACATAAAAAAGGTGGAATTTGCAGTTGCAAGCTTTTCCGTTCGTTTCTCGCTTCATGTCATTGGAATTCCCAAATACTTTTAGCGTTGAAGATATGGTATGGCCATTACAACTGTGGATTCTTTAGCAAAGTCCGCTGATGATAGAACTTGGTGGTTCTTGAAATAGCTATACAGACAACCTGCTCACCTTTTGTGCTGCCTATGATTTCAAATCTTACAAATAAATTAGTAAGATTTATTGAGCTGAAGCACAGCTAAAACTCAGTTTTGATATACTTCAATAAGGTCGAAATCTAGACAAATACCAAAAACGGAAGGCCCGCCGTATTACACATGTTGGTTTTACACTTCCTGTAATCCATCTTTTTTGCATGTAGTACAATATACTATAACAAAATATTTGCGCGCGGCGGTTAGTTGGTTAAGGCGAAGCCCTTTACACAAATTCTGATGGCGCCCAAGGGTATGCACATACAAGGGTATGCAATCTGCAGTTGCAAGCTTTGCCGTTCTTTTCTCGCTTTATATCATTGGAATTCCCAAATACTTTTAGCGTTGAAGATTTGGTATGGCCATTACAACTGTGGATTCTTTAGCAAAGTCTGCTGATGATAGAACTTGGTGGTTCTTGAAATAGCTATACAGACAACCTGCTCACCTTTTGTGCTGCCTATGATTTAAAATCTTACAAATAAATAAGTAAATAAGATTTATTGACCTGATACACAGTTAAAACTCAGTTTTGACATTCTTCAATAAGGTCGAAATCTAGACAAATACCAAAAACGGAAGGCCCGCCGTATTACACATGTTGTTTTTACACTTGCTGTAAACCATCTTTTTTGCATGTAGTACAATATACTACAAAAATTATTTGGGCGCGACGGTTAGTTCGTTAAGGCGAAGCCCTTTACACTAATTCTGATGGCGCCCAAGGGTATGCACATAAAAAAGGTGGAATCTGCAGTTGCATGCTTTTCCGTACTTTTTTCGCTTCATGTCATTTGAAATCCCAAATACTCTTAGCGTTGAAGATATGGTATGGCCATTACAACTGTGTATTCTTTAGCAAAGTCTGCTGATGATAGAACTTGGTGGTTCTTGAAATAGCTATACAGACAACCTGGTCACCTTTTGTACTGCCTATGATTTAAAACCCTACAAATAAATTACTAAATAAGATTTATTGACCTGAAGCCCAGTTAAAACTCAGTTTTGATTAACTTCAATAAGGTCAAAATTTAGAAAAATACTAAAAACGGAAGGCCCGCCGTATTACACATGTTGTTTTTACAGTTGCTGTAATCCATATTTTTTGCATTTAGTACAATATACTATAACAAAATATTTGGGCGCCACGGTTAGTTGGTTAAGGCGAAGCCCTTTACACAAATTCTGATGGCGCCCAAGGGTATGCACATAAAAAAGGTGGAATCTGTAGTTGCAAGCTTTTCCGTTCTTTTCTCGCTTCATGTCATTGGAATTCGCAAATACTTTTAGCGTTGAAGATATGGTATGGCCATTACAACTGTGTATTCTTTAGCAAAGTCTGCTGATGATAGAACTTGGTAGTTCTTGAAATAGCTATACAGACAACCTGCTCACCTTTTGTGCTGCCTATGACTTAAAACCTTACAAATAAATTAGTAAAATTTATTGACCTGAAGCACAGCTAAAACTCAGTTTTGGAATGCTTCAATAAGGTCGAAATCTATACAAATACCAAAAACGGAAAGCCCGCCGTATTACACATGTTGTTTTTACACTTGCTGTAATCCGTCATTCTTTAGCAAAGTTTGCTGATGATAGAACTTGGTGGTTCTTGAAATAGCTATACAAACAACCTGCTCACTTTTTGTGCTGCCTATGATTTAAAACCTTACAAATAAATTAGTAAGTAAGATTTATTGACCTGAAGCCCAGCTTAAAATCAGTTTTGATTAACTTCAATAAAGTCGTAATCTAGACAAAAACCAAAAACGGAAGGCCCGCCGTATTACACATGTTGTTGTTACACTTGCTGTAAACCATCTTTTTTGCATATAGTACAATATACTATAACAAAATATTTGGGCGCGACAGTTAGTTGGTTAAGACGAAGCCCTTTACACTAATTCTGATGGCGCCCAAGGGTATGAACATAAAAAAGGTGGAATTTGCAGTTGCAAGCTTTTCCGTTCTTTTCTCGCTTCATGTCATTGGAATTCGCAAATACTTTTAGCGTTGAAGATATGGTATGGCCATTGGAACTGTGGATTCTTTAGCAAAGTCCGCTGATGATAGAACTTGGTGGTTCTTGAAATAGCTATACAGACAACCTGCTCACCTTTTGTGCGGCATATGATTTAAAATCTTACATATAAATTAGTAAGATTTATTGAGCTAAAGCACAGCTAAAACTCAGTTTTGATATACTTCAATTAGGTCGAAATCTAGACAAATACCAAAAACGGAAAGCCCGCCGTATTACACATGTTGTTTTTACACTTGCTGTAATCCGTCATTTTTGTATGTAGTACAATAAACTATAACGAAATATTTGGGCGCCACGGTTAGTTGGTTAGGGCGAAGCCATTTACACTAATTCTGATGGCGCCCAAGGGTATGCACATAAAAAAGGTGGAATCTGCAGTTGCAAGCTTTGCCGTTCTTTTCTCGCTTCATGTCATTTGAATTCCCAAATACTTTTAACGTTGAAGATTTGGTATGGGCATTACAACTGTGGATTTTTTAGCAAAGTCCGCTGATGATAGAACTTGGTGGTTCTTGAAATAGCTATACACACACCTGCTCACCTTTTGTGCTGCCTATGATTTCACATCTTACAAATAAATTAGTAAGTAGGATTTATTGACCTGAAGCCCAGCTTAAAATTAGTTTTGATTAACTTCAATAAAGTCGTAATCTAGACAAAAACCAAAAACGGAAGGCCCGCCGTATTACACATGTTGTTTTTACACTTGCTGTAAACCATATTTTTTGCATATAGTACAATATACTATAACGAAATATTTGGGCGCCACGGTTAGTTGGTTAAGGCGAAGCCCTTTACACAAATTCTGATGGCGCCCAAGGGTATGCACATAAAAAAGGTAGAATCTGCAGTTGCAAACTTTACCGTTCTTTTCTCGCTACATGTCGTAGGAATTCTTAAATACGTTTAGCGTTGAAGATATGGTATGGCCATTACAACTGTGGATTCTATAGGTCTTGGTGGTTCTTGAAATTGCTTTACGGACACCTGCTCACCTTTTGTGCTGCCTATGATTTAAAATCTTACAAATAAATTAGTAAGTAAGATTTATTGACCTGAAGCCCAGCTTAAAATCAGTTTTGATTAACTTCAATAAAGTCGTAATCTAGACAAAAACCAAAAACGGAAGGCCCGCCATATTACACATGTTGTTTTTACACTTGCTGTAGTCCATCTTTTTTGCTTGTAGTACAATATACTATAACAAAATATTTCGGCGCGACGGTTAGTTGGTTAAGGCGAAGCCCTTTACACTAATTCTGATGGCGCCCAAGGGTATGCACATAAAAAAGGTGGAATCTGCAGTTGCAAGCTTTGCCGTTCATTTTTCGCTTCATGTCGTTGGAATTCCCAAATACTTTTAGCGTTGAAGATTTGGTATGGCCATTGCAACTGTGGATTCTTTAGCAAAGTCTGCTGATGATAGAACTTGGTGGTTCTTGAAATAGCTATACAGACAACCTGGTAACCATTTGTGCTGCCTATGATTTAAAATCTTACAAATAAATTAGTAAGTAAGATTTATTGACCTGAAGCACAGCTTAAAATCAGTTTTGATTAACTTCAATAAAGTCGTAATCTAGACAAAAACCAAAAACGGAAGGTCCACCGTATTACACATGTTGTTTTTACAGTTGCTGTAATCCATCATTTTTGTATGTAGTACAATAAACTATAACAAAATATTTGGGCGCGACGGTTAGTTGGTTAAGGCGAAGCCATTTACACTAATTCTGATGGCGCCCAAGGGTATGCACATAAAAAAGGTGGAATCTGCAGTTGCAAGCTTTGCCGTTCTTTTCTCGCTTCATGTCATTTGAATTCCCAAATACTTTTAGCGTTGAAGATTTGGTATGGCCATTGCAACTGTGGATTCTTTAGCAAAGTCTGCTGATGATAGAACTTGGTGGTTCTTGAAATAGCTATACACACACCTGCTCACCTTTTGTGCTGCCTATGATTTAAAATCTTACAAATAAATTAGTAAGTAAGATTTATTGACCTGAAGCCCAGCTTAAAATTAGTTCTGATTAACTTTATTGTAATAATAAAACAGAATGCGTGTGGTTGGTTGTGCAGTTTATTCGCGTTCTATTTGTTCTATTTGTCTCTCATCTAGTCATTGTTCTCTTTAACGCATCTCTTGAGAGAGTATACAAAGTTACATATATAAGTTACGAGTTTCCATTTCCCTTATAGGGGAACCCTTACCATTTCCTTCCTTGGATTGTAAGAATGGGACTTGGGAAACTCAGGATTGTTACAGTGAGACACAACACAATACTTGATTTATACGTTATAAGTTTTATTCACTTTGTAACTAGATTTAGTTAGTTCTACGTCTAAACTAAGACTGCCCGCTCTATCGAGCGTGGTCCTTTAAATATACCCCAAGATGTCCAAAGGGCGCTGGCTGCGGCGTTGTGCCGCTGGCAGCGGCGTTGGGATCGTGTCAGAAGTGGGTCGCCTCTTCCGGCGAATTCTGCTTATCGGCAATATTCAAAGTGCTTATACTAGAAAGGGAAGTGAAGTACCTAGTGTGACCAACGAGGGTCGTCTTGGGTCACAATTTGCTTAGGGTCGCATAAATACTAGGAAACATAAGTTGCTTATTTGGCTAAGTGTGTCTACAGGAAATGAAAGATGTAGGTAGCTTAGTTGGCTAAAAGATGCACGCGTGCTCTGTGTGGTCTGATGGTGTGTGAATTATGAGTGTATGAAATGTGAGTGTATGAAATGTGAGTGGGCTGGTGTCACTTAGATCGATAGTATGGGCCGCGATGTACGCGTGCTGTGTGTGGTCTGTTAGTGTTCCTAACATGTGTGAATATGAGTGTGTGAAATGTGAGTGTAAGGTCAAGGGCTTAGATCGATAGTGGGTATTTTGCCCGATGCTCGTTCAGGCGTTTCTGGTAAAGTGTGTTGATCGAGTCCCGTTGTGATAGGAGATGCCGAGGTGTGGGGCATGGTCTGGTGACTGAAGGACAAGGCGTCCCAGGGGCGCTGGTTGTATGAGAGGAGGCCTCGCATGAGGACGAGTGCGCTAACTCCTCCCCCTTAAAAATCGACGTCCCGGAGATCCTTTAATTTCGGGTGTTGTCTCTGGTTTTTGGAGCGTCTTTTTCAGAATCCAACCTATGAAGATGGCGAGAAATACGAGGATGGCGCAGCCGGCCGTGATGGTGGTCCCTTTTGTTAGAGTGTTGAGGCGTCGTAGATTGCTTATGTGCAAGTTGTGAATGTATTCCACGTTTAGTCGGTGTCCTTCGTTTACGACTTCAGACAGAGTGGACGGTATGGCTACCATCCTTGTAACCGTCTGGCTTCTGAAGGTTTTGTTACCGATTGTCAACGATTCGTTGGAGAATTGAATGACAAAGGTCCCGTTCAGTTTCGATTCTACAACGCCGTTCGTCAGCTTCCCTCTAAAGTTGGTCGTGAATAAGGTACCATCTTCTAGTAGCTCGATGGGGCTTGCCGTGTTGGTTATTGAATGGCATTTTGCGGTTCCGCCTTTTATTAGTCTTGGCAGGCAAGACTCTTCATCCAGTTGAGTGAGGTCTGATTCCTTACAAATGGTGATGTTGCCCATGGTCTGGCAGCTCCTGGATATCATGTAGGTGTCTCGTGGTCCAACCAGTATCTTTCCCGAAGGAATGTCGAGTTGTTGATTGTTTGCTATGGTTGGCCTGATGATCTGCACCGAATACTCCTGTTGTAGTACTCGTGGCATCGCTATGTTGTAAAGGAGTAGGGTACCGTTCACGAAGATAGTGGGTTGGGCAAATTCGATGGCCTCTATGATGTTGTTATAAGGCAAGCTTGGTGTGGTGTTGATGATGTCCTGCAGCTCTTCTATGTCCAACAGGTTTGAGTTAATTACGCCGACTTTAGCGAGTTGGCATGCTCGCACAATTTCGTCCAGCTTCCGTTCGAGTAACAAGATTTTGTTCAACACGATGGATAGTTCGGAGTCGTTATCCTTGCTTATCGTGTTCAGGGCTCCTGCAAGTTCGTTTATTTTGTCGAATGCCTCTTGGATGCCGGACATGAATTGCTTATTTATGGTGAACTGTTGGTTATTCTCTCTAATCAGAGAATCCTGGGATTGTAAGATCTGGTCCCAGTCAGCTGCGTCCGGTGATCCTGCTACCCATTTCCAAGCCGAGCCTAGCCATCTGATTGATCGTCTAGCCCTGTTGTGGGAGACCGTGAGCTCCTCGATTTTTATTTTTAGGTCCTTGATTTTGAGAGTGGCCAATGTCTTCAAGTCACCAGAAGGGTATTGATCCAGGGCTAATGACAAGTTTTCGGCAAAGCCCGCGAATGAATCAAGAGGGATTACATGTACCAGATTTGAGTGTCCTTCAATTCTCCATCCCTTTCCTTGTTGTAGCGTCACGATTGGGGACTCATACTTAAAGACCTTGTAGCTCTCCGCCAATGAGAGGCACAGAATGAGGGGGCTTGTATTGTATTGTGTCGGAAGCAGAAAGGTGTTTTTAGTGTGGTATTAATTTTAACTTAGCTTCTTGTTGCTTAAGTGCTATGTGTATAAGTGTGTTTTTACTTAATGTGTGACTTGTGTAGCTTCTTCCGTGTTATAATATGACTCGGAACATAATTATTCTTATTCTTTTCCTTTTTGCTAGCTTTTGTGATTTTTGTTACTTAATGACTGTTTTTTCCCTTATTTCTGTTAAGTTTCGATTTCTTAAACTTGATTCACTTCTATTACATTTTCCTTAAAGCTGTCTATCATGCTACCTCTTGTTTTATACCAAATAGCATTATACTTGGATATTCATTGGTGCATCTGTTTCTTGTGTTATTCATTGTAAACTCTACCTTATCCAATACTGTATGCCATTGCTTATTATTTTCACTGTCAACTAACTTGGCAATCATGGGTCCTAGGTCTTTATTGACTCTCTCAACTTGTCCATTAGCCTGTGGTGATGCTGTCGCTACTTTTATATGATTAACATTACATTCCTTAATAAAATCATCGAAACCCTTGGAGGTGAAGCAACTGCCTCTATCTGATATTATATTCTTGGGTCTACTATATACTTTGAAGTATTCTTCCAGTGCTTCGATTGCTTCACTTGATTTCGTACTCTTTGTAGCAAATAACCGCACAATTTTAGTACAAGTTAATAATTTCGTTGCTTTCTAATTTATTTAGGTTATTTATTTAGTTAGGTTAATTTATAAGTATTAGACATCTACCGCTTTAGCATTGCGTGTAGTGCCTTTTGAGTTCTTTTTGATACTGATTTTCGCACACGTGGGTGCGGGCTTCAAGCCTATCGAGCTCAAGCTGCTATCAGCTGCAATATACTAGCTTTGTGGGACCAAAGCCTCGAGTGATAACTGTAGAGCTGGATATCACCTGCGATCTGCGCAAGCTTTATATGATAACTTACATGCATCTATTACGACTAATATGTGTTTCATTTTGCTATCTTTACTATGTATCGATCCCTAGTGATCTATATGTAAATATTGAAACGGGTTATCTCCTTTGGGTATGGAGTGAAGAAATCCTTCTGTTTTCCTGATTTGTTTGAAAACGCTATACATTTAAGACAAATTTTTTTTTTTTTTTTTTTTACAAGCTTATCAATTTCCTTTCTCATGCTGGGAAACCAGTAATTTTTACCTATCAAGTCGGCTACTTTGTCTACTCCTACATGCCCCATTTCATCATGATACTTAAATATTACTTTTTCTTCCATCTCTAAAATGCTGCGTTGGCTTTCAAATTGGGAACGTAGGTTTTTAAATTGCGTATTCCGGCTTGACCGGTTGACTCGACTTGGGATCTAGGTTCGCTATGGGTCACAGGGGTGACTACTGGTGGCGTATTCACAATGGTATCACTGTCCGATGTGTCGTACGCGTTATCTCCGGCGGCTGCCAATTGCTCGCGTTGAGCATATCTTTCGGCCAATTGGTTGATGACCTCCCGTAGTGTAACGCCCACGGTTTCGTTGTCACTTATTTTGTATTGTTTATAATAACCTTTTTACCAAATTTTTAGGTAGCTCTATATTTCCTTGGTCGTGAATAAGGTACCATCTTCTAGTAGCTCGATGGGGCTTGCCGTGTTGGTTATTGAATGGCATTTTGCGGTTCCGCCTTTTATTAGTCTTGGCAGGCAAGACTCTTCATCCAGTTGAGTGAGGTCTGATTCCTTACAAATGGTGATGTTGCCCATGGTCTGGCAGCTCCTGGATATCATGTAGGTGTCTCGTGGTCCAACCAGTATCTTTCCCGAAGGAATGTCGAGTTGTTGATTGTTTGCTATGGTTGGCCTGATGATCTGCACCGAATACTCCTGTTGTAGTACTCGTGGCATCGCTATGTTGTAAAGGAGTAGGGTACCGTTCACGAAGATAGTGGGTTGGGCAAATTCGATGGCCTCTATGATGTTGTTATAAGGCAAGCTTGGTGTGGTGTTGATGATGTCCTGCAGCTCTTCTATGTCCAACAGGTTTGAGTTAATTACGCCGACTTTAGCGAGTTGGCATGCTCGCACAATTTCGTCCAGCTTCCGTTCGAGTAACAAGATTTTGTTCAACACGATGGATAGTTCGGAGTCGTTATCCTTGCTTATCGTGTTCAGGGCTCCTGCAAGTTCGTTTATTTTGTCGAATGCCTCTTGGATGCCGGACATGAATTGCTTATTTATGGTGAACTGTTGGTTATTCTCTCTAATCAGAGAATCCTGGGATTGTAAGATCTGGTCCCAGTCAGCTGCGTCCGGTGATCCTGCTACCCATTTCCAAGCCGAGCCTAGCCATCTGATTGATCGTCTAGCCCTGTTGTGGGAGACCGTGAGCTCCTCGATTTTTATTTTTAGGTCCTTGATTTTGAGAGTGGCCAATGTCTTCAAGTCACCAGAAGGGTATTGATCCAGGGCTAATGACAAGTTTTCGGCAAAGCCCGCGAATGAATCAAGAGGGATTACATGTACCAGATTTGAGTGTCCTTCAATTCTCCATCCCTTTCCTTGTTGTAGCGTCACGATTGGGGACTCATACTTAAAGACCTTGTAGCTCTCCGCCAATGAGAGGCACAGAATGAGGGGGCTTGTATTGTATTGTGTCGGAAGCAGAAAGGTGTTTTTAGTGTGGTATTAATTTTAACTTAGCTTCTTGTTGCTTAAGTGCTATGTGTATAAGTGTGTTTTTACTTAATGTGTGACTTGTGTAGCTTCTTCCGTGTTATAATATGACTCGGAACATAATTATTCTTATTCTTTTCCTTTTTGCTAGCTTTTGTGATTTTTGTTACTTAATGACTGTTTTTTCCCTTATTTCTGTTAAGTTTCGATTTCTTAAACTTGATTCACTTCTATTACATTTTCCTTAAAGCTGTCTATCATGCTACCTCTTGTTTTATACCAAATAGCATTATACTTGGATATTCATTGGTGCATCTGTTTCTTGTGTTATTCATTGTAAACTCTACCTTATCCAATACTGTATGCCATTGCTTATTATTTTCACTGTCAACTAACTTGGCAATCATGGGTCCTAGGTCTTTATTGACTCTCTCAACTTGTCCATTAGCCTGTGGTGATGCTGTCGCTACTTTTATATGATTAACATTACATTCCTTAATAAAATCATCGAAACCCTTGGAGGTGAAGCAACTGCCTCTATCTGATATTATATTCTTGGGTCTACTATATACTTTGAAGTATTCTTCCAGTGCTTCGATTGCTTCACTTGATTTCGTACTCTTTGTAGCAAATAACCGCACAATTTTAGTACAAGTTAATAATTTCGTTGCTTTCTAATTTATTTAGGTTATTTATTTAGTTAGGTTAATTTATAAGTATTAGACATCTACCGCTTTAGCATTGCGTGTAGTGCCTTTTGAGTTCTTTTTGATACTGATTTTCGCACACGTGGGTGCGGGCTTCAAGCCTATCGAGCTCAAGCTGCTATCAGCTGCAATATACTAGCTTTGTGGGACCAAAGCCTCGAGTGATAACTGTAGAGCTGGATATCACCTGCGATCTGCGCAAGCTTTATATGATAACTTACATGCATCTATTACGACTAATATGTGTTTCATTTTGCTATCTTTACTATGTATCGATCCCTAGTGATCTATATGTAAATATTGAAACGGGTTATCTCCTTTGGGTATGGAGTGAAGAAATCCTTCTGTTTTCCTGATTTGTTTGAAAACGCTATACATTTAAGACAATTTTTTTTTTTTTTTTTTTACAAGCTTATCAATTTCCTTTCTCATGCTGGGAAACCAGTAATTTTTACCTATCAAGTCGGCTACTTTGTCTACTCCTACATGCCCCATTTCATCATGATACTTAAATATTACTTTTTCTTCCATCTCTAAAATGCTGCGTTGGCTTTCAAATTGGGAACGTAGGTTTTTAAATTGCGTATTCCGGCTTGACCGGTTGACTCGACTTGGGATCTAGGTTCGCTATGGGTCACAGGGGTGACTACTGGTGGCGTATTCACAATGGTATCACTGTCCGATGTGTCGTACGCGTTATCTCCGGCGGCTGCCAATTGCTCGCGTTGAGCATATCTTTCGGCCAATTGGTTGATGACCTCCCGTAGTGTAACGCCCACGGTTTCGTTGTCACTTATTTTGTATTGTTTATAATAACCTTTTTACCAAATTTTTAGGTAGCTCTATATTTCCTAATGTGGGACGTGGTGTCTGTTTTTTATGAGTGGATGACTCCTAAGTGTGTGTGTGTGTCGGGTTTAAATCTCACCCGTTGTGTAGCAAAGTTTACAATATGTGATACTTACAATAATATCTGTAAGAATGGAGAAACACACATTAGGATATCATATGTTAGATAGCCACCAGCCAGGTAGCACATTTACGTTGTCACCATTCCTTAATTCTTGGAAGGGGTAACAGTTTTTTGTTTTTCGCGTTATTTCTGCGGAGCGTGCATAATTGAAAGTGCGTTTGTGCATATGATTCATATTTCTCCTTTCACCCCTTTTTTATGCCTTGATTCTGTCCTACATTGTTGTTTTTTCTTTTTTTAGGAATTTCGGTTTTTTTCTTTTCTCTCGACCGTCTGACTAAGCATATTCTTGCTTTAAAAAACATAGTGCTGGTGCAGGGCTTAGTTCAGTATCAGCCAAGAACATGGAGCGATCGGACGAAACCTGCAACTCGACTATGCAAATGGAAGTAGTTTACTGTGACTCCTCTTCGGATGAGGGGAGCATGGAGGAGGAAATAATAGTTGTGGATTCAAGTTCCGAATCTGAAGAGGATTCCACTTCCGAATTGTTCCCTCGGTTCGCCAGAGGCGGGTCGCCGAGTTTTGATCAGACTTATAATTCATTGGAGAATGATTATGGCGACTTAGGAATCTTTGTGCCCAGACCGGGTGATGATGAGGATACGATCCCCGTCCCCCTTCCTAAGCCGGCTAGGCCGGTCAACGTTCCTGAGCTGGTCATTCAGGAATATCTGGAATACCTCCCACCATGTGAGAAATCGATTACCATTATACACAGGTTGACGACACATTCTTTAGAGTCAGTTTTCCGTTACGAGGAAAATAGAAGGCGAGCTGGGTGTCCCAACCTGAGGAGTATACTCAAACGGCCAAGATAACCTGAATAATAAACCAAATGACAGAATCAAGAGCAAGAGTTTGTTTAATATTTATCAGTTGGGGTACTAGTTTTTGGGTTTTCGACCATTCGTATACTTCTACTTTCAGTAGTTCCTTGCCCAGAAGGAAGGTTTGGTCAAGAATGAACTTTTTCCGCCCCCTCTGCAGGAGGACTTGGTTTTTCAACCAGTCATTCAGCCAATAAGAATGAATTCTTTTCGCCCTCTCTAAAGGAGGACTTGTTCTTTCAACCAGTCTTTCAAGGAATGAACTGTTTCCGCCCTCACTGAAGGAGGACTTGGTCTTTCAACCAGTCATTCACTAATCAAAACGACTCTTTCCGCCCTCTCTGAAGGAGGACTTGGTCTTTCAACCAGTTATTCGTTTAGTCAAAAATGAACTCTTTCCGCCCTCTCTGAAGGAGGACTTGGTCTTTCAACCAGTCATTCGCTAATAAAAACGACTCTTTCCGCCCTCTCTGAAGGAGGACTTGGTCTTTCAACCAGTTGCTCGTTTAGTCAAGAATGAACTCTTTCCGCCCTCTCTGAAGGAGGACTTGGTCTTTCAACCAGTCATTCGCTAATAAAAACGACTCTTTCCGCCCTCTCTGAAGGAGGACTTGGTCTTTCAACCAGTTAATCGTTTAGTCAAAAATGAACTCTTTCCGCCCTCTCTGAAGGAGGACTTGGTCTTTCAACCAGTTAATCGTTTAGTCAAAAAATGAACTCTTTCCGCCCTCTCTGAAGGAGGACTTGGTTTTTCAACCATTCATTTGCTAATAAAAACGACTCTTTCCGCCCTCTCTGAAGGAGGACTTGGTCTTTCAACCAGTTAATCGTTTAGTCAAAAAATGAACTCTTTCCGTTCTCTCTGAAGGAGGACTTGGTTTTTCAACCATTCATTTGCTAATAAAAACGACTCTTTCCGCCCTCTCTGAAGGAGGACTTGGTCTTTCAACCAGTTAATCGTTTAGTCAAAAATGAACTCTTTCCGCCCTCTCTGAAGGAGGACTTGGTTTTTCAACCATTCATTTGCTAATAAAAACGACTCTTTCCGCCCTCTCTGAAGGAGGACTTGGTCTTTCAACCAGTTAATCGTCAAAAAATGAACTCTTTCCGCCCTCTCTGAAGGAGGACTTGGGTTTTCAACCATTCATTTGCTAATAAAAACGACTCTTTCCGCCCTCTCTGAAGGAGGGCTTGGTCTTTCAACCAGTTATTCGTTTACGTAAGACAACGGAAGGGGGAATTAGATTAGATGGCATGCCCCCACATAGGGATCATTGAACCTTCTCATTGCATGTGGTTATCTTTTTATTTTTAATATTTTTCTTTCATTCTTTTTCCTTTTTGGGGCCCGTTGCCATACACGGGAGCGTGTCGCTCCCCTTCCGGTTTCTTTTATTCACATGTTAACGCCAAAAATGCAAGAGGCGCAAAAAAAAAAATTTTTTCCCTTCGTTTTGCTAATTCCGCCTTGCCTGACTTTGCTGGCGTGAGAGTGCGGTCTTAGCAAAATGCGTTCGGGACGGTTACTCGAAGAGTCAGCAGTTTTATGCAAGCCGAGGCACGCGTTGATCTCAAATATCACCATTGTGAGGTGAAGCGTTTCCCGTTGGCCAAGTGGCCTATATTATTATTTTCGTGTTTTGTTTTATTTGGGATAGGTCAGGTTCGTGCCTGAGTAATTAATTGTTTCACTCTACTACGCGTCTTGCTGACATGGCTTACTTTCAACTGTGGAGCTCTTCCTATTATTGTCTAGACCCGTAATATTTCTAGATTCCCCCTGAGGGGTAGTTAGTGCTATCATTGCTTCTAGAAAAATTACGGGTCCCTGCTCGGGCGCCAGTTACGAGTTTCCATTTCCCTTATAGGGGGAATCCTTACCATTTCCTTCCTTGGATTGTAAGGATGGGACTTGGGAAACTCAGGATTGTTACAGTGAGACACAACACAATACTTGATTTATACGTTATAAGTTTTATTCACTTTGTAACTAGATTTAGTTAGTTCTACGTCTAAACTAAGACTGCCCGCTCTGTCGAGCGTGGTCCTTTAAATATACCCCAAGATGTCCAAAGGGCGCTGGCTGCGGCGTTGTGCCGCTGGCAGCGGCGTTGGGATCGTGTCAGAAGTGGGTCGCCTCTTCCGGCGAATTCTGCTTATCGGCAATATTCAAAGTGCTTATACTAGAAAGGGAAGTGAAGTACCTAGTGTGACCAACGAGGGTCGTCTTGGGTCACAATTTGCTTAGGGTCGCATAAATACTAGGAAACATAAGTTGCTTATTTGGCTAAGTGTGTCTACAGGAAATGAAAGATGTAGGTAGCTTAGTTGGCTAAAAGATGCACGCGTGCTCTGTGTGGTCTGATGGTGTGTGAATTATGAGTGTATGAAATGTGAGTGTATGAAATGTGAGTGGGCTGGTGTCACTTAGATCGATAGTATGGGCCGCGATGTACGCGTGCTGTGTGTGGTCTGTTAGTGTTCCTAACATGTGTGAATATGAGTGTGTGAAATGTGAGTGTAAGGTCAAGGGCTTAGATCGATAGTGGGTATTTTGCCCGATGCTCGTTCAGGCGTTTCTGGTAAAGTGTGTTGATCGAGTCCCGTTGTGATAGGAGATGCCGAGGTGTGGGGCATGGTCTGGTGACTGAAGGACAAGGCGTCCCAGGGGCGCTGGTTGTATGAGAGGAGGCCTCGCATGAGGACGAGTGCGCTAACTTATATATTCATATGTGTGTGATCATGCATGCATTGAGTTGAGAGAGAATTATTTCAACACCCTTCCTCAATGCAAGTATGTCCATAAATTTATCTTATACTTAACAAATTCCTAAACTCTACATGCTTCTTCTTCGCAAGATTCTTGGTTAGGATATCAGCTATCATTTCATTAGTAGACTTATACTTTAAAATAATCTGACCATCATTAACTACTTGTCTAACAAAATGATATATAATGTCCACATGCTTCGTCCTTGAATGGTGTACCGGGTTCTTAGCCAATTGCTGCGCGCTGAGGTTATCGCCATACAAAACGGTAGATGTATCTTCTTCTCCGCAACCAATCTCGATAATTAATCGACGCAATACAATGGCTTCTTTGCACGCTGTTGATAACGCCATGTACTCTGCCTCGGTACTGCTAAGAGCAACACTCTGCTGCTTCTCCGATTTCCATGATATCGGTCCGCCAGCTAGAAAATATACGTATCCAGTATAAGACTTGCGATCAATCTTATCGCCTCCCCAATCTGCGTCCACGAAACCAGTAAATGCCGCATCCGACTGCTTGTAATGAATCTTGAAGCCAACTGTCGAAGCCAGATATCGTAAAACATGCTTTATGGCTGCAAGGTGTTCATTATGAGGGTCCTTGTTACGTTGAGCCAATTTCGATACTGAGTGGAGTATATCCGGTCTAGTAGTCAACGCAAGCCACATTAGCTCGCCTATCATTGACTGATAAAGAGTTGCATCAACCCTTTTACACTCCATTTTATCGCAGGCTACCTGATACCCTGCTTCTAACGGTGTTGCAGCTGGTCTGCACTGAGCATAGCCATATCGCTCCAGTAAATCCTTGATGTACTGTGAATGACCCAATGATATTTCGCCAAGTTCGCCATCACGGTAAACCTCCATGCCAAGGAACAAACGCACAGGTCCCTTGTCAACACATTCAAACGCTGCCATAATAGATGACTTAATCCTGTGAAGATCCGATTTCTCCTGGCATCCTATAAAAAGATCGTCTACGTAGACAAGGATTAGTGATAGATTACTTTTTGCTTGCTGTTTGTATAGACATGGTTCATTGTCGCAAGGTATAAAACCATTAGCTCGCAAAACACTATCGAGTTTGGAGTTCCACTCCCGTCCAGACTGTTTGAGTCCATATAACGCCTTTTTCAACAGAAGTACCTTGCTTTTGTCTTCAGTTGCGTATCCTTCGGGCTGCCTCATGTATACGGTATCGCCCAATTCACTGTTTAAGTAAGCAGTGCATACATCCATCTGGTGTAGATACAATTTTAACTGCGCTGCTAGGGCCAAGATGAAACGAACACTCTCCAAGCGACATACAGGCGAGTATGTTTCATTGTAGTTCACTCCATAGCGCTGTGAACATCCTTTTGCTACTAGTCTTGCCTTAAAACGCTCGACTTCTCCCTTTGCATCACGCTTTACACTGTAGACCCACTTGCAGCCAACGGGTTTATACCCTTCCGGTAGCGTACTAAGCTGCCAAGTGTGATTTGACATCAAGGAGTCATACTCCTTTTGCATAGCCTCACGCCAATACGAAGCAAACGGACTACCTAGCGCCTCATCATAGGTCTCTGGTATGATCACCTCACTTGTAATCAACGCGCTTAAAATGTTGAACTGCTTTTTTGGTCTGCCAGGCCTTCCAGTTCGAATCAGCTTCGGCCTGCCGGGTCCAACACGTTGTTCAACCACAGGTTCTGCCACTTCTTGTTCAACTGCCATGTCGAAATCTTCGCTACTGCTGCCCTTCTCGCTGACCTCTGCATCAGACTCGTCTGTACTGCTTAACTGATCTGCTGCATCAACAGATCCTGAATCCTGATCATCCATATATGGAAAATCAAACTTGACGATATCACCATTCGAATCGCCATTGCCGAAACGCTCGTCGAACAAAACGTCTCGCTTCTCAACAACTTGCCTGGTTTCGGCGTCGTACAACCGATACCCTTTCGCATTTCGAGAATAACCAACCATTCGGTATTCTTTGCCCTTTGGATCAAACTTGCCCTTATGATGTCCTTTGTTCAGTGCTACTGCAATAGACCCAAAAACTTTTAAGTGACTTATTGATGGTTTCTTACCATTCCATGCTTCCATTGGAGTCATGTTAACCAGGGCTCGAGTTGGTGACCTATTCCGCAGATAAGCAGCTGTATAAACTGCCTCAGCCCAAAGAGATTGATGTAGACCAGACTGGATGAGCAAGCATCTTGACATCTTCACAAGAGTTCTGTTAACTCTCTCTGCTACACCGTTCTGCTGCGGCGTGTATGGTACCGTGAGCTGCCGTAATATTCCATTGCCCTTGAGAAACTCGTCAAACGATTTATTGACGTACTCGCGACCATTGTCGCTCCGAATGCACTTAAGCTTCTTTCCAGTTTGCCGCTCTGCCATGTTTTTAAACTCGGCAAACTTTCCAAATACTTCATCCTTTTCCTTCAGGAAATATACAAATATGCGACGTGACTTGTCATCGATAAATGTCAAAAAGTATCTGCTTTTTGTATCGAATGGACCGCAAACATCTGAATGCACCAGCTCCAAGATTTCCTTAGCTCTGTTCTTGGTCGAATCTGGAAATGGCTGTACTGTGATCTTGCTTACCATGCAGATCTTGCAGGGTTCCAACGACGTAGAGTCAAACTTTCCCATGCCACGGGCCAAATCCTTTCGTGCAATTTCACCCAGACTACCATAGTTGAGATGTCCGTACCTTTTATGCCACAAATCTTCGTAAGACTGTTCCATGGCATAGCATTCGCTCGGTGCTGTTCCAAAAATATACAAACGGCCAACTTTGCCCGCTTTCACAATGCATTCGCCCTTCTGGATCACTCGTGCATACTTTTGTCCAAGTTCAACGATGCTTCCATGTTCAACTGCTTTGCTCACCGACACGAAATTACCTCTCATTTTGGGTACATACAACACATTCTTTAATGTAAGTATACGTGAATCGGTATTCAGCTTTACCTCGACCTTTCCTTCAGCCTGAAGAAAGTTATTATCAGCCAAAACAATTTTTTCCGAATGTTTTCCGAATTTCTCAAATTTTGAAAACAATTCTCAGTCGCAACACATGTGGCTGGTGGCGCCACCGTCCAGATACCAGTTCGATCGTTCAAAACATTTCGCGTCCAACGCGTTCAGCAAACCTAACGATGACTGTACTGTCTTATTCGGGTTCGATGCAACCTTCCGGCCGTTTACACTGGGACAATTTTCTTTAAAATGGCCTTTGCCGTCACACGCAAAACAATTCCAAACTTTTTGCTTTCTTTTCAAATTGTCTCTCTGCATCGATTGCCTTTCCACCACTGTAAATGCTTTTGCGCTCTAGATCGGTTTTTTGCTCTTTCTTTTGCGTTCTCCTTCTTCTCTCAGCTTTATGCATAACATGTCGAAACTCGGCAAACTGTCGCGCGTCTCTATGGCGACAACGAAATTGTCGAATTCGTCTGGAAGACTTGAAAGCAAAATAACCGTTACAAGCTCGTCCAATATTTCAATTCCAACGCCAGCAAGCTTGTCCAAGATTTCCTTGAAATCCGACAAATAACTCGATATGCTTTGACCCTCCTGTATGCGTTTACTTAGCAATTTCTTGAAAAGAGCTACTTTTCTAACGGGTCCTCTGGGTTGATGAGCTTCCTGAAGCTTCTTCCAAGCCTCATGTGCACTTGCACAGTGCTTCACATGTCCCAACTGTGAAGTCTTGACACTCAAGGTGATCATTTCCACAAATCCGCATGCACCAGCACACTTTTCATCTGGATGCACCACGAGTCATAATTACCGTCCTCGAGTTTATCAATCTGATATAACGCCGACATTATACTCGTATGTATATATATTTTGTGAAAACCGTCTAGAACACAGCGCGAAAACTAATTTCTTCCAGAAATTACTACAACAACCACATAGGCACGTTGCCTGGGCCCATAACCTATTGTAATAATAAAACAGAATGCGTGTGGTTGGTTGTGCAGTTTATTCACGACTGAGTTCTATTTGTCTCTCATCTAGTCATTGTTCTCTTTAACGCATCTCGTTAGAGAGTATACAAAGTTACATATATATATTCATATGTGTGTGATCATGCATGCATTGAGTTGAGAGAGAATTATTTCAACAAACTTCAATAAAGTCGTAATCTAGACAAAAACCAAAAACGGAAGGCCCGCCGTATTAGACATGTTGTTTTTACACTTGCTGTAAACCATA
The DNA here is from genome assembly GCA_018152135.1 of Drosophila paulistorum. Lineage (NCBI taxonomy): Eukaryota > Metazoa > Arthropoda > Insecta > Diptera > Drosophilidae > Drosophila > Drosophila paulistorum. The sequence goes on from JAECXG010000803.1 coordinate 10,687,370, forward strand.
TTTTTTGCATATAGTACAATATACTATAACAAAATATTTGGGCGCCACGGTTAGTTGGTTAAGGCAAAGCCCTTTACACAAATTCTGATGTCGCCCAAGGGTATGCACATAAAAAAGGTAGAATCTGCAGTTGCAAACTTTGCCGTTCTTTTCTCGCTACATGTCGTTGGAATTCTCAAATACGTTTAGCGATGAAGATATGGTATGGCCATTACAACTGTGGATTCTATAGAACTTGGTGTTTCTTGAAATAGCTTTACGGACACCTGCTCACCTTTGCTGCCTATGATTTAAAATCTTACAAATAAATTAGTAAGTAAGATTTATTGACCTGAAGCCCAGCTTAAAATCAGTTTTGATTAACTTCAATAAAGTCGTAATCTAGACAAAAACCAAAAACGGAAGGCCCGTCGTATTACATATGTTGTTTTTACACTTGCTGTAATCCATCTTTTTTGCTTGTAGTACAATATACTATAACAAAATATTTGGGCGCGACGGTTAGTTGGTTAAGGCGAAGCCCTTTACACTAATTCTGATGGCACCCAAGGTTATGCACATAAAAAAGGTGGAATCTGCAGTTGCAAGCTTTGCCGTTCTTTTCTCGCTTCATGTCATTGGAATTCCCAAATACTTTTAACGTTGAAGATTTGGTATGGCCACTGCAACTGTGGATTCTTTAGCAAAGTTTGCTGATGATAGAACTTGGTGGTTCTTGAAATAGCTATACAGACAACCTGCTCACCTTTTATGCTGCCTATGATTTCAAATCTTACAAATAAATTAGTAAGTAAGATTTATTGAGCTGAAGCCCAGCTTAAAATCAGTTTTGATTAACTTCAATAAAGTCGTAATCTAGACAAAAACCAAAAACGGAAGGTCCACCGTATTACACATGTTGTTCTTACAGTTGCTGTAATCCATCTTTTTTGCATGTAGTACAATACACTATAACAAAATATATGGGCGCGACGGTTAGTTGGTTAAGGCGAAGCCCTTTACACTAATTCTGATGGCACCCAAGGGTATGCACATAAAAAAGGTGGAATTTGCAGTTGCAAGCTTTTCCGTTCATTTCTCGCTTCATGTCATTGGAATTCCCAAATACTTTTAGCGTTGAAGATTTGGTATGGCCATTACAACTGTGGATTCTTTAGCAAAGTTTGCTGATGATAGAACTTGGTGGTTCTTGAAGTAGCTATACAGACAACCTGCTCACCTTTTGTGCTGCCTATGATTTAAAATCTTACAAATAAATTAGTAAGTAAGATTTATTGACCTGAAGCCCAGCTTGAAATCAGTTTTGATTAACTTCAATAAAGTCTTAATCTAGACAAAAACCAAAAACGGAAGGTCCGCCGTATTACACATGTTGTTTTTACAGTTGCTGTAATCCATCTTTTTTGCATGTAGTACAATACACTATAGCAAAATATTTGGGCGCGACGGTTAGTTGGTTAAGGCGAAGCCCTTTACACAAATTCTGATGGCGCCCAAGGCTATGCACATAAAAAGGGTGGAATCTGCAGTTGCAAGCTTTTTGCTTTCGCTTCATGTCGTTGGAATTCCCAAATACTTTTAGCGTTGAAGATATGGTATGGCCTTTACAACTGTGGATTCTTTAGCAAAGTCTGCTGATGATAGAACTTGGTGGTTCTTGAAATAGCTATACAGACAACCTGCTCACCTTTTGTGCTGCCTATGATTTAAAATCTTACAAATAAATTAGTAAAAAAAAAAAAAAAAAAAAACAAAAAAAAAGCTTCTGCTCTCTGACGTGACGGTCGTGTTTTTGCTTAGCTCCTGAGTTTTATTAATATATATTGTTTTTTCCCAATTTTTAATTGTGCCTAGTTTGTTTTCGTTTTCGCTGGTGTCATTTGCTTAAAACCCTTGTGTTTTATTTGCATAATTCGCCAAATTAAACAGTTTTGTTTTTTTCTTTTTTGTGATTAGTGTTTGGTGCATCTAAATTGTTTTTATTTTTTTCTTATTGTTCTCTCCCGTCATTGCTTCTGCAGTTGCTCCCCTCATCGCCCCCATCATACCATCAGTGCTAGTGGTTTTGTTGTTTTCTCTGCTTTGTGCTTGTGCTCAGCTTCCCTCCCGCGTAATTACTTTTCTAAGGCCGCCTCTCAAAGCTCGTCTTATAACTGTTCTTGCACTCTCTCTTGTGCTGTGTACTCTAGCTGTCTCTTTGTTTTATTTGTAATTATTGATTTTTTATCGATAATTATCTTTGTGCTGTTTATTTAAATTTTTATATATTTTTTTTTTTTGTTGTTTTTTTTTTGCCCTGTGTTTATTTTGGCTTTTCAATGGCTTGTTGTCTACCCAATTGCAAGCATTCTGATCGTTTTGACGATCAGTATAGAGCAATATCGTGTTGGCTTTGCGACAATCTTATTCACTTAAAATGTGCTGGCCTCAACGGCCGCGACTACGACAAAGTTTCTGGTTTGTCTGTGTCTAAGCCTGAGCTTGGCTTAATGCGCTGGACTTGCCCATCTTGTGCCAGCCAGCAGCTTGATTTTAGTTGAATGTACAGGGATCTTCGTTTAAAGTTTCTTTCCTTAAATAAAATGGCCAAACAGCTGTCTAACGAGTGTGACTCTAGCATACATTTACTGTCGCAATTCAAGTTTGGTCCACCTTCTAAGGAATTGCCCAAGAAATGTACCCTTGAGTTGCCTCATAAGCAGTCGCCCGCACTCTCTATTACATCTTCTCCCATTTTACTTTCGCCTACACCATCTTCTTGTCACTCTTTATGCTCTTCTTTTCAGATTGAAGTACCCAGTACGAGCCCTGGTGTACCTCATTCTATCCCTCACGGGAACTCTGATCAATTACAGGATCATGCTGGCTCTCAATCACTTACAGATCCCAATGCTCCTCCGCCTCCACTCACTGTAGTGCCTCATCGCAAACAATTATTTATTTCTGAGTCGTCTGTGGCAGCTTACATTGGTAATATAAGCCCTGCTAAAGTTTTAATTCAAAAGTTTAAGTTTTCTAGGCCTCGCGAAATCTCCTCGTTTAAAATTACAGTACCAAATGAGTATTTCTCAGCTATGGTTGACCCTAACTTTTGGCCTGAGGGCCTAGTTGTACACGAGTTTGCGGCCAATAGGCGCTCTCGTCCTTTGCCTGTCCACCTTCCTAATGTATCTTCTGCTTCAAAAAACTAATAACGTCTAGTCTTTGTATTCATTATCAAAATGTAAGAGGACTTCTTACCAAGCTCTCGAAACTATTCTGCGATAGCCAAACCCTTTCGGCTGACATATTAGCATTCTCTGAAACTTGGCTTAACTCCTCTGTTTTGGATAATGAAATTCTTTCTAATAACTTTATTTCTTATAGGCTTGATCGTGTTGGTCGTCGTGGCGGTGGAGTACTCATTGCTGCCAACTCGAATCTGTGTTCAAGTGTTGTGCCGATTGATCTACATTGAGTTACATGTTCTAACTTTAGCTTATAAATCTCTTGTTAATATATTCCTCCAGCTTCATGATATCATGATCTACATGCACCATGCTGATGCTTTGCGATCTATGTTAAGTCGTCTTTAAGATCGTTATTTTCCTATAGTTTTAGGCAATTTTAACTTGCCTAATGTTTCTTGGCTTGTTGATGATAATTTATCTTTCTTAATTCCTTCATCTCAACATGTTCTTCCTGATAGCCTACTTGAATGTCCGCTATATCAGTAGAATTCTTTTCTTAACTCTTCTAAAAGAATCCTCGATCTCGTTTTTGTCTCGGATCCCACTGTTAGTGCTGTATCACAAACACAGCCCCTAGTGAAGCCTGAAGATCCTTATCACCCTACCATTGAAGTTACAATTTCTTACAATTCCGTTAATAATTCATTTAATAACATCTCAAATTCTCGTCGTAGATGTTTTCGTAAAACAAATTTTAATCTTATATCTTTAACCTTATTTTCTCTTTTGATTGGTCATTTATATTTGAGTGCTGTGATATAGATTGTGCAGAGAATTTTTTCTACTCTGCTCTTAATTCCCTAATTGATAAATGCGTTCCTTATGTGAATGTCTCTACCGTCTCCAGTGCGCCAGTCTAGTTTACACGTAGGCTCTCTAATCTCCGTAACATTAAATCGAGATATATTAAAAGATTTAAAAAAACTGGCTCGCGACTTGACTATGCCAATTATTGTGTAGCCAAATCTCAGTTTTGTCTTTTAAATACTCAATGCTACAATAATTATATCGTTCGCTGTAAGGTTGAATTTTATAAGAACCCCAAAAGGTTTTACAACTTTGTTAATTCCAAAAGACGCTCTAATTTACTATCTTCCACCTTCAGACTTAATGACCAGACTGCTAATAATGATTCAGATATTGCAGATCTGTTTGCTAAATTCTATCAGTCGACCTATTCTACTACTGCTTCCTAGTTGCATCTTCAAAATGTGTTCGATTTCCCTATCTAAGCCTTTATCTCGGTTATTCTTTATATCGAGTGAGACTTGAAGCTTTCCTGATATTTGGAAGGAGCCTTTTATTATTCCGCTTTTTAAAAAGGGTAGCAAATCGGATATTTCTAACTACCGTGGCATTGCCAAACTTTCGGCAATACCTAAGCTGTTTGAGAAAATTATTACGTCTTCCCTTCAACACCTATCCAGATCCGCTATTTCTGCTTGTCAGCATGGCTTCATGAAAGGTCGTTCGTCGCTTACCAACCTTTTAGAATTGACTACCCTTGTACACCATGGCTTCCGTAAAAAGTGTCAAACTGATGTTATTTATACTGACTTTAGTAAGGCTTTCGATACGGTTGATCATTCCTTGCTTCTCATGAAACTTAACATCATGGGTTTTACCCCGAAACTATTGGCTTGGTTAAAGTCGTATCTTATTGGCAGAACCCAAAAGGTGTCTTTTCGTTCCTCGATATCTAAAACTGTTCGAGTTACGTCAGGTGTCCCCCAAGGCAGTCATCTGGGCCCACTGTTATTTACCTTGTTTATAAACGATTTGCCTTTGGCCTTGGCTCATTCACGCGTGCTCATGTTTGCGGATGACGTGAAGATTTGCTATTCATATAATGATCCTTCTTTCCAACAGTACTTGCAATCAGATCTCGATGCGTTCTGTGTTTGGTGTCACGTTAATAAATTACACCTTAATGCCTCTAAGTGCTCTTTTATGACTTTCAGTCGTTTGTCGCCGTTCCTAGCACATTACTCTATTAAGTCTGTTCTGTTAGATTGTGTACCATCATTCAAAGACTTAGGCGTTATGTTTGACCCAAAACTTTCATTTAATGTTCATATATCTTCAATTGTCAATAGAGCATGCAGTCTTCTTGGCTTCATTAAACGTTGGGCCAAAGAATTTGATGATCCATATGTGACAAAGGTTTTATACACTTCGTTAGTTCGCCCTACACTAGAATATTGTTCACCAGCGTAGTATTGAATCGGTACAGAAGCAATTCCTTAAATTCGCGTTACGCGGTCTTAATTGGGACCCGAGTCTTCGCCTACCTTCTTATTCTGACAGACTTCTTCTTATTAATCTTCCTTCACTTTACAACCGTAGGCTCGTATTTGGCATTCTTTTTCTCCATAAACTAGTCAACGGTGAAGTCATTTCTACCAATTTACTAGATACGCTATATTTTTGTGTTCCCTCACGTCGGACCAGAAACTTTTTTCCTCTTCACCTTAGTAGATGTTTGACTAACTACTCTCTTCACGAACCTCTTCGTGTTCTTTGCCAATCTTTTAACAACTTTTCTCACCTTATTTCTCCTAATCTATCTGTCACTTCTCTTCGCGCTATACTTTTTAATTATCTACAGCGTAACCACTGAAAGTATTCTGGACTGGATATTTGATTGGCTGCAACTCATCCCTGACCACATTGGCTGTGAATCGGGGCATAGCTAGCACCTTGTTGCAAATAAAACACCTCCATCGGGTCGGGGATGTTGTGCATATAGCTAAGCTACCTTAATGAATTAATTACTATTTGTATTTTAGCTTAAGCTTTTTCGTCGACTGCTGACTTAGTTGACGTAAATAAATAAATAAATAAATAAATAAATAAATAAGTAAGATTTATTGACCTGAAGCCGAGCTTAAAATCAGTTTTGATTAACTTTAATAAAGTCGTAATCTAGACAAAAACCAAAAACGGAAGGCCCGCCGTATTACACATGTTGTTTTTACAGTTGCTGTAATCCATCTTTTTTGCATGTAGTACAATATAGTATAACAAAATATTTGGGCGCGACGGTTAGTTGGTTAATGCGAAGCCCTTTACACAAATTGTGATGGCGCCCAAAAAAATTCTTATATGCACATAAAAAAGGTGGAATCAGCAGTTGCAAGCTTTTTCGTTCTTTTTTCGCTTCATGTCGTTGGAAATCCCAAATACTTTTAGCGTTGAAGATATGGTATGGCCATTACAACTGTGGATTCTTTAGCAAAGTCCGCTGATGATAGAACTTGTTGGTTCTTGAAATAGCTATACTGACAACCTGCTCACCTTTTGTGCTGCCTATGACTTAAAACCTTACAAATAAATTAGTAAAATTTATTGACCTGAAGCACAGCTAAAACTCAGTTTTGGTATGCTTCAATAAGGTCGAAATCTATACAAATACCAAAAGCGGAAGGGCCGCCGTATCACACATGTTGTTTTTACACTTGCTGTAATCCATCTTTTTTGCATGTAATACAATATACTATAACAAAATATTTGGGCGCGAAGGTTAGTTGGTTAAGGCGAATCCCTTTACACTAATTCTGATGGCGCCCAAGGGTATGCACATAAAAAAGGTGGAATCTGCAGTTGCAAGCTTTGCCGTTCTTTTCTCGCTTCATGTCATTGGATTTCACAAATACTTTTAGCGTTGAAGATATGGTATGGCCATTACAACTGTGGATTCTTTAGCAAAGTCCGCTGATGATAGAACTTAGTGGTGCTTGAAATAGCTATACAGACAACCTGCTCACCTTTTGTGCTGCCTATGATTTAAAACCTTACAAATAAATTAGTAAGTAAGATTTATTGACCTGAAGCCCAGCTTAAAATCAGTTTTGATTAACTTCAATAAAGTCGTAATCTAGACAAAAACCAAAAACGGAAGGCCCGCCGTATTACACATGTTGTTTTTACACTTGCCGTAAACCATATTACAATATACTATACCCAAATATTTGGGCGCGACAGTTAGTTGGTTAAGGCGAAGCCCTTTACCCTTTTTCTGATGGCGCCCAAGGGTATGCACATAAAAAAGGTGGAATCTGCAGTTGTAAACTTTGCAGTTAGTTGGTTAAGGCGAAACCCTTTACCCTTATTCTGATGGCGCCCAAGGGTATGCACATAAAAAAGGTGGAATCTGCAGTTGTAAACTTTGCCGTTCTTTTCTCGCTTCATGTCATTGGAATTCCCAAATACTTTTAGCGTTGAAGATTTGGTAAGGCCATTACAACTGTGGATTTTTTACCAAAGTCTGCTGATGATGGAACTTGGTGGTGCTTAAAATATATACAGACAACCTGCTCATCTTTTGTGCTGCCTAGGATTTAAAATCTTAGGAATAATTAGTAAGTAAGATTTATTGACCTGAAGCCCACCTAAAACTCAGTTTTGATAACTTCAATAAGGTCGAAATCTAGAAAAATTCCAAAATCGGAAGGCCCGCCGTATTACACATGTATTTACACTTGCTGTAAACCATCTTTTTTGAGTATAGTACAATATACTTGGCCAATTTCTCGGCCATATAATAAACTGCTACTCGTTTGGACTCGATGATTCAAAACTTCCCTTGCCACAATCTTCCCGAAACAGATTAGACGACGTTATGTAGTTTTACATTTATTTTTTGCGTCCGTCGCATTCGAGTTCTCTTGGTGCAGTAAGTTCATACATTCTTATATGCTACGAGAGAGAGAGAGTAATTCAAAGTAAAAGTTAAAGGGAAACGCAAGAAGAGAGCCAACAGTGATGCTAGATTGAACTCTCCTTGAGCTTGCGATATATCGATAGTTTAAGTTATGAACATAATCCCGTGCCCACAGTGTCCAGAATTGTTGTTTCGTTCCGGGAGGGTCCGTGGTATGGTAAAGTAATGATTTTGGTACTGACGTTAATTCGGTTCCAATCAGCAAATGCCCAGGAGTGAGAGCATTGAAATCGTTGGGGTCATCTGAAGTGTGTGCTAGTGTGCACAGTGAGTAGTTCCTCGAAAGTAAGAGATGCGATTGAAATATTCTTCAGAGCCAGTGTCTTAGCTGATTTTACTGACGCTTCCCAGAGGCCGCCAAAGTGTGGAGCTCTAGGGGGAATAAAGCAAAAGTTAAATCCTTTAAATGAACTATATGTTTTTCTGTGACCTATGACGTCTGAGGTAAACAATTTTGACTTAAACTCAGCTAGCCTTGTAGGAGCGCCAACAAAGTTTGTGGCGTTTTCGCAAACCATGCGCAAATCTACGTATACAAAGCAGAAATGCATTTGTTGACAATTCGGAGACTAATTCAATATGAATTGCCTTTGAAGCAAAACATACAAAAATTGCCGCATATGTTTTGTACGGCGGCTTTCCGCGAATCCGGTAAGACGTGAAAAATGGGCCGCAAAAATCTACTCCTGTTACTAGGAATGGTCTTTCAGCTCGTAGTCGATCAGTAGGTAGATTGCCCATCAGTTGAGTCATGAGGCGAGGTTTCAAGTGAAAGCAGCGGATGCAGCTTCGCACAACTTTTCTAATCAACGCTCGTGCGTTGATTACCCAAATTCGTTCTCGTAAAAGAGATAAAATAAACTTTGGGCCAGCATGAAGATTTTTGTTGTGCAAGAATTCGGTGTATAGCTTGGTAAAACGATGATTTTGAGGTAGCAGGGCCTGGTGCTTGGGTTGAATGGAAGGTCTCCGTTTTCAAGACGTCCTCCGACTCTCATTACACATACTGCAGTTTGTCCAAATGTCATTGTGTGCATGAATGGTGTCAAACGCTGTAGACACGGTGTTAAGGTTTGTTTGTTTTTTAGTAAAGATATTTCATCAGCATAACATTCTTGTTGTATTAGTGCAACAAAACGATTGATACATTTCTGTCTCAGTAATGCGAATATCGGCTATTGATGATGAACTTAGAGTGCGATCAGGCTTCACTTTGTTTACGCTGCGATAGAGGTATGAAACAATTCGAACGATTCGAATATACGATGAAGAATTATTTATGATCATATTTTGAATAGATTGTGAATAAGCGTTGTCTGCTCTGCTACAAAGAAGTGCTGACTTGGTTCTTACCTCGATAGGCGGCAGAAGTGGTTCCCTAAGAATTGGCCATTCGGCCTTAGACAATTTTAAAAATGTTGGCCCTGTTATCCACATGCTTGTTTGCAGCTCTGATGACCGACAACCACGAGAAACAATGTCTGCTGGATTCTTAGTAGAAGGGACGTGCTTCCATATTATTTCTTCTGTGTGTTGTTGTAACTCTGATACTCTATTTCCTACAAAACAATTTAGTGTTGATGCATGAAGTTTCAGCGATTGCAGAACAATTTTTGAATCGGTCCAAAAGTATACCTTGTCGATGTATCATTTTAATGTCCTTTCGAATTTGCGCCAAGTCCGACTGAGCAACAATGCTCCGCACAGTTCTAAGTTAGGCAATGACTGTGTCTTGGTAGCTGCTATCTTTGATTTCGCAACGAGTAAAGTGACCTTGACTCGACTCGGGAATACTGATTGAACATAAAGACAGCATCCGTACGCTCTTTCCAATGCGTCAGCGAATCCGTGTATTTCGCATCGATACGTTTTTGATGTGTTCACATATCGTGGTATTTGTAGATTTGATAAGTCTTTAAGATCCTGTAAAAGTTCTTTCCATCTTTCCTTAATTCGACCATCGATAGGGTCATCCCAATCTAGGCCCTTGAGTGTCAAGTCTTGCATAAAAATTTTGCACCGAAGAATGACCGGACCGATGAATCCCAGCAAGTCAAACATTCTTGCAACTACTGAAAGAATTGATTGCTTGGTAAATGGTTCTTGGTGGTCACAAACGTATCGAAATGTAAAGATGTCACTGCTGGGCATCCACATCATTCCCAGAGTTTTGGTAGTGCCTTAATCTTCCATGGCGATAAATACTTCGTCCTCTGAAGTTTTCGTAATTTCCTTGCAGTTGCTACTAAATTTTGTAAGATGCAATCCAGCCTCTGCTAAGATGTCTACTGTATCATTTTTAATGTGTTGAAGCTCGGCTACGCTATCAACTCCGGAGGAAATGATAGAAATGTTATAAATAGGTCTTGTTGAATTGTGGGGCCAATCATTAACAGCTCATTTAATGATTTTCCCGTTGATGTTTTAGCAACTCTAAGTTTCGTAGTATCGCTTTGCGGATGCAACACGCAATGATGAGGTATGTAATAATGCGGTTCGTTCTGGCTTGCAACAGGTTTGAGAGAAATGTGGCCAAGTTTTACATACTCGTTGATGAAATCTACATATGCTTGTTTTAATTTATCGTCGCGGTCGAGACGATTTTCTAAGGATTGGAAACGCCGTACTGCGTTGTCGTAGGAGAATCCTAACTTCTCTGGGGGTTCCTTAATCCATATTCCGTGATTAAATATGGCATGTTTTCGCCCAAGCCTTGCATCGAGGATTGCTGCAAACAGCCTGTTTGTGGCGGGGCGGAAGGATTCGATAAGTCGCAGGTGATTGGCGGGTGCCAATTTCTTCTGGGTCTGATGAGTGTGGGTGAAATTAAAACGCGCGAAAAACTTCGTTTAATTAATGGTGGTTTATTGTTCGTTAATTTACAAGGTATCCCGACACACACGAGAATGGTTCGGGTTGGAAAATAAACTACATCGCAAAAAGGAAAGCACAGTGCAAGAACGGGTGTTCCGGTTGGAAATTCGTACTGGAGTGAAATGGCGGCGCCCATCAGAAAATCAAGTCACCCCTCCTAGTGTGACCGTAGACGCCGAGGATCTAAAAACCCTCCTCACTCCTCACTGCTCTTCACCGCTCACTGCTGGTCACCCGGTGGCGTGAACATACCGCCCCCTTGCAACATGTTGCAATTGCCACCATGGGCATATGTAGGATAGGGGACGGCAGCGTCCTGGAGCGCCTAGATGCCGCACGAGCCGAAGATGACCCAACCGAACACGGTGCTCTGGGCTGCGGGAATACCGCTATGACCGGCCACACAGCCTGGTTGGATGACCTCAGGATAGAAGTCTGCCCCGAGCACTACGGATACCGACGCTGGCCGATACAAGTTGGGGTCGGCCAGGATTAAAGTGGCGAATTTCTCCCGGACCGGTGCCGACACTTCCCGGATGGGAGTGCGGATGTGCAGGTCCTCTTCGACCCGGAAGATGACACTCCGCCGGAACGTACGGTCGGACCTCGTCTCGAGGACGGCCGTGCAGGCTTGGTCGATTCCGACCTTAGTCACAGCCATCCCCAGGGACCGGGCAAATGACGAATTAATGCGGCTCCCAGCCGCGCATGCATCGAGGAGGACGCGGGTCTCGAAAGATTTCAAGCCATTGCCCAACCGGAGGACCGCTGTTGGCATGATGGTCGTCGTCCTGGCTTGGAGCAGAGAGGAGAGTGAGATCTCGGGTGCGCCTTCTGGAGAAGCGGAGCGGTCGGAAGAGGATCGGGAATGGGATGGTGATGATGGTGCAGCACGTCCGGAGGAGGGTGACTGGCTGCGACTGGCTCCAGAGCGTTGTCTCGGCGGTTGGTCGGCCATATGGAGCAAAGTATGGTGCTTTTGCCCACATCGTCGGCAGCCGTGGCGAGTCCGTCACGCGGCGGATGAATGCTCGTGTGCCAAGCAATTGGGGCAATACTTATTGATAAGCACCGCCCGGAGCCGCTTTTCCCCTCGGAGGTTCAGGAAATCTTTTTCGAGCGCCTTTGAGGCCCCTTCGAAGGTTTTGCCATTGTCGGAGTAAATGCGTTGTGGGCATTGTCTCCGTGCGACAAATTAAGAGAAGGCTGTGAGAAATCGTTCCGTGGTGAGGTCGGAGGTCGCCTCGAGATAGATCGCCTTCGTGCTGAAACACACAAAGACGCAGACATAACCCTTAGTAATGAGACACGCAAGCCCGGTGTAATTTTTGATCTCGAAAGGCCCTGCGAAGTCAATGCCGGTGTGGGTGAAGGGCCTGGAGTACGTGATGCGCTCTCGAGGGCGATCACCCATCATCTGAGTCTACAGTCGTCGACGATGCACGATGCAGACTTTACACCCCTTGATGTGGGACTTCACTAGGTTCTTGATCCGTGGGATCCAGAATTTGGTGCGCAGATACCGCACCATCAGTTGATTGCCGCCATGCAACGTGATGCGGTGGGCGAATTCGACAAGCAGGCGTGTGAAGTGAGTATTATAGGGGAAGAGAATCGGGTGACGTTCATCGTACCGGAGGGACTCAGCGGCCCGGAATCGTCCGCAGGCGCGGAGTATCCCATGATGGTCGAGGAAAGGGTTCAAATTGAGTAGCGTGCTGGGTGTTGGAAGGGGTCGCCCTTCACCCAGGGCCCGTATCTCCGCGATGTATTTTCGACGCTGGGAGGTCCGGATCAAGGCGCCGTAATGCTTTACCGTAGTCCGAGAACCGTTCGCTTATGTCATCGAGTAGGGTGGTCGCGGCGGTGTGGCATTGGACTCGTTGCTCCAGCTGGGTGTCTGGAAGTTCATTATGGAGAGTTGGTCAGTACTCGGGGTCCCGCTGGAGCCAGTCCGGCCCATGCCACCAAAGCCTACTGGCCGATAACTCGGCCGCGGAGGTTCCACGGCTGGCCAGATCAGCAGGGTTGTCCTCAGAATGTACATGTGACCAGCTTTGGCCACCGGTGCTTTTGGAGATGCTGGATACCCGATTGGCCACGAAGGTGGACCAACTACATGGGGGTTTGTTGAGCCAGGCCAACACAATGGTGGAGTCGGTCCAAAACTGGGAGGTTGCAGGTGGGATCGGGAGTTCAGGAACGATCGACGCCATGAGATCGGCTAGCAAAACCGCTCCGCACAACTCCAGCCGAAGCAGCGAGACTGTTTTGACTGGAGCCACGCGGGTCTTAGCCGTTAATAAATGGACGCTTACTTGATCGCGATACCGAACCCGCACATATAGGGCTGCTCCACACGCTTTCTGGGATGCGTCACAGAAGCCATGAAGCTCCCACGAAAGCGTATCGCTGGTGTTTAGCCAACGGGGGATGCGGAGTTGACTTAGGATGGGTAATCCTGCAGGAATACGTGCCATTGCTGCAGCAGGAGAGGTGGCAGGGCGTCATCCCAGCCCAGTTCTGTTAGCCAGATTTGCTGCATAAATATCTTCGCTCGGATAACAAATGGGGCTAGCCAACCAGCGGGGTCGAAGAGTTTTGCGATATGGGACAGAACCTGCCTCTTGGAAATCGACTCCTGCAATGGTGGGTCCGCTACGGTGAAGAAAAAGACGTCCTCGGCGGCTTGCCAGCAGATTCCCAAGGTTTTTGCCGTGCTCGCGTCTTCCAGCTCGAGAAAGTCCTCTTGCAGTAGGTGATCTCTCGGGATAGCTTGAAGTACTTCCCTCTTATTGGAAGTCCACTTCCGCAGCGGGAGGCCCGCAGATTGGAGGGCGAGACGAGCGTCGTCTTCAGTATGAGCGCCGGCAAGGACATCATCAACATACATGTAGTTCCGAAGGATTTCGCTCGCCTGAGGGTACATCGCTTGCACTTCTTGGGTTAGTTGTAAAAGAACTCGGATCGCCAAGAATGGCGCGCAGTTAACCCCAAACGTGACGATTTGTAGCTCATAGTCTTGAATATTGCCGCAGCGATCCCGGTAGAGGATCCGCTGAAAGGGGATATGCCTGGTGTCGACTCGGATTTGTCGATACATCTGTGTTATGTCAGCGTTGAAAACGAATTGAAAGAAACGCCATTTCAGTACCTGAAGCGTAGGCCCGGTGTGCAAGACATCGTTAAGGCTGACGCCTCGTGTGGAGGGGCTTGACGCGTTAAATACCACGCGTACCTTGGTGGTGGTGCTATCGGGCTTAAACACCGCGTGATGGGGGAGATAGAAGTTTTTCCCATCTTGAGGCGGCGTCACCCGACTCATATGGCCCAATTCCTCGTATTCTTGAATTATGGCATCGTACTGCGTTTTTAGGACGGGATCCTTGAGAAGGCGTGCTTCATTCCGCAAGAATTGAGCTCGGTCTTGAATAACCCAAATCGACGCTATTCGGACATTTGAACGGAAGCGACACAATATATCGGCCGTCCTTCCCTCTTCGGGTGGTCTCCTGAAAATTCCGCTCGCAGAATACATCATCCTCCTTTTCCGGCTTTGCAGGAAGGTCTTCCACCTCCCAAAACTTGGTGAGAAGTACATCAAGTTTTGCTTCTTGATTGACTCGCGTCCGTGCAGCGAAACCTAATCGAGTCACCTGAGTGTCAGGCATGATCGCTCCACACAGAACCCATCCAAAGATGGTTTCCAGTCCGACGAAATCACCCATATCCTTTTTGATCCGCTCTCCGAGGATGTGTGAAAACAGGTCTACACCGATAATCATATCAATAGGCGCGGGCTTGTTGTAAAACGGGTCAGCCAGGGGGCGATCGAGGGACTGCGTCGGAACCGTGTTAAGAAATGGAGCCGTCGGAATGGCCCCCGATAATTTGGATACGACCAGGGCGGAGACCTCAATCTTGTGCAGCCTGTCACATGGAGGAGACAGCATCAGCAGACACACCTTGTCGGCGCATCCTCCATCACTCTGGCCCATGCCAGTAACTGCGGCGTCTACTAGATAAAAGGGAGGCTGGACCATGTTGAAGACACGTTCGGATAGGAAGGTTGAATCGGCTCCCGAGTCGATCAACGCCCGAATATGGTGTTCAACCCCGCGATGGTGCAGAGTGACAATCGCAGTGCCTAAAAGCCCTCTGCCTGGGGTAGATGCAAAATAGCTTTGAGCATTTGTGAGCTGATTGCACGTGGATGGACGCTCTGTGGCACCGAATGGTGTGGCTTGCGCGGCGGACGGCGACACATCACTAGGATGCAACAGGGTGTGATGACGTTCCTTGCAGGTATGGCAATTATGCGCACTGGAGCAGCCCTTCACTTGATGACCGCGGGCAAAACAATTCAAACAGAGTCCCTGCTGTCTAATGGTTTCCACACGCCTCTGAACAGGCATGTCAAGAAAACTAGGGCAGAGTCGTATTGGGTGATTCTCCCGATGGCAAAGCTTGCAAGACGCCGGTTTGAGTTGAGCTTTCGCGGGAAACGCTTGAACCTTCATCGTCGCAGAGGATTTGCGGGGGCCACTGGGGATGGCTTCAACACTTGGAATCGACTTATGTTCTTCGGTGGCATCCAGGACACGATACCGATCGGTGAGAAATTGGTTCAAATCGTACCAAGTGGAGACGACAGTCTTATTTGGCACTGATTGTTCCCACAGGAGGATTGTGGCCTTCGGCAATTTGCTAGTGCATATGGCGATAAGAAAGACATCCCAATTCTCAGTGCTAACACCCGAACGCTCAAGATCGGTAAGACCCCCTTGGAACGCAGACTGCAGTTCTCGCAAAGCTATGCCCGACTCTAGTGCCACCGCGGGAATCTGAAGGAGTTCCTGGCGTTCAAGTGATAGAGCTTCTCCACTTGGGACAAATACGGGTTGGCGATATAAATGGCAGCGAACAAATCGCGGAACGGCTGTTGCCATCAAATGTCTCCACCTCACACGGAGGAACTCTATGCCCCGGAGGCCCCTAAGAAGCGGTGGGCTGACGCCTAAGACTCGCCATCTCTGACGAGAGCTGCTCGATGCCCTCTCCGAAGAACGTCCCGCATCGCACATACGCCGCGAAAGCGGATTCGTGCTTTGCTTTGATGTGGCTTATGTTAGCTAGGCTGTCCTCGTCGGTTGGGTCATCAAGGCCTTGTGACACCGGCAGTATTCCATCTCGACAGTTGACCAAAGGGATTTGAGCTGCTCTAGTGCATTTTAATGGAAAATAATGGCACTTCAGAAGTTAGAGCTTCACTCTCACGAGCTTCGAACAGAGTCATTGCGTCGCACGGCAGAACGAAATCGGAGAGAGACATTCTCGGAGAGAGAGGATTGTTCTCTACGCTGTTGGGATACGGATCGGGTGACGGGAACGTCAGAACAGTGCGTCACAATAACGTGCGGAATCTGGGCCTGGACTGAAAGCTTGGAACGCCCTTTGTGTTCGCTGACGTCTTCAGCCGAGAATCTGCGCCCTTTAGGTAGGCTGGACGAAGACGGACGGGACCTTGGGGATTCGCTGAGGCTGCGACCAGACGTGGACTTGCGGGGAATGTCCGTACGCTTTAAGGTCACCGGAGTCTTCGGAGGCCGAACCTTCTCCGGAGTTGCAGAGGGGGACGAAAGACTGTTAGATTTCGGCGCAGTCTTGGACGGCTCCGTGGACATACTCAGGGGACGACCTTACCGACGAAGACCGCGTTTGTGCGCTTTTTGATTTTGGAAAGACAATGAAGAAAAAGAGAAGTGGACTGTATGAGGGCGCAAGAATTTTCTCACTGTGCCCGCAGGATTGCGGGAGAATTCTCTTACGCGTGGCTTGGAATCGGAGCCCTTTTAATGGGGATATATGCGGAACCATATACGAACGCACGAATGCACGTAGATACAGAAGAGTGATTACAACACAAGTTTGGCTGGATTCGTAAGTAACGATGGGAGTACGTATAAGACAAACACGCGAACGATGTATAGGGCAAAGAAAAAGTATGTGTTTTTATATAAATCTGGGTCAGGATATATATATATGCGCAAAATACAGGCCGAAAAAATTATATATACAATTTGTGAATAGGGACGGATATATAAATATGGGCCCGATAGTGCTGGAAAAAATATATATATGCATTTATTTATAAATATGGGCGGATATATATGTGCGGAAAATACTGGCCGGAAAAATTATATATAATTTATAAATATGGACGGATATATAAATATGGGCCCGATAGTGCTGGAAAAAATATATATGTATTTATTTATAAATATGGGCGGCTATATATATGGGCGCAAATTGCTGGCACGAAAAAATTATTTATAAAATTTATAAATATGGACGGATCTATAAATATGGGCCCGATAGTGCTGGAAAATATATATATGTATTTATTTATAAATATGGGCGGGTATGTACATATATGCGCGCAAAATACGGGCCGGAAAAATTATATATATAATTTATATTTATGGATGGATATATAAATATGGGCACGATAGTGCTGGAAAAAATATATATGTATTTATTTATAAATATGGGCGGGTATGTACATATATGCGCGCAAAATACGGGCCGGAAAAATTATATATATGATTATAAATATGGGTGGATATATAAATATGGGCACGATAGTGCTGGAAAAAATAAATATGTATTCATTTATATATATATATGGGCGAATAAACGGGAATCGGAAATAATGTGGTTTGAATTTGGCGCGCTTGAGCCGCTTATCGATATCACGACTCGACTCACGTGACACCACTACTCCGAAAACAGCTGTCGGTCGCTGTTTATAAATTTGGTTTTTGGTTTTGTCGTATTAATTATTTTTAATTATTTTTGTGGTTGTGCGGAGAGGAAAAAAAATATAAAAAGAATAAACGAACGCTTTTACACACCGCGAGTGTTGTGCGCGAAAGAAAACAAAGTGAACGCTCAGTGCATATGTATATGTATGTACGTACATACGTTAGTACACAGGTAGGTATGTATAGATGGATGCACGCGCGTCGTTCACAAAAAAAGAAATGTAAGTAATTTGTTATTTAGTTGGGTTCCTTTCCCCTCTTTTTTTTTGTTAAATCAATGTGCGACACCGAAATGGATTATGTGTTGTGGATATGTACATATGTGCGTGCATCAATATATGACGATGTATGTACATATGTATGTATGTAAGCAAGTGCACCGGTTTGCGGATACGCGTGAGGAAATTAATTTTGTAATTGAATCAATTCGAACACACCCGAAATCGCGGTGCATACGTTACTCGCTATTTAAATTTTTTTGTGCTGTGGTAAAGTGCGAATGAATTATATATACATGGATATATACATATGCGCGTACATCAACAGATGACGATGTATGTATGTAAGTAGATAAGCCGGTGGGCGAATACGCGCGTGAGGAAATTAATTGGGCAATGGGAATAATCCGAACACATAAGAAATCGCGGTGAAGACTTTGATTGAGTGCAACGAGTTTTACATATGTATGTACGTGGAATACGTATGTACGTGGAATAGGTCAGGTATGTTCATACAATATATATAAAAGTGTGCAGGTGGCTATGGAAGAGCGGGAAAACCTCACACTTTTATTAGTATGCAGGGGCAAATTAAATGAATAATGAAATTTTGTACTTATCAGGAATTCCGCCGATGCAAGCTGGAGGAGCGGAAGGATATCCGGCTCGAAGGACCAATGTTTGTGGCGGGGCGGAAGGATTCGATAAGTCGCAGGTGATTGGCGGGTGCCAATTTCTTCTGGGTCTGGTGAGTGTGGGTGAAATTAAAACGCGCGAAAAACTTCGTTTAATTAATGGTGGTTTATTGTTCGTTAATTTACAAGGTATCCCGACACACACGAGAATGGTTCGGGTTGGAAAATAAACTATATCGCAAAAAGGAAAGCACAGTGCAAGAACGGGTGTTCGGGTTGAAAATTCGTACTGGAGTGAAATGGCGGCGCCCATCAGAAAATCAAGTCACCCCTCCTGGTGTGACCGTAGACGCCGAGGATCAAAAAACCCTCCTCACTCCTCACTGCTCTTCGCCGCTCACTGCTGTTCACCCGGTGGCGTGAACACAGCCCATTCGTGTTTATTAAAATGTGTATCTTATGGGGCTTGTTGAAATACGGATCGGCTAGATTGATATCCGTAGTATGGTCCAATTTGATGTATCGATATGCTCGTGTGGTTGCTGAGCAAAAATTTTCTTAATGACGGC
This sequence comes from Drosophila paulistorum, assembly GCA_018152135.1. Classification (NCBI taxonomy): domain Eukaryota; kingdom Metazoa; phylum Arthropoda; class Insecta; order Diptera; family Drosophilidae; genus Drosophila; species Drosophila paulistorum. The sequence goes on from JAECXG010000803.1 coordinate 10,706,443, forward strand.
AAAGTTGGCGGACCAGGTAAATGATGAATGCCTAGAACGTACTGTGGCAAACGCATTGTGTTTAATGCCTTGACTGCTTCGGGTAATGCCGCTGAATTCTTGAGATACGCGAGTCCTATCCAGATTTAGCCGCTTGGCAGTCTTTTCTGTAATAGATTGAATCGATGATGATAGGTTTTTTATCTGGGTGGAGGCAAGTTGATGCAATAACGACGAGCCGATCGGCACACCTTGCACCGGGAGAGTGAGGGACAATCCGTGACGCGATGTCCAGTTCGCAGACAGTTAAGACATGCATTGGTCCGTTTGCTGTTTCGAACCTTTGTTGTAGCGATAACTCTCCAAATGATTTACAATTACTAACATAGTGCGCCGTCGAATGGCAGTGTAAGCATTGAGAGTTAATGTTGAGGAATGCCTTTGACGTTGATGGTCGTTTTCCTCCTAGTGAACTATTGCACTGACCGAGTTGACCTGTCTGATAACTTTCTAGGAACTGGCAGCGGCGATGAAGAATTGTGCAGAATTCCTCCCACGTTGAAAGCTTGTCGAAGCTTTGCTTTTCGTCGTAGACGCCTTTGGTCTCAGCATCAACCTTCGTAAGAAGTATGTGAATCATGATGTTATTCATTATTTCCTCAGTTGATCCTAGTGTAAGAAGTGATCCGCGTATAGCGGACGCATTATCGATGAGCTTCTGCAAAAGTCTTGCTTCTGGTTGCTTGACTAATGGTAAATTGAACAGACTCGATATACAATCATGGAAGATTAGAACGTCGTTTTCGTAGCGAGCTTCTAATCTTGACCAAGCTTGACTGTAGTTTTGTTCGGTGACTTGGAACGACTGCACGACCTCAAGTGCAGGTCCCGATAAACATTCGAGAAGATAATTGAACTTATCGATTGTTGGCATGTGGTGATCGTTGTGAATTAGATTCAGGAAAGACGATTTGAATCTCTTAAACGCTGAATATTTGCCATCGAAACTGGGTAATTTCAGTTTAGGCAATCGTTGACTGCGAACCACCGTAGGAGACATTGAAGAACTCATAAAACTCATATCCGATGTGTTTACTGGACCCGTTGAGCGTTTTCTTTGTAAAAGAGACAATAAATGTACTTTGAATTTTATGTACATTTCATCCAAATTACTGCGCTTTTTATCAATTACATGCAAATTGTGTTTGAATATGAGTAATTTGCCTATAATGAGATTCAAGTATTTGAAATCTGCAGTCTAGTGTATCGGCATCTTCTTGGTCGCTAGTAGCAATGATCTTTTCATGTAAATTTTGAATATGATTTTCAAACTGAGTCCGCTGGGATCTAAGATTTTAGTTTTTCTGTTCCCTTTGAGCTTACGGGAGTATTCGAACCGTCTTTGCCAATATAATGCTTCAATAAACGTCACCAACACCTTCAAGTAGCAGAACAAACGCGAATGTTGATAAGTTATATGTAGAGAGCGGAATGACAAACGACGAAAATATAACTGTTTGGTTTTCTTTTATTGTACATGTGCGAGTACAGAATTTGTTTGTTTGAATACTTGCGGTTTCATTCCAATGACTTTACTGTGGAGAGTTTAAACGTGGTTTATGATGTCCACCTTTCTTTCCATATGTCTCAACGGGTGTTTGATGATTGATTGCCTCTTGCAATCTCTTTTCGGAAACTTGCGGTGGCTTACGAAATTATGAAACGACGAGTCCAACTTATTTATTTTTTGCTTCCGTAGCATTCGAGTTCTCTTGGTGCAGTAAATTCATTCTTATATGCTACGTGAGTAATTCAAAGTAAAAGTTAAAGGGAAACGCAAGAAGAGAGCCAACAGTGATGCTAGATTGAACTCTCCTTGAGCTTGCGATATATCGATAGTTTAGCTATTTAACCCAATGGTTAATATTTCAGAATAATTTAAATTAATGAATTTAAATTCAGGAGTTCTCCTCCAACAATACTATAACAAAATATTTGGGCGCTACGGTCAGTTGGTAAAGGCAAAGCTCTTTACACTAATTCTGATGTCGCCCAAGTGGAATCTGCAGTTGCTTTGCCGTTCTTTTATCGCTTCATGTCATTGGAATTCCCAAATACGTTTAGCGTTGAAGATTTGGTATGGCCATTACAACTGTGGATTCTTTAGCAAAGTCTGCTGATGATAAAACTTGTTGGTTCTTGGAATAGCTATACAGACAACCTGCTTACCTTTTGTGCTGCCTATGGTTTCAAATCTTACAAATAAATTAGTAAGATTTATTGACCTGAAGCACAGCTAAAACTCAGTTTTGATTAACTTCAATAAGGTCGAAATTTAGACAAATACCAAAAAAGGAACGCCCGCCGTATTACACATGTTGTTTTTACACTTGCTGTAAACCATCTTTTTTGCATGTAGTACAATATACTATAACAAAATATTTGGGCGCGACGGTTAGTTGGTTAAGGCGAAGCCCTTTACACTAATTCTGATGGCGCCCAAGGGTATGCACATAAAAAAGGTGGAATCTGCAGTTGCAAGCTTTTTCGTTCTTTTCTCGCTTCATGTTATTGGAATTCCCAAGTACTTTTTAGAGAGCTGCATGAATGAGAGAAAAGTCAAAGTCAAATGAATCCACTCGAATTGAATTCAAATGAATGAGTGACAACTATACAATGAAATGAATGAGTGTGAGTTAGTACTTTTCAAATCTCAAAAAATACGTAACTCTGTTTAATGAAAGGCAATGAATTGAGTGTCAAAGCATCGAAATGTACTAAGGCACTCGAATCATTCGAATTATTCGAATTGTCTCATTTTTATTGGGACGTTTTGAAGGAACAACAACTAATTATTTTATCAAAAATGTAGGGCAAATAATGGCGAAATGAGGGCTATTAAAATTTAAATATGCTATAGACCAAAAACTTTAGTTCGCAGTTTTGGATTGGACAATTTGGGACGAATCTTGGAAGATCTAATTTTTCTAAATTAGATTCCTAGTTTCCACGATCCGAGAAAAGATATAGATATAGATAAGGCTATCTAATATATTATAAAAAATAATGTTCGCTAATCCATCATATACGCGATACCTTTTAATATTACTTCACTAGTTGGAAAAAAAATGCATTTCTATCTCTGTAGGGGGTTTGAACCCGATAATAACAGTATTAAAGTTTGGGTAGGTCCCCACTGAACCACGGACCACACTAATTTTGCCGTTTAGTAATCACACATAGTTAAAAAATATACAATGCAAATAAATACTAAATACTAAAATCAGAACTGAAATTTGAATGCATTCGAATCATAGGAACTCATTGTCTCACTTTCTAACTCATTCAATTCGTTTTGTTTCGTTTGAATGTTGTGCGACTGATTTTTGCGTCGCACACTTATTTACTTGAAGTTGATTTTCAAAATCATTCAATTTAGTCATTTGGTTTTGAATTTTGTTAACTCGAATTGATTTTTCTATCATTCATGCAGCTCTCTAGTACTTTTAGCGTTGAAGATTTGGTATTGCCATTACAACTGTGGATTCTTTAGCAAAGTCTGCTGATGATAGAACTTGTTGGTTCTTGAAATAGATATACAGACAACCTGCTTACATTTTGTGCTGCCTATGGTTTCAAATATTACAAATAAATTAGTAAGATTTATTGACCTGAAGCACAGCTAAAACTCAGTTAACTTCAATAAGGTCGAAATTTAGACAAATACCAAAAACGGAACGCCCGCCGTATTACACATGTTGTTTTTACACTTGCTGTAAATAATCTTTTTTGCATGTAGTACAATATACTATAACAAAATATTTTGGCGCGACGGTTAGTTGGTTAAGGCGAAGCCCTTTACACTAATTCTGATGGCACCCAAGGGTATGCACATAAAAAAGGTGGAATCTGCAGTTGGCAGCTTTGCCATTCTTTTCTCGCTTCATGTCATTGGAATTCCCAAATAGTTTAAGCGTTGAATATATAGCAAAGTCTGCTGAGCGGATATGTATATGCGCGCAAAATACGGGCCGGAAAAATTATATATATAATTTATAAATATGGATGGATATATAAATATGGGCACGATAGTGGTGGAAAAAATATATATGTATTTATTTATAAATATGGGCGGTTATATATACGCGCAAAATACGGGCCGGAAAAATGATATATATGATATATATATATATGGACGAAAAAACGGGAATCGGAAATAATGTGGTTTGAATTTGGCGCGCTTGAGCCGCTTATCGATATCACGACTCGACTCACGTGACACCACTACTCCGAAAACAGCTGTCGGTCGCTGTTTATAAATTTGGTTTTTGGTTTTGTCGTATTAATTATTTTTAATTATTTTTGTGGTTGTGCGGAGAGGAAAAAAAATATAAAAAGAATAAACGAACGCTTTTACACACCGCGAGTGTTGTGCGCGAAAGAAAACAAAGTGAACGCTCAGTGCATATGTATATGTATGTACGTACATACGTTAGTACACAGGTAGGTATGTATAGATGGATGCACGCGCGTCGTTCACAAAAAAAGAAATGTAAGTAATTTGTTATTTAGTTGGGTTCCTTTCCCCTCTTTTTTTTTGTTAAATCAATGTGCGACACCGAAATGGATTATGTGTTGTGGATATGTACATATGTGCGTGCATCAATATATGACGATGTATGTATGTATGTTTGTATGTAAGCAAGTGCACCGGTTTGCAGATACGCGTAAGGAAATTAATTTTGTAATTGAATCAATTCGAACACACCCGAAATCGCGGTGCATACGTTACTCGCTACTTAAATTTTTTTGTGCTGTGGTAAAATGCGAATGAATTATATGTACATGGAAGTTACGTGTTTCCATTTCCCTTATAGGGGAACCCTTACCATTTCCTTCCTTGGATTGTAAGGATGGGACTTGGGAAACTCAGGATTGTTACAGTGAGACACAACACAATACTTGATTTATACATTATAAGTTTTATTCACTTTGTAACTAGATTTAGTTAGTTCTACGTCTAAACTAAGACTGCCCGCTCTGTCGAGCGTGGTCCTTTAAATATACCTCAAGATGCCCAAAGGGCGCTGGCTGCGGCGTTGTGCCGCTGGCAGCGGCGTTGGGATCGTGTCAGAAGTGGGTCGCCTCTTCCGGCGAATTCTGCTTATCGGCAATATTCAAAGTGCTTATACTAGAAAGGGAAGTGAAGTACCTAGTGTGACCAACGAGGGTCGTCTTGGGTCACATTTTGCTAGGGTCGCATAAACACTAGGAAACATAAGTTGCTTACTTGGCTAAGTGTGTTTACAGGAAATGAAAGACGTAGGTAGCTTAGTTGGCTAAAAGATGCACGCGTGCTGTGTGTGGTCTGTTGGTGTGTGAAATGTGAGTGTATGAAATGTGAGTGTATGAAATGTGAGTGTATGAAATGTGAGTGGGCTGGTGTTATTTAGATCGATAGTATGGGTCGCGATGTACGCGTGCTGTGTGTGGTCTGTTAGTGTTCCTAACATGTGTGAAATGTGAGTGTGTGAAATGTGAGTGTAAGGTCAAGGGCTTAGATCGATAGGGGGTATTTTGCCCGATGCTCGTTCAAGCGTTTCTGGTAAAGTGTGTTGATCGAGTCCCGTTGTGATAGGAGATGCCGAGGTGTGGGGCATGGTCTGGTGACTGAAGGACAAGGCGTCCCAGGTGCGCTGGTTGTATGAGAGGAGGCCTCGCATGAGGATGAGTGCGCTAACTCCTCCCCCCTTAAAAATCGATGTCCCGGAGATCCTTTAATTTCGGGTGTTGTTTCTGGTTTCTGGAGCGTCTTCTTCAGAATCCAACCTATGAAGATGGTGAGAAATACGAGGATGGCGCAGCCGGCCGTGATGGTGGTCCCTTTTGTTAGAGTGTTGAGGCGTCGTAGATTGTTTATGTGCAAGTTGTGAATGTATTCCACGTTTAGTCGGTGTCCTTCGTTTACGATTTCGGACAAAGTGGACGGTATAGCTACCATCCTTGTAACCGTCTGGCTTCTGAAGGTTTTGTTACCGATTGTCACCGATTCGTTGGAGAATTGAATGACAAAGGTCCCGTTCAGTTTCGATTCTACAACGCCGTTTGTCAGCTTCCCTCTAAAGTTGGTCGTGAATAAGGTACCATCTTCTAGTAACTCGATGGGGCTTGCCGTGTTGGTTATTGAATGGCATTTTGCGGTTCCTCCTTTTATTAGTCTTGGCAGGCAAGACTCTTCATCCAGGTGAGTGAGGTCTGATTCCTTACAAATGGTGATATTGCCCATGGTCTGGCAGCTCCTGGATATAATGTAGGTGTCTCGTGGTCCAACCAGTATCTTTCCCGAAGGAATATCGAGTTGTTGATTATTTGTTATGGTTGGCCTGATGATCTGCACCGAATACTCCTGTTGTAGTACTCGTGGCATCGCTATGTTGTAAAGGAGTAGGGTACCGTTCACGAAGATAGTGGGTTGGGTAAATTCGATGGCCTCTATGATGTTGTTATAAGGCAAGCTTGGTGTGGTGTTGATGATGTCCTGCAGCTCGTCTATGTCCAACAGGTTTGAGTTAATCACGCCGACTTTAGCGAGTTGGCATGCTCGCACAATTTCGTCCAGCTTCCGTTCAAGTAACAAGATTTTGTTCAACAGGATGGATAGTTCGGAGTCGTTATCCTTGCTTATTGTGTTCTGGGCTCCTGCAAGTTCGTTTATTTTGTCGAATGCCTCTTGAATGCCGGACAGGAATTGTTTATTTATGGTGAACTGTTGGTTATTCTCTCTAATCAGAGAATCCTGGGATTGTAAGATCTGGTCCCAGTCAGCTGCGTCCGGTGATCCTGCTACCCATTTCCAAGCTGAGCCTAACCATCTGATTGATCGTCTAGCCTTCTTGTTGGAGACTGTGAGTTCCTCGATTTTTGTTTTTAGATCCTTGATTTTGAGAGTGGCCAATGTCTTTAAGTCACCAGAAGGGTATTGGTCCAGGGCTAATGACAGGTTTTCAGCAAAGCCCGCGAATGAATCAAGAGGGATTACATGTACCAGATTTGAATGTCCTTCAATTCTCCATCCTTTTCCTTGCTGTAGCGTCACGATTGGGGACTCATATTTAAGGACCTTGTAGCTCTCCGACAATGAGAGGCACAAAATGAGGGGGCTTGTATTGTATTGTGTCGGAAGCAGAAAGGTGTTTTTAGTGTGGTATTAATTTTAACTAAGCTTCTTGTTGCTTAAGTGCTATGTGTATAAGTGTGTTTTTACTTAATGTGTGACTTGTGTAGCTTCTTCCGTGTTATAATATTACTCGGAACATAATTATTCTTATTCTTTTCCTTTTTGCTAGCTTTTGTGATTTTTGTTACTTAATGACTGCTTTTTCCCTTATTTCTGTTAAGTTTCGATTTCTTAAACTTGATTCACTTCTATTACATTTTCCTTAAAGCTGTCTATCATGCTACCTCTTGTTTTATACCAAATAGCATTATACTTGGATATTCATTGGTGCATCTGTTTCTTGTGTTATTCATTGTAAACTCTACCTTATCCAATACTGTATGCCATTGCTTATTGTTTTCACTGTCAACTAACTTGGCAATCATGGGTCCTAGGTCTTTATTGACTCTCTCAACTTGTCCATTAGCCTGTGGTGATGCTGTCGCTGCTTTTATATGATTAACATTACATTCCTTAATAAAATCATCGAAACCTCTGGAGGTGAAGCAACTGCCTCTATCTGATATTATATTCTTGGGTCTACTATATACTTTGAAGTATTCTTCCAGTGCTTCGATTGCTTCACTTGATTTTGTACTCTTTGTAGCAAATAACCGCACAAATTTAGTACAAGTTAATAATTTCGTTGCTTTCCAATTTATTTAGGTTATTTATTTAGTTAGGTTAATTTATAAGTATTAGACATCTACCGCTTTAGCATTGCGTGTAGTGCCTTTTGAGTTCTTTTTGATACTGCTTTTCGCACACGTGGGTGCGGGCTTCAAGCCTATCGAGCTCAAGCTGCTATCAGCTGCAATATACAAGCTTTGTGGGACCAAAGCCTCGAATGATAACTGTAGAGCTGGATATCACCTGCGATCTGCGCAAGCTTTGGAGTCTTAAAGCTTTATATGATAACTTACATGCATCTATTACGACTAATATGTGTTTCATTTTGCTATCTTTACTATGTATCGGTCCCTAGTGATCTATATGTAAATATTGAAACGGGTTATCTCCTTTGGGGTATGGAGTGAAGAAATTCTTCTGTTTTCCTGATTTGTTTGAAAACGCTATACATTTAAGACAATTTTTTTTTTTACAAGCTTATCAATTTCCTTTCTCATGCTGGGAAACCAGTAATTTTTACCTATCAAGTCGGCTACTTTGTCTACTCCTACATGCCCCATTTCATCATGATACTTAAATATTACCTTTTCTTCCATCTCTAAAATGCTGCGTTGGCTTTCGAATTGGGAACGTAGGTTTTTAAATTGCGTATTCCGGCTTGACCGGTTGACTCGACTTGGGATCTAGGTTCGCTATGGGTCACAGGGGTGACTACTGGTGGCGTATTCACCATGGTATCACTGTCCGATGTGTCGTACGCGTTATCTCCGGCGGCTGCCAATTGCTCGCGTTGAGCATCTCTTTCGGCCAATTGGTTGATGACCTCCCGTAGCCTTTCAATTTCGGCAGCCAATTGCCCGATTTGAGCATCCCATTCGGCTACGGCATTCATGGCCTCCTGTAGTGTAACGCCCACGGTTTCGTTGTCACTTATTTTGTATTGTTTATAATAACCTTTTTACCAAATTTTTAGGTAGCTCTATATTTCCTAATGTAGGACGTGGTGTCTGTTTTTTATGAGTGGATGACTCCTAAGTGTGTGTGTGTGTCGGGTTTAAATCTCACCCGTTGTGTAGCAAAGTTTACAATATGTGATACTTACAATAATATCTGTAAGACGGGAGAAACACACATTAGGATATCACATGTTAGATAGCCACCAGCCAGGTAGCACATTTACGTTGTCACCATTCCTTAATTCTTGGAAGGGGTAACAGTTTTTTGTTTTTCGCGTTATTTCTGCGGAGCGTGCATAATTGAAAGTGCGTTTGTGCATATGATTCATATTTCTCCTTTCACCCCTTTTTTATGCCTTGATTCTGTCCTACATTGTTGTTTTTTCTTTTTTTAGGAATTTCGGTTTTTTTTTTTTATTTTCTCTCGACCGTCTGACTAAGCATATTCTTGCTTTAAAAAACATAGTGCTGGTGCAGGGCTTAGTTCAGTATCAGCCAAGAACATGGAGCGATCGGACGAAACCTGCAACTCGACTATGCAAATGGAAGTAGTTTACTGTGACTCCTCTTCGGATGAGGAGAGCATGGAGGAGGAAATAATAGTTGTGGATTCAAGTTCCGAATCTGAAGAGGATTCCACTTCCGAATTGTTCCCTCGGTTCACCAGAGGCGGTCGCCGAGTTTTGATCAGACTTATAATTCATTGGAGAATGATTATGGCGACTTAGGAATCTTGGTGCCCAGACCGGGTGATGATGAGGATACGATCCCCGTCCCCCTTCCTAAGCCGGTTAGGCCGGTCAACGTTCCTGAGCTGGTCATTCAGGAATATCTGGAATACCTCCCACCATGTGAGGAATCGATTACCATTATACACAGGTTGAAGACACATTCTTTAGAGTCAGTTTTCCGTTACGAGGAAAATAGAAGGCGAGCTGGGTGTCCCAACCTGAGGAGTATACTCAAGCGGAGGCACCCCACTCCTGTTCGCAGACGGCCAAGATAACCTGAATAATAAACCAAATGACAGAATCAAGAGCAAGAGTTTGTTTAATATTTATCAGTTGGGGTACTAGTTTTTGGGTTTTCGTCCATTCGTATACTTCTACTTTCAGTAGTTCCTTGCCCATAAGGAAGGTTTGGTCAAGAATGAACTTTTTCCACCCCCTCTGCAGGAGGACTTGGTTTTTCAACCAGTCATTCAGCCAATAAGAATGAATTCTTTTCGCCCTCTCTGAAGGAGGACTTGGTCTTTCAACCAGTCTTTCAAGGAATGAACTGTTTCCGCCCTCACTGAAGGAGGACTTGGTCTTTCAACCAGTCATTCAATAATCAAAACGACTCTTTCCGCCCTCTCTGAAGGAGGACTTGGTCTTTCAACCAGTTACTCGTTTAGTCAAAAATGAACTCTTTCCGCCCTCTCTGAAGGAGGACTTGGTCTTTCAACCAGTCATTCGCTAATAAAAACGACTCTTTCCGCCCTCTCTGAAGGAGGACTTGGTCTTTCAACCAGTTGCTCGTTTAGTCAAGAATGAACTCTTTCCGCCCTCTCTGAAGGAGGACTTGGTCTTTCAACCAGTCATTCGCTAATAAAAACGACTCTTTCCGCCCTCTCTGAAGGAGGACTTGGTCTTTCAACCAGTTATTCGTTTAGTCAAAAATTAACTCTTTCCGCCCTCTCTGAAGGAGGACTTGGTCTTTCAACCAGTCATTCGCTAATAAAAACGACTCTTTCTGCCCTCTCTGAAGGAGGACTTGGTCTTTCAACCAGTTGCTCGTTTAGTCAAGAATGAACTCTTTCCGCCCTCTCTGAAGGAGGACTTGGCCTTTCAACCAGTCATTCGCTAATAAAAACGACTCTTTCCGCCCTCTCTGAAGGAGGACTTGGTCTTTCAACCAGTTATTCGTTTAGTCAAAAATGAACTCTTTCCGCCCTCTCTGAAGGAGGACTTGGTCTTTCAACCAGTCATTCGCTAATAAAAACGACTCTTATCGCCCTCTCTGAAGGAGGACTTGGTCTTTCAACCAGTTATTCGTTTAGTCAAAAATGAACTCTTTCCGCCCTCTCTGAAGGAGGACTTGGTCTTTCAACCAGTCATTCGCTAATAAAAACGACTCTTTCCGCCCTCTCTGAAGGAGGACTTGGTCTTTCAACCAGTTGCTCGTTTAGTCAAGAATGAACTCTTTCCGCCCTCTCTGAAGGAGGACTTGGCCTTTCAACCAGTCATTCGCTAATAAAAACGACTCTTTCCGCCCTCTCTGAAGGAGGACTTGGTCTTTCAACCAGTTATTCGTTTAGTCAAAAATGAACTCTTTCCGCCCTCTCTGAAGGAGGACTTGGTCTTTCAACCAGTCATTCGCTAATAAAAACGACTCTTTCCGCCCTCTCTGAAGGAGGACTTGGTCTTTCAACCAGTTATTCGTTTTTGCAAGACACCGGAAGGGGGAGTTAGATGACATGTCCCCACATAGGGATCATTGAACCTTCTCATTGCATGTGGTTATCTTTTTCTTTTGAATATTTTCCCCCCTTTTTTTTTTAGGGCCCGTTGCCAAACACGGGAGTGTATCATTCCCCTTCCGGTTTCTTTTATTCACATGTCAACGCCAAAAATGCAAGAGGCGCAAAAATTTCCCTTCGTTTCGCTAATTCCGCCTTGCCTGATTCTGCTGACTTGAGAGTGCGGTCTTAGTAAAATGCGTTCGGGACGGTTACTTGAAGAGTCAGCAGTTTTATGCAAGCCGAGGCACGCGTTGATCTCAAATATCACCATGGTCAGGTGAAGCATTTCCCGTTGGCCAAGTGGCCTATTTTATTATTTTCGTGTTGTTTGTTTTTTTTTTTTTTTAATTTGGGATAGGTCAGGTTTGTGCCTGAGTAATTAATTATTTCACTCTACTACGCGTCTTGCTGACATGGCTTGCATTCAACTGTGGAGCTCTTCCTACTATTGTCTAGACCCGTAATGTTTCTAGATTCCCCCTGAAGGGTGGTTAGCGCTATCATTGCCTCTAGAAAAATTACGGGTCCCTGCTCGGGCGCCAGTTACGTGTTTCCATTTCCCTTATAGGGGAACCCTTACCATTTCCTTCCTTGGATTGTAAGGATGGGACTTGGGAAACTCAGGATTGTTACAGTGAGACACAACACAATACTTGATTTATACGTTATAAGTTTTATTCACTTTGTAACTAGATTTAGTTAGTTCTACGTCTAAACTAAGACTGCCCGCGCTGTCGAGCGTGGTCCTTTAAATATACCTCAAGATGCCCAAAGGGCGCTGGCTGCGGCGTTGTGCCGCTGGCAGCGGCGTTGGGATCGTGTCAGAAGTGGGTCGCCTCTTCCGGCGAATTCTGCTTATCGGCAATATTCAAAGTGCTTATACTAGAAAGGGAAGTGAAGTACCTAGTGTGACCAACGAGGGTCGTCTTGGGTCACATTTTGCTAGGGTCGCATAAACACTAGGAAACATAAGTTGCTTACTTGGCTAAGTGTGTTTACAGGAAATGAAAGACGTAGGTAGCTTAGTTGGCTAAAAGATGCACGCGTGCTGTGTGTGGTCTATTGGTGTGTGAAATGTGAGTGTATGAAATGTGAGTGGGCTGGTGTTACTTAGATCGATAGTATGAGTCGCGATGTACGCGTGCTGTGTGTGGTCTGTTAGTGTTCCTAACATGTGTGAAATGTGAGTGTGTGAAATGTGAGTGTAAGGTCAAGGGCTTAGATCGATAGGGGGTATTTTGCCCGATGCTCGTTCAAGCGTTTCTGGTAAAGTGTGTTGATCGAGTCCCGTTGTGATAGGAGAAGCCGAGGTGTGGGGCATGGTCTGGTGACTGAAGGACAAGGCGTCCCAGGGGCGCTGGTTGTATGAGAGGAGGCCTCGCATGAGGATGAGTGCGCTAACTTGGATATATACATATGCGCGTACATCAACAGATGACGATGTATGTATGTAAGTAGATAAGCCGGTGGGCGAATACGCGCGTGAGGAAATTAATTGGGCAATGGGAATAATCCGAACACATAAGAAATCGCGGTGAACACTTTGATTACTATTTTTTTTTTTTTTTTTTTTATTCATAACACTTTAATAATTTCTTTGCCTTTTTAACCTTTACGCGGACTTGGCGAACAGCTGTGGAAAATACATGTACATGTGAGTGCAACGAGTTTTACATATGTATGTACGTATGTAAAAATTGGACAAGGGCGACAGAGTAAAAAAGCACATAAATAAAACCCTTTATCGTGGAATGGACCGAACGTTGGACAAACACGTTAAGGATTGGGAACTACCATGTAACCTTGGAATAGGTCAGGTATGTACATACAATATATATAAAAGTGTGCAGGTGGCTATGGAAGAGCGGGAAAACCTCACACTTTTATTAGTATGTAGGGGCAAATGAAATGAATAATGAAATTTTGTACTTATCAGGAATTCCGCCGATGCAAGCTGGAGGAGCGGAAGGATATCCGGCTCGAAGGACCAATGTTTGTGGCGGGGCGGAAGGATTCGATAAGTCGCAGGTGATTGGCGGGTGCCAATTTCTTCTGGGTCTGGTGAGTGTGGGTGAAATTAAAACGCGCGAAAAACTTCGTTTAATTAATGGTGGTTTATTGTTCGTTAATTTACAAGGTATCCCGACACACACGAGAATGGTTCGGGTTGGAAAATAAACTATATCGCAAAAAGGAAAGCACAGTGCAAGAACGGGTGTTCGGGTTGAAAATTTGTACTGGAGTGAAATGGCGGCGCCCATCAGAAAATCAAGTCACCCCTCCTGGTGTGACCGTAGACGCCGAGGATCAAAAAACCCTCCTCACTCCTCACTGCTCTTCGCCGCTCACTGCTGTTCACCCGGTGGCGTGAACACAGCCCATTCGTGTTTATTAAAATGTGTATCTTATGGGGCTTGTTGAAATACGGATCGGCTAGATTGATATCCGTAGTATGGTCCAATTTGATGTATCGATATGCTCGTGTGGTTGCTGAGCAAAAATTTTCTTAATGACGGCAAAGTTGGCGGACCACGTAAATGATGAATGCCTAGAACGTACTGTGGCAAACGCATTGTGTTTAATGCCTTGACTGCTTCGGGTAATGCCGCTGAATTCTTGAGATACGCGAGTCCTATCCAGATTTAGCCGCTTGGCAGTCTTTTCTGTAATAGATTGAATCGATGATGATAGGTTTTTTATCTGGGTGGAGGCAAGTTGATGCAATAACGATGAGCCGATGGGCACACCTTGCACCGGGAGAGTGAGGGACAATCCGTGACGCGATGTCCAGTTCGCAGACAGTTAAGACATGCATTGGTCCGTTTGCTGTTTCGAACCTTTGTTGTAGCGATAACTCTCCAAATGATTTACAATTACTAACATAGTGCGCCGTCGAATGGCAGTGTAAGCATTGAGAGTTAATGTTGAGGAATGCCTTTGACGTTGATGGTCGTTTTCCTCCTAGTGAACTATTGCGCTGACCGAGTTGACCTGTCTGATAACTTTCTAGGAACTGGCAGCGGCGATGAAGAATTGTGCAGAATTCCTCCCACGTTGAAAGCTTGTCGAAGCTTTGCTTTTCGTCGTAGACGCCTTTGGTCTCAGCATCAACCTTCGTAAGAAGTATGTGAATCATGATGTTATTCATTATTTCCTCAGTTGATCCTAGTGTAAGAAGTGATCCGCGTATAGCGGACGCATTATCGATGAGCTTCTGCAAAAGTCTTGCTTCTGGTTGCTTGACTAATGGTAAATTGAACAGACTCGATATACAATCATGGAAGATTAGAACGTCGTTGTCGTAGCGAGCTTCTAATCTTGACCAAGCTTGACTGTAGTTTTGTTCGGTGACTTGGAACGACTGCACGACCTCAAGTGCAGGTCCCGATAAACATTCGAAAAGATAATTGAACTTATCGATTGTTGGCATGTGGTGATCGTTGTGAATTAGATTCAGGAAAGACGATTTGAATCTCTTAAACGCTGAATATTTGCCATCGAAACTGGGTAATTTCAGTTTAGGCAATCGTTGACTGCGAACCACCGTAGGAGACATTGAAGAACTCATAAAACTCATATCCGATGTGTTTACTGGACCCGTTGAGCGTTTTCTTTGTAAAAGAGACAATAAATGTACTTTGAACTTTATGTACATTTCATCCAAACTACTGCGCTCTTTATCAATTACATGCAAATTTTCAATTTGTGTTTGAATATGAGTTATTTGCCTATAATGAGATTCAAGCATTTGAAGTCTGCAGTCTAGTGTATCGGCATCTTCTTGGTCGCTAGTAGCAATGATCTTTTCATGTAAATTTTGAATATGATTTTCAAACTGAGTCCGCTGGGATCTAAGATTTTAGTTTTTCTGTTCCCTTTGAGCTTACGGGAGTATTCGAACCGTCTTTGCCAATATAATGCTTCAATAAACGTCACCAACACCTTCAAGTAGCAGAACCAACGCGAATGTTGATTAGTTATTTGTACATATATGTGAGGTTAACATTATGTTTATGATAGTTTATTGTAAATAATATTAACTCAAATGTTTAAAATTGAGGTGTAGTACATATAAGTATTTCTTCAAAAACAACGATTAAACGATTAATTTCACAACTGCCGACCGCTCTCGTGACTTCTTCTTAATTGCCCGTTCTCGACGACGTCTGCTCTTCAACCCTTTACTTGCGTCCCTCTCGCGTAGAAAAACCTCTCACTCTCAGCTGCTTCACTACTCGTCAAAATAGGGGTAATATCAGAATAGTGTGCCCATCTCGTCTTTACACTCGGCCCTCCTGATAATCGTCTTCTGACTCAGAAGACAGCAACTCGTTATTCTCAGCCACATATCGCCAAAGTCTCATATAGTCCACGCTCGTAGTTGTCATCATTGGCCCTTCACCATTGGTCGCTTTCTTTACATCATACCGGCCGTTGCGCTTAGCTTTTATTACTTCATACGGTCCCAAAAACTGACTTGCTAGTTTACGACCCGCTACAAACTGTGTTCTCTTTATAGCTACCATATCGCCAACTTGGTAAGTTGCTTCGCCTTTTCTGTTCTTATCATAGTTCCGCTTGTAAGTCGCCTGCGCCTTCTCTATATTAATTTTAGCCTCTTGTCGCAGCTTTTGCCGCTCGTCATTGAACTGATCTACTTGTTCCTCCTGTAATATATCCAGCAAACGGTCATCTATATTGTTACGCATTCGCGTTCCAAACAGGACTTCAAACGGTGACATTTTCGTTGAGGAATGCATCGTTGTGTTAATCGCCTTCTGTACTCGCGAAACTCCCTTATACCATTTCGTGGGTTCATCTGCTGATATTTTTCCGATGATAGACAGGATACAACGATTAACTCGTTCGACTTGGCCATTGCCCCTTGCTACTCCTGTGGTTGACAGTACATGCTCAACATCATTTGATCGAAGGAATTCTTTAAAAGCGTTTGATGTGAAGGCCACCCCTCTGTCACTTATGATCCTCTCGGGAAATCCAAAAATGTCTGTCCATTCTTTGAGCCTTTTAATTACTTCTTCTTGACCTGTGGACTTCGTTGGAAACAACCATACAAATTTCGAAAAACCATCTACCATTGCCAAAATGAATTTGTACTGCTTGGAGGTGCTGTCCATGGGTCCTAAATGATCCAAATGTAAAGTATGCAGCGGTGTGTCTCCTTTGGTTATACAATGCAAATATCCTTCTTTTTTGCCCAGCTGTTTATTATGAACTATACATTTTATGCAGTTTGCAATCAATGTTGATACTTTACTTTCCAAATGCGGTATCCAGTACTGTTGTTGGATAGCGTGCATTGTCTTCCGCGTCGAAAAATGTCCAACCTCGTGCGATCGTTGTATAATCTCGCGTTCCATTAGCTTTGGGACTACCAGCAACTCATTACCTTCAACTTCTTTGAATAGCAAACCACCTTTCACGTTGAAGTTCTTATATTGTTGCTGCTTTAGTACCTCTATAATTGCGATAATATGATCATCTGTCTGCTGTGCCTTCTTTAAACGCGCTGTTATTTCATCCTTTACTACTAAACACGACTGTGGGTAACGGCTTAGACAGTCCACGTGCTGCATCTTAACTGCTGATCGGTGCTCCACGTTCAAATTGAAATCCTGTAGATACAGTATCCATTGCGCAACTTCCCTTGGGATGTCCAGCTTTGTCGTAGTTTGCTTAAATGCAATGCAGTCTGTCACCAATTTCACCGGGATCCCTAGCAAATAATGTCGAAATTTTTTTAACGCCATATATGCTGCCTTGACTTCAAGAATGTAGCTATGCCTTTTCGAATCCGCTTCAGATGCTTTCTTACTCCAAAAATAGATCGGATGCAAGTTGTTGTCAAATAGCTGAAGTAGTACCGCTCCAAAACCGTCTTTTGAAGCATCCGTGTGCAGCTCGGTTGGTGCCTCGCGAGAATAGAGGTGTAACACTGGTTCACTTATTATCGCCGTTTTCAATTGCTGCAACGCCTGAAGCTCGCTTTGACCCATAATAAATTTGACATCTTTTTTCAGCAACTTGGTAAGGGGTCGTGCTATCTGCGCATACTGAGGAATAAACTTTCTAAAGAATCCGGTTAAACCAAGAAATGCCTGAATCGATTTGACATTTGTGGGTATACCGAAACGACTGATTGCCATCGTCTTATCTTTACCGGGCCAAATCTTTCCATCTTCAATTTCGTGACCTAGAAAGCTTATGCGTTTTTGCAAAAAACTACATTTTCCCCATTTTATTTTCAAATCATACTTTGCTGCAGTTTCTAATACCAATTTGGTTTTGTTTAGACAATCGTTTGCGGACTTTGCATATACTATAATATCATCCATATATAATTGCATTATATCCTGGTTAATCAGATCTTGAAATATGTGGTTAACGAAACGAATGAATGAAGCAGGAGAATTACGAAATCCAAATGGCGCTCTATTAAACTCATATAATCCTTCTCTAGTAACAAACGCTGTATATGATTTGCTAGATTCCTCTATGGGCACATGGAAGAATCCATTTTCTAAATCCATAATCGTATATAAGCTTGCTGCCTGTAATCTCTCCAGCACTTCATCCATTAAAGGAACCGGAAAGCAGTCTTCCAAGACCATGCTATTTAGCTTCCTGTAGTCTACACAAATCCGCAAAGTATTGTCTTTCTTCTTTACAACTACAACTCTGCTAGCAACATTCGAAGTGGATTTGCGCACTATTCCTTTTTCTTCCCACTCATCAACTTGATTTTTAACCGCTTCCGCTTCTGGTGGTGACAAACGACTGGGTGACTGCCTAAATAAGATTATTGCGCCATCTGGTACAATTTTTAATTCAATAGGGCAATGTACCTTCTCTGTATCATTCGTCTGATAGCTATCCTGTATCAACGCTTCGACTTGCTTTTGATATTGCGGAGGAGCCGAATAACCACATGAGATGTCAAAAACATTGTACCAATTGTCAACATATTCTTCTTGCGATTTGGTGTCTTCAACCAGGCTCATAAATGTATATCCACGCTCATCGATCGATACTCTAAACTTCTCCACGAAGTCGTATCCCAAAATAATGTCACAGTCCATAGTGTTGCTCTCCACTACCAAGAATTTTTGCTGCGTCTTTAGGTCGTCTACGATGACCTCTGTCTCGAAAAAAGCTTTTTGCTTTTGTTTGGCTTTTGCCTAGGCCGCAGAGCATTAAGCAACTTGCTTTCAAATCAATCTTACCCAAGTGTTTTAGAAAAGAGTTTTTTACAATAGTGACATCTGAGCCCGTATCAATCAAACCGTCAACGTTTACGCCATTCAGCGACACCGACTTGACCCGTTTTTGTATATTTATTTTACGAACAGCTGATAACTTTCTGGGGCAATTAGTTGAAATATGTCCACTTTCATTGCAACTAAAACATTTTCTATCCGCACTATTACAATCTTTACGCTTGTGCTCACTGGAACCGCAATTAAAACAATATTCTTTCTTTTTAATGTTTTCCACTTTTGCAATAGACGTGATTTTACGATTGTTTTTCTCAATATTATCAAATTTTTTTACATGTTCAAATACACCATATTGCTCTTTTAACTCTTTTAGCGATTTACAGTTGTACATTGAGAACTTAAACTCGCTTTTAATATTAAGGCCATCAACTATGTACCGTATAACCGCCGCGTCTTCGATTTTTCCAGCACTAGCAATTTTTCTCATATTGAGCATATATTCGTGAAACGATTCACCACTGTGCATTTTACGATCGCGTAACTGTTGATGTAGGTCAGCGCTACTGAAATTCGACTCGAACTCACAACATAACATTTGTCTCAAACTCTGAAAATCACTCACTGTTTCTGACTCGAGATATAACTGTGCCGCACCACTCATTTTATTTCTCGCTTGCACATACATCTGCTTGTCTGTGAGCTCGTAAGCTTCAGCATTCTGCTCAAAGTTCTCAAACCATTTCTCTACCGGTACATTGTAACCGTCGAACACACATACAACTTTTTCGAAATGCTCAGGGTTTATTTTGACTTCTGCAGACTTCCTCTCATCCGCTTCGATTTTAAGAGAAAACATTTGTATTAACTGTTGCATCTTTATATCTAGATCCCTGGGATCACTTTTTTCTACGTCACGAACTTCTTTCACTTCCATATTATTTTTTATCGATTCTTCTTCTTCCACTAGACCGAACGTTTCGTTCAAGGTCTTATTTTCAACGATCTTCTTTTCGTTCTTCTTTTCGTTTTTCGACTTTGCTGGTGTGCGCAATGGTGGCGACATTTCGGTTATTTGCGACTTCGTGGCGCCGACTGACCGACTATTCGAGAACGATTTCTTAGAAAAGCTACCGCGCACTACTGGAATTTTCACAACTGTACAACTTTTGTTATTTGGATGTTTTGTACCAACTTTTACAAAATCAACCAACTGCGACTTTACAACTTAATTGTTTTTTTTTTTAAATTCCAGCACAACCACATCTAAACTTTTCTAAGAACTTTCTACACATTATATATGCACTAACACACACAAAACCGGCGAGCCCCCAAATGTGAGGTTAACATTATGTTTATGATAGTTTATTGTAAATAATATTAACTCAAATGTTTAAAATTGAGGTGTAGTACATATAAGTATTTCTTCAAAAACAACGATTAAACGATTAATTTCACAACTGCCGACCGCTCTCGTGACTTCTTCTTAATTGCCCGTTCTCGACGACGTCTGCTCTTCAACCCTTTACTTGCGTCCCTCTCGCGTAGAAAAACCTCTCACTCTCAGCTGCTTCACTACTCGTCAAAATAGGGGTAATATCAGAATAGTGTGCCCATCTCGTCTTTACATATATGTTCGCAAACTTAACTGATTTTTGATGTACAGTTGGCGCAGGCACTCACGCTCTTGCTTTCGGGTATGTAGAGAGCGGAATGACAAACGACGAAAATATACCTGTTTGGTTTTCTTTTATTGTACATGTGCGAGTACAATAATTTGTTTGTTTGAATACTTGCGGTTTCATTCCAATGACTTTACTGTGGAGAGTTTAAACGTGGTTTATGTCTTTCTTTCCATATGTCTCAACGGGTGTTTGATGATTGATTGCCTCTTGCAATCTCTTTTTGGAAACTTGCGGTGGCTTACGAAATTATGAAACGACGAGTCCAACTTATTTATTTTTTGCTTCCGTAGCATTCGAGTTCTCTTGGTGCAGTAAATTCATTCTTATATGCTACGTGAGTAATTCAAAGTAAAAGTTAAAGGGAAACGCAAGAAGAGAGCCAACAGTGATGCTAGATTGAACTCTCCTTGAGCTTGCGATATATCGATAGTTTAGCTATTTAACCCAATGGTTAATATTTCAGAATAATTTAAATTAATGAATTTAAATTCAGGAGTTCTCCTCCAACAATACTATAACAAAATATTTTGGCGCTACCGTTAGTTGGTAAAGGCGAAGCCCTTTACACTAATTCTGATGTCGCCCAAGGGTATGCACATAAAAAAAGTGGAATCTGCAGTTGCTTTGCCGTTCTTTTATCGCTTCATGTCATTGGAATTCCCAAATACTTTTAGCGTTGAAGATATGGTATGGCCATTACAACTGTGGATTCTTTAGCAAAGTCTGCTGATGATAGAACTTGGTGGTTCTTGAAATAGCTATACAGACAACATGCCTATGATTTAAAATCTTAGAAATAAATTTGTAAGTAAAACTTATTGACCTGAAGCCAAGCTAAAATTTAGTTTTGATTAACTTCAATAAGGTCGAAATCTAGACAAATACCAAAAACGGAAGGCCCGCCGTATTACACATGTTGTTTTTACACTTGCTGTAAACCATCTTTTTTGCATGTAGTACAATATACTATAACAAAATATTTGGGCGCGACGGTTAGTTGGTTAAGGCGAAGCCCTTTACACTAATTCTGATGGCACCCAAGGTTATGCACATAAAAAAGGTGGAATCTGCAGTTGCAAGCTTTTTCGTTCTTTTCTCGCTTCATGTCATTGGAATTCCTAAATACTTTTAGCGTTGAAGATTTGGTATGGCCATTACAACTGTGGATTCTTTAGCAAAGTCTGCTGATGATAAAACTTGTTGGTTCTTGGAATAGCTATACAGACAACCTGCTTACCTTTTGTGCTGCCTATGGTTTCAAATCTTACAAATAAATTAGTAAGATTTATTGACCTGAAGCACAGCTAAAACTCAGTTTTGATTAACTTCAATAAGGTCGAAATTTAGACAAATACCAAAAAAGGAACGCCCGCCGTATTACACATGTTGTTTTTACACTTGCTGTAAACCATCTTTTTTGCATGTAGTACAATATACTATAACAAAATATTTGGGCGCGACGGTTAGTTGGTTAAGGCGAAGCCCTTTACACTAATTCTGATGGCACCCAAGGGTATGCACATAAAAAAGGTGGAATCTGCAGTTGCGAGCTTTGCCATTCTTTTCTCGCTTCATGTCATTGGAATTTCCAAATAGTTTAAGCGTTGAATATATAGCAAAGTCTGCTGATGATAGAACTTGGTGGTTCTCGAAATAGCTATACAGACAACCTGCTCACCTTTTGTGTTGCCTATGATTTAAAATCTTACAAATAAATTAAGGAGTGAGGAGGGTTTTTTGATCCTCGGCGTCTACGGTCACACCAGGAGGAGTGACTTGATTTTCCTGATGGGCATCGTCATTTTTAATCCAGTACGAACTTCTAACCCCAACACCCGTTCTTTTCACTGTGCTCTTATTCTCTAATTGTACATTATTTCCAACCCGAAACATTCTCGTGTGTTTTTTCTTTTTTTAATTCGTGGTGAAATATAGTATAGTAAGTTATAGAAATTTAACAATAAATATTACAAGTAATAACATAGGCTACATAGGTAAAAGAAAAATAAACAGAAATATAGGAAAGGGAAAGTTTGTTACTGCTGGTGGCTTGTGCATTTGGGTGTAGGGAACATTACTTTCGGGACTAGCCAGTGGGCCATTGCATCGAAAGCACAGAGATTCCCAACTTACCCTATCCTGGCCCTCTCGCGTTCTAGCGAGATTAGATTCGCTTTCTAACATAATCGAGATTAAATTGCCCGCGTTAATAGATGTACCCAGCTGTGTTGCGAGCTGAGTCCGCTGCTCCGCAATTCGGCCACACACACGGCCACATCCTCCTCAATGTCTTCGGTGCACCAAGTGCATAGCGCACTGTTGTCGATCTTGAAACGATGCAGATAGCTGCGAAAGCAACCGTGCCCGCTTAAGAATTGTGTCATCGGGAACGACTTGGCCAAGATTTCTTTCTATCCAGCATCCTATATTAGGAATTAGCGAGTGAGTCCATCTTCCGTTCAATGCCTCATCCCACTTCCTTTGCCTTCTGTCAATCGTGCGCTGCCTCGCTTCTCTGCGAGCGACCCTTTTAGTTGCGTTGTTGCTGCGAACTGCCAAGAACACTTCGTGATCCTCTAGGGCTAGTAGATGGATTGGTGGCATGCCCGTAATTACCAGTGCTGCCTCCGTGGATACCGTCCTGAATGCACAGCAGACTCGTAGGGCACTCAGCCGGTATGTCGCTGCCAATCCTCTAGTGTAGCTAGGTGTTGCTGCTGCTCTGGCCCATATGGACGCGGTATATAAAATAACGGATTTAAGAACCGTCATGAGGAGCTGCCTTCTCCATTGTTTGGGGCCCCTGGAGTTGAGCATGATACTTGAAAGGGCCCTGCAAGTACCTGCAGCCTTTGTATTGGTCGTCGCCAAATGTTCCCTGAAACTTAATCTGATATCAATTATTACTCCAAGGTAACGCAGTGCTCGCTTAGGCGCAACCATTTCATCCGCAATTCTAATTGATGCTGTCTCCACCTTTTTTCTGCTACTGACTAGCACTGCCTCCGTTTTTTGTGCCGCCAGCTCCAACTCCATACTGTCCAGCCAGCTTTTGACCGTCAACACTGCTTCATTGCATTTAGTTTCTACCAGCCTCAGATGCTTCGCCACTACCACCAGTGCAATGTCGTCGGTGAAGCCCACCATCGTGCATCCTGCCGGTAGCGTCAAACGAAGAATGCCGTCATACATTACATTCCATAATGTCGGCCCTAATACCGAGCCGACAGTCGAGCGTGCTCTGCGAAACCCGAACTGAAGTGGAGCCAAGTCCCCTACCTCCCTTATGGCCACTTCCAGTCTGCTGCAGATGACTCTTTCAAACACTTTGCCTAGAGTGTCGAGCAGGCAAATGGGCCTATATGCTGAGGGATCATCTGGTGGCTTATCAGGCTTGGGAATAAGGACCAGTTTCTGGATTTTCCATCTGCTTGGGAAAATGCCTGACCTCATGCATAGGTTGAAGAGTTCTACGAACGCCTCGGGCTGCAGAGACACCGCTAGCTTAGTGGCGCGGCTTGGTATGCCATCTGGGCCTGGCGCTTTGTCGTCTGCGATTTTCCTTACAGCATCAATTACCTCTCTCGCCGTAATCTCTACATCATATTCTGCTGGTGTCGCCGATGGATCTTGCGTTTTTGCTGGGTCATGCACTGTCGGGAAAAGGCTGGAGACGATGCTGCCGAGTTTCTTGGAGTCTGTGGGAGCTTGCTGCTTGTGCCCGTGAAGCTTTTTTACAATTGTATTATATGCCTTTCCCCAAGGATCTGTGTCGGCCGCGTCACAAAGTTCGAGGAATAGCTTACGCTTGCTCTCTTTGATTGCTCTTTTGAGTATTTTTCTCTTAGACTTATACTGCAGCCTCAGTGTTTCCGCTTTATCGCTGCCTCCTGATCGAGAATATTGGCGACGCGCTATGTGGCAGTCTCTTCTAGCTGCGGTGATATCGTTAGACCACCAGTACACGGGTGTGTGGTGTCGCCGATATGTGCCTCGTCTTTCCATCCTCCTGTTACATGCTTCTGTGAGGCAAGTTGTCACCGCATCTGCTGCAGTCTCAGGGTCATTTGTGGTATTAATGACCAGCGATTCGGCGAATATCTGCGGGTTTAGCGTCTCAGCTTTGTACCCTTTGCACGAGTTGCGCGTAGTTGTTGCTCTGTTGCTATTGGCTCCTATGTCGCACAGAATGCCTTCATGGTCACTGCCAGTGTAGTGGTTGCTGATCCTCCATCTTATACTGTTGAACAGCCCGCTGCTAGCAAATGTCAGGTCAATTATCGGTGCTGCACCACCCCTGTTAAAAGTGTGTTGCGATCCCTCGTTGAGCAGAGCCAAATCGAGGGATGCTAACGCCTCCAGAACGGCTCTTCGCCTCCAGTTTGTGCTTGCGCTTCCCCAATTCACAGACCAGGCGTTAAAATCGCCTGCTATGACCACTTTTTCGTGGCCTCTGGCGTCGTCAATTAGGGCATCTAGAATGCTATAATAATCATCGGCATTTACGCTGGGGGCTAAGTAACAGCTATATATTCGTACACCAGATATCTCTGCTCTTACAAATCCAACAGCTGCGTGATTATTTTCCAATTGAAATGGCGAACTTTCACATGCCCAAATTGCTGATCCTCCATCCAGCGACTGCATCCATCCCCCACTGCTCTTGCGGCGGTAAGGCTCACTTATCAATGCAGCCGCTACCCGTAAGTCCCTGACTGACTGAGTCAGTAAGTCATGGGCGGCCCTGCAATGATTGAGGTTGATCTGCAGTGCTCTAAACATCCCTGATTTTGTTTAAGGCCTTCAGGAACGCCGGACACACCCTGCTTAGCGTTTTATGTGAGACATTTTGCCCCCCCGCTCGGGTACACAGGATGCACGATGGTTCTTCGCAACATTCGCTGGCACGATGGTGCTCTGTGCTGCCACAGTTGAAGCACTGTTGAGATGCGTTAAATTGGCTGCCACATTTTTTTGCTACATGCCCGAACTCCAAGCATTTGAAGCATCTGAGTGGTTCTACCTTGATCCTCACCCTACAAACTGACCATCCGATTCGAATAGTACCCTCGCTAAGTAGCTTTTCGGCCAGTTCGGATGGTAGTCGTTGGGTCGCTGTCTGCGTTTTGCCGTATACCTTTCGTAGTCTTGGCACTGCATCTGCTGGAATATCTCCGTTTTGTGATGCGAACACTGCTTTGAGCACATCGTCTGGCGTGTAAGCCCTCAGGATGTCCTTAATCTCTACAAAGATCGCCTTTTTGGGAACTCTGACTACTGCGCTATCGCCAAGTGCATCTTGTATGGCCGCCTTTAGCCCCTGTGTGATTTCGTTATCCTGTTTCACAATTTGGATGGTGATACCGCCGGCAGAATTCCGGATGCTACGGACTTTCTCTCTGTACTTCTGCAGAGAAACATTTGTTGTGATCAGCTCTGTGACTTGCTGCTGCCTGGATGCATCCTCGCAGTTTATAAATATTACGTCTGGTCTTGGTCTCTTGTTTTTATGACCTACAGTCTGCCATTCCTGCTGGTTGCGTTGACCATTCAAGGCCTTGTTAGCCGTCTGAGACACAGGAGCAGCTACCGCGTCTCTCACAGTATCGGC
The DNA here is from genome assembly GCA_018152135.1 of Drosophila paulistorum. Lineage (NCBI taxonomy): Eukaryota > Metazoa > Arthropoda > Insecta > Diptera > Drosophilidae > Drosophila > Drosophila paulistorum. The sequence goes on from JAECXG010000803.1 coordinate 10,732,258, forward strand.
ATATGACGGTCTATCGTGCGCCCGCCGCTTTTTGATTGGTGAGTTTCTATTTGATGGCTGTTCCTCGCGGGGCCTCTTCGGAGTGACTTTATTGCCATTTTGTAGGCACAGGTCCACATTGGGCTGATTTCGAGTCGGCTTCGGCTTTTTGAGTACCACTTTGGCGACCTCGGGGGACATTTGCGTCGTTTGTTCGCTCGTTATGGGCTTGCTTGCGAGTTTGCCGGCAATCGCATTTTGACAGAGCAGTCTCGCATTTTGACAGTGGAGCTCGTACATTCTCGTAATCGCATCCTTGTTACCTGCAGTTACGTGCCGAGTTGGTGGCTTGCCACCTTCCTTTGTGGTGATGGTTTTGGCCAGTGCATAGAGCAGCTTGCCCAGCTCATCAAGTTCCGGAATATCGGAGACTAACGGCCGATTGGGACCCGCTGCCACTTCTTCCATATTGGCGACATCAGACACCAAGAGTCCAGGTGACCAACCATATCCAGTCCCGGGGCCCAAAGCACGCCAGAATCCAGTACAATCTGCAGAGGTATGTGACGAAAACACTGCTAGGCGCCTCCTAAATAGTCTGTTCCTTTTTTGCAGGATCGAAGGAGTCGATTCTGAGAACTTTTTTCCGCGGAGCAAACGAAAACAGCACCGCACTTGTAAGTTGGTTGGTTGTATATCCAACATTCTCGTGTGTGTCGGGACATATTTGTAATATAGAGAAAAATAAACATTCTCGTGTGTTTCGGGACATATTTGTAATATAGAGTATAGAGTTTTGTAATAATAAGTTTGCGCGCGTTTCAATTTGATTCCTCACTCACCAGACCCCTGAAGAAATTGGCACACGCCAACCACTTGTGACCAATTTGGATCCTTCCGCCCGCTACGAACATTGGTCCTTCGATCCGGATATCCTTCCGCTCCTCCAGCTTGCATCGGCGGAATTCCTACAAAATTTTATTATTCATTTCATTACACATACTAATAAAAGTATGAGGTTTTCCCGCTCTTCCATAGCGACCTACACACTTTTATATATATTGTATGTGTTATTTATATTTTGAGACGCTTATTGACTTTATTTTGGATATTTTCTTAATAGTATGTATTACAATGTTCTTATTGTCGGCGTGGTCTTTTTTCAAGTGTGGCCGTATCTTGCTAAACTGAGAATACATTAAATCCAAAAATACTAGATATACCGATCTTGTTTGAGGCATCTTACTACCATACTAATAAGCTACGACATAGCGGCCCCTAGTGCGGAATCCCTTTTTTGAGCACGATCCTTCTCATCGTAGCGCTTGACTATTTTGCATAGACGGTTGACCGGGCGACGATACGTGTATTTTCCCGTCTTCAATTCGACTACGCGTACAACTCCATCTTCTCCTGGAAAAACTTTCATAACTCGACCGAGCGGCCATTCGCCGCGCGGGGTGTTGTCTTTCATAACAACTATGTCGTCGACCTCCAAGTTTGGCACATCTTTATGCCATTTCTCCCGATGTATAAGTGTGGGAAGATATTCTTTAATGAAACGTTTCCAGAAACAGCCGATCTGGTACTGCGAGATTCTCCAAGCTCGTTTTTCCATCGTATTGGAAGTAAAGTTGCCTGGGCCATGGAGTGTGCAGTTTTGCGGGATACAAATATCGTCTGGACATAGACCAAGTTCGTCGTCAGGGTCATCAGATTCCAGAATATATGGTCTACTGTTGACGAGATATTCTGCCTCCATAAAAATTGTTTGCAACGTTTCATCGCTGGGATATGCGTTTACTGTTAAAACTGCTTCAATTGCCCGTTTAAAACAGCCTACTAGTCGCTCCCAGCAACCTCCGAAATTTGGTGCATTTGCTGGAATGAAATTCCAAATTATTTTAATACTTGCCATATACTCTTTTACGGCACACTCATCCAGGTCTTCTAGGGCCTCTTGTAACTCGCGTGCTGCTCCGCGAAAATTTGTGCCATTGTCTGACCAGATGATTTGTATAGGTCCACGTCGAGCCATCATTCTTCGAACTGCCATTATGCAGGAATCGGTGTCTAGGGAGTGAGCTATCTCCACGTTGATTGCTCTCGTAGTCAGGCATGTGAATATTACTCCGTACCGTTTGCGGAGGTTGTTGAGGCTCGGGTTCCTCTTTCTGCTTTGATGTAAAATGGTCCGAAGTAATCGACGCCTGTTGCTGTAAATGTTTTTTTGTGAGTGAAAAACCTTTCTTCGGGTAGAAAGCCCATTTTTGGTGTTTGTGGTTTTGCCTTTTTGCGTTTACACCAAACACAAGCGTTGATCGTTGTCCTGATGATCCTATTTAATTTTGGCACCCAGTATGCCTTCCTGAACTGATGTACTACTACTTGTGTTCCGACATGTTGTGCGTCGATATGAATTTTATTGATCAGCATCCGAGTAAAGATATGTCTGCCATCGAGAACAACTGGGCTTTTGGTATACGTCGATACCTCTTTTGCACGTTCTATTCTGCTATCCACTCGCATTATGCCTTTGTCATCCAGGTACACACAATATTTGGACAACCTCAATTTGGAAGAAGGCTTTCCGGTTCTTAGGCTGATTAGATCGTCCTGATATAGCTGTTTCTGTACAACCTTCCACCAGACAGCTTCCGCCCATTCAATTTCGTCAACACTTAACTCGTTCAATTTGCGATTACTTTTTAACCGTTTCGTTAAGTTGTTCATGTATCTCCCAATCCAGGCAGTACTGCGAATCAATTTATTGTATCCGGAAATTCTTTGTATGAGTATTTCCATTGGGTGTTCCATCTCTTGAAGTACCATTACGACCCCTGTTTGGTCGGATTCTTCTATAATGGGTTTTTGAAGATCCCAAGTGGATTCTGGTCTTTGTAGAAATTTGGGTCCTGTCAACCACCATTGAAGTTTATGGTCTGATATGCTGATCTTACCGATTTTTCACAAATCTCACCTATTCGATTTGCGACAAAAACATCCATACGTTTATCGCTGTTAATCCAGGTAAGAACCGTTCGTGAATCAGTCCAAAAGTAACGTTGATCTATGTTGAATTGTAATTCATGGTTTATCATTTCAGCCAATCGGCATCCTAGTACGGCGGCCATCGTTTCCAGTTTAGGAATAGTAGTATGTTTGATTGGAGAAACCTTTGCCTTAGATGCTATCAGTGACACATCAAATTGACATTTATCCTCCTGCATCTGATATATGCAACTGAAGAATATGCTTTTGCACTTGCGTCATTAAATATGTGCATTTCCACGCGGTCGGCGTTGCTCAGATTAGAACTATAACACCTTGGAATTTTGGTGTCTTCGATTTATATTTATCCCTTTATCCAATTTCGCCATTTGTTTATTAGATCACCCTTGATTTGGTCATCCCAGCCGATTCCAGACTCCCATACATCTCGCATAAGGATTCGTCGTTGCTGCGTCGGGTTGTTCATCTTTAAATTTGTTAGCATTATAATTTTTATTTAATTGAGCCAGAAATGGTGAGCAAGTAGTTCCAAACAACATTGCTTTCATTTGAAATATTGACGGCTCTCTTTCTTGATCAAGATCTCTCCATAGGAACCATTGCGCTGCAGTATTACATTCTGCAATGCTCACCTGATTGAACATTTCGCGAACGACTGCTACCGCATGTAGATAAAATCGTATCAAAATTCCTATTATAGACGTTGACCAGTATGAACAAGCAGGTTGCTATTGAGGGACGTACCGTTGCACGTAGCCGTAGCGTCGAACACAAGTCGAACCTTGCCGGGCTTATTTGGGTTGATAACAGCAAAATGTGGTAAAAACCACAGTTTTGAAGAGTTGAGAACGTTAATGTCTGTTAATTGGACGGCGTAACCTTTGTCCAATAGTTTTGTTATTTCGTTCTTATATGCTTCTGCGGTATCCTTGTCTCTCAAAAGTTTTCGCTCAAGACATTTGAGTCTTTGAAAAGCCATTGACTTGCTTTCCGGTAGTTTTATGTCATCTGATTTCCATGGGAATCCAATTTCGTAGAAGTTACCCTTTTGTTTAATTGAGCTTTCTGCCTTTGCTATTGCTAAGCGCTCTTCCACAGACCGTGTTTTGTCGATCTTTACCGGCACCGAAGTTTTCAATACTGAATTGTTGCTTAATCATCTGTTGTAGACATACATCTTCTATTTGACAGCAAGTAAAATGTGATGCTTGTAGATTGGTTTGTGCCGGACCATGCACTACCCAGCCTAATTTAGTTTTAGATAACATTGGCCGTTGCTCATTACCATCTATAACGGCTCGTGCGGTAATTAATTTAGCATGGCGTTGTCCTATCAATACCATGGGTTGCCATCTTGCAACTTCGTATAGTCTACCATATTTTTTGGTACAAATTCTGTTAGCTTCTTATAGTCAAGTTGTTGTGTTGGTATTTTTAGATCGTTGACCAACCAAACTCCATATAGCTGATGTTTCGGACCGTTTTTTCCACTGATATTAATGGTTGCCGATTCCGCATCTGCTTCATATCTGTAGACACCACCTGTCCAAGTAAAACAAAATGGTTTTGCGTCACCCTTTATGCCAACTTCTCTTGCTAAGCTCATTTCCATGATTGTGGAGGTGCTACCGTCATCTAAGAGCCTTTTTCGCCGTGTACTGTGATTGGTACCATTTTCAGTAATGCAGATTTTGGTGTATCGGATACGCATCCTGTGACGTTTGTGGTGGCAGCTAGATTTACTTGTGTGGGTCTCTTGTGCAGTAATGGATTGTGAAACTTTTCACGATTGTCAATTTTGCAGGCTTGTCTTTCACTGCGTTGACTTTTATGGTATTTTAAACAACTGTAACACGCTTTGTTACGATTAGGTAAATCCCATCTATTTTTAATATCTGCTTTTAAGAATACGTTGCACTTGCTTAGTAGGTGTTTTTCCTCGCTGCAAAAAAAGCAAATTGCTTTCGGTTTTGGCTTTGGTTGGTTTACCGCCTCTGCTTCTAGTTGTTGGGTTTGGCTTTCTTTAAATTGCTCTGCGAATGACGACTGCTGGTTAATTGATGTTACTTTTTTGAAGAATGAGACATCTTGGATTAGATCTGCTTGACTTTGTGCCCACTCAGCTAGCTTGTCAAATGTACAGAATGATGCGCGTACGTTTGCATCTCGTAGATATGCGCCCCATTCTCGAAGATAGTTTTCGGACAGTTTTCCGATCATCATAGCTAGTAATCGTTGTGTGTCGATTAACCGGTTATCAGTGTATTCCAAAGCAGAATTTATGTTTTGGACAGCATTATTGAATTCATCGAAATTATCGATATTATTGACTGGCTTTACTTGGCACGTTCTTGACATCAACTCTAGTGCAATATTTTCGGCTCCACCGTATGCTTTATCTAAGATCGATAGGATTTTTTCCGGATCTTTTGCAGAGATTAGTAGCAAAGAAACCTTTTCCTTAGGCACTCCCTTTAGAGCTTTTGATAGTCGTTGAACATCTTCCTCTTTGGAGAATCCGCAATGTTTGCTCGTAGCATTGAGCCATCGAACTCCAGGTGATTACCGTTTAGGCTCTGCCGCGCCAGCATCTGGTTCATGGCTCTTGTTGCCATGCTTGGATTATTGGTTTCATCCAAATTATTCTGGCATTCTGATTGTGAACGAACCCACACTGAAGTTCGCTCATTTCGCACCGATGTTTCAGATCGTTCGGACATGCGGGAAGAACAATCTATTAGTGCGACCTTAGCTTTCAGAACATTTTTCTTACTTACCAGTGCTTCTTCTTCCGCTTGGGTTGTTATCTGCCTCTGATAGTATCCGTCTGTTGTTTATAAGCTTTGTCTCCTTTTCGCACACTTTTCGCTTGACGTCCACGTATGCTGTATCCACATTTTGAATTTGTTCCAGTATAACTAGTCGCTGCTCCAGAACTGTTGCATTTGACCCATCAGAGTCTTCGGTGCAGACAAGCGATATGGCGTCAACAATTTTTGCCGCCAAATCATTTTTTGTCTCTTTCACACCGACTCCGATGTCAAGAAACTCACAGACGCGCAGTAAAGCGTTTTCGCCCAGTTCCTTTGATATTGCCTGCTCATGTTCTGCCTTTTCAACATTGTTATAAATTAAACCTTTGAACGCACGAATTTGTCGTTTTATCAATGTTTCCGTAACAAATTTCAGGTAGATTGCAAAATGTACATCTCGTAGTGTTTGCGATTTCCACGAATCAATGCGGCCAAGCTGGTGCTGTATCCACATTTTGAATTTGTTCCAGTATAACTAGTCGCTGCTCCAAAACTGTTGCATTTGACCCATCAGAGTCTTCAGTGCAGACATGCGATATGGCGTCAACAATTTTTGCCGCCAAATCATTTTTTGTCTCTTTCACACCGACTCCGATGTCAAGAAACTCACAGACGCGCAGTAAAGCGTTTTCGCCCAGTTCCTTTGATATTGCCTGCTCATGTTCTGCCTTTTCAACATTGTTATAAATTAAACCTTTGAACGCACGAATTTGTCGTTTTATCAATGTTTCCGTAACAAATTTCAGGTAGATTGCAAAATGTACATCTCGTAGTGTTTGCGATTTCCACGAATCAATGCGGCCAAGCTGGTGATTGCTCCACTGCCACATTTTTGATTTGATGGTTTTGTTTTGATTATGGACTGTATTTCTATCGCTGATTGCTTTTAAAGCTATCCGGCTCGAAGGACCACTATGTTATTTATATTTTGAGACTTTATTTTGGATATTTTCTTAATAGTATGTTTTACAATGTTCTTATTGTCGGCGTGGTCTTTTTTCAAGTGTGGCCGTATCTTGCTAAACTGAGAATACATTAAATCCTAAAATACTAGATATACCGATCTTGTTTGAGGCATCTTACCACCATACTAATAAGCTACGAGAGTATGTACATACCTGACCTATTCCAAGGTTACATGGTGGTTCCCAGTCCTTAACGTGTTTGTCCAACGTTTTATTTTCCATTCCACGACTACAAGGTTTATTTGTTTTTTTCCTCTTTCGCACTTGTCCAATTCCATCTTTTTTTGTTACATACATACATATGTAAAACTCGTTACACTCATATGTACATGTATTTTCCACAGCTGTTCGCCAAGTCCGCGTAAAAGTTTAAAAGACAAAGAAATTATTAAAGTGTTAAAAAAAGGAAAAAAAAAATAGAGTTGAATATTTTGCCGGCTCGAGGTCAAATGTTGGATGAATAAAAACAAAAATAAAAAACACAGTGTGTTCTTATTTTCATTCCGATATATTTCGACCACTCGTCGGTGGTCGTCTTCAGGGCAACTATAAATAACATTGAATTGTGATTGACATAATATTAATTTAACAACAAGAAAACACCTACTTAGTTTTACACGTCCGCACACTGTGACGTGGAGCTACACACTGATTTGTCCCTAATAAATGCCTGTATAAATGCGCGCAGTTGTCCGTATCTACCTTATAATTAAGTCTTATATTTGTCGGGGTATTTATTATGTGCAGCATCTCCAAAGTGTAACGTTTGTTGTAATGTTGTTCTTGGTCTATTATGTTTACTTCGTCAAAATTTGGGGAATGTCCACTGACGGCACAGTGGGCCATAAGTGCCGTTTTTGGTGCATTGGAGTGTTGACGAAGTTTATAGTCAGATCTATGTTGCGATAGTCTTGTTTTTAGCCTCGATTTTGTTGTCCCTATATATATTTTATCACAGTTTTCTTCATTAGTCCCATTGCACGGTATTTTATATACTACGTTGCTCTTGGCCATTGTATCAATCCTACTTTTTGTTCTGTTAAAAATACTCCGTAGTGTGTTATTGGGTTTATGTGCTATCTGTATTTGTTTGATGTCATAGCAATCTGAGTTTGCTAATCTTTCCGATAGTTGTTGGACATATGTGACGGACATAAAGCGTTTTGTCGGAACATCTTTGTTAGTTTTTTTATTGCGAGATTTTAGTAAAGTCCTTATGGTGTGGTTTGGAAAGTCCTTTTCCTTTAAAATTCGTCGTATTTCTTCCTCGTTTCTTCATGAAAAATTGGGTCCGATATATTGAGCATCCGTTGTATACAACCTCTTGCTGTATTCATTATCATCGACTTCGGATGTTTGGAGTTGAAGTTAATTATTCGTCCTGATGCTGTTGGTTTTTTGTACCATTTTAATTTTAGTTCATTTCCTCTTCTGTGTATTGATGCGTCTATATGTTAATTTGTTGTCATTTTCTAATGCTATTGTAAACTTTATGTTCCTGTCAAATGAATTTAGGTTGTCAAGTGTGTTTTGGATCTCGTCTTCTTTAATTATGGCAAAAATGTCATCTACATATTTTGTCATAACTCTAGGTGGTCGCTGTATTGTTTTCATCATTTTGTCTAAGAGTTCTTCCATAATTATGTCAGCTATTATCGGTGACGCTGGTGAGCCCATAGGCATTCCTTTTAGTTGTGTGTATATCTTGTCTTTGTATTTGAAATATCTGTTCTCTTGTATACAAAAGCGTACTATTTCCATAAATGTTAATTTTGGAATGTTAGTGTGCGCTTTTATTTTTATCCACTTTTCTCTAATGGTGTCAAGTGCCAATTCTATTGGAATACTTGGAAAAAGTGAGACTACGTCAAATGAAATTAATCTTTCATCGTCGCAAATGTATGTGTCATTAATCCTTGTCTTTAATTCTGAGGCGTTCTTTACGTTATATGTTGAGTCTGCCGTTATATTTTTTAATATGTTGACTATATATTTGCATAGTCCGTATGATGGAGAACCAATTGATGAACAGATTGGTCTCAATGGCGTACCTTCTTTGTGAATTTTAGGTAATCCATATATTCTTGGTGGAATTGATGTGGTTGTTATAAGCTTATTTCTTTCGGTCCGTGAAATAAGTTCATGTTTGTATAGTTTTTCTACCAATTCGTTGTTTTTGGTCTGTAGTCTAGTGGTTGGGTCCTTCCTTAAGGTTCTATATGTATTTAAATCGTTAAGTATACTATCCATTTTTTTGTCATACTCAGTCTTATCCATTGCAACAGTCTTATTTCCTTTATCTGAAGTTAAAATTAATATGTCATCATTCTGTCTAAGAAATTTCCTTGTTTGTTCCACTGTGTCAAGTATTGCACGATCAGCTGCGTCTTCTTTGTTAGATGTTTTGTGGTCTTTTATTAAAGAGAATTTTGTGCGTGCTTCCTCTTGTTTTTCTTTGTCTTTAAGAGTCTGTACTAGCTCCTCTCCGTCTGCTATATATTTAAAGAGAGGGAATTTTCTCTTCTCTACTGGGATTGCGAACTTAGGGCCTTTCGCCAGTAACGCTTTTACGTCGTTCGGGAATTCTATATTCGTCTTATTTACAAACCAATCGTTTGTGTTGTTGTTGTTGTTGTTCAAGAGAACGCTGTTCCGTTGTTTTCGTAGTCTCTCATGTTTGGATTCATGATGTCTCTTCAAAGTTGTTGTTAATTTTTCGGCTATTGTGTTCTCACTCTTCATAAATGTTTTAAAATCATTTTCGTCCAGCTGTTCTTGTAACTTTTTTGTTGCTTTTTCCTTCTCTTTGTTTTGTCTGGCTAGTATGTTATGTTTATGTTTTATTAATAAGCTTAATATCTTTGTGTGAAAATTATGCGTATGTCTTTCTAATATTTTTTTAATGTCCGAATGTGTGTCAGTATCTTTTGTAAAAATCATCTTGTATTTTGAGTTATTGCTGATAAATTTTGGGACTAACTTTGATTTCCTACATTTTAAGAGAAATTTTTTTGTTGTTGATTGATACTTGTTAATCACCGTCTTATATTTGTTATAGTTGGACTTAATTTCTGCATAAGCCATGGTGTTGGAATATGTTTTCGGCGTGCCTTCCGTTCAAGTTATATGTTGATTTTTGCGACCTTTTTGTTGTTTAGAGTTAAATGTTTTGCCGGCTCGAGGTCAAATGTTGGGCGAATAAAAACAATAATAAAAAACACAGTTTGTTCTTATTTTCGTTCCGATATATTTCGACCACTCATCGGTGGTCGTCTTCAGGGCAACTATAAATAACATTGAATTGTGATTGACATAATATTAATTTAACAACAAGAAAACACCTACTTAGTTTTACACGTCCGCACACTGTGACGTGGAGCTACACACTGATTTGTCCCTAATAAATGCCTGTATAAATGCGCGCAGTTGTCCGTATCTACCTTATAATTAAGTCTTATATTTGTCGGGGTATTTATTATGTGCAGCATCTCCAAAGTGTAACGTTCCAATGCACCAAAAACGGCACTTATGGCCCACTGTGCTGCCAGTGGACATTCCCCAAATTTTGACGAAATAAACATAATAGACCAAGAACAACATTACAACAAACACATACATTTGCGACGATGAAAGATTAATTTCATTTGACGTAGTCTCACTTTTTCCAAGTATTCCAATAGAATTGTCACTTGACACCATTAGAGAAAAGTGGATTAAAATAAAAGCGCACACTAACATTCCAAAATTAACATTTATGGAAATAGTACGTTTTTGTATACAAGAGAACAGATATTTCAGATACAAAGACAAGATATACACACAACTAAAAGGGATGCCTATGGGCTCACCAGCGTCACCGATAATAGCTGACATAATTATGGAAGAACTCTTAGACAAAATGATGAAAACGCTACAGCGACCACCTAGAGTTATGACGAAATATGTAGATGACCTTTTTGCCATAATTAAAGAAGACGAGATCCAAAACGCACTTGACAACCTAAATTCATTTGACAGGAACATAAAGTTTACAATAGAATTAGAAAATGACAACAAATTAACATATCTAGACGCATCAATACACAGAAGAGGAAATGAACTAAAATTAAAATGGTACAAAAAACCAACAGCATCAGGACGAATAATTAACTTCAACTCCAAACATCCGAAGTCGATGATAATGAATACAGCAAGAGGTTGTATACAACGGATGCTCAATATATCGGACCCAATTTTTCATGAAGAAACGAAGGAAGAAATACGACGAATTTTAAACTTTCCAAACCACACCATAAGGACTGTACTAAAATCTCGCAATAAAAAAACCAACAAAGATGTTCCGACAAAACGCTTTATGTCCGTCACATATGTCCCACAACTATCGGAAAGATTAGCAAACTCAGATTGCTATGACATCAAACAAATACAGATAGCACATAAACCCAATAACACACTACGGAGTATTTTTAACAGAACAAAAAGTAGGATTGATACAATGGCCAAGAGCAACGTAGTATATAAAATACCGTGCAATGAGACTAATGAAGAAAACTGTGATAAAATATATATAGGGACAACAAAATCGAGGCTAAAAACAAGACTATCGCAACATAGATCTGACTATAAACTTCGTCAACACTCCAATGCACCAAAAACGGCACTTATGGCCCACTGTGCCGCCAGTGGACATTCCCCAAATTTTGACGAAGTAAACATAATAGACCAAGAACAACATTACAACAAACGTTACACTTTGGAGATGCTGCACATAATAAATACCCCGACAAATATAAGACTTAATTATAAGGTAGATACGGACAACTGCGCGCATTTATACAGGCATTTATTAGGGACAAATCAGTGTGTAGCTCCAAGTCACAGTGTGCGGACGTGTAAAACTAAGTAGGTGTTTTCTTGTTGTTAAATTAATATTATGTCAATCACAATTCAATGTTATTTATAGTTGCCCTGAAGACGACCACCGATGAGTGGTCGAAATATATCGGAACGAAAATAAGAACACACTGTGTTTTTTATTTTTGTTTTTTTCGCCCAACATTCGACCACCGATGAGTGGTCGAAATATATCGGAACGAAAATAAGAACACACTGTGTTTTTTATTTTTGTTTTTATTCGCCCAACATTTGACCTCGAGCCGGCAAAACATTCAACGCTAAAGAACAAGAAGGTCGCAAAAATCAACATATTGAAAAAAAAATAGTAATCTAGGTGTTGACCGCGATTTCTTATGTCTTCGAATTATTTCCATTGCCCAATTACGCGCGTATCCGCCCACCGGCTTATCTACTTACATGCATACATCGTCATCTGTTGATGTACGCGCATATGTACATATAATTCATTCGCACACTTACCACAGACAAAAAAAATTTAAATAGCAATTTCCGTATGCACCGCGATTTCTTGCGTGCTCGAATTGGTTCAATTGCAAAATTAATTTCCTCACGCGCGCGTTTTCGCAAACCGGTGCACTTGCTTACATACATACCTGCATGCATACAGCGTCATCTATTGATGCACGCACATATGTAGATATCCACAACACATAATCCATTTCGGTGTCGCACTTTGATTTAGCGGAAAAAGGGAGGGGAAAGGAACCCACCACCCAACTAAATAACAATTACTTACGTTTTTTGTGAACAACGCGCGTGCATACGTACATACATACATACCTACCTGAGCACTTACGCATTCACGTACATACATAACGCACACGCACAACACTCGCGGTGTGGTTTTGTTTCTTTTTTTTCGCACAACCACAAAAAAAATTTATTAACGTAATTAAACAACAAAACCAGATTTGTAAACAGCAGTCGACAGCTGTTTTCGGAGTAGTGGTGACACGTGAGTCGAGTCGTGATATCGATAAGCGGCGCAAGCGCGCCAAATTCAAACCACATTATTTCCGATTCCCTTTCCCTAATTATATATCTGTCCATATTTATAAATTATATATATATTTTTTTTTCGACCAGTGTTTTGTGCACATATATATCCGCCCATATATAAATAAATAAATACATATCTATTTTTTCCAGCACTATCGTGCCCATATTTATATATCCATCCATATTAATAAATTATATAAGTTAGCACACGCGTTTCTCCACGATACGCCGACTCCTACAGAACAAGTAGAACCGTGCCCTGCACCCCGACCAACTATGATGCAGCAAGACCAGACGCAATACCAGAAACTGCTGAATGAGTTCCGGGTAGTATACCCGCCCTCATTAAGAGGCACGTTGACAACCCACACATTCCATAACCTTAAGTACATTGTGACCCATTTTAATCCACACTATCCACTTGTTCCATTAATGACTTCCTATACCTAGAGTAAGCACTTTTACTTCCTATCAGATAGCATAAGCACTTTTCTATTCTTTGTAACCAACCCGTTTCTGCTAACTTCACCGGAAGAGCGACCTACTCTCAACATCGGCTCAACACCCTCTTGAGGTATATTTAAGGCTCCGATCTCTGGAAGAGGGGCTGTCTTAGTCTGGCCTCGGAACCAGAGGTACATTCAAGTAATAAACGAATTATAACTTTAAATCAAGCTTCTGTGTAATTAGTTTTATGGTAAACTAGTGGTTAAAGAAAGAGCCTTGTGTGTCATCTCCCATGTCTCCCATGGAGACACGGATGATAGACTTGTAACTGGCGCCCGAGCAGGGACCCGCAATTCTACCAATTAAAATTGGAGGGATTGCGGGTCAGGACAAAGGAGATGCCCAAAGGACGGTTACCTGACACCACCCGTTTGGCCATTACGTACCCTAACGAGACGATTCGTCTCATACCGAAAGATAGCACAATTTATTAAAGTTGCTATGGGAGAACATAAGCTGACCTACCGCAAAGCGAATAAACATTTCAAAACGATGTTTAACCACCGGATCAACGTAACTTGAGACCGAGCTTTGGACATTCACACCATAATTCGCTGACGTTTCAAAAAAGCTGTTTAATTTTGCTCACAGTAAGAGTGCAAGACTCAACGATGCGAAAACACAAGGTACATAAACCCATGAGCAAATTCCGACTATTCAGCGAATTTTATTGAACTTTCGATAAGCTAAAGCCACCAAGAACCATTTGTTGAACAAATCAATGCAACGATCCTGAGATATATCCAGAACTAATTTCTGCCAGACCTAATAATAATTGGTGAAAGTCCCAAGGCCCCCCTCACAGCAGGGGCTGCCGAAAATTATTGGTCGAAATTCCAAGGCCCCTCATTGCAGAGGCTGCCGAAAAAACATAATGGTTGAAAATCCAAGGTCCTCATAGAAGGGTTGCCCAAAATAAAAGGACTGGTTGTAAACCCAAGGCCCCCCTCACAGTAGGGGCTGCCGAAAATTATTGGTCGAACTTCCATGGCCCCTCATTGCAGAGTCTGCCGAAAAACCAAAATGGTTGAAAATCCAAGGTCCCTCATAGAAGGGTTGCCCAAAATAAAATGGCTGGTTACAATACCAATGCCCCCCTTATAGCAGAGGCTGCAGAAAATGAAAATATTGGTCGAGATTCCAAGGCCCCCCTCACGATAGAGGCTGACGAAAATAAATGACATAACGAAGAAAATTAAGCCGGAACGGCAACCTTTCCCAAAAGCCCCGCTTCGCCGAAGTACAGGAAAGAGGGAATACGAATATCTTCATCAAAGACATAAAAAAGAATATCAAGAAGCACATGGTCACCAACAGGCCAAAAACAATAAAAGCTTTTTGCACTGCACACCATAAGGACTGTACTAAAATCTCGCAATAAAAAAACCAACAAAGATGTTCCGACAAAACGCTTTATGTCCGTCACATATGTCCCACAACTATCGGAAAGATTAGCAAACTCAGATTGCTATGACATCAAACAAATACAGATAGCACATAAACCCAATAACACACTACGGAGTATTTTTAACAGAACAAAAAGTAGGATTGATACAATGGCCAAGAGCAACGTAGTATATAAAATACCGTGCAATGAGACTAATGAAGAAAACTGTGATAAAATATATATAGGGACAACAAAATCGAGGCTAAAAACAAGACTATCGCAACATAGATCTGACTATAAACTTCGTCAACACTCCAATGCACCAAAAACGGCACTTATGGCCCACTGTGCCGCCAGTGGACATTCCCCAAATTTTGACGAAGTAAACATAATAGACCAAGAACAACATTACAACAAACGTTACACTTTGGAGATGCTGCACATAATAAATACCCCGACAAATATAAGACTTAATTATAAGGTAGATACGGACAACTGCGCGCATTTATACAGGCATTTATTAGGGACAAATCAGTGTGTAGCTCCAAGTCACAGTGTGCGGACGTGTAAAACTAAGTAGGTGTTTTCTTGTTGTTAAATTAATATTATGTCAATCACAATTCAATGTTATTTATAGTTGCCCTGAAGACGACCACCGATGAGTGGTCGAAATATATCGGAACGAAAATAAGAACACACTGTGTTTTTTATTTTTGTTTTTTTCGCCCAACATTCGACCACCGATGAGTGGTCGAAATATATCGGAACGAAAATAAGAACACACTGTGTTTTTTATTTTTGTTTTTATTCGCCCAACATTTGACCTCGAGCCGGCAAAACATTCAACGCTAAAGAACAAGAAGGTCGCAAAAATCAACATATTGAAAAAAAATAGTAATCTAGGTGTTGACCGCGATTTCTTATGTCTTCGAATTATTTCCATTGCCCAATTACGCGCGTATCCGCCCACCGGCTTATCTACTTACATGCATACATCGTCATCTGTTGATGTACGCGCATATGTACATATAATTCATTCGCACACTTACCACAGACAAAAAAAAATTTAAATAGCAATTTCCGTATGCACCGCGATTTCTTGCGTGCTCGAATTGGTTCAATTGCAAAATTAATTTCCTCACGCGCGCGTTTTCGCAAACCGGTGCACTTGCTTACATACATACCTGCATGCATACAGCGTCATCTATTGATGCACGCACATATGTAGATATCCACAACACATAATCCATTTCGGTGTCGCACTTTGATTTAGCGGAAAAAGGGGAGGGGAAAGGAACCCACCACCCAACTAAATAACAATTACTTACGTTTTTTGTGAACAACGCGCGTGCATACGTACATACATACATACCTACCTGAGCACTTACGCATTCACGTACATACATAACGCACACGCACAACACTCGCGGTGTGGTTTTGTTTCTTTTTTTTCGCACAACCACAAAAAAAATTTATTAACGTAATTAAACAACAAAACCAGATTTGTAAACAGCAGTCGACAGCTGTTTTCGGAGTAGTGGTGACACGTGAGTCGAGTCGTGATATCGATAAGCGGCGCAAGCGCGCCAAATTCAAACCACATTATTTCCGATTCCCTTTCCCTAATTATATATCTGTCCATATTTATAAATTATATATATATTTTTTTTCGACCAGTGTTTTGTGCACATATATATCCGCCCATATATAAATAAATAAATACATATCTATTTTTTCCAGCACTATCGTGCCCATATTTATATATCCATCCATATTAATAAATTATATAAGTTAGCACACGCGTTTCTCCACGATACGCCGACTCCTACAGAACAAGTAGAACCGTGCCCTGCACCCCGACCAACTATGATGCAGCAAGACCAGACGCAATACCAGAAACTGCTGAATGAGTTCCGGGTAGTATACCCGCCCTCATTAAGAGGCACGTTGACAACCCACACATTCCATAACCTTAAGTACATTGTGACCCATTTTAATCCACACTATCCACTTGTTCCATTAATGACTTCCTATACCTAGAGTAAGCACTTTTACTTCCTATCAGATAGCATAAGCACTTTTCTATTCTTTGTAACCAACCCGTTTCTGCTAACTTCACCGGAAGAGCGACCTACTCTCAACATCGGCTCAACACCCTCTTGAGGTATATTTAAGGCTCCGATCTCTGGAAGAGGGGCTGTCTTAGTCTGGCCTCGGAACCAGAGGTACATTCAAGTAATAAACGAATTATAACTTTAAATCAAGCTTCTGTGTAATTAGTTTTATGGTAAACTAGTGGTTAAAGAAAGAGCCTTGTGTGTCATCTCCCATGTCTCCCATGGAGACACGGATGATAGACTTGTAACTGGCGCCCGAGCAGGGACCCGCAATTCTACCAATTAAAATTGGAGGGATTGCGGGTCAGGACAAAGGAGATGCCCAAAGGACGGTTACCTGACACCACCCGTTTGGCCATTACGTACCCTAACGAGACGATTCGTCTCATACCGAAAGATAGCACAATTTATTAAAGTTGCTATGGGAGAACATAAGCTGACCTACCGCAAAGCGAATAAACATTTCAAAACGATGTTTAACCACCGGATCAACGTAACTTGAGACCGAGCTTTGGACATTCACACCATAATTCGCTGACGTTTCAAAAAAGCTGTTTAATTTTGCTCACAGTAAGAGTGCAAGACTCAACGATGCGAAAACACCAGGTACATAAACCCATGAGCAAATTCCGACTATTCAGCGAATTTTATTGAACTTTCGATAAGCTAAAGCCACCAAGAACCATTTGTTGAACAAATCAATGCAACGATCCTGAGATATATCCAGAACTAATTTCTGCCAGACCTTCTTACTTACAGGAAAGAGGGAATACGAATATCTTCATCAAAGACATAAAAAAGAATATCAAGAAGCACATGGTCACCAACAGGCCAAAAACAATAAAAGCTTTTTGCACTGAGAACCAAGAGATAACAAGGCAAACATTGGCTACCCAACTGGATAATACCTCGTCGTACGGAACTCATTCTCCGAGGAAAGAATCAGTGATCATGAGATATAGCAAGAGCGCTAACAACGGCATCCCCTACATGTCGAACGGATGCCAACGTAGAAAACAGAATGACAAAACGGAACACCATTTAACCAAATCAAGGTTCAGGATTATAAACCTATGCTAGGACAACATCTTAATCATCTGTGGAACCCGCTGACTATCTACAAAACCACAGGGAGTACCAAGATTTCAAGTCGCTCTGGAGAACTCCAATCATAAGTATAGGGTGAGAGGTTAAATTTTATGAATACAGACAGAAAACATCAACGAGCTACAGGATGCCATAAGCTGCCCACGCACAATTGCTCTACTAAGATCCCGAATGGAGGAGATAAGAAATCTCCGGGACGTTGATTTTTGAGTCCTCCCTGAGCACATGCGTCTTTTCACGATACGCGTCTCTTACATAACACGAAGAACCATGCCCTGCACACCGACCGACAATGATGCAGCAAGACGAGATACCAACAACTAAGTCAAAAGTGTTCCCATCAACACAAGGCATATACACTACCATCTCAAGCCAGTCAAAGAGAACAATAACTTAAAAAAAAAAAAGCAATGAGATGTCACAGGACACCCGGGTAGAGCGAAGCTCTCTAGGAACTCGTCGAGTAAACGATGAACTACAGTCATATACAATAGCAGAAATGAATGAACATGAACAACAAATGAAAGCAATGGTATTTTTCTGATAATTCTGATAAAATATAATATATTTCAGCTCACCGCAGTATTACAAAGCTTTATTTATTTATTTTTGTTTAAATTTGGCTCGTTTAAATATTTTCCCGAATATTTTCGTTGAACCTAATTGTTCCCATACTCTATCACGGAAATGATTGGTTTATGGTAACTGAAATATGAAATGTATGTTTGTGATTGGATGTGGGTTAGAAAACGTGAAAAAGCAGCATCTATGGTTGTGTTATATCTTGTTGTAGATTCTGCAGGATTACTGCTCATTGTTAAATTTAATTCTTCGAAAAGAAAAGTTTTCAGCGGCGCAGACTTTTCATCTGCAAAATTGACATTGAAGTCTCCAGCCAAAATCAGTGGGAGTTTATGAAAATTTTGTCCAAGTAGACGAGAACCTTCCTCAGTATACTCCAGAAGTGTTCGGTGGATGAACAAAATTATGTAAAGGACTACTATAACTAGTTCAGTACCGTCCTCCATCCTGCATGTGGCGGCACAAATGCCCCGTTTATAGTTTAATAAACGATACTCCTTTATCAAGTCGAACTATAACTCGCAGCACCGAGGAAATAGGCCAATACTTATACTCAGAAACTAAAAGACGAATAGAGGACTGTGCCTTCTTTTCAATTTGTTTGGATGAAAGCATAGATATTATGAATTTCTAAACTTACATTCTTTTCACAGTCATGTAAATGGAAAAAGTACGTTTGATGCCTTTGAGAAGCATGTACTTTCATTCCAATTATCATATAAAATGTCCTCAATTTGCACTGATGGTGCCGCCAGGAAAGAATGAAGGATTTCTTGGCCATGTCAAAAGAAAAATAGGAGAAATACCATTTTTCCATTGTTTCATCCATCAGCAAGCATTGTTTGCAAAAAATTTTCAAGTTGTGGATGCAATGGGTGTAGCAATTAAAATTATTAATCGCATTAAAGGTGGTCATAATTCGCTAACCCATAGAAAGTTTAAATCCTTTCTCTCAGAATTCGGCGCTGAGTACGAGGACCTTTGCCTTTTTACTGATGTTAGGTGGCTGAGCCGAGGCCAAAGTTTAAACAGACTATACAGTCTTCGTAATGAAGTTATTTCTTTCTTAGAAAGCGAAAATTTAGAATCAAACCTTGAAGTTCAGCCGGCTTGAGGTCAATCTTCCAAAAGAAGATTATTTTAAAGGCAACACCAAAAGGTGAGCAGGTTGTCTGTATAGCTATTTCAAGAACTACCAAGTTCTATCATCAGCAGACTTTGCTAAAGAACTCCGGAATTGCAATAGCCATACCATGTCTTCAACGCTAGAATTGGTTGGGAATTGTAACAACCAAATGAAGCGAAAAAAGTTGGTAAAGCCTACAAAACCGAAGACCACCTTTTTGTGCATACCCTGAGGCGCTATGAAAAATTAGTGTAAGAGCTTCGCCTTACCAAACTAATATCACGACCTGTTATTTCATATACGGTATATTGTACCACATAGAAAAAGGGGTTTTTTGGAATAAAAATTCCAAAGTAACGGCGTGCCTTCCGTTGGTGTTATCTGGTTAGATTACGACCTATTGAAATTTAAATCAAACCTTGCAGTTTAGCCGGCTCGAGGTCAATCTTCCAAAAGAAGATTATTTCAAAGGCAACACAAAAAGGTGAGCAGGTTGTCTGTATAGCTATTTCAAGAACTACCAAGTTCTATCATCAGCAGACTTTGCTAAAGAACTCCGGAATTGCAATAGCCATACCATGTCTTCAACGCTAGAATTGGTTGGGAATTGTAACAACCAAATGAAGCGAAAAAAGTTGGTAAAGCCTACAAATCGAAGACCACCTTTTTGTGCATACCCTTAGGCGCTATGAAAAATTAGTGTAAGAGCTTCGCCTTACCAAACTAATATCACGACCTGTTATTTCATATACGGTATATTGTACTACATAGAAAAAGGGGTTTTTTTGGAATAAAAATTCCAAAGTAACGGCGTGCCTTCCGTTGGTGTTATCTGGTTAGATTACGACCTATTGAAATTTAAATCAAACCTTGCAGTTTAGCCGGCTCGAGGTCAATCTTCCAAAAGAAGATTATTTCAACGGCAACACAAAAAGGTGAGCATGTTGTCTGTATAGCTATTTCAAGAACTACCAAGTTCTATCATCAGCAGACTTTGCTAAAGAACTCCGGAATTGCAATAGCCATACCATGTCTTCAACGCTAGAATTGGTTGGGAATTGTAACAACCAAATGAAGCGAAAAAAGTTGGTAAAGCCTACAAAACCGAAGACCACCTTTTTGTGCATACCCTTAGGCGCTATGAAAAATTAGTGTAAGAGCTTCGCCTTACCAAACTAATATCACGACCTGTTATTTCATATACGGTATATTGTACCACATAGAAAAAGGGGTTTTTTTGGAATTAAAATTCCAAAGTAACGGCGTGCCTTCCGTTGGTGTTATCTGGTTAGATTACGACCTATTGAAATTTAAATCAAACCTTGCAGTTTAGCCGGCTCGAGGTCAATCTTCCAAAAGAAGATTATTTCAAAGGCAACACAAAAAGGTGAGCAGGTTGTCTGTATAGCTATTTCAAGAACAACCATGTTCTATCATCAGCAGACTTTGCTAAAGAACTCCGGAATTGCAATAGCCATACCATGTCTTCAACGCTAGAATTGGTTGGGAATTGTAACAACCAAATGAAGCGAAAAAAGTTGGTAAAGCCTACAAAACCGAAGACCACCTTTTTGTGCATACCCTTAGGCGCTATGAAAAATTAGTGTAAGAGCTTCGCCTTACCAAACTAATATCACGACCTGTTATTTCATATACGGTATAATGTACCACATAGAAAAAGGGGTTTTTTGGAATAAAAATTCCAAAGTAACGGCGTGCCTTCCGTTGGTGTTATCTGGTTAGATTACGACCTATTGAAATTTAAATCAAACCTTGCAGTTTAGCCGGCTCGAGGTCAATCTTCCAAAAGAAGATTATTTCAAAGGCAACACAAAAAGGTGAGCAGGTTGTCTGTATAGCTATTTCAAGAACTACCAAGTTCTATCATCAGCAGACTTTGCTAAAGAACTCCGGAATTGCAATAGCCATACCATGTCTTCAACGCTAGAATTGGTTGGGAATTGTAACAACCAAATGAAGCGAAAAAAGTTGGTAAAGCCTACAAATCGAAGACCACCTTTTTGTGCATACCCTTAGGCGCTATGAAAAATTAGTGTAAGAGCTTCGCCTTACCAAACTAATATCACGACCTGTTATTTCATATACGGTATATTGTACTACATAGAAAAAGGGGTTTTTTTGGAATAAAAATTCCAAAGTAACGGCGTGCCTTCCGTTGGTGTTATCTGGTTAGATTACGACCTATTGAAATTTAAATCAAACCTTGCAGTTTAGCCGGCTCGATGTCAATCTTCCAAAAGAAGATTATTTCAACGGCAACACAAAAAGGTGAGCATGTTGTCTGTATAGCTATTTCAAGAACTACCAAGTTCTATCATCAGCAGACTTTGCTAAAGAACTCCGGAATTGCAATAGCCATACCATGTCTTCAACGCTAGAATTGGTTGGGAATTGTAACAACCAAATGAAGCGAAAAAAGTTGGTAAAGCCTACAAAACCGAAGACCACCTTTAGCAAAGTCTGCTGATGATAGAACTTGGTAGTTCTTGAAATAGCTATACAGACAACCTGCTCACCTTTTTGTGTTGCCTTTGAAATAATCTTCTTTTGGAAGATTGACCTCGAGCCGGCTAAACTGCAAGGTTTGATTTAAATTTCAATAGGTCGTAATCTAACCAGAAAATTTAGAAAAAGATAAAGATTTGTTAGCTTCTCTAAAAAATCCATTATTTATTTTAGACTTGGCGTTAGCAACTTACGCACACAAGCAAGCGCACACATACAACTACATATTTTTAGTGCTCTCTTTGTGCCGGGCCCTGATTTAGAATCTAAATCAGAGCCCGGCACTCATATCCCCCGGGGGACGAACACGTTCGGCACCTCGTATGCGTGTAACCGAACGGCTGCCGAAGTCCTCACACAAAAAAATCAAGAGCATGAGGGTGGATTTTGTTTTCTTCAGCATTTTGATGCAAGCAGATCTATGTCGCTTTGTTGAGAGAACATACATGAAAAAATTGATCGCTTCTTTGCTTTCGCTATTTTTTTCCTGCATCAGATTATCGGCTCCGCTTGTTTTTTTGATTTGAGACAGAATTTGACGAATTAGCATTTTTTGCAGTGTAAGGTAGCATACGCACACAAGCAAGTGCACACATACAACTACATGGTTGGGAATTGTAACAACCAAATGAAGCGAAAAAAGTTGGTAAAGCCTACAAATCGAAGACCACCTTTTTGTGCATACCCTTAGGCGCTATGAAAAATTAGTGTAAGAGCTTCGCCTTACCAAACTAATATCACGACCTGTTATTTCATATACGGTATATTGTACTACATAGAAAAAGGGGTTTTTTTGGAATAAAAATTCCAAAGTAACGGCGTGCCTTCCGTTGGTGTTATCTGGTTAGATTACGACCTATTGAAATTTAAATCAAACCTTGCAGTTTAGCCGGCTCGAGGTCAATCTTCCAAAAGAAGATTATTTCAACGGCAACACAAAAAGGTGAGCATGTTGTCTGTATAGCTATTTCAAGAACTACCAAGTTCTATCATCAGCAGACTTTGCTAAAGAACTCCGGAATTGCAATAGCCATACCATGTCTTCAACGCTAGAATTGGTTGGGAATTGTAACAACCAAATGAAGCGAAAAAAGTTGGTAAAGCCTACAAAACCGAAGACCACCTTTTTGTGCATACCCTTAGGCGCTATGAAAAATTAGTGTAAGAGCTTCGCCTTACCAAACTAATATCACGACCTGTTATTTCATATACGGTATATTGTACCACATAGAAAAGGGGTTTTTTGGAATTAAAATTCCAAAGTAACGGCGTGCCTTCCGTTGGTGTTATCTGGTTAGATTACGACCTATTGAAATTTAAATCAAACCTTGCAGTTTAGCCGGCTCGAGGTCAATCTTCCAAAAGAAGATTATTTCAAAGGCAACACAAAAAGGTGAGCAGGTTGTCTGTATAGCTATTTCAAGAACAACCATGTTCTATCATCAGCAGACTTTGCTAAAGAACTCCGGAATTGCAATAGCCATACCATGTCTTCAACGCAAGAATTGGTTGGGAATTGTAACAACCAAATGAAGCGAAAAAAGTTGGTAAAGCCTACAAAACCGAAGACCACCTTTTTGTGCATACCCTTAGGCGCTATGAAAAATTAGTGTAAGAGCTTCGCCTTACCAAACTAATATCACGACCTGTTATTTCATATACGGTATATTGTACCACATAGAAAAAGGGGTTTTTTGGAATAAAAATTCCAAAGTAACGGCGTGCCTTCCGTTGGTGTTATCTGGTTAGATTACGACCTATTGAAATTTAAATCAAACCTTGCAGTTTAGCCGGCTCGATGTCAATCTTCCAAAAGAAGATTATTTCAACGGCAACACAAAAAGGTGAGCATGTTGTCTGTATAGCTATTTCAAGAACTACCAAGTTCTATCATCAGCAGACTTTGCTAAAGAACTCCGGAATTGCAATAGCCATACCATGTCTTCAACGCTAGAATTGGTTGGGAATTGTAACAACCAAATGAAGCGAAAAAAGTTGGTAAAGCCTACAAAACCAAAGACCACCTTTTTGTGCATACCCTTAGGCGCTATGAAAAATTAGTGTAAGAGCTTCGCCTTACCAAACTAATATCACGACCTGTTATTTCATATACGGTATATTGTACCACATAGAAAAAGGGGTTTTTTTGGAATAAAAATTCCAAAGTAACGGCGTGCCGAAATTTAAATCAAACCTTGCAGTTTAGCCGGCTCGAGGTCAATCTTACAAAAGAAGATTATTTCAAAGGCAACACAAAAAGGTGAGCAGGTTGTCTGTATAGCTATTTCAAGAACTACCAAGTTCTATCATCAGCAGACTTTGCTAAAGAACTCCGGAATTGCAATAGCCATACCATGTCTTCAACGCTAGAATTGGTTGGGAATTGTAACAACCAAATGAAGCGAAAAAAGTTGGTAAAGCCTACAAAACCGAAGACCACCTTTTTGTGCATACCCTTAGGCGCTATGAAAAATTAGTGTAAGAGCTTCGCCTTACCAAACTAATATCACGACCTGTTATTTCATATACGGTATATTGTACCACATAGAAAAAGGGGTTTTTTTGGAATTAAAATTCCAAAGTAACGGCGTGCCTTCCGTTGGTGTTATCTGGTTAGATTACGACCTATTGAAATTTAAATCAAACCTTGCAGTTTAGCCGGCTCGAGGTCAATCTTCCAAAAGAAGATTATTTCAAAGGCAACACAAAAAGGTGAGCAGGTTGTCTGTATAGCTATTTCAAGAACAACCATGTTCTATCATCAGCAGACTTTGCTAAAGAACTCCGGAATTGCAATAGCCATACCATGTCTTCAACGCAAGAATTGGTTGGGAATTGTAACAACCAAATGAAGCGAAAAAAGTTGGTAAAGCCTACAAAACCGAAGACCACCTTTTTGTGCATACCCTTAGGCGCTATGAAAAATTAGTGTAAGAGCTTCGCCTTACCAAACTAATATCACGACCTGTTATTTCATATACGGTATATTGTACCACATAGAAAAAGGGGTTTTTGGAATAAAAATTCCAAAGTAACGGCGTGCCTTCCGTTGGTGTTATCTGGTTAGATTACGACCTATTGAAATTTAAATCAAACCTTGCAGTTTAGCCGGCTCGATGTCAATCTTCCAAAAGAAGATTATTTCAACGGCAACACAAAAAGGTGAGCATGTTGTCTGTATAGCTATTTCAAGAACTACCAAGTTCTATCATCAGCAGACTTTGCTAAAGAACTCCGGAATTGCAATAGCCATACCATGTCTTCAACGCTAGAATTGGTTGGGAATTGTAACAACCAAATGAAGCGAAAAAAGTTGGTAAAGCCTACAAAACCGAAGACCACCTTTAGCAAAGTCTGCTGATGATAGAACTTGGTAGTTCTTGAAATAGCTATACAGACAACCTGCTCACCTTTTTGTGTTGCCTTTGAAATAATCTTCTTTTGGAAGATTGACCTCGAGCCGGCTAAACTGCAAGGTTTGATTTAAATTTCAATAGGTCGTAATCTAACCAGAAAATTTAGAAAAAGATAAAGATTTGTTAGCTTCTCTAAAAAATCCATTATTTATTTTAGACTTGGCGTTAGCAACTTACGCACACAAGCAAGCGCACACATACAACTACATATTTTTAGTGCTCTCTTTGTGCCGGGCCCTGATTTAGAATCTAAATCAGAGCCCGGCACTCATATCCCCCGGGGGACGAACACGTTCGGCACCTCGTATGCGTGTAACCGAACGGCTGCCGAAGTCCTCACACAAAAAAATCAAGAGCATGAGGGTGGATTTTGTTTTCTTCAGCATTTTGATGCAAGCAGATCTATGTCGCTTTGTTGAGAGAACACACATGAAAAAATTGATCGCTTCTTTGCTTTCGCTATTTTTTTCCTGCATCAGATTATCGGCTCCGCTTGTTTTTTTGATTTGAGACAGAATTTGACGAATTAGCATTTTTTGCAGTGTAAGGTAGCATACGCACACAAGCAAGTGCACACATACAACTACATTTTTTTAGCGCTTTCTTTGTGCCGGGCCCTGTTTTAGATAGACTATTCCAGGGCCCGGCACAAAGAGAGCGCTTGAAAAGTGTAGTTGTATGTGTGCACTTGCTTGTGTGCGTATGTTGCTTAAAAAGTGTAGTTGTTTGTGTGCACTTGCTTGTGTGCGTATGTTGCTTTACACTGCAAAAAATGAAAATTCATCAAATTCTATATCAAATCAAGAAAACGAACGCAGCCGTTAATCTGATGCAAGAAAAAGATAGAAAAACAAAGCAGCGATCAATTTTCTCATGTGTGTTCTCTCTCGAAATGCTGAGAGAAACTAAATCCACCCTCATGCTTTTGATTTTTTTGTGCGAGGAGTTCGGCAGCCGTTCGGCTTACACGCAGAGGTGCCGAACGTGTTCGGCTGACGCGCTACAGATCTGACGTTTTTTAAAAAAAATTTCCTACCCCAACGCGCCTAAGAGAGCTTCGCTCTAAAAAAAAATCTAATCGTTCTGCTCAATAAAACGTTACAAGCAGGACGCAAATTTGATGAAGTAATCAATAAGTTTAC
The DNA here is from genome assembly GCA_018152135.1 of Drosophila paulistorum. Lineage (NCBI taxonomy): Eukaryota > Metazoa > Arthropoda > Insecta > Diptera > Drosophilidae > Drosophila > Drosophila paulistorum. The sequence goes on from JAECXG010000803.1 coordinate 10,758,853, forward strand.
AATAAAACATCAACGAACTAAAGGATGTCATAAGCTGCCCATGCACCTGTCGGCTCTACTAAGAACTCGAATGGGGAGATAAGATAAGAAACCGTGCCCTGCACCCCTTGAGTCGGACTGATTCTGAGATACCTTTGTACGGCAATTGAGTAAGTTGAACTTTTTGCACGACCCGGGAGTGACATCAACATTGCGATTGGCCACAAAATCATTGACCCTATAGGATAATAGTGCCTTATGCCTTAAGGCGTACCGTTTTTTATTGCGCTCCTGCGATAATTGAATTTTCACACTTGCCTCTTGTCTAGTGGCATCAAGGTTACAGGGGTTTTCTGAACTAAATTTTTCGTCAAGGTACTCGGTTAATTCGTCTACTAGGGGGCCTCGCTGATCACAACCAAAGAACAACATTGATGGAGTTTTACCGGTACTACTCTCCACTGAGTTATTGATAGCGAACTCCACACGACTGACTAATTTATACCAATCGGCTTGAGCTAAAGGTTCTGACAGCTTTCCCAACATTGGGGTCAACACACGGTTCACACGCTCGACCTGTCCATTAGCTTGAGACGCGGTTGTCGCTACTTTAATGTGGTGAATATTTCGGTTCTCTACAAATTCAGCAAACTCAAACGACGTAAAACACGTACCTCTATGGGATATGACTCTTTTTGGTCGGCTATAATAATCAAAATATTTTTCTAACGCGGCGGTAACTTCTTTGGTACTAGTGGAATTTACGGGATACAATTTAACAAATTTTGTAAATGCGTCAATCACTACCAAAAGGTGCTTTCTTTATGATGTGACACTCGGTAAGTGGCCTAAGTGGTCAACATGGATAGTATCAAATGGAATCGAACTCTTCGGAATACTATGCAAGGTTCTATTATGTATAGTTCTGGGAACACTATGTAGGATACACGTCAGACAATCCTTTATAAATGCTTCGACTTTTGCATTCAGTAATGGGAACCAGTAGTTTTCCTTCAAATTGCTTACACAGTTCTCAATGCCTAAATTCCCCTTGCATGCGAGTCGGTGCATACAAACACAGTCTTTCCTTAGCATTTCTTTTGTACACTATACCATCAATTAACTCAAATCCAACATCATCGCCTTTTTCTAAATTTTCTCTTAATTTACGGATATCCGGATCTCTTATCTGTTCTGACTGCAATAATAAATCAACATCTTGCGGAGACGCACCCACTATACCAACCAGGTTTGCCGACTCATTTCGATCGAGCTGGTCACTTCTTTCACTTTGGTTACATAGTAACGGATCTTTACTCTCTTGTATTCTACTTAATCTCGGATCAACAGAACTCTCATCTAAAGAGAAACAACTCTTCCCTAACTGAGCACACGGTTCTATCTCAAACGGGCTTGAGCAACTTTTCCCTAATGGAACACACGGATTTATCTCACACGGTTTTAAATAATCCTTCCCTAAAGCGGCACACGGTTTTATTTCACACGGTTTTATTTCACACGGGTTTATCTCACACGGGACTATCTCACACAGTCCAATCGAATCTCCACTAAACTCATTTTTCTCTGAGGGGACACACGGTTCTATTGGGGCATTCGGGTCTCTCTTCACTAACAAATCGCAAGGATCAAAATCACCTTCTGCAATATCTTCTAACAACTCGGTTTGCCGACTTAATGCGTCTACATGGCCCATGCTTGAACCGGATCTGTGAACAATGGAATAATCAAAATTTTCCAATTCCAACGACCACCGCGCAATGCGGGGATTTATTGATTTTTTACTTAAGGTTTGGACTAACGAATTGCAATCAGTAACGATCAAAAATGGTCTGTGTTCTAGATATACGCGAAATCGGCGCACTGCATATATTATGGCCAAAGTTTCGAGTTCGAAACTGTGAGTCCCGGCGGCTGTCGCCTTTCGGGAATAATAAGAGACTGGATGCATTTTGCCATCAGTCTGTCTTTGCATGAAAGAGGCACCAAAGCCATTTGAACTGGCGTCAGTATGCAACTCAGTTTCGTAATTAGGGTTAAAGATAGCTAATACGGGCGGACTAGATAAAGCGGATCTTAACGTAACAAATGCGTTTTTAGCGGTTTTGTTCATCGGAAATGGGCCACCTTGTTTATGCAACTCAGTTAACGGTTTGGCAATGCGGGAGAAATTTTGAACAAATTTGCGAAAATAAGAGAATAGGCCCAAGCAGGAATATAATGCTTTGCTGTTAAATGGTTCTGGGTAATCTTGAATAGCTTTTATATGTGTATTATTTGGTAAAATTCCCTTATCATTTTTCTATAAATTGAGCTCTAAATTATACTCAATAAAACGATCTAACAGTTTTGCTAACAACTTAAGATGCTGATCCACGGTGCGAGTGGCAAGAATATTATTCTTCCATATACACCACAAGTTCTCGGTCTCTTATCATATCACTAAGTATGTTTGATATAAATCTCTGAAATACAGCTGGTCCGTTCTTTAGACCAAAAGGCATTCTTAGATATTCGAACTGCCCATCGGGTGTAACAAATGCGGTGTATTTAATTGAGTCCTCTTCCATGCCTACATGGTAAAAGCCACTTTTCAAATCTATGACGGAAAATACGGTCTTGCCTTCCAGGTATTCTAGGCAATCTTCTATTAAAGGCAACGGAAAATACGGTCTTGCCTTCCAGGTATTCTAGGCAATCTTCTATTAAAGGCAACGGAAAATTATCTCTCACTGTCTTCTTTTTTAGACCTCGATAATCAACGCACATTCGTATATTGCCATTTATTTTTCGCATTAGGACAATGGTGGACGCATAGGGGGAATTGCTTGGTCGGATTACATTATTGGCTAACAACTCACTAACTGTTTTAGAAACGATTCCTCTTTCACGATATGATAATCTTCTAGGACTACTATGAAATGGTTTTGTATCCGTCAGACATATTCTCATCATATCTTTGGGTGAGCCGTAATTAATTGAAAATCTGTCAACGTAATGCTCACTCACAATATCTCGGCACTCACGCATCGCATCTCATCCAAATTCACTACCAACAGTAATATTCCCAGTATCTGACAGCGTTGCACAAACAGTTTCAAACTCTGTTAGCCATTCTCGAAACGGAGATGCATTCGTGTTTACATTAGGGTTATTACAATTATTATGCAGATCGGTGGTGTTAATATTAATGGTATTATGCTTATGATATTTAGTAAACAGGGATGCACAGAAGGATTTGTAAACAAAAGCAATGGTACTCTTTAATGATGCGGAATTATTTTTATACTCTCTTATATTTTCAATCAATGAGAACTTAAGACCTATTTTATTCAAGGCATCTCTACCAAGAAGTAGTTGCGTCGGCATAATATTATCGGGAATAACTAAAAATTGAATTTCATAATATTTTTCGCAAAACAGAAGTAAACATTTGACTGTTCCAAAAGTTAGAATAGAGCCACCGCTCAGTCCATGAAAAGAACTTTTAACTAATTTATCGCAATTCAAATGCGGCATCAAGGCTCTACTGGCAAAACTTACTGGGCTTCCGGAGTCTAATAGGGCAAAAATATTATTAATATCGGTGCATCCCCCTTTACAAGATATTCTTAAACTTACTAATTGAATAAATGACTTATCATCAATGGTGTCCGGGTCTTCACTAGCGGCGACCTGGGTTCGCTTTACAAGATATTCTTAAACTTACTAATTGAATAAATTACTTATCATCAATGGTGTCCGGGTCTTCACTAGCGGCAATCTGGGTTCGCATTGGACAATTCCGGTATTGATGGCCCATTTTGAAGCACCGAAAACAACTTCCTTTCGGTCTCTCGGGGCGTGGACAGTCGGTGCTGAAGTGGCCAATCTGGCGGCAATCGTAACATTTCATCTCCTTTACAGCTGACGTAGTGGCCTGCGTACGGTCTGAAGTCGGACGAGCTTGAGGAACGTAGTTTCTTGATGGTGGCTGAACTGTCTGAAAACGCATCATCTCCTCGCAATTCGTTGAGAGAAGTACAATAGTACAACGGTGCGGACAATCCGGTTCGATCTCGTAGTCCGTCAACAATGTACTTGATCACATCTGTGTCTTCAAAATTATTTCTTATTTGGTTAACAATCTCGTGGTTTGTCATTTGAAGGCCAAATACCTTCACAAGCTCGCATCCTTCAGCTCCTTCCAGTTTGTCGTCTTTTCGAATATCTTATATGCTTTAGCGGATTTCTCCAGCAGTCGGTTTCCCAACGACCAACATTGGGCATCACTCAGTACATACGCACTAGCCGCTTTCTCCAGCTCACGAATCCATACGTGAATGGACAGATCACCATCACCAGAAAACTTAGGTACAGTAGTTTCAACATCCTTCAAGTTCATGCGGCAATTATATTCCGGTCTGCTTAAGTTCTCCTCCATCTCCATAACACGCGTTTTTAGCTCAACCAGGTTCTTACGTGCTGTATACAATTCGATGCTACTAAGAATCGAAGCCAATTCGTCAGAGTCGCTCGCATGTGCGCTTTCGCGAACATACACGTTCGCGTCTGGTCCAACAGACGTCTCACGAGACATCGTAGGCAACTGGTTGGCACCCACTTGATCCGGTGTATTTGGCTGCTCACTGTTTCCTAAACCGCGCTGCTCAATAGGAGGCTCCGGACCAACATCCACAAGTTGTCCGGCAAGCACATTCGCACGTAGACTTCCAGACGTTTCCAACTGATTCTCCGACATGACTGCTTTTACCAATGGTCGCAATTGGTAAATTGACGCTTCTTTGTCACAAGGTACTTCTTTGGCCGCCAGCAACTCAAACAATGCGGTTTTATTTAATTTAATGATCTCGGTATATTTCATTAAAAGACTTTCTTTAGGGCAAACCTCACACCTGATTTGTAAACTCTCTATTATTTTAGCTTTTAATCTGCTAAGATTGTCTTTATATTTTCGGATTTTATTCTTTATTTAAAATTAATCGCACATGTGATCTTATTGCATATATTCGAGAGAGTGTGCCCGTACCCCGCCCCAGTATATTATACCCTTTCAATGTGACCAAATTCGGTTATCGGGGAAATAATCGCTGAGGAGAGGAGCGGACTTATTTAAAATATCCTTAATGTTTACAATATAATTTTTCCGGCCAGTATTTTGCGCAAATATATATCCGCCCATATTTCTAAATCAATACATATATATTTTCTTCCAGCATTATCGGGCCCATATATATATCCATCCATATTTGCAAATAATTTCATAATTTTTTCCGGCCATTTTTGCGCACATGTATATATCCTGATCCAGATTTATATAAAAACGTATACTTTTTCTGTGCCCTATTTATCTTTATTTATATACTTCATCCGCGTTTTTGTCTTAGGCTTCGGCCACGCATTAAGCGATGAGCGACTAAGCGACTGAGCGACTAAGCGACTGACCGACGCTCTCTCGAGCGACGTAAAATATTAAAGCTTATGAGAAAGCGTTTGAGTAGCCACACAGCTGCTGAGCGACGAGCGAATTTTGTGAGCGTCTGAGCGACGTCGCTCAGCGCTAGAATTGATTCTAATTTTTAGTGCATCGCTGAGCGACGAATTGCAGACAATGCAAAAAATCTGCGCAGAATCATTAATTTCGGCTGTTCAAAGCCGAACCGTTTTATGGAACGACACTCATAAAGAGTATAAAAATAGAATTGTAACTGATAAAGAATGGAATGAAGTTGGAGTTATTTGTAACTGTACAGGTAAGTTTTTATTTACCGTTATGTAGAATAGTATAAGTTAATAAGTTCAGGTTCGATGAATTCAATTTATTAATCATTTATAATAATAATTAATACGAGTCAATGTTGTGTTGCGATATGATCGTGTTCCATGTTCCTCCCTCCGAATAAGAATAATAAGAGCCAGTTAGAAATAGTCAGCAAGCGCCCAAAAAACTGGTAGCGGCATACAATATACTATCAATAATGCCAACTGCCCAAACATGCATTTGGCATGTTCCCACATAGCAACGTGTTAAATGGCTTGTGCTCACATTTCAGCATATCGTAAGCATATCAAAGTAATATGAGTTAACTATTCCCCCTCTAAAATTCGACAGTCCTCGGTCGCCTTACGATTGCCGACATCAGGTCTGACGGTCATGTTGGGTCCTTAGATGATCCAAGGGAGGCGAGACCGCCGACGATGCCGATTAAAGTCAATCCGGACCGCCGTGCCTCGGGTTAAATCTTGTCGACAATTCTTCTTGAAGTTGAAGACGTGCCTAAGATTCCTCGTTGACAGCAGTTGGAAGTATGACGAACGGTGTTGCTTGACCGATTTCAATTCATTGTGTGCTTTATTTCCAGTAATATAAATGATTCATTAAAGCTCATGTTTAAGTAAGAATAACAGTGTTTTTAGGCATAGGCTTTTCATCTGTGACATTCAAATCTCTGTTCTACTAAAGGCTTGTACAATAATTGACATGTTATAATAAAGGAAAAAGGAAAGAAAACCTTTAATGTTATCTTAGACTATCTTATTTCTAGGATCCAGATACTAAAGGAAGCTAACTTCATTTTAGCGGCTTAGTACTAGAACTAACAAACGATTGCAAAGTGGGATGTTGGTCGTAATATGCCCTTAAACAATCAGGGAGATTGTTTAAGAGAGGTGATGCTCAATCACCTAAATCAGTTATTTATTAATTGTTTAACAGTTTTAAGACCTGTCGATTCGTAGAGGCTAGCTGTTCTGGTGAAGTATGGTAGATCTAACAAGAGTTTTAGAAGCTTGTTTTCGCACACCTGCAATTTACTGATGTGCGTAGCAGCACAGATGCCCCAAGTGGAAGAACCAAACATTAGAATGGGCATGAAAATATTTTTAAAGATGATTAATTTGTTGTGGGTTGATAGCTTAGACTTCCGGTTTATTAGTGGGTATTAGAGGTGGGAAACTATCGATGGCACTATCGACACTATCGATGGTTGAGCACTATCGAGTCGACTCACTATCGATGGTCATGCAGTACCGATAGTGTATCGATAGTGCCTCGATAGTGTGACCAATAGTTGTGAAATAAATTCCGCGTTTTGAAAAAGTGGCGTCGCTTGGCTGGTGAAAACTTTTCTTGCTTTCAATTACAAAACAAAAACATAATTTTAAAGAAATGGATCGCTTTCTCCAAATGGGTAATAAAAATAAGAGTAGTTGAAGCAATTTCAAAGCAACTATTAATATGTGTGTTTTATAATAGGCAAACGCCGCAATTCGAAAGAAACATGCGATTGCAGCTCATCGGAATCGGAAAAGAGCTCTGCGGCCACAACATCTAGCCATAAATTGAAAAAGAAAACAAAAATATCTGATGTGTGGAATTACTTTAAAAGATCAGATGATAAAAAATTTGCGAAGTGCTTAAATTGTGAAAAGGAGTACAAGACAAGCGGAAATACGTCCAACTTGCGGGATCACCTGAAACGGTTTCATCCTAGTTTAAGGGACGATGAAAGGAACTCCGCTAATTATGGAGATCAGGGCGACAGCATATTATCCACCAGCAGCAGCTGCCGATCAAGTATGACATCTTTAGATTCATACATTAAAAACTCTGTGCTGTACGATTCCAACTCATCGCGAAAAAAAATTATTGATAAAACTTTAGCGGAGATGGTTGCCTTGGACGTACAACCGTATAGCATAGTAGAGGATCGTGGATTCATCAAGTACAGCAAAATTATGGATGCCAGGTACAAGCTGCCAAGTCGCCGTCATTTACAAAGTGTGCTGATGATGGATTTATTTAAAGAAACTTCGGCAAAGCTTTCAACCATTCTAGAAGAAGTTTCTAGTGTTGCTGTTACGTGTGACATATGGTCGTCACGTGCCAACATAAGTTTTTTAACAGTGACTAGCCACTTTATTCATGAGTTCACTCTTAAAACAGCTTCATTGGCAACAAGAAAGCTATTGGATGCCACGAACCATTCAGCTCAAAATATTGCGAATACTTTGCAAGAAGTTTTAAATTCTTGGGGTTTGTTTGACAAAACTGAGTGTATTGTCACGGACAATGCCAGCTCCATGATCAAAGCTTGCGAGCTGTTAAAGTTTCGTAACATTCCCTGCTCTGCTCACACGTTAAATTTGGTTGTTCAAGACGGTCTAAATTTCTACGATGACGAAAAAACAATGGCAATAATTTCAAAATGTAAAGCAATTGTAAAATTTTTCAAAAAAAGCACTATTGCTAATGAAAAGTTTAAGATGGCGCAAGAAAAGTTTAGGTATTCACTTTTACAAGAAACTCCAACTAGGTGGAATAGTTTCTTTTATATGATTCAACGAATACTGACGACCGATGATGAAATTGCAGTAGTACTATTGTCTACATCCAATGCACCACTCCCATTTCAAGCGGAGGAAATTGATGTTTTGAAGGACATGGAAAAAATTCTTACAGTATTTGAAGAAGTTAGCAAAAGAATATCTGGTGAAAAAAATATGCTACGATTTCGCTTATAATTCCCTTGACAGATGTACTTATTCGTAAAACGCATACTATTTCTTCGGATGTACACACTGAAGTTGGACAAAAAATGGTCACTGTTTTATTAGATTCAATCGTAAAACGTTTATCGCCATATGAAAAAAAAAATGCGACGAGAATGGCGACAATTTTAGATCCCCGATTTAAAAAGATTGGGTTTCAACATATGTCAAATGCCGAACAAGCTACACATTGTTTCAAAAACGAGTTGACGGCTTTAATGAACAAAGATAGTTCAAATGACACAAATGTGGAACCCATCTCAACAAATAAGGACCCGCTTTTCGACTACATTGGGAACAAAGCCCGTTCCATGGCTAGAAACACGCGATCGGATGCTATCATTGCGAAGAGGCAGTATTTGGAAAGGCCCTTAAGCCAACAAGATGTTGATCCCTTATTATGGATGAAATAAATTATAAAATTTTAAATATCAATATCCAAAAATTAATTTGTTCTCATTAATATTTTTCTTAGGTTAACCAGACGGACTTTCCTGCAATAAAAACGTTGATGTTAAAATACTTTTGCATTCCGGCCACTTCTGTCCAGTCAGAGCGGGTATTCAGCAAAGCAGGGCAAATAGTATCAGACCGCAGAACACGTCTAAAGGAGGAGAATGTGAACATTTTGTTATTTTTAAACCAAAATCTTTGGCTTACTTCCTCGGCAACCACCGAATAAGCGACGTAAAACGTATATATGTACATATAAATAATTAAAAACATTAAACTATTTTTTTGAAAAATTAATTTTAGTTGTTTTATATAGGTCACTATCGAGGCACTATCGATGGCACTATCGAGGCACTATCGATGGTTTGGTAAAAAACTATCGCCGCTATCGATGGTGCCGACTATCGATAGTTTCCCACCTCTAATGGCCATTACAACTGTGGACTCTTTAGCAAAGTCTGCTGATGATAGAACTTGGTGCTTCTCGAAATAGCAATACAGACAACCTGCTTACCTTTTGTGCTGCCTATGGTTTCATATCTTACTAATAAATTAGTAAGATTTATTGACCTGAAGCCCAGCTAAAACTCAGTTTTGATTAACTTTAATATGGTCGACATCTAGACAAAAACCAAAAACAGAAGGCCCGTCGTATTACACATGTTGTTTTTACACTTGCTGTAAACCATCTTTTTTGCTTATAGTACAATATACTATAACAAAATATTTGGGCGCGACAGTTAGTCGGTTAAGGCGAAGCCCTTTACACTAATTCTGATGGTACCCAAGGGTATAAAAAAAGTGGAATCTGCAGTTGCAAGCTTTGCCGTTCTTTTCTCGCTTCATGTCATTGGAATTCCCAAATACTTTTAGCGTTGAAAATTTAGTATGGCCAATTACAACTGTGGATTCTTTAGCAAAGTCTGCTGATAGTAGAACTTGGTGGTTCTCGAAATAGCTATACAGACAACCTGCTCACCTTTTGTGCTGCCTATGGTTTCAAATCTTACTAATAAATTAGTAAGATTTATTGACCTGAAGCCCAGCTAAAACTCAGTTTTGATTAACTTTAATATGGTCGACATCTAGACAAAAACCAAAAACAGAAGGCCCGTCGTATTACACATGTTGTTTTTACACTTGCTGTAAACCATCTTTTTTGCTTATAGTACAATATACTATAACAAAATATTTGGGCGCGACAGTTAGTCGGTTAAGGCGAAGCCCTTTACCTAAAAAGGTGGAATCTGCAGTTGCAAGCTTTTTCGTTCTTTTCTCGCTTCATGTCATTGGTATGGCCATTACAACTGTGGACTCTTTAGCAAAGTCTGCTGATGATAGAACTTGGTGCTTCTCGAAATAGCAATACAGACAACCTGCTTACCTTTTGTGCTGCCTATGGTTTCATATCTTACTAATAAATTAGTAAGATTTATTGACCTGAAGCCCAGCTAAAACTCAGTTTTGATTAACTTTAATATGGTCGACATCTAGACAAAAACCAAAAACAGAAGGCCCGTCGTATTACACATGTTGTTTTTACACTTGCTGTAAACCATCTTTTTTGCTTATAGTACAATATACTATAACAAAATATTTGGGCGCGACAGTTAGTCGGTTAAGGCGAAGCCCTTTACACTAATTCTGATGGCGCCCAAGGGTATGCACATAAAAAAGGTGGAATCTGCAGTTGCAAGCTTTGCCGTTCTTTTCTCACTTCATGTCATTGGAATTCCCAAATACTTAATAAATTAGTAAGATTTATTGGCCCAGCTAAAACTCAGTTTTGATTAACTTCAATAAGGTCGAAATCTAGACAAAAACCAAAAACAGAAGGCCCGCCGTATTACACATGTTGTTTTTACACCTGCTGTAAACCATCTTTTTTGCATATAGTACAATATACTATAACAAAATATTTTGGCGCGACAGTTAGTTGGTTAAGGCGAAGCCCTTTACACTAATTCTGATGGTACCCAAGGGTATAAAAAAAGTGGAATCTGCAGTTGCAAGCTTTGCCGTTCTTTTCTCGCTTCATGTCATTGGAATTCCCAAATACTTTTAGCGTTGAAAATTTAGTATGGCCAATTACAACTGTGGATTCTTTAGCAAAGTCTGCTGATAGTAGAACTTGGTGGTTCTCGAAATAGCTATACAGACAACCTGCTCACCTTTTGTGCTGCCTATGGTTTCAAATCTTACTAATAAATTAGTAAGATTTATTGACCTGAAGCCCAGCTAAAACTCAGTTTTGATTAACTTCAATAAGGTCGAAATCTAGACAAATACCAAAAACGGAAGGCCGGCCGTATTACACATGTTGTTCTTGCACTTGCTGTAAACCATCTTTTTTGCATATAGTACAATACTATACTATACTATACTATAACGAAATATTTGGGCGCGATAGATAGTTGGTTAAGGCGAAGCCCTATACACTAATTCTGATGGCGCCCAAGGGTATAAAAAAAGTGGAATCTGCAGTTGCAAGCTTTGCCGTTCTTTTCTCGCTTCATGTCATTGGAATTCCCAAATACTTTTAGCGTTGAAAATTTAGTATGGCCAATTACAACTGTGGATTCTTTAGCAAAGTCTGCTGATAGTAGAACTTGGTGGTTCTCGAAATAGCTATACAGACAACCTGCTCACCTTTTGTGCTGCCTCTGGTTTCAAATCTTACTAATAAATTAGTAAGATTTATTGACCTGAAGCCCAGCTAAAACTCAGTTTTGATTAACTTCAATAAGGTCGAAATCTAGACAAAAACCAAAAACAGAAGGCCCACCGTATTACGCATGTTGTTTTTACACTTGCTGTTAACCATCTTTTTTGCATATAGTACAATATACTATAATAAAATATTTGGGCGCGACAGATAGTTGGTTAAGGCGAAGCCCTATACACTAATTCTGATGGCGCCCAAGGGTATGCACATAAAAAAAGTGGAATCTGCAGTTGCAAGCTTTGCCGTTCTTTTCTCGCTTCATGTCATTGGAATTCCTAAATACTTTTAGTGTTGAAGATTTGGTATGGCCATTACAACTGTGAACTCTTTAGCCAAGTCTGCTGATGATAGAACTTGGTGGTTCTCGAAATAGCTATACAGACAACCTGTTCACCTTTTGCGCTGCCTATGGTTTCAAATCTTACTAATAAATTAGTAAGATTTATTGACCTGAAGCCCAGCTAAAACTCAGTTTTGATTAACTTCAATAAGGTCGAAATCTAGACAAATACCAAAAACGGAAGGCCTGCCGTATTACACATGTTGTTCTTACACTTGCTGTAAACCATCTTTTTTGCATATAGTACAATATACTATAACGAAATATTAGGGCGCGACAGATAGTTGGTTAAGGCGAAGCCCTATACACTAATTCTGATTGCGCCCAAGGGTATGCACATAAAAAAGGTGGAATCTGCAGTTGCAAGCTTTTCCGTTCTTTTCTCACTTCATGTCATTGGAATTCCTAAATACTTTTCGCGTTAAAAATTTAGTATGGCCATTACAACTGTGGATTCTTTAGCAAAGTCTGCTGATTGTAGAACTTGGTGGTTCTCGAAATAGCTATACAGACAACCTGCTCACCTTTTGTGCTGCCTATGTTTTCAAATCTTACAAATAAATTAGTAAGATTTATTGAAGCCCAGCTAAAAACTCAGTTTTGATTAACTTTATTAAGGTCGAAATCTAGACAAATACCAAAAACGAAAGGCCCGCCGTATTACACATGTTGTTCTTACACTTGCTGTAAACCATCTTTTTTGCATATAGTACAATATACTATAACGAAATATTAGGGCGCGACAGATAGTTGGTTAAGGCGAAGCCCTATACACTATTTCTGATGGCACCCAAGGGTATGCACATAAAAAAGGTGGAATCTGCGGCTGCAAGCTTTGCCGTTCTTTTTTCACTTCATGTCATTGGAATTCCTAAATACTTTTAGCGGTGAAGATTTGGTATGGCCATTACAACTGTGGATTCTTTAGCAAAGTCTGCTGATTGTAGAACTTGGTGGTTCTCGAAATAGCTATTCAGACAACCTGCTCACCTTTTGCGCTGCCTATGCTTTCAAATCTTACTAATAAATTAGTAAGATTTATTGACCTGAAGCCCAGCTAAAACTCAGTTTTGATTAACTTCAATAAGGTCGAAATCTAGACAAAGACCAAAAACAGAAGGCCCACCGTATTACGCATGTTGTTTTTACACTTGCTGTTAACCATCTTTTTTGCATATAGTACAATATACTATAACAAAATATTTGGGCGCGACAGTAAGTTGGTTAAGGCAAAGCACTTCACACTAATTCTGATAGCACCCAAGGGTATGCACATAAAAAAGGTGGAATCTGCAGTTGCAAGCTTTTTCGTTCTTTTCTCGCTTCATGTCATTGGAATTCCTAAATACTTTTCGCGTTGAAAATTTAGTATGGCCATTACAACTGTGGATTCTTTAGCAAAGTCTGCTGATGGTAGAACTTGGTGGTTCTCGAAATAGCTATACAGACAACCTGCTCACCTTTTGTGCTGCCTATGGTTTCAAATCTTACTAATAAATTAGTAAGATTTATTGACCTGAAGCCCAGCTAAAACTCAGTTTTGATTAACTTCAATAAGGTCGAAATCTAGACAGAAACCAAAAACGGAAGGCCCGTCATATTACACATGTTGTTTTTACACTTGCTGTAAACCATCTTTTTTGCATATAGTACAATATAGTATAACGAAATATTTGGGCGCGACAGTAAGTTGGTTAAGGCGAAGCCCTTTACACTAATTCTGATGGCGCCCAAGGGTATGCACATAAAAAAGGTGGAATCTGCAGTTGCAAGCTTTTTCGTTCTTTTCTCGCTTCATGTCATTGGTATGGCCATTACAACTGTGGATTCTTTAGCAAAGTCTGCTGATTGTAGAACTTGGTGGTTCTCGAAATAGCTATACAGACAACCTGCTCACCTTTTGCGCTGCCTATGGTTTCAAATCTTACTAATAAATTAGTAAGATTTATTGAAGCCCAGCTAAAAACTCAGTTTTGATTAACTTTATTAAGGTCGAAATCTAGACAAATACCAAAAACGGAAGGCCTGCCGTATTACACATGTTGTTCTTACACTTGCTGTAAACCATCTTTTTTGCATATAGTACAATATACTATAACGAAATATTAGGGCGCGACAGATAGTTGGTTAAGGCGAAGCCCTATACATTATTTCTGATGGCGCCCAAGGGTATGCACATAAAAAAGGTGGAATCTGCGGCTGCAAGCTTTGCCGTTCTTTTTTCACTTCATGTCATTGGAATTCCTAAATACTTTTAGCGGTGAAGATTTGGTATGGCCATTACAACTGTGGATTCTTTAGCAAAGTCTGCTGATTGTAGAACTTGGTGGTTCTCGAAATAGCTATTCAGACAACCTGCTCACCTTTTGCGCTGCCTATGCTTTCAAATCTTACTAATAAATTAGTAAGATTTATTGACCTGAAGCCCAGCTAAAACTCAGTTTTGATTAACTTCAATAAGGTCGAAATCTAGACAAAAACCAAAAACAGAAGGCCCACCGTATTACGCATGTTGTTTTTACACTTGCTGTTAACCATCTTTTTTGCATATAGTACAATATACTATAACAAAATATTTGGGCGCGACAGTAAGTTGGTTAAGGCAAAGCACTTCACACTAATTCTGATAGCACCCAAGGGTATGCACATAAAAAAGGTGGAATCTGCAGTTGCAAGCTTTGCCGTTCTTTTCTCGCTTCATGTCATTGGAATTCCTAAATACTTTTCGCGTTGAAAATTTAGTATGGCCATTACAACTGTGGATTCTTTAGCAAAGTCTGCTGATGGTAGAACTTGGTGGTTCTCGAAATAGCTATACAGACAACCTGCTCACCTTTTGTGCTGCCTATGGTTTCAAATCTTACTAATAAATTAGTAAGATTTATTGACCTGAAGCCCAGCTAAAACTCAGTTTTGATTAACTTCAATAAGGTCGAAATCTAGACAGAAACCAAAAACGGAAGGCCCGTCGTATTACACATGTTGTTTTTACACTTGCTGTAAACCATCTTTTTTGCATATAGTACAATATACTATAACGAAATATTTGGGCGCGACAGTAAGTTGGTTAAGGCGAAGCCCTTTACACTAATTCTGATGGCGCCCAAGGGTATGCACATAAAAAAGGTGGAATCTGCAGTTGCAAGCTTTTTCGTTCTTTTCTCGCTTCATGTCATTGGTATGGCCATTACAACTGTGGATTCTTTAGCAAAGTCTGCTGATTGTAGAACTTGGTGGTTCTCGAAATAGCTATACAGACAACCTGCTCACCTTTTGCGCTGCCTATGGTTTCAAATCTTACTAATAAATTAGTAAGATTTATTGACCTGAAGCCCAGCTAAAACTCAGTTTTGATTAACTTCAATAAGGTCGAAATCTAGACAGAAACCAAAAACGGAAGGCCCGTCGTATTACACATGTTGTTTTTACACTTGCTGTAAACCATCTTTTTTGCATATAGTACAATATACTATAACAAAATATTAGGGCGCGACAGTAAGTTGGTTAAGGCGAAGCCCTTTACACTAATTCTGATGGCGCCCAAGGGTATGCACATAAAAAAGGTGGAATCTGCAGTTGCAAGCTTTTTCGTTCTTTTCTCGCTTCATGTCATTGGTATGGCCATTACAACTGTGGATTATTTAGCAAAGTCTGCTGATTGTAGAACTTGGTGGTTCTCGAAATAGCTATACAGACAACCTGCTCACCTTTTGCGCTGCCTATGGTTTCAAATCTTACTAATAAATTAGTAAGATTTATTGACCTGAAGCCCAGCTAAAACGTAGTTTTGATTAACTTCAATAAGGTCGAAGTCTAGACAAAAACCAAAAACGGAAGGCCAGCCGTATTACACATGTTGTTTTTACACTTGCTGTAAACCATCTTTTTTGCATATAGTACAATATACTATAATAAAATATTTGGGCGCGACAGTAAGTTGGTTAAGGCGAAGCCCTATACACTAATTCTAATGGCGCCCAAGGGTATGCACATAAAAAAGGTGGAATCTGCAGTTGCAAGCTTTGCCGTTCTTTTCTCGCTTCATGTCATTGGAATTCCCAAATACTTTTAGCGTTGAAGATTTAGTATGGCCATTACAACTGTGGATTCTTTAGCAAAGTCTGCTGATGATAGAACTTGGTGGTTCTCGAAATAGCTATACAGACAACCTGCTCACCTTTTGTGCTGCCTATGGTTTCAAATCTTACTAATAAATTAGTAAGATTTATTGACCTGAAGCCCAGCTAAGACTCAGTTTTGATTAACTTCAATAAGGTCGAAATCTAGACAAAAACCAAAAACGGAAGGCCCGCCGTATTACACATGTTGTTTTTACACTTGCTGTAAACCATCTTCTTTGCATATAGTACAATATACTATAATGAAATATTTGGGAGCGACAGTAAGTTGGTTAAGGCGAAGCCCTTTACACTAATTCTGATGGCGCCCAAGGGTATGCACATAAAAAAGGTGGAATCTGCAGTTGCAAGCTTTGCCGTTCTTTTCTCGCTTCATGTCATTGGAATTCCTAAATACTTTTAGCGGTGAAGATTTGGTATGGCCATTACAACTGTGGGTTCCTTAGCAGTGTCTGCTGATGGTAGAACTTGGTGGTTCTCGATATAGCTAAACAGACAACCTGCTCACCTTTTGTGCTGCCTATGGTTTCAAATCTTACTAATAAATTAGTAAGATTTATTGACCTGAAGCCCAGCTAGGACTCAGTTTTGATTAACTTCAATAAGGTCGAAATCTAGACAAATACCAAAAACGGATGGCCCACCGTATTACACATGTTGTTTTATAAGGTCGAAATCTAGACAAAAACCGAAAACAGAAGGCCCGCCGTATTACACATGTTGTTTTTACACTTGCTGTAAACCATCTTTTTTGCATATAGTACAATATAACTATAAAATTTTTTTTTATGGATTCAACTACTATAACTTCTTCACTTTATTAAAAATACATAAAAATATCAAAGAAGCTAACTTCGGCAATGCCGAAGTTTATATACCCTTGCAGTCCTTGGCAATAATTTTTTTACATTTTGAAATTTCTTTCCTTGAAACTCAATTCATCAACACACAAACAAAACATTCAAATTATTTCTCTTTTTACTAGAATTTTTAAGCAAAGCACAACACGCATACACATACATACATACGTGTAGCGCTGCGTCTGTGTGTGCGTATGCATGTGCTCTATTCGATTTGCTGATGACGTAGAACCGATTTGAATTGACTGTAACTTGTGTTCTATTTATCCGATCAAATTTTGGGATCTGAGATTTTATATCAAATTCTATTATATTGGTAAATTTCATGGGGATACTCCAATTTTTGCAAAAATTTTTTTTCTAGAGCTATATGATATAGTAGTCCGATCCTGACAATTTTCATACTTTATTATCTCCCGGCTAAAAGTAGCTCAAATTTGAAATTTCATTCCGATAGCTCTTAAGATGCCAGCGTGAAGTTGATTTGCACAGACGGACGGACGGACAGACGGACATGGCTATATCGAATATGTTTATGTGCATACATCAATGTATACATATAAACATATTCAAGAGCACACTTATATTTTATTGCTAACATATTTTATTGTTTATACTTGCAACAAAGTGTTATAAGTTGAGCTCTTTGTGTTGAATGATTTTTGGTATGAATCTACAACATAGTTGTAAGTTGGTCCTTTTTATTTCCGTTTACCTAATTGGATGTAAATATTAAGTTTTTTGACTAATTAATACAAAAGGGGTACACCGATTTTGCGCTCTACCTAGTTAACTAAAAAAATATAATACATACGAGCCCCGACCACTGTTAATTCGTACGGCAAGCTTTTTTACCAAAATGCAATGTTTAACAGACGATCATCAACATCACTATTGTATACTTACATGTACGCACTGATGTATATGTACCTACATATATTTTTTAAATTTTTGCTTGTGGCTGCGTCTGGCACCACGCGTTGCTTCGTGTATAACCTCACTTTTCTTTTCTTTTTGTTGTTTTTTTTTTTTTTTTTTTTTGCTAAGCTGCGTTTTCCTTCTTCTCTGTGTTTCCTCCTTTTCACGTCGTCGCCAATGTATCAACCACGTATTCCAGCGATTAGATATGTCAAGATATTTAGATTTTAACAAATTAATTATTACTTTATTCAAGTGTTGTTTGATATGTTTTCTGCTGCGCTTGCCGCCAAAAATCAAAGTGAAAAGGAATGAAGAAACGATGCCAACGCTCGTACGCGAAAGCTCATTCCGTAGCTTGTGCCGCGGAGCTTTCTGGGTGTTGATCGCCGGCCGCGGAAAGCTCCCTTGGCAGGGGTCTCCACAGTTAGTATGTGTACTGTGCAATAAATGCAAACTCGTACGTGTTTGTGCTAAATATTTATATAAAACTTTAATTATAATTAGAAGCAAGAGTATTATTTACTCATTGCGTGTCTTCGATCTTTGGCGAAGTTTAACTGTACTGTTCATGAAGCACTCTGTGTAGTTCTTTCGGTCCTTGTCATAGAGTCCTGTGTGGAGGAGGTCCTTAGCCTGGCGTATTTTCCTCCTCTTGACTTCTTTTTCTTCCTTCTGTTTCTCTTGGCGAGCCCGGTACTCAGCTATCGTGAGTGGGCGTGGTCCTTCGTTTGAACACACCTCTATTACCTCTTCGAGAAGTGTTCGTCCCTTTGTATGGTGGCTACAGCCGTCAGCAAATCCAAGTCCTCCGGATGTGACGGTTCGGTGCTAGTCATCAGCAAGTGCTTTTCTGTTTTTTAATTATTTATTTATTTTTGTGTGTGTGTGTGTGTGTGTTTTTTATACCATACACCCATAGGAAGAAATGGTATATTAAAGTCGCCAAAATGTATGTAACAGGCAGAAGCAAGCTTTTCCGACCCTATAAAGTAAATATAATTATATATCTTGTCTTTCCAAAAGGAAAAAAAAAGATATTGTTTTATTTGAGTTAAAAGCGGGGACTTTATTCGTTGGATGAATACTTAAAATTGAATTACAAAAATAACTTACAGTTATATTTATAGGCTAAATTTGTGAGCCCTTCAGTGGCGTGATCGATATTGACGTGATTTGATTGGCCCGAATTTTAATGCTGAATAAGTCTTCGGCCACGCATTAAACGATGAGCGACTAAGCGACACTCTCGAGCGTTGAGTGAGGTGGCCCAGCACTAAGCGACACCGCTCGATTGCTAAGTTCTAAAAGTTACTTATTTTAGAGAAGTTCTATGAATTCTGCATCGTCGCTCAGCGATGCACTAAAAATTAGAATCAATTCTAGCGCTGAGCGACGTCGCTCAGACGCTCACAAAATTCGCTCGTCGCTCAGCAGCTGCGTGGCCACTCCAACGCTTTCTCATAAGCTTTAATATTTTACGTCGCTCGAGAGCGCGTCGCTCAGTCGCTTAGTCGCTCATCGCTTAAAGCGTGGCCGAAGCCTTAGCGTTCTCATGCTTTTGATTATAGGGGGACAATAATTATTGCAAGTGTTCAATTGTTTATGAATAAAACGGTTTTTATTGCTTGTGCTTTAATTATGAGTTAGCGTTCACACGCTCTGATTTTGAGGGGGACAATTGTTATTGCAAGTGTTCAATTGTTTATTATAAAAAACGGATGTTTTCTTTAAAGTTTGATTTTAGGGGTCGAAAAGTTTATAAGCTTTTGAGTATTGAAGTTGGATATATGAAATTGGGATATAGCGACGGGTTTTTCTCAGCTGTAAATATTGGAGTATCAATTTTGTTTATAATTTGGGACTCAATTTTTTCAACAATTGGGGTTTCGATTTCTGTGGGGCCACGATTGTTATTTGATCGAAAATGCTTAATTATTAATTCTTGTGGCATTGCCTTAAACTTATAGATTAAGTATGTAATCAAACTTATTATAGTAAGTATAAAAGTGGTTAATGTAATAGTTTGAAATACAGTATAATATTTCGTATGTTCGTTAATTATTTCTTTTGTTTGGATAAAGGAAATAGGTTCTAGCCTGGTGATATTGTTTGTTACATAAATGCTTTGGCTATAGTCAAGCAATGAATTTATTATTGATATTTCGTTTAGTTGTAAGGCACAATCGTAAATTTTTATTATGTTATTGCCTTCTATTATTAATTCGTTGTTTACGCAATTTTGATTAAGTTTAGTTTTTGGTAAATTCCATGTTACAATTATGTTTGGGTCAATATAATTAGTTTAAAAATTTTTATATGTTTTAGTGTATTTACAAGTGGTTGGGATTTGATTTAAAATGCCTATTATACATTCATTAGTTTCTATTTGTTTTGTATATTTATTAAACAAAGTGTCATTGTTAAAACAGTATTTATCATATGAATTTTCTGTCAAAATATTTTTATTTTCATCTGGATAAGGAAGTATCTCAAAGATAGGGATTTTTATTATTTCTTGAGGAATGTTTGAAATGATAAATATCTCGTTTGAATTTGGTTTAAGTCAGGTGGATGTTTTTGTATTCAATAGTTTTTCCGAATTAACATGACTTAAGCGATTATGCTTTAAAAGTTTTGGATTGAAAATTCCTAGTCTAGTGAGCTGCATGCCCATTTCTATGTCTTCAATGTATTCTGTGAAATGCTCAAAATTAAAGATTAGAACTTCTTACTGATCTTTCCTTTTCTTCCTTGAGGTTGTTTATTACTTTTAAACCTTTCTTTATAGTGTCTATTAAGTAATTTAGTTCGTTTGCTTGTACGCTATTGCTTTCAAGATTATTTATTTTTTCTTTTAATTCGTCTTTATTGTCTTGATCGAGAGTACCAAAAAGATATTTGTATATTAAACCGATTCCGTTAATTAGTCCTCGTTTGTTACGTTTTACAATTTGTATTCCATTAATTTCCCTACTTAGTTTTTCTGTTAGGTATTGTATATGGATTATATCTTTAAATTCCTGTGCTTGTTGCATTAGATTGTTATATGTAATGTCTATTAACGTTAAATGTACTTTTAAATAATGATATTCAAAGTTTGTCGGTAAGTCCATGGTTCCTGTTTTAAATATTAAGTAACCGTTCGGTACTTTTACTGGGTTAATGTCAATGGATTGACTGCATGTTGATTTTAATGTTTAGAATAGCATGATGCACAAAAAAGTCATCTTGAGTTGTTGACTTGTAATGTATCAATTGTCGTATTTGCTTTTAATAACTTTCTTTTTCTTTTTAAATTTTGATTTGTAGTGTGTGACCTTTTGTCGTCTATTTTTTTCTTCAAAATGTTTCTCATCTAACTGATTTATTTCTCCTGTCTTTTTGAAGGGATTTGTTGTTTTTGACTTTACTAGTGGTGCTTGTTTAAATCTAGTATCGATTTCAAAATCGTGTCTATCTTTATTTAAATTGTTTATTTTATGTATTTTATTCGTTTGGGTATTATATTCGGGTGATCCTGCATAGATAAAAATGTCCGCTGGTGTTCGATTAGTTGTTTTATGTCTCGTCTTATGGTTGTATAATGTAGAGAATTTTTTCAAATTTAAGTAATTTATCTTCAATGTCGTTTTCACTATTTATAATTCTGAGTTTTTCATTTAGTGTTTTATGGAATCTTTCTATGTCTGAAATGCCGTTTTTACTTGTTGTAATTTGTAATTTTACATTTTCTTCTTGTAGCCAATTTTTTTAGTGCTATACACAAAAATGCTGAATCTTTGTCTGATTTTATTTCTAGTGGTTTGCCCATTTCAGTGAATACTTTCATAATTGATCTCTTGGCTTCTAACCAATCTCTGGATTTTACTTCTACAAGTGTTGCAAATTTGGAGTAAATGTCAATGCATGAAAGGAATTGTAAATTGTCGATCATGTAAAATTCGTCCATGACGTATTTTTCTCTGACATTAAAATTTTCTGGTGTTATTTCAAAAGTTAGTTTTGTATTCCTATTTTCTGTCTTTGCGATATTGCATACTGAGCATTCGTTAATAATGTTTTGAATCAGGTTTTGAAAATCGGGGAAATAATATTTTTCTTTAAACAAATTAATCGTTTTTTCGATTCCTGGATGTAATAATGCTTTGTGTTGTTTTAGAATTATTTCTTTGAATTGTGCAAATGTTTGAATGTCCTCTAACTTAATGCTTGATTTCGAGCTTTTTGTGTTTGCGTTCGATCGTATTATTTCAATAAAGGCTTGTTGAAATATGGGATAATCTTGTTCATTATGAAAATATAGTACAGTTTTCTTACCGCAAAGATATCTTTTAATTATATCCCTTGCGTAAGCATTGGTCATTTCTTTGTATGTTATTTTTATGTTTGATTTATAAAAATAGGTTGATGTTTCTGTTATGTCTTCTGAACCTCTAATGAATTCTATTTGCCTGTTAGAATAATTAATGGGTTTTTCTATTATTGGAATGTAATTTCTATTATCCTCTAGAGCACTCAGTATTGTAGCTACGGTGCTATCTGTTGATCCTAAAAAGTTTTCATCTATTTTAATTCTGGAAAGAGCATCTGCTACGTGATTTTCTTTGCCGTGTAAATATTTAATTTTATAATCAAACTCATTTAGTTTTATTCTGGTCTATTATTCTGGTTTATTATGGTCCTGTGAGATGAACGCACCTAAAGCTATATTGCTAGCATATGCGGTTAGAAAAAATGTTTTTTTAAAATCGGGGTATGCAAGTAGGGGGTCGTTCATAAGAAGATATTTTAATTTTTCAAAGGATGAAATAAAATCTGGGTCGTTTATGTTAATTTTAGCTCCTTTCTTTAATCCAAGAGTTAAAGGTTTTGCAATATGTGCAAAGTTTGGTATGAATTTTCGGAAGAATCCGCATAATCCTAAGAATGATTTAATTTCTTTTGGGGTTTTAGGGATCGGAAAATTTTGAATTGCTTTGATTTTATTTGGGTTCTGTTGTAATTATATGACCAAGGAATTCTGTTTCTTTTTTCATGAATTCGCATTTGTCGAGTTGGAGTTTAAGATTAGCTTCTCTTAGTTTGTTAAATACCTTTCTGAGTAATAGTATGTGTTCCTCCAATGAAGTGGAGTACACTATAATGTCATCCAGATAAACAAGACAATCCTTGTAAATAAGGTCTTCCAAAAGATTATTCATGCATCTTTGGAATGTAGCCGGGGCATTTTTAAGACCAAATGGCATACGTGTGTATTCGTAATGGCCATGTTTAGTTGAGAAAGCTGTTTTTGCAATAGATTTGAATTTGATGAAATCCCTTAGCTAAATCAATGGTGGTAAAGTATTGGCATTTTCCCAGTTTGTCAAGAATTTCATCCATGACTGGAATTGGGAATTTGTCATCTATTGTGACTTCATTTAAATTTCGGTAGTCAATGACTAACCTGAATTTTTGTTTGTTGGAAGCATCTCCTTTTTTTGGAACGATCCAAGTGGGTGAACAGCAGGGTGAATTCGATTTTCGAATGATACCCTGTTCGATCATTTCATTTATTTGTTTGTTGATTTCTATATCAAACGTTTGGGGATATTTGTATGGACGTTTAAAAAATGGGTCCTCATGTTTTGTACAAATAGAGTGCTTTATAGTACTCGTGAAAGTCAAATTTTCACCTTCGCGGTACTGAATATCACTGAATTCGTACAATACCTTTTTTAGTTTTTGTATTTCCTCGTTTTTTAAATGGTCGAGTCTATACTGATTACTTTCTATTATTTCATTTTCAATAGCAAAATTTGTGTCTGGGTCCCTCCCTTTAGGTGGGTCTAAACATTCTACGTTATGTTCTTCTTCTGTTTCTTCCATATCTCTGAAATAAAATGTATAGTTTCCTAGCTTTGCATATTCTTCTTCATAGTTTATTTGGGCTTTGCATGCTTTTAAGAAAGTTCTGCCTATCAACATGTCATATTTATTTGAAAATTTATGGATATGAAACTTTTGTTCTGTCGGACAAAGTTTGCTAGGTGCAAGGAAAATTATTTCTTTTAATTCTACTGCCCCTTCAATCATGTGAATTTTGGAATCTCCTAAATAGGTTTTGAAATTAAAAAAGTTTTCGGACATTATATTTATTAAAGAGCCTGAGTCGACTACACATCTCAAAGGTTTATTGTTCATTGTGATTCTGATGAAGGACTTGTCTCTACCTCTTCTTCCGATTGATCCGAGGCATTCTGATGAAAATTTTCGGATGAGTCCATTTTGCTAATTCCACTATTACTTTCTCTTGGCCTTTTTGTAGGCTGGTTTGCCATATATTTTTTTTGGATAGTTATTTTGTTGTTGATTATTCATTGGATTTTGAGCGCTGTCAATATTTAATTTTTGTTGAAATTCTTGGAAAAGTTTTTGGTTTTGTGTTGCGTCTGATTGTTTTGTTTGAGACGGAGTTGTACTATTGGGTACAAAAGATTTTCCACTTTTTTGGCTTTGATTTGATTTTCTGATTTCTGTTATACTATCCTCGTATAACCCTTCTCTTTGAGCTACTTGTTTCAGCTTGCTAACTATGGTTATATCATATCTGGCTAACGTCATAAATAATCTATCAGGTAATTTTTTGTTGATTACATCTTTTATAGTGTTATTTAAAGCATTTGTATAAAGAGTAGTGTTATTTGCATCGTTTTCAAGACTAAGCTTGTTTGTGATAATATAGGATTTATCTTCTAATTCTGTTACAAACTTACGAAGGTTTCCTGTATAGTGGGTGTTGTAGAGGCGTCGAAGAAGTTCCTCACATGGGGTCTGCGTCATTGATGAGGAATGTTCTTACTTCCGGCCAGTTGTTGGCTCCAATTTGCGAAAGTCGTTGTGCCTCTCCAGAGAGCTGCATCTCGATTGCGCTGAACAATATGTTATGTTGCCTTAGGTCATGGGTTGGATACAGGTGCATGATGAAATCTATCCTCCTTATGCATGATGTCAGATTCTCTGGTGCTCCATCATTGTTTACCACTTGTCTTAATGAAGACAGTGCTTGATTGAGATGGGCTTCGGTGAGTTCGGCCATTTTTGGTTTTTAGTTTTGTTTGTGATGTTTTGTATGTGTTTTATTTTATTCGCACATAAGTTGGCGTTTTGTTCCACAATTGGAGTTAATGGTTGTAACACACGTTTTTGTTCCACAATTGGAATATAATTGTTTTTGTTGGCAACACACAGTTGATATTTCCGCGCACAGTTGGCAGAAAATATTTTCACTGTTGTAGACTTTTGAGCGTTCCCGTAAGTTCTTGATGTCGGATCGGAGTTTTATAGTGATTATTCACTAATTCTATGTAACGCACGGATAATAATTCTATGAGTCACACGGATAGAATAACAAGTTCACTTTTACCGATCCTACCGACTGCGCCAATTATATATCTTGTCTTTCCAAAAGGAAAAAAAAAGATATTGTTTTATTTGAGTTAAGGGCTCCAGGTTGTGTTAAAGGGGATCGAGCCATCGGTCCCACCTCAAGAAATAGCAGACGCATTGGCCGAAAAAGGGTTTGCGGTTAAGTCCGTTGTCAATATCATCAACAGGAATAAAGTCGCACAGCCACTCTTTAAAATCGAGCTCCAACCAGATGCAAAGCGGTCGAAGCCAAATGAAGTGCATCCAATCTACAACCTTCAGCTTCTATTGCACAGAAGAATCACCGTAGAGGAGCCCCATAAGAGATACCAACCACCTCAGTGTAAAAACTGCCAGGAATACAACCACACCTCTAACAATTGCAATCTTAGGTCAGTGTGTGTTGGCTGCGGCGAACATCATAAAGATGGCATTTGCACCAAGGACAGAAACAACGTCGCACTAAGACTATGCAGTAACTGTGGAGGGAACCACACAGCCAACTACAGGGGATGTCCTGTGTTCAAGGATCTTAAGTCGCACCTAAACGGGCGCAAACCCCCAGCTGGACCAAAAATCACCTTCAACGCCTCCAAAACTACACCGGAGGTATTCTTTGCCAAGGCTGTTAGATCATCTAACATGCCTGCTACAACCAATCCTAGGGTATCCTTCGCTAGTGTACTCCGAACTGGGCAGACGGAGCCCGCGAAAGAGACCCCGTCACTCTACCATCTACAGAATCCGCAACCTAGCGCACCAGAGCTTGGCCAGCAAACTCCAAGTGGTTTAGAGGCCCTATTGATCTCACTTAATCAAAACATGACCACTTTTATGACGTTCATGCAAAACTGTATGCAGGAACTGATGCGGAATCAAATCCTGCTTATCCAGAAGCACAAAAATGAACTACAACTATTCCTAGACTCAAGTGAAATCGACGTCATGCTGATATCGGAAACACATTTAACATCAAACAATAACTTTCAAATACCAAAATATACCTTCTACGCAACAAACCATCCAGACGGAAAAGCTCATGGCGGGACTGGTATCCTAATCAAAAACCGTATAAAACACTCGTTCCTCAACAGATTCGAAACACAGCACCTACAAGCAACTGCTATAACCGTCCAAACCAGCTGCGGCAACACTACGTTGGTTGCCCTGTACTGCCCACCACGCTTCTCAATCTCTGAAAAGGAATTCACCGGTTTCTTTAACACACTCGGAGAACGCTTCATTGCAGCAGGGGACTATAACGCCAAACATACGCACTGGGGATCTCGCCTGGTAAATCCTAAAGGCAAGCAGTTGTACAATACAATGGTCAACCCACTCAATAAGATGGATTGCGTCTCACTGGGTAGGCCTACTTATTGGCCCACAGATCCACAGAAAATGCCTGACTTGATTGATTTCGCAGTAACCAAGAGGATTCCGCGTAATCGGATCACTGCGGAAACACTGCTAGATTTAACCTCCGATCACTCTCCAGTGCTATTCACACTGTTAACAAGACCCTAGGTACTTGATCGCCCATATATGCTTACAAACAACAAAACAAATTGGCTTAAATTTAAAATGTACATGAGTGCCCACATTGACTGTTCGCCGAAACTGGATGCTGCAGAGGACATTGACATGTGCGTCTCTGCACTTGATTCGATGCTGGGAGCAGCAGCAAGAGTATCTACTCCACATGCCTCTACTTACGCTAAACCAGCTGTCAGGCCTACGAACCGGCGGATAGAACAATTAGTAACGGAAAAACGACGTCTAAGAAGAGAATGGCAGATTACTCGATCACCAGCAGCAAAACTTCGCCTAAGGCATGCCAGCCGCAACCTCTCCAAGGAGTTAAGACAAGAGGAAATCTGGGCTCAAAGGAAATACATAGAAAAGCTCAGTCCATCCAGCACTAAACATCCTCTGTGGAAAGCCCACCCAACGTTAGGTGCTCCTACAGAGACAGTTTCACCAATAAGGGGTCCAACCGGTGGATGGGCCCGCAGCGACGAAGAGAGGGCATCCGTATTTGCCACACATCTTAAAATGGTTTTCCAGCCAAATCCAACATCAAACTCATTTGTACTTCCCCCTTCGAGCACATTAACTGATAGTGAGTACTCGGAACTCCAATCGGATGAGATCACTGCAGTTATTAAAAACCACATAAAGCCGAACAAAGCCCCTGGCCATGATTTAATCACACCGAAAATGATCCTAGAACTCCCTACCATCGCCATACAATACATCTGCAAAATGTTCAACGCTTTAATAAGAATTGGCTACTTCCCAAGAGCATGGAAAAGGTCCACTATCATCATGATTCCTAAAGTGGGAAAGGACAAAACCCAACCATCATCCTATAGGTCAATTAGTTTGCTGCCATGTCTTTCGAAGCTTTTTGAAAAGGTCCTGCAGATTCGTCTAAGCTCATTTCTGGCATCGGAGAACACAATCCCTTCACACCAGTTCGGCTTGCGCGAAAAACATGGGACAATTGAAAAAGTCAATCGGATAACATCCGAAATACGAACAGCATTCGAACTGAAAGAATTCTGTACGGCTGTCTTTCTCGACGTTGCCCAGACTTCCGACAGAGTTTGGATGGAGGGTCTAATGTTCAAAATCCGGCAGAAACTCCCACAGTACACCCACAAACTCATGGAATCTTACGTTTACAATAGGAAATTCGCTGTAAAATGTAATGGCTCCGTCTCGGCTGACTTTGAAATCAAAGCTGGTGTATCGCAAGGCAGTGTACTCGGCCCATTGCTCTACTTGCTGTACACTGCAGACTTACCAACGAGTTTAGGACTTACAACGTCCACTTTTTCCGATGACACGGCAATCTTCAGCAGATCCAAATGCCCAATACAAGCCTCTGCAAAATTAGAGGAACACCTCAAGGTGGTAGAGGAATGGCTAGCAACCTGGCGTATCCGGGCCTACGAGAAGAAATGCAAACATGTTACATTTACGCTTAACAGAAGAAACTGTCCAGCTCTAATGCTAAACAACATACCAATTCCTCAAGCCATGGATGTCACTTACCTTGGTATCCACCTAGACAGAAGAATAACTTGGCGCAAGCACATTGAGGCAAAAAAGTCACAGCTTAAACTGAAAGCGAGTAGCTTACATTGGATCATCAATGCTCGGTCACCTCTACGTCTGGAGTATAAAGTCCTCCTATACAACTCCGTACTGAAACCCATCTGGACTTACGGTGCCGTACTATGGGGAAATGCAAGTACCAGCAATGTCGACATTATACAAAGGGCGCAGTCGAAGATTTTAAGATCAATCACTGGGGCTCCGTGGTACATACGGAACGACAACATTCAAAATGATCTAAATATACCTAGCGTAAAATCTGAAATAGGTAGTCAACAACTAAATTATTCTGCGAAACTGGATGTACACCCTAATGTTCTTGCCAATTCCCTTATGCGAACTAATAATAGAACTCGTCTTAAAAGAAATGACAGACCAACCCAATAATAAATGATTAGGGCCGCCTGCAATATCCCCTGGATATATCTTAAGTGGGGGAGAGGGCCCAGTTGTGACTCAGGCCCAGTTATGTCATTCTCAAATATTTTTGAAATGCGGTATTGAATGACAGTTTGAGCCCTGTAAATCATGTTTGTTAGACGTTCTGCAGTTTTTGGACAGACCCCAACGTTAATATATATAATTGTATACACGCGTACCAAACATCGTGTTGAAAATCGCGCGAAAAAGTTTTTTTTTCATTTTTTTCAAAGTACCAAAATTATGTGAAATTAACAGTGAAAAGGTGAGTGTAATGCATAAAAATATTGTATTTGCCGTATATTTCGTGATTTTATAAAAATTTATGTGATTATGCAGTGTCTATAAAAAATATACATATAAACTTTAAACTATAAAAAGGCCCGGTTATGACTCAGCTGGGGGGCCCAGTTTTGTCCCATTTTTATACCCTTGCAAAAAGGGTATATTAATTTTGGTCAGAAGTGTGCAGCGCATAGAACGAAGCATCTCCGACCATATAAAGTATATATATTCTTGATCAGCACGACGAGACGAGTTCAAATAACCATGTCCGTCCGTCCGTCCGTCCGTCCGTCCGTCCGTCCGTCCGTCTGGATCGATGCGAACTCCTCCTAGACCGTAAGAGCTACAAAGCTGAAATTTTGCACTTAGGCTTGTTATACTGCAGGGTTTGTATACCTCGGATTCAGTCGGATCGGACCACTATATCATATAGCTCCCATACAAACGGCAAAGTCACGAACAGTGACTTTTCTCAAAAACTTTGTTATTTTATCACCAATTGCCATTAAAGTTGGTATTGGTCAGTTTTGTGTTCTTATTAATAATTGTGCCAAATTTGATCAAGATCGGGTGACTATATCATATAGCTCCCATACAAACGGCAAAGTCACGAACAGTGACTTTTCTCAATAACTTCGTTACTTTTTAAGCTATTGTCGTGAAATTTAATATAAGTAAGTTTATTGTAACTATAAACCACTGTGCCAAATTTGATCAAGATCGGGTGACTATATCATATAGCTCCCATAGGAACGATCGGTCAAAAACAGTGACTTTTGTCAATAACTTCGTTACTTTTGATGCGATTGCTTTCAAATTTAACATTTGTCAGTTTAATATATCTGTTAATGACTGTGCCGAATTTGGTAAAGATCGGGTAACTATATCATATAGCTCCCATAGGAACGATCGGTCAAAAACAGTGACTTTTGTCAATAACTTCGTTACTTTTAATGCGATTGCTTTCAAACTTAACATTTGTCAGTTTAACATATCTGTTAATGACTGTGCCGAATTTGGTAAAGATCGGGTAACTATGTATATCATATAGCTCCCATAGGAAGGATCGGTGGAAAACAGTGACTTTCATCAGAAAGTTCGTTATATCCTATGCTAAGATTGAAGGCCGTTCTTTCGCAAACATTACCCTTTTTAGATAAAACAGTTAGTTTAGATAAAAGAGTTACTAACAAACTTGCAAGGGTATACAAACTTTGACGCGAACGAAGTTAGCCCCGGCCCTCTGGTTTTTTTTGCACTCGGATTATGTAAAATTGTCAAATTCCAACATTTTTGTTGTTGTTTAACAACAAGGAAAGGAAATTTACATATTGAGATCAGTTTGTCCGAGAATATTCTGGAAGATCTCGATCGGGAATGTTTCATTTGGTAATACAATGATTAAGTAACGTTTGGGAATTAAATGACTTTACATAGTTTTAGTCAATGTTCATGTAATCGAACCACTGTATATTTTCTACTGTTCTTTACGTACGCATTTGTTTGCTACATCCGTTATTTGCAATTTGCACAAACGTTGCTCAGCTTCAAGTGCATGCGTAACCAAATCACTCACATTTTGACGGCGGCAAGGGACAGTCATTGTTAATAAATTATAAATCTATAACTGAGTTTGCGTTTTCATCCATGGCACCTGCAAAGAAATCTCCCGCGGCTAAGAAAGCTTATAATAATGTGATGATGCAAGCCATCAAATCATGCATTATCGATAAAAATGCAATCCGCAAAAGTGCAACAGAGCATGCTATTAACAACTGGACCTTATCGCGATACGTGAAGAAAACAAAAGATAATTTTGAAGACATTTCTAAATTAAAAGATGAGGATTTGTTGCAATTCATTAATGGTGTTAGTTCAAGAACTCCATCGAACACGGTTTTCTCTCCCGCTCAAGAGAAAGATCTCGTTGGATACATTTTGAAGTGTGTCAGTCACTATTATGGTTTGAGCATTAATGAATTGAAAGAGCTCGCGTACCAGTTTGCAAAAAAGCTGTCTCTTAGGTGCCCACCTAAATGGGATAAGGATTGTAAAGCGCATCGTAAGTGGTACAGACTCTTCATGCAACGGCATAGCGAATTGACGCTCAGAACACCGGAGCAAACATCCCTGAACAGAGTCAAAGCTTTTTGCAAACCCAATGTGGACAATTTTTTCTCAAATTTGTCTCGGTTGATCGATATACACAACTTTAACAGTTGTTCCAACTATAATATGGATGAAAGTGGCTTCTCGACTGTGCCAACAAAAATTGGAAAAGTCATCGCTTTAAAAGGTGTGCGACGTGTG
Source organism: Drosophila paulistorum (assembly GCA_018152135.1). Lineage (NCBI taxonomy): Eukaryota > Metazoa > Arthropoda > Insecta > Diptera > Drosophilidae > Drosophila > Drosophila paulistorum. The sequence continues at coordinate 10,790,383 of JAECXG010000803.1, forward strand.
GGACAACTAGAAGCTGCCGAGCGAGGAACCATGGTGACACTGGTTCTTACTGTTGGTGCGAATGCCAATTCAGTTCCGCCATTCTTATTTCCCAGAAAGAACATGCAATCAACTTTTTTGGACAACGTTTCTGCTGGTACTGCTGGATTTGCGAATGATTCTGGCTGGATGTGCCAGCCAGAGTTTGTCCGATACATTCGTCATTTCATTATGTTCGTGAAACCATCGAAGGATCAGCCAGTGCTGCTGTTGATGGACAACCATGTTTCGCACATGTCGGTGGAAGCTCTCGACATTGCAGCTGCAAACGGTGTCCATATCTTGTCTTTCCCGCCGCACTGCAGCCACCGTCTACAGCCACTAGATGTGTCTGTATTTGGTCCAGTGAAGAGTTATTATAAGTCACAATGTTCCGCTTGGCAAAAGAACAATGCAAATAAGGTAAGAAAACAAAATATGATTTGTGTTATGATTGTTGTTTTAGTTTTCGTGTTTTTTTCAACAGGTTTTGGAAATTCGACATATTGCTGGGCTTGTGTGCGCTACATTGGATTTGGCTCTAACGCCAACAATAATTAAGGCGGGCTTCGCTGCAACGGGCATTGCTCCATTCAATCCCGACATCTTCACAGACGCCGATTTTGTTCAAACTGTTGTACGAAATGAAGAACAAGTTGCTTTAGATACTGGAATCACCAAAGATGACCAGCGACGTATCGTATTAAACAATACCATGGATATTGGAGGCGGAAAAAAGGTGCCAACATCCGAAACCTCTACCTCACAATCCCTATCTCTAATGTCATTGGTGACCAGCAGTTCATCGGTTTTGGATGAGGTTGGTCCACTTCAGGCCGATACTCCAAAAAAGCCTTCGAAACGTGGCCGAAAGCCGATGCAAAGTGCCGAACTGACCTCTCCAGAAACTCGTGCTGTTTTGAAGGAAAAGGCAGTATCAACAGCAGCCAAAGGGGTGAAGAAGCCAACACCGAAGAAATCAACAACGAAGCGAGCAACACCATCACGGCAGCGCGTCAAACCAACATCACCATCATCTGATGAAGAAACAGATTTCTGCATCATTTTCCTAAAGCTGTTGCCAAAGAAATTGACCGCTGCCAACTCTATCCATTGCAATGTATGCAAGCGTCCATTTCATTCAAAGTGCGCTAACATGCAAGCAAGTTATTTTACATGCAAAAACTGCGAAAGTGACATGGACGACGAGGAATAAAAATCGTTGTCATTTATGGCCATAGGAGTCCATTATCTTTTGTGTTTTTCATTGTTTTTGCCATTGAAGGCCCACATAATAAATAAACCATTAAATTACAACAATTGGTGTGACATTCCTTTCATATTTTCTTATATTCAGTGAATTTCTTAAGGTGAATCATAACTGGGCCACTTTTTTTTTGGCCCCAAAAAAGTTATTCAAATTAAATCTGTTCCAAAATTTTTTGAGTAACTCAAATAAACATACTTTCTTTGGAAAAAAGTTGTGTTTGGTTAATATTAAAATGTTAGTCTTGTTAATTTTTCAATTTCCGGAACTGAAGAAAAAATTTCGATATTTTTCAAAACCCGGGTCATAACTGGGCCCTCTCCCCTACTATATTAAGAAAAGTAACTCAAACTTGTTGTTAGGCTCTAATTCAAGAGTAGATTCAACAAATATATATTAAACGTTAAAAAAAAAAAAAAAAAATTTTGAGTTAAAAGCGGGGACTTTATTCGTTGGATGAATACTTAAAACTAAAGTACAAAATGTCTTACAGTTATATTTATAGGCTTAATATGTGAGGCCTTCAGTGGCGTGATCAATATTGATGGGATTTGATTGGCCCGAATTTTAATGCTGAATTAGCGTTCTCACGCTTTTGATTTAAGGGGGACAATTATTATTGCAAGTGTTCAATTGTTTATGAATAAAATGGTTTTTATTGCTTGTGCTTTAATTATGAGTTAGCGTTCACACGCTTTGATTTTGAGGGGGACGATTGTTATTGCAATTGTCCAATTGTTTATTATAAAAAACGGATGTTTACTTTAAAGTTTGATTTTAGGGGGCGAAAAGTTTATAGGGTTTTGTGTATTGAAGTAGGATATATATACATGATCGTCTGTCCGTCCGTCTGCCCGTCCTCTCATGTAGTATGTAGAGTGATCAAGTTTATTTCAAATTTTTGCCACGCTCTTTCCGCCCCGCAATTAAAAAAAAAAACGTTAATCTCGAAAACTATTGCAGCTAAAGACACCATATTTGGTATGTATATTTGCTTAGTAAATAAACACCTTTTTTTAAGTATAAAGATTTTGCCACGCCCCTTTCCGCCCCCGAAATTTGAAAAACACATAAATTTAATACTAATATCAAGAAAAATGGCAAATTTGATCAAAATCGGATGAAATATATCTAAGTTAAGCATCTAAACGATTTTCCATAAGGCCTGAGATGGCCGTTGGCTGGTGGGGGCGCTGGGGTGTTCGTATGCTTGAGTGAGCGAGATACTAAGATATGCTTGTAAAAAGCATGTGAACAGAATTTGTAAAAAAAAAAAAACGTTAACGCATTTGTTATTATAAATTTGAAACATTTGTTTTACTGGTGTGTAGTATACCTAAGTCAGCAAAACGACTTTCTTACTTCATTTTTTATACCCTTGTATTATAAAATTGGTCAGATGTTTGTAACGCACAGAAGGAATTGTTTCCGACCCCATAAAGTATATATATTCTTGATCAGCATGAGAAGCTGAGTCCGCCATGTCCGTCTGACCGTCTGTCCGACGCGTCGGTGCGTATGCGTTTTACTCAACCTTCTTAAGAGCTATCGGGATGAAAAATTTTTTGGGGGCTTTTTATTACCGGCAGCGCTGCTTGATGCCTACTACGTCATCAGCAAATCAAACAGAGCACATGCATACACACACACAGGCGCAGCTCTACACGAACTGTATGTATATGCGTGTGGTGCTTTGCTTAGCGAATGATAAAAGAAGAAGAAAAAATTGGAGTAAAAAGAGAAATAATTTGAATGTTTTGTTTGTGAATTTTGACGAATTGAGTTGCAGGGAAGAAATTTCAAAACGTAAAAAAATTATTCCCAAGAACTGCAAGGGTGTAAAAACTTAAACTAAAGTTTGCTTCTTTGATATTTGTTAATTGTGTTTGTTTGTTGTTTGAAAATTATTATTTATATTTTATATATTTTTCTTCTTCACACACATACGTACACAAAAATTGTTGTCCTTGGTCCTTCCGATGTCCTTAGGTCTATTTTTCACCCATTGTCACGGTCGCCATTTAATGACCGGGTTCCACTTGGTTTAGAGTTTTGGAAATAAACACGTCAGTTCCGTTTGGTGGTAATATTCAGATTGATTTTTATTCTAAAAATATTCTTTTGCTTAACCTATTGTTACATATATATTATTATGCTGCGACTTAGGCGACAGCTACAAAAGAGAGGGAGAGTGTCAGTACATACATACATATTATTTGGGGCGCTTGCATCAAAGTGCTTGGTCAGCGTTCACACGCTGGCTTGGCAGTAGCTCATGTTACGCCTGTGCATTGTTGCTTAAGTGAATATATGTATGCCCACATATAAATGTACATACATATATGTTCATGCTTAGCTGTATATTTATGTGAATATGTTTATGTGCATACATCAATGTATACATATAAACATATTCAAGAGCACACTTATATTTTATTGCTTACATGTTTTATTGTTTATACTTGCAACAAAGTGTTATAAGTTGAGCTCTTTGTGTTGAATGATTTTTGGTATGAATCTACAACATAGTTGTAAGTTGGTCCTTTTTATTTCCGTTTACCTAATTGGATGTAAATATTAAGTTTTTTGACTAATTAATACAAAAGGGGTAAAACCGATTTCGTGTTCTAACTAGTTAACTAAAAAAATATAATACATACGAGTATAAAATGCTAATTATTCCTCTCGTATGCGAAAGGTTAGTTTTAAATTTATAAGTGGAAACACCTTAAATCCGGACTGAATAGTAATTGTCAATATAATTCAAGACAGTGCTATTTATTTGTGCAAAAATGTTGTTAAAGAATGAAATGATTCTGAAAATGTTCTACGAGTGTGAAAACCCAAATGATTTTGAAATGGGATTGCTGAAGGAAATGGGTGTTTCATTCGAAAACGCTAGTTTGGAGCTTAAGGTAAAAATCAAATATACACACTATAACTCAAGGCGAAAATGCATCGCAAGCGGCAAAAGAGTTGAAGAGTATACGAGATTCTTGGATGCGGAGAAGGAACCTTCTTCCTGGACTGAAAGTTGACTGCCCAAACCACGGATACGGAAACACGAATTATGGAAATGATGAAATGACATCTGTAATAACAGGTGTTAGTCAAGAGAAAAAAAAAGGTTTGCTGTGTAAACTCTCTATTATTTTAGTTTATAATCTGTTGAGATTGTCTTTGTATTTTCGGATTTTATTCTTTTCTTAAATTTAATTGCACATGTGGTCTTATTGCCTATATTCGAGAGAGTGTGCCCGTACCCCGCCTCAGTATATTATACCCTTTCAGTGTGACCAAATTCGGTTATCGGGGAAATAATCGATGAGGAGAGGAGCGGGCTTATTTAAAATATTCTTAATGTTTACATTCGGCCAATCCTGACATTTGATCGACCTAGATCATACAATTTTACATACAACATACAATATACGTACATATTACAAACAGAAACTCAGTTTTATCACACGCATGCATCCACGGCTTGAGTCGGGCTGATTCTAAGATACCTTTGTACGGCAATTGAGTAAGTTGACAATCGTCAATATCGGTGACTTCGTAACGGTCATTTGGAAAGACTCGATTTATCTTATGAGGACCACGGTACTTAGGAGCTAACTTTTTGCACGACCCGGGAGTGACATCAGCATTGCGAATGGCCACAAAATCATTGACCCTATAGGAAATGGTGCCTTATGCCTTAAGGCGTACCGTTTTTCATTTCGCTCCTGTGATAATTGAATTTTCGCACTTGCCTCTTGCCTAGTGGCCTCAAGGTTACAGGGGTTTTCTGAACTAAATTTCTCGTCAAGATACTCGGTTAATTCATCTACTAGGGGGCCTCGCTGATCGCAACCAAACAACAACATTGATGGAGTTTTACCGGTACTACTCTGCACTGAGTTATTGATAGCGAACTCTACACGACTAACTAATTTATACCAATCGGCTTGAGCTAAAGGTTCTGACAACTTTCCCAACATTGGGGTCAACACACGGTTCACACGCTCGATTTGTCCATTAGCTTGAGGCGCGGCAGTAGCTACTTTAATGTGGTGAATATTTCGGTTCTCTAGAAATTCAGCAAACTCAAACGACGTAAAACACGTACCTCTGTCGGATATAACTCTTCTTGGTCGGCTATAATAATCAAAATATTTCTCTAACGCGGCGGTAACTTCTTTGGTACTAGTGGAATTTACGGGATACAATTCAACAAACTTTGTAAATGCGTCAATCACTACCAAAAGGTGCTTTCTTTTTGATGTGACACTCGGTAAGGGGCCTAAGTGGTCAACATGGATAGTATCAAATGGAATCGGACTCTTCGGAATACTATGCAAGGTTCTATTATGTATAGTTCTGGGAACACTATGTAGGATACACGGCAGACAATCCTTTATAAATGCTTCGACTTTTGCATTCATTAATGGGAACCAGTACTTTTCCTTCAAATTGTTTACACATTTCTCAACGCCTAAATGGCCCAGTTTCTCATGACACCTTCTTATTAATTTCCCTTGCATGCGAGTCGGTGCATACAAACACAGTCTTTCCTTAGCATTTCTTTTGTACACTATACCATCAATTAACTCAAATCCAACATCATCGCCTTTTTCTAAATTTTCTCTTAATTTACGGATATCCGGATCTCTTATCTGTTCTGACTGCAATAATAAATCAACATCTTGCGGAGACGCACCCACTATACCAACCAGGTTTGCCGACTCATTTCGATCGAGCTGGTCACTTCTTTCACTTTGGTTACATAGTAACGGATCTTTACTCTCTTGTATTCTACTTAATCTCGGATCAACAGAACTCTCATCTAAAGAGAAACAACTCTTCCCTAACTGAGCACACGGTTCTATCTCAAACGGGCTTGAGCAACTTTTCCCTAATGGAACACACGGATTTATCTCACACGGTTTTAAATAATCCTTCCCTAAAGCGGCACACGGTTTTATTTCACACGGGTTTATCTCACACGGGTCTATCTCACACGGGTCTATCGCACACGGTTTTATCTGAAACGGTTTTGAACAAATTTTCCCTAACGGAACACACGGTTTTATTTCACACGGGTTTATCTCACACGGGACTATCTCACACAGTCCAATCGAATCTCCACTAAACTCATTTTTCTCTGAGGGGACACACGGTTCTATTGGGGCATTCGGGTCTCTCTTCACTAACAAATCGCAAGGATCAAAATCACCTTCTGCAATATCTTCTAACAACTCGGTTTGCCGACTTAATGCGTCTACATGGCCCATGCTTGAACCGGATCTGTGAACAATGGAATAATCAAAATTTTCCAATTCCAACGACCACCGCGCAATGCGGGGATTTATTGATTTTTTACTTAAGGTTTGCACCAACGAATTGCAATCGGTAACGATCAAAAATGGTCTGTGTTCTAGATATACGCAAAATCGGCGCACTGCATATATTATGGCCAAAGTTTCGAGTTCGAAACTGTGAGTCCCGGCGGCTGTCGCCTTTCGGGAATAATAAAAGACTGGATGCATTTTGCCATCAGTCTGTCTTTGCATGAAAGAGGCACCAAAGCCATTTGAACTGGCATCAGTATGCAACTCAGTTTCGTAATTAGGGTTAAAGATAGCTAATACGGGCGGACTAGATAAAGCGGATCTTAACGTAACAAATGCGTTTTTAGCGGTTTTGTTCATCGGAAATGGGCCACCTTGTTTAAGCAACTCAGTTAACGGTTTGGCAATGCGGGAGAAATTCGGAACAAATTTATGAAAATAAGAAAATAGGCCCAAGCAGGAATGCAATGCTTTGCTGATAAGTGGTTCTGGGTATTCTTGAATAGCTTTTATATGTGTATTATTTGGTAAAATTCCCTTATCACTGGCTTCATATCCTAAATAATCTATTCGCTTCTGTAGGAAAATGCTTTTCTTCAAATTGAGCTCTAAATTGTACTCAATAAAACGATCTAACAGTTTTGCTAACAACTTAAGATGCTGATCCACGGAGCGAGTGGCAAGAATAATATCGTCCATATACACCACAAGTTCTCGGTCTCTAATCATATCACTAAGTATGTTCAATATAAATCTCTGAAATACAGCTGGTCCGTTCTTCAGACCAAAAGGCATTCTCAGATATTCGAACTGCCCATCGGGTGTAACAAATGCGGTGTATTTAATTGAGTCCTCTTCCATGCCTACATGGTAAAAACCACTTTTCAAATCTATGACGGAAAATACGGTCTTGCCTTCCAGGTATTTTAGGCAATCTTCTATTAAAGGCAACGGAAAATTATCTCTCACTTTCTTCTTATTTAAACCTCGATAATCAACGCACATTCGTACATTGCCATCTTTTTTTCGCACTAGGACAATGGGGGACGCATAGGGGGAATTGCTTGGTCGGATTACATTATTGGCTAACAACTCACTAACTGTTTTAGAAACGATTCCTCTCTCACGATATGATAATCTTCTAGGACTACTATGAAATGGTGTTGTATCCGTCAGACATATTCTCATCATATCTTTGGGCGAGCCGTATTTAATTGAAAATCTGTCAACGTAATGCTCACTCACAATATCTCGGCACTCACGCATCGCACCTAATCCAAATTCACTACCAACAGTAATATTCCCAGTATCTGACAGCGTTGCACAAACAGTTTCAAACTCTGCTAGCCATTCTCGAAACGGGGATGCATTCGTGTTTACATTAGGGTTATTACAATTATTATGCAGATCGGTGGTGTTAATATTAATGGTATTATGCTTATGATATTTAGTAAACAGGGATGCACAGAAGGATTTGTAAACAAAAGCAATGGTACTCTTTAATGATGCGGAATTCTTTTGATCAATCAATCAATGAGAACTTAAGACCTATTTTATTCAAGGCATCTCTACCAAGAAGTAGTTGCGTTGGCATAATATTATCGGGAATAACTAAAAATTGAATTTCATAATATTTTTCGCAAAACAGAAGTAAACATTTGACTGTTCCAAAAGTCAGAATAGATCCACCGCTCAGTCCATGAAAAGAACTATTAACTAATTTATCGCAATTCAAATGCGGCATCAATGCTCTACTGGCAAAACTTACTGGGCTTCCGGAATCTAACAGGGCAAAAATATTATTAATATCGGTGCATCCCCCTTTACAAGATATTCTTAAACTTACTAATTGAACTGATAAGTCATTTAACTTATCATCAATGGTGTCTGGGTCTTCACTAGCGCTCATAGCGGCGATCTGGGTTCGCATTGGACAATTCCGGTATTGATGGCCCATTTTGAAGCACCGAAAACAACTTCCTTTCGGTCTCTCGGGGCGTGGACAGTCGGTGCTGATGTGACCAATCTGGCGGCAATTGTAACATTTCATCACCTTTACAGCTGACGTAGTGGCCTGCGCACGGTCTGAAGTCGGACGAGCTTGAGGAACGTAGTTTCTTGCTGGTGGCTGAACTGTCTGAAAACGCATCATCTTCTCTCGCAATTCGTTGAGAGAAGTGCAATAGTACAACGGTGCGGACAATCCGGTTCGATCTTGTAGTCCGTCAACAATGTACTTGATCACATCTGTGTCTTCAAAATTACCCTGCTGAGCCATATTTCGCATAATGATGAAATACTGCAAGAGTGACTCTCCTTTGCCAATCGGGCGCTTTCTCATTTGGTTAGCAATCTCGTGGTTTGTCATTTGAAGCCCAAATACCTTCACAAGCTCGCATCCTTCAGCTCCTTCCAGTTTGTCGTCTTTTCGAATATCTTATATGCTTTAGCGGATCCCTCCAGCAGTCGGTTGCCCAACGACCAACATTGGGAATCACTCAGCCCATACACACTAGCCGCTTTCTCCAGCTCACGAATCCATACGTGAATGGACAGATCACCATCACCAGAAAACTTAGGTACAGTAGTTTCAACATCCTTCAAGTTTATGCGGCAATTATATTCCGGTGTGCTTAAGTTCTCCTCCAGCTCCATAACACGCGTTTTTAGGTCAACCAGGTTCTTACGTGCTGTATACAATTCGATGCTAATAAGAATCGAAGCCAATTCGTCAGAGTCGCTCGCATGTGCGCTTTCACATACATGCACGTTCGCGTCTGGTCCTACAGACGTCTCACGAGACATCGCAGGCAACTGGTTAGCACCCACTTGATCCGGTGTACTCGGCTGCTCACTGTTTCCTAAGCCGCGCTGCTGAATAGGAGGCTCCGGACCAACATCCACAAGTTGTCCGGCAAGCACATTCGCACGTGGGCTGATTGCCTGCTCTTCGGGTACATGACTTTCTCCAGACGCTTCCAACTGATTCTCCGACATGACTGCTTTTACCAATGCTCGCAATTGGTAAATTGACGCTTCTTTGTCACAAGGTACTTCTTTGGCCGCAAGCAACTCAAACAACGCGGTTAGGGCAAACCCCACACCTGATTTGTAAACTCTCTATTATTTTAGTTTTTAATCTGTTGAGATTGTCTTTGTATTTTCGGATTTTATTCTTTCCTTAAATTTAATTGCACATGTGGTCTTATTGCCTATATTCGAGAGAGTGTGCCCGTACCCCGCCTCAGTATATTATACCCTTTCAGTGTGACCAAATTCGGTCATCGGGGAAATAATCGATGAGGAGAGGAGCGGGCTTATTTAAAATATTCTTAATGTTTACAGCTGTTATCTTGAATATTATCAATTGCAAGGAAATGGCAAATGGTGAAAAATTTGCCGAATAAAAAAATGTTGAACTGTTGACTGAATTGTATCCGCAAAAAAAACTTACGCCAACGGTACATAGTATTTTGGGTCACGGAAAAGATTGAATAGAATATCAGTATTTACCAATTAGAGAACTATCCGAAGACAAAATGAAGACCTTTTAAACATACTGCCAGCCTCTTTGGACCCACTTATTGCATCACTGAGACACGTGCGATCACGAAAGGATTTGGAAAATAGCATTTATAGTCCCAAAATGTTGAGTTTATTAGATTTTGATGTAAATATTTACAATTATTTTGAAAAAAATCAGCCATCAATAGCAAATTTTCAAAATTAACCTATTAAAATTTAAAAAAAAATAATTTATTTTTGTTTTTTAATTATATTAATCAAATTAAAACATTAAAAAATGTTACGTAGTCGTTAAGAACAACGATAAGTTCTGTTTGTGATTGAAAAAAGAACCGGTTTCGCTTAATTTTTAAAGGAAAAACAAGATTGGAAATATTCTCTGACTTTGACCTTGAATATTACAGCACCACAAACACTCAGCACTCTTGGAAAAGGTATTAAGGCTTAAGGTATCTTCATCAAAAGCTTTTTAAATCGCTTTATTATTTTATAAGCTATAATTTTTGCAATGTAAAATGCCACAAGGCACCACTGTGCGGTAAAAAGTCACCACAAGTTGTGGTCCACAACAACAACAACGCGCCATTTCGTTTATTAAATCATATAAAGTTCCTAAGGTTGTGCAGCTAAAAGATAATTTTAAAAACTTCTGTGGACTAAATCAAAGTCCATTACAAATTTTTGGAAAAATGCATTATGTTTTAAAAAAGTCAAAAATAAAAATCTATTTTCACGTAATAATTTTGCGTGACGAATCTATGAGTAGCGATTTAGTATTATACGACGGCTGACGCGTCGAGACCGCGGCCCCTTTTTGGCTTACCACCACAAAAACATATATTTGTTACTAGCCTATAACCTGTTTTTACATCTGATGATGTAATAGCCTATATTTGGAAGAAAGTTAACGTCTCGAATATTTGCAGTGGAAATGTTTAATTTTTCTTATTCTCGGGACATTTCGTCCTTTAAAATTATCGTTTCTGTCAATATCTTTGACATTATATATCAAGAATATTTTTGTCCGAAGCACATAATAGTGAAGGAATATTCTGTAAAGAAGAATGAAGTAAGTAAGTCGTCTCGCCGACTTAGGTATACCATACACCAGTAAAACAAATATTTCAAATTTGTAATAACTAATGCATTTACGTATTTTAAAAAAATTCTGTTCACATGCTTTTTACAAGCCTATCTTAGTATCTCGCTCACTCATGCATTTCAACGGGTATCAAATTCAAGTGTGCCAAATTTAATTCCACAAGGTAGAAAATTACGGGAAATAATAGAGTTTTTCAAAATGTACGCATTTACTAAGGAAATATACATACCAAATTTGGAGCCTCTATCTAGAATAGTTTTTGAAAAAAACGATTTTTTTAATTGCGGAGGCTGAAAGTGGAGTGGCAAAAATTTTAAATAAACTTGATCACAGTTTTCAGCTAGAACACTAGCAACAATATATGCGTTAAGCAGGTTTAGAATTTATGTCCAAGGAAAACGTTTCAAACAATCATTCTTTTACTTTGACTTCAACTAAACAAGAATTGCTTGATGGGCATTAGAGTTACAATAATACGATTTTGAGCCAGTGCATAGATCTTGCAAACAAATGAAACATGTAGATGCGTTGATTAGGTGCACAAATATTATGTTCACAGAAGCTAATGGTTAGTTATTTGTTATTTGCAACAAATTTAGTTAATTGTCAATCAAAAGATGAGTAGATTTAGAGTATAAAAGAATGTTTAGAAGAATGGGAACACAAATTGTTCAAAATGCAGCATTGTATAGTATACGAGGAAAACAAATAATGGAAAGATTGCATTTTATGTACCGGAAGATACATAATCACTTGAATAGGACACCTCCAACGTATGTTTTCCATGACATACTGCTCCCCAACCAATAAAGCTAGCGATCCATTTTTTTTTTTAAATTAAAGATTATTTAATACTTATGTTTTAAACAAATGAAGAACTTCATGATACTGCTTTAGTTTATAACAAAAATGGTTTTCTCAAACTGCACCAAATTTTGGCAGTCAAATTGTATGACTTGAAAAGGACACCGCAAAAAAAATACATTTTAAATTCATTTCAATGTTTTAACATATGCATAACTTCGTTTACATACAAAAATAAAAATTAAGAAAGTAAAAAAGAAAAGATTTAATAATGTGTCGAGCCACCTTTCTGTTCCAAGATTTCAAGAGATTCATACAAACTGGCCAAATAATTCAAAGAAATGGAATCCCAAGCCATTTTAATTGCCTTTATCAATTCTGGAACACTTGAATATTGTTTTCCTGAACTATAAATCTCCCGTGTCAGCCATCTCTACACATTTTCGATTATATTTAAATCGGGTGAGTAGGGCGGCCAGCTTAGGAGGTCCACATTTTGGATCTTTATGAACGATTTTACAAGCCGAGCTGTATGTATTGGCGCATTATCTTGCTGATACATCCATGGGAGAGGCCCAAAAAGGGTTTGGAAATGTGGAAAAGCCTCTACTAAAATTTTCTTGTAGTACAGAAGTAGAAATGGCCCCCACACCTCCAGCTCTGCTATGAAGACGGTCCAAATGATGAGGTTCTTTGCGTATATTATGGAAATAATAACTATACCCGTCTGGACCTTCTAAATTGAATTTTTTTCGTCCGAGAACGCCACGTTGCGCCACTGTGTGGTTCAGGCCACATGCTCGCGACAAAAACTGAGTCGTTCGCTTTTTTTGCCATGTTGAGAGGAGGCTTATTCTTAATTTTAGCCTCGAAATAACTTGATGGACAGTAGCATTAACGTCACATTTTTCACGAATTTTAGCCACAGAGTCGTGAGAATTAGACGCTTTTCTTCATCAGTTAAGGACTTTCCTCGACCTATTTTGATTTTATATTAAAGCCAATACTCGAAAATAGCGAAAAAACCTCCGCAAAATAAACGATCAAATTAAAATTTACTCAATTTCATACGAATTCCAACACAACGCAAAAAAAAAAGAAATATAACGGTTTTTTCCCAGAGGTTGCTGTTGCGTTCTGATAGACGTGAATAACTGCTAAAAGGCAATTGTCAAAAAAACCGTTATTTTATCATTTCGCTTTTGAGTTCTTCGCAAAAATACAATGAACGTACAGGCTGTCCTATTCCAGTGATGAGGAGTGTATAAGACCATCTGTTAACGTCAAGAAAGTCTCGACCACGCTTTACTTTAAAGCCCGAAAGTTTTACCGATACAAAAATAGAACATTTAGCACAAATTGATTTTAAACTTATTTATTAAAAATGAGTATAGATTATGATGGTGTTTCTAAGATACAACGAATTTTAAAGATATTAGAATATTAAGCACTAAGGCCCATGGCCTCGAGCGTGGTATTGTGCTAATTATCGAATGTTTATTTTAACGTATCGTTCCTGTACAATTTTCTTCTATAATGACGCCTCGAGCTGGTCTCTGCCTCGATAAGTCAGGGTTGCATTCAGGTCGATACATATCCCGCCTCTACAACATCCTGCCTACCGTAAAACTACTCGGAAGTCTTACCCAAAACGTCTAATAGAGCAAGCTTAGACACTGGTCGTTTTAAAATTCCAGCATTTGTTTGTACTTCGACAACTCGCATCATCGTTTTGATGATGGAATATCTCGTGATAGGATGTTACTATTAAATCAGTTAATCGATCTTTTTTGGGTAATTTGATAGGTTGACGAGCGTTTTGCGATAATGATGTTGCATAGTCAAGCCGTACCGTTGACAACTAAGATCCCGTCCGCATTCATCGTAGGAGTTAAGGAGAATATGCTACTTTCATTTGATACGCATGAATTTGCTTGTAAATCAGCTAGTTCCTTATGATAGACTTCCTTTTGCATGATTTTTACTAATACATTTTATACATCTTGCAATTCCCGCGAAGAAAGTGTTGTTACATAATTATTAGATTGATATTTCAATATCCGTTGTTTTAATCTCAATATCCATCCCATCGTTCGCTTCAGCTTCAAATACTTAGAAAATCTATTTAGGTCAATAATATTATGATATGTTATGTTAAATATGTTAAATATACCCGTTTTACTTCAGAGGAATCGTTTTCAACGTAGATCTTTTCCTGTACTGGCCAGCTAGATTCATCCTTCAATAAAAATTCGGGGCCTCTTGCTCGTACTTAATTTTTACCTTTGTTCTCAGCAGCATCGGCAGCACTTAAATCTTTTGGAACCCATCGCCAATCATTTTCATTTGTTGTCTCAAGTATTTCGTTTATACGATGAGCCACAAATTCTTTATATTTCCGATGGTCTGATTGAATTCAGCCTATGACAGTCTTTGAATCTGACCATAATACATTATTCTGAACGCATCTAGTTTTTCCTGCGATGAAAATTGTTTCAATAAGTCCATCAAGTATTAGTCTCCAATAACCAACGGCAGCAAAGGCTTGTTCACTAGCATCTACAAAAATATGCAATAAAGTTGAATGTTTTGCCGGCTCGAGGTCAGATGTTGTGGGAATAAAAACAAAAATAAAAAACACAGTTTGTTCTTAATTTCGTTCCGATATATTTCGACCACTCATCGGTGGTCGTCTTCAGGGCAACTATAAATAACATTGAATTGTGATTGACATAATATTAATTTAACAACAAGAAAACACCTACTTAGTTTTACACGTCCGCACACTGTGACGTGGAGCTACACACTGATTTGTCCCTAATAAATGCCTGTATAAATGCGCGCAGTTGTCCGTATCTACCTTATAATTAAGTCTTATATTTGTCGGGGTATTTATTATGTGCAGCATCTCCAAAGTGTAACGTTTGTTGTAATGTTGTTCTTGGTCTATTATGTTTACTTCGTCAAAATTTGGGGAATGTCCACTGGCGGCACAGTGGGCCATAAGTGCCGTTTTTGGTGCATTGGAGTGTTGACGAAGTTTATAGTCAGATCTATGTTGCGATAGTCTTGTTTTTAGCTTCGATTTTGTTGTCCCTATATATATTTTATCACAGTTTTCTTCATTAGTCCCATTGCACGGTATTTTATATACTACGTTGCTCTTGTCCATTGTATCAATCCTACTTTTTGTTCTGTTAAAAATACTCCGTAGTGTGATATTGGGTTTATGTGCTATCTGTAGTTTTTCGATGTCATAGCAATCTGAGTTTGCTAATCTTTCCGATAGTTGTGGGACAAGTTATAACTTCAACTCCAAACATCCGAAGTCGATGATAATGAATACAGCAAGAGGTTGTATACAACGGATGCTTAATATATCGGACCCAATTTTTCATGAAGAAACGAAGGGAGAAATACGACGAATTTTAAAGGATAATGACTTTCCAAACCACACCATAAGGACTTTACTAAAATCTCGCAATAAGAAAACCAACAAAGATGTTCCGACAAAACGCTTTATGTCCGTCACATATGTCCCACAACTATCGGAAAGATTAGCAAACTCAGATTGCTATGACATCGAAAAAATACAGATAGCACATAAACCCAATAACACA
Source organism: Drosophila paulistorum (assembly GCA_018152135.1). Lineage (NCBI taxonomy): Eukaryota > Metazoa > Arthropoda > Insecta > Diptera > Drosophilidae > Drosophila > Drosophila paulistorum. The sequence continues at coordinate 10,806,052 of JAECXG010000803.1, forward strand.
CTACGGAGTATTTTTAACAGAACAAAAAGTAGGATTGATACAATGGACAAGAGCAACGTAGTATATAAAATACCGTGCAATGGGACTAATGAAGAAAACTGTGATAAAATATATATAGGGACAACAAAATCGAAGCTAAAAACAAGACTATCGCAACATAGATCTGACTATAAACTTCGTCAACACTCCAATGCACCAAAAACGGCACTTATGGCCCACTGTGCCGCCAGTGGACATTCCCCAAATTTTGACGAAGTAAACATAATAGACCAAGAACAACATTACAACTAACGTTACACTTTGGAGATGCTGCACATAATAAATACCCCGACAAATATAAGACTTAATTATAAGGTAGATACGGACAACTGCGCGCATTTATACAGGCATTTATTAGGGACAAATCAGTGTGTAGCTCCACGTCACAGTGTGCGGACGTGTAAAACTAAGTAGGTGTTTTCTTGTTGTTAAATTTATATTATGTCAATCACAATTCAATGTTATTTATAGTTGCCCTGAAGACGACCACCGATGAGTGGTCGAAATATATCGGAACGAAATTAAGAACAAACTGTGTTTTTTATTTTTGTTTTTATTCCCACAACATCTGACCTCGAGCCGGCAAAACATTCAACTTTAAACAACAAAAAGGTCGCAAAAATCAACATATAAAATATGCAATTCTATGTTAGCTTGAGATGACATAAAATTTCTAGAGTAACATCTTTTTAATTTAAACCTCTTTACATTTTCGATTTGTCAGACACAATTTTTGAAACGAACAAATAATTCTTCCGGGATCAAATCATTCCAGTGAATGCCTGACCACCAGACATCTTGAATCAATATTTTTCCATGAATCGTCAGGTCGGCTAACATCCCCAATGGATCATAGATAGACATGACGAAGCTAAGCAGCTGTCTCTGTTGGACAATTTTCAGCCTGAAGTATGCTTTGTTCTACGCGATTCATATTTAAGCCAACACCTTATCGACAGTCTTCTTATCTATACTTACTGTGGTAAACTATCAGTTTTATTTTCCTCTTCTTTATTCAATTTGTTCTGTACCCACTTAGGTCAAAATGAGCTAACTTGCACCCTTTTTACTTCAGAGATTATGTCGTCTGCCTTTTGCTCAGATACAAAGCTTGCTACAAAATCGTCAACGTAATGAATATTTTGTATTGCATTAATACTTCCTTTGAATTCGTACTGTTTTGCGCATTTATATTGTTTACATATTGAGCACAACACGGAGAACAATTGGCTCCGAATATCATGACCGTCATCTTTTAAGTATCGACTTCTCTTGTTGTGTCACAATGTCTCCATTAACACCGTAAGCAAGCCTGATCTTCCTGTCGAACTCTCACCTGCAAGAACATTTCCTTGATATCCGCACAAACTGCCACGGCTCCTTGTCGAAATTGGAATAAAATTTGAGTCAATGGTGGATTTTTATCGGGTTCTTTTAGTTTAAGTTCAATGAAACTTCTTCGATTGAGGCTGCTGCGTCGAATACTAGTCGTAGTTTTCCTGATTTGTTGACATTGTAAGCGGCGAAATGAGCTAGATACCATATCTTAGAACTGGTTACATAAGCTTGAAGTTTAGTCATTGTGACGGCATATCCTTTCTTCACAAAGTTCATAATGACTTCATCATAGGTCTTTACGCTATTTGAGCGAAAATTTTTTACTCTCTATATTAACTGGAGTCTTTTTAAAGCCATACTGTAACTGTCGGGAAGATTTAATGTTTCATATTCTCTTTTTAATTTTACTGCTGTGTTTCGATGTATTTCTTTAGCTCGATTTATGTCAGCGGACTCTACAGACTTAATAAACGGCCGTACTCCAAAATTCTCAGTTGTGAAATAATCTGCAATCAAATCGTGCATTTCCCTGTTCATTTACTCCTCCAAAGAATTCGCATGAAATACTGATGTCACTAACGGGATTGTATTAGAATGGTTTGCTCTTGATCCAAAAATCACCCGGTCTTGGACCGATATCAACGCTTCTTATAGTCTTGACCAGGTGGGTATTATCTATGCCGATCAATATTGTTGGTTTGGCATTACCCGTTCCATTGATTGTAGAGATAGTTCCAGATCAGGGATTGTAGTGCCTTTTAACTGTAACCAATTTTCATTTCCCATTAATACCTCTTATTTTTAGATGACATACTGTCGTATTCAAGTTAATGACATGATTTTTAATCCAATTTAATGTTAACCGATACATGTTTTCTTTTACCCCTAGCTTTTTAACTAGTTACTTTTTTTCGTTAATTAGCGTTAGGTTGGAACTCTCCTCCAAAAACGCGAACGTTTCAATTAATGTATTCTGTGGACCCATTATTTCGACTGGTAGCACTTTAGTTAAGAACCTTTTCATACTAGATTTGACTGTATGTGTCGGTGCTTCTTCTGATTTATCTTCTTTTATCATCTATTAGGATTGTGCAACGATTTTTGATGTGCACTCTTGCAGCCGCTGATGTTACATCTTCGTTTGAACTTACAGGATATCATATTGTGGTTGCTTTTTACACAGCTGAAACGAACTCCTAATTTCTTGACCATAGTGGTCGGCATTACATTCGGTGCAAATTTTTGTATATTTCGTATCCTTTTTTTAATACTCGCCTGTATATGCTTGCATTACCAGTTTTGGATTGGACGACAATCACGTTTGGAAGTGGGCCTGTTCGAAGTTGTCATTAATGTTACCTTCGCAATCGTTTTTGCTATACTATTTAACCAATTACTAAAATCTATCACATTGGCGAATGAAAACTCTTGCCATTGCATGCGTTTTGAAACTTGTCATTTTTGAAACTAATTGATCCAGCAAAGATGGATTTTACAAGTGTAATACTGCATTTGAAGATTGAAAAAAGATAACCAAATTTTTTACCTTTGTGGCAAATGGAACCATCCTTTCTAAATTATTATTTGGGATTTGGGGTATATCATTGAAAATTTCTAGCTGACTTTTAATAAGCAACTCTGGTCTTCCGTACATAAACTGTAGGTGCTCGATAATATGTGGCACGTTTGCCGGATTGACTATTACCTCCTCTTGCCGCTCCTTTTAAGCTTTTCTGTAAACGTATTACATTTTCCAATTGGGTATAACCATAAGCAGCGGAGGATTCTATGAACATTGTAATAAACACTGGCCAATCTTTTGCCCTACCACTAAATTCTGGCAGATCCATACTCATCCGTACGAACATTAATGGAGGAAGGTTCGTAGACATGAGATATACCGGTTGTAGTTTTAAATGGCGTTTTGTTTTGTGTAGCACCATCATCGGTAGCACCCTGTGTGTAGCTCGAAGTATGCGGAGCGACCATTATGGCTCCATGACGTTGTGCACCGTCTAAATGTGCAACACCTTGTGTGCTGCCCAAAGCATGCGGAGCGCCCATTATGGCTCCATGACGTTGTGCACCGTCCAAGTTTGCAGCACCCTGTGTTTTTTTCTTTATTTCATTTAAAAACATTAATAACATAATTACAAATAACAGATGTATATATCCTAATTACAATTAACAGAAACGTATATCAGGTTACACAAGGGAACAGACAAACGAAGTCGGGTACAAAGAAAAAAAGTATTACGGTTACTGCGGGACGACTTGTCGGTATTGCATCGCAGACCGTGTACTTATTTAATTTGCCGACCTTTTCCTCTCCAACTGCCTAAGCTTTTTCATCACGTGCGCGGCGAAGGCGGCGGCCGCCTGCCACACGTTGGAGTTAGCGACCATCATCCCGGCGAGGTTATACTGCGCCACCGGCTCGCCCATGACCATCTCCAACCGGTGTCTTTCCTCGTCGAATCTCTGGCAGTGTTGCAGCACATGACTCGCATCTTCTATGATGACAGCGCCGCACCATGTGCACTCGTCGGAGACATCGTGGTGAAACCTCTTCAGATAACTTCCGAAGCACCCGTGGCCGCTCAGGAGCTGGGTAAGGTAAAAGTCAACCTCACCGTGCTTCCTCGACACCCATTGTGTGATGTCCGAGATTAGTGCATGAGTCCACCTTCCCTTGGGAGACGAGTCCCACCTCTCTTGCCATCTGGGCATGGATTGCTGCCATGCCGTGTGCCGCGCCAGTCCTCTTGGTTGGCTCATGCTCCTGCCACTTGGTTGCCTTGATGCTGTAAACGTGGCCGACGCAATTGCCGCACATTCGTTGATCGGCATCATTCCAGCGATCACCAGAGCGGCGTTATCGGAAATGGTGCGGAAAGCGCTACACACTCCAATCGCACTCAGACGATGAGTCGACTCGAGGCTCCTCCTGTAGCTCCTAACCTCCACGTCTTTAATCTACGAAGGAACTGCGTACAGGGCGGTCGATTTTACGACGCTGGGCCACGCGTATTCAGCAAAATACGGGCTAGGGACCGGACCGACGTAGCTGCCTTGTTACTACAATATTCAAAGTGCTCTTTGAAGGACAATCTAGTGTCGAGCATGACACCTAGGTATTTAATGGCTCGCTTGGATACCACGAGGGAGTCGCCTACTCTGATGCGTGCGGTTTCGACGCGCTTCCGGCTGCTAATGAGCACCGCTTCGGTCTTTTGCGCTGCCAAGCTAAGCCCTGCGGCCGATAGCCAGTGGCCAACTTTGGCTATCGCCACACTGCAATGCTCTTTGGCGACGTGAATCTTCCTTGGCCGTAACCACCAGTGCTACATCATCAGCAATGTGTGTGTGCGGCTCGAAGTCCAGGCGCAGGACTCCGTCATACATGGTGTTCCACAACAAAGGGCCCAAAACGGATCCTTGTGGAACCCCGGCCGATACCCATCTTTCTTCCACGCCATCATCCGTCGTGTATCGGATTCTCCTGTTACGAAAATATCTCCGCACGCAGTTCATCAAGTAGCTTGGTATGTTGAATGTTGCCAGCGCGTCCAGTATCCGATCCCACCTTGCTGAGTTCGTGGAGCGTCACCACGATACAGTATTCCTTACTGTCGCCAAGCATCGACTCCAGCACCTTACCAGCTGTGTCCAATAGGCAAATAGGCCTATATGTGGATGGCTCGTCTGTTGGTTTTCCGGGCTTGGGCAACAACACAAGGTTCTGTAGCTTCCACCTAGTGGGAAAGACTCCTTCTCGTAGGCATTTCGAATACAACTCCGTGAAAACATGAGGGTGTAGCGTTACGGCAAGTTTGAGTACGTTGTTGGGGATAGAGTCGGGGCCCGGGCCTTTTTTTGGCTTTTGACGCCTCACCGTCTCGATGACCTCTGCAAGCGAGCAGTCTTCTACATGTAGATGTGTCCCCAGGGGAGACACATGCGATAACTCCGGGGCATCGGGAAAAAGGCTGCTGACGATGGGGATGACTGCCTGTTTCCGTGCACTCGTTTGACCACCGTCTGGTAGGCTTTGCCCCAAGGGTCATGTTCTGCCGAATCATAAAGCTCGGGGAAACATTCTCGCTTGCTGTCCCGGATCGCCACCTTAAGGGCTTTCCTCCGTCTTCTGTACTCCTGTCCGAGTGCCTCGAAGTTGACCGAATTTCTTGCCCGCTGATATAGTCGTCTCGATCGAAGACAAGCCCTTCTGGCATCAGCGATTGCCTCGTTCCACCAGCAGACTGGGGTGTGGTGGCGCGAGATGACCCACGCTGGGCCATGCTGGCAACACTTGCTTCGTCGAGCCTCGACATAATCAGGTTCGCCGCCTCATCTGCATTTGAGTTGGAACACACCGCGAGTCCTTCCAAGCTTTCGGCGAACAAAAACGGGTTGAGAGTATCCAGCTTGAAGGATTTCCTAAGCGGAAACGTTCGCACTGGCGGGTGCCTGTTTCTGCCTATGGAGAATGCCACAATTTCATGGTCGCTGGCAGAGTATGCCACGCCTACGCTCCAATCAGTGGAGGCAGCAATACAGTCGCTGGCGAAGGAAAGATCCACTATTGATCCTGTGCCGGCCCTTCTGAAGGTATGTTGTGTGCCGACGTTAAGCAATGATATGCTTAAGTTAGCAAAACTTTCGAGGATAAGACGGCCACGGGCGTCAGTACGGGTGCTGCCCCACTCGGTGGCCCAGGCGTTGAAGTCCCCTGCGATGACGAGACCTTGACCACCTCTTGCTTCGATCGAGATCTTGTCTATGATACTTCCGAAACGCTCCAATGACAGGCTGGGTGCAAGGTAGCAACTGTACACCCAGTTTCTGCCGATCCGCGCTCTGACAAAGCCTTCCTCAGATAGGACGTCCTGCATGACTAGCTCGTTACAACTGCAGCACCAGATTGCTGCCTTGCCGCACGCTGCCTTTGCCCAGCGACCATTTTCTCCTACTCATAGGGCTCACTCAGTAGAGATATATCCGCCGGCAACTCACGCACAGTCTGCTGAAGCAGGTCCTGAGCCGGTTTACAGTGGTTCAGGTTCAACTGCAAGAACTTCAAATGGGGTTGAATCATTTGGCGTCCTTCTGCGTCCTCTGGGCACCACTAGATGGGCACACACGGCTACCCGCTATGTGGTTTAAGGGACTCAGGCCCTTCTCGGCACATAAAAAACACTTGACGGCGGCCGAGCAGTCTGCAGACTTGTGTCCAGGATTGCCACACCTGAAGCAGCAATTTGACCTATCTGTGTCGCTTGGGCAGTTTGCTGCGATGTGGCCAACACATAGGCAACGAAAACAGCGCGCAGGTTGCGCTTCTAGTTTCTTTATTCGGCAACTGTCCCATCCAATACGAACTCTGCCCACCTCTAAGAGTTTCAATGCCACTGCCTCTGGGGCACAAACTACGGTTGACATCGTATACCGGAAACTAGACCGGAAGCTCTTTACTCTGATCGCCGTCGCCTCGACCTTGGCTTGGTCAGCCAGCTTGGCCACTAATTCCTGAGTCGTTTCTTTCTCGTCCATGCCGTAAATGGCTACTGCCTTATGGCTGGTTAGAGCTTTCACGCCTGCCTCCTCGCCAAGGACTTGGCTGATCGCCTCCTTAAGGGACTGTGTAGTGTCCGCTGTGCATTTCCGGAGTTCCAGAAGAAGCCCATCATTTACGGTGCGTCGAACTCGCATTACGTGCTCACGGACATGGCCCAGTTGCCCATCAGTGCGCCTCGTCACGCGTTCTAAAACTTGGCTATAGCTCAAGCCTTCGTTCTCCTGAATTAGTAGCGCCTCCGGGCGGGATTTTTGTAGTTTCCCACTATTTTTCGCCTAAGGCTTGCGGGAGGACCTTGAAGGACCCACCTTTGTCCATTCTTGGCTGATGTGGGCATTTTGCTGTGCTCTAGGCTGCTGCACATCAGTCGGATGTAGCTGCTGCTGATGTAGCCGAGCCACCTTCTCCCTAAACTCATTTGTGATGCTGCGGTTAATTTTGTCACTAGCATCCTTATCTGTGCTATAATGGGTAGCAATCGAGGCCAGAATATGGCCCATTTCCTCGAACTCGTTGCAGGTAGGCAGCACCCTGTGTGCCGCCCAAAACATGCGGAGCGCCAATTATGGCTCCATGACGTTGTGCACCGTCTAAATTTGCAACATCTTGTGTTCTGCCCAAAGCATGCGGAGCGCCTATTATGGCTCCATGACGTTGTGCACCATTCAAGTTTAAAGCACCCTGTGTGCCGCCCAAAACATGCGGAGCGCCCATTATGGCTCCATGGCGTTGTGCACCGTCCTAATATGCAACACCCTGTGTGCTGCCCAAAGCATGCTGAGCGCCCATTATGGCGCCTTGACGTTGTGCACCGTCTAAGTTTGCACCACCCTGTGTGCCGCCCAAAGCATGCGGAGCGCCCATTATGGCTCCATGACGTTGTGCACCGTCCAAGTTTGCAGCACCCTGTGTGCCGCCAAATCATGCGGAGCGCCCATTATGGCTCCATGACGTTATGCACCGTCCAAGTTTGCAGCACCCTGTGTGACGCCCAAAGCACGCGGAGCGCCCATTATGGCTTCATGTCGTTTTGCACCGTCTAATTTTGCAGCACTCTGTGTGCGGCCCAAAGCATGCCTCTTCTCCAATTCTGCAAGTTATAGATTCATTAGCAATTTTTAAATTAACTATTATACGCTTTTTTCTGCCGCGCGTTTTCACTTTATTGCTCATACTTCACATTTCTACTCAATTTCGACACCATCAAAGCACATTTACATATTATTTAAGTTAAAATAAAGATTCTTAACGTCAAGAATGCGTTACTTTAACGCCCGAAAGTTTTACCGATACAAAAATAGAACATTTAGCACAAATTGATTTTAAACTTATTTATTTCAAACTGAGTTTAGATTATTATGGTGTTTCTTAGATACAACAAGTTATAAGGTTTATCAATATATTAAGCCCTAAGGCCCCTAGCCTCGAGCTTCGTTTCGTGCCAATTATCGGATGTTTATTTTAACGTATCGTTCCTGTGCAATTTTCTTCTATACTGAAGCCTCGTCTCACTTCTAAGAGCTGGTCTCTACCTCGATAAGTCAGGGTTGCATTCTGGTCGATACATACTAAATCTAAAGGAAGAACGATCAGGGCTACCTAAATTCAGGGCATTGCCTTTAACATACCGCGTGTACATCACCATGTTTTATATAGATATCTCGACGAATTAAGGCATGTTGGCAGAGAATACTAGTTTCTAAATATGAAAGAGAAGGCAATAAATCATATAAGAATTTGTTTGAAATATACCAAAAACAGGTAAATGAGATGCTCGTTTTCACAGCATACCGAAAGGAAATTAGCCCTTTGATACAGTTAACATTGATCATTGACAGGAAGATCAAAGAAGCACAATTTAGTTTTTGTAAGTGCATTTACGAAATTTTTTAGATTATACACCACGAAAACTACAAACACTAAAGATGTTATTAAAGCATTAGAAGATTATTTTCTATCACACAGTAGACCAAAATGTATAATTTCGTATCAAGACAGTTGTTTTACATCGGGAGAATTTGAAAATTTTATGAAAGAATCGTAAATAAAACATATAAAAATAACTTCGGGGTCACCACAAGTAAATGGACAAATGGAAAGGATTATTAGAAATTTAGAATCTATGCATAGGTATGATTACAAAACTCACTGAACCTGAGAATGGATTGTATTGGGATGTGATTATTAAAAAAGTTGAATTTTCATAGAAATGCTTTTTGGATTAGATAAAAAAGGAGAGGTTAGCGATAATTTAAATAAAAAATTAGACGAAGTGACAAAATTAGATGAAGCCAGTGATAGAAATGTAGATGATTTTAGAAAACAGGCAGAATTTAATCAACGTTTGACTCAGCCTGATAATGAAAAAAACTACAATAATAAGAAGAATGTTATACCGGAATATAAAACGGGTGATTATGTACATAATGGTGAAAAATTTTGATAGTACTGCAGGAATAACGCGGAAGTTAATATCAAAAAATGAAGTGCCGTATATCATAGCAATAATTTTGAAAAATAACAGATTTTTAATAAAGAAGAAAATCAGTTATCGCGCAATCCTTAAAAATGTATTTGAGCGAAAAAATAAAAATAAAAATATAATGATTATTTCTTGAGTTTTATATTTTCGCTCGAAAAAAGGGAGTTTATGCAACCCCGATATATATCCTTTGACCTACATATTTTACACGTGGTTGAGATCAATGAAATAAAAAAAAAATGTTCGAGGAAAATTTTTGAAGTCTCTATAGAAAAGTCAGAAAATCATGTTGAATTTTATATTCAAGCGAAAAAATATCCACTTAAATAATACGTTATCTGTTATCAAATTTCATTCTGGTTATAATGCATTAAATAATAATTTCACATTACCTTTATGACCTAACTATAAATGAATTATATCTTTTCCAAACATTTTAATCTAATTATTTTAGCAACACAGTCTTCTTAGTGTAAAGCAAGAAAAAGTTCTTCGTGTTTGTTGCCACAAACAGAAATGCAAAACCTACCCCTGTTTTGTACTGTAGTATATTCATACAAATAATCATTCAACACAATGAGCTGAACTTGAAACACTTTGTTGCAAGTATTGTAACGATCCTTTTTCGTCCTTCGGGATATTTACAAAAAAAATAAAATAAAAAACACGTTTGATCTCAGTTGTTAATGCCTTTATGTATGTTTATTCAAAATCACTGGTGGGCTCGTTTGGATATGACGGTTTCTCTATGGTAGTTCTGGACTTGGACAGCGTTGGTGAGTTACTTCGAATCCTTCGTCGTCCCTTCTCGCCCTCCTCTTGCTCCTGTAGCCGTTGCTGGTTATCGTTTCGGCCTGTATCGTGTGCTCGACTTGTGTTCCACACCTCTGCACCCCTTTCGATAGGCTTGTTGAGATGGCTTTTGCTTTATGGCTTTGGGACAAATCACGGGATTAGCTGTTATCACAAAGCAGGATGTTCCTCAGCAATTGGTACTCATCAGAATATATAGATCCTGGAATTTCGGCAGTAGGATATATCCTCGTGCCTACCACTGACTTTGGATACTCCTGGAGATGCTTGGCTTCTCTCAAATTTACTCTAGCTTGGGTACGGTGTTTGTTGTCCTAATTTAAGGACTTGTTGCTATCTGGTGAACTCGACAGGTTACTCGTAAGGCCTGTATAGTTCCTAGCTTTCCTTTGCTCCTTGTGTTTCCTTGATAAGTTCTTAAGGTTACTCGTAAGGCCTTAATTACTTGTTACTTGATCACGACTTGATGATCACTCTGATTTGGGCCGCCTTTATATATGCAGCTCCCCTGGTTTCAGGCACTGGCTGGTGTAGTACCGCTATACAGCTGGTATTTTTCCATCGGCCGCATCCACTTGTTGCTATTCGTGGTGAAAGTCTCGTATTTCTGACGCATATGTGTTTACTTTCTTTGTGGCTGCGCGCCCATTCGTTTCCTTTTCCTTGTCTAGCTCCCTTGTATGTATGGGCTTCCATCACTTTCACCCGTTGGCGTCGCCTTTCTATTGGCCGCCCATCGTATCCCGATTACGTTCTCTGCTTTCTTTCTCTGTCAGCGCTGCCGTCGCCCGTCGCTCCCTTTGATCCACTCGTCATACCCAATTTCGCCCATATTCTTTCCATATTATATTTATACACATATATACTAGTTGTATTAACTCAAACTATTGTTTAATAATAATTAGCCTGATTAATTTAATATATAATATTGCTCGATTTCACATGCAATGCACTTTCACACGCATATCGTATCTATTAGATAGAAGGCTTCCCCATTGTTCATCCCTCCCCCTTCGGCTTGCATATTCCCCTATCCAATCCACAAACCATTATCGTTTCATACAATGCATGCATGCCCCGCACCCGTCTCACGGGCTTGCTTGGCCCTCACTTTTATTCTCTTTCGCTCACAAGATTTTTGGCTGCTCACAATCTAACTGCTTTCGTTCTCATGTGCGTGACGTAGGCAGAGAGCACCCCATTGGCCACCGGTACTCTCCCTCGCTGTCACACACGCATAGTGTACGCGTAATGTGCGTGTATGCTTATTCAGCTTATACTCATAAGCACAGTATGCTAATCCATGCATCTCTATTATTGCCTCTCTGTGCTCCTGATTTAACTTACGAGGCCAATGCCCTCTTTTTGCAAGCAATTATGCCCTCAAGCCTGGTTTCATTTACTCTTATACAGCCGATATCATGCATTATGCCTTCCACGCATCTTCCCGCTTGTACGAAATTGCCAGCGGTCGCATGCGGTTCGACCGGTCATGTTTGATCGTAACTCATGGGTTCGAGTTGATTCGATCGAGCCATGTTGGACTTGGTTGCCCATCGTATGTGTGTGCATGTCGGCTTTTCGCATTATGCTTCCCACGCATCTTCCCGCTTGTACGAAATTGCCAGTGGTCGCATGCGGTTCGATCGGTCATGTTTGATCGTAAATCCTGGGTTCGAGTTGGTTCGATCGAGCCGTGTTGGACTTGGTTGCCCATCGTATGTGTGCATGTCGTCTTTTCGCATTATGCTTCCCACGCATCTTCCGGCTTGTACGAAATCGCCAGCGGTTGCGTGTGGTTCGACCGGCCAAGTTTGATCGTAACCCATTTGTATTGAATCGGTTCGATCTATCAGCAGCAGGTTTGGTCGTATATCGTATGTTTGGTTTGTGTCTCGGCTGTATCTTGTATCTGGTGCATCCTTTGCACCGTTGGATTGCGTTGCTGCTGGCTTGTTGTGTGGGATATTATAATTAATTATAATGTTCCTCACAGTATAAACAATTAAACATTTACGCATTAAAATATAATTGTGCACTTGAATATGTTCATTTGTATACATTGAAGTATTCACATAAATATATTCACATAAACATACAATTAAGCATGAACATATATGTATGTACATTTGTATATGCACATACATATATTCACATAAGCACTGTAGGCACAAGCGTAACATGAGCTAGAGCCACGCCAGCGTGTGACCGCTGACCAAGCACTTTGATGCATGCGCTCCAACAGTATGTATGTATGTACTGACACTCTCCCTCTCTTTTGTAGCTGTCGCATAAGTCGCAGGATAAGAATATATATGTAAAATTAGCTTAAGCAAAAGAATAATTTGGAATAAAGAATGAATCCTAAAACTACAATCAAACGACACAGACGTGTCTGCTCTTATTATTTATAACCCAATGGAACCCGGTCGAAAGAGGTTTTTACATGGCGACAGGACCTGCACACAAAATATATAAATTGTAATAATATAATTTTATATGGAAAAGCGTTGACAACTAAATGATGCTGCGATAACTAATATATGGAAAAGCGACGACAACTAAATGATGCGGCAACTTACTGGCAAGAAGAGAAACAACAACAACACAGAACAGAACAGAGAACAGCATAAACAACAGAGAGTAAATAATTTAATAATAATTACTGAAAAAAAATAATACGAAAAATTATGTAAGCATTAAACATTTAAAGCTAAAGAACAGCTATCAACATCAGCTTCAACACCATAATCCTAATGATATCTAGTGAATATATTTGAGCCTCGTTCGTTATCCCAACGATGAACATCAGCATCAACACATAAGTTTGAATACAAAGAAAAACAAAAACAACGAAAAAAAAAATCAACAACAAAAACAAAACCACGAATGAACAACGGTGAAGATATTCCCTTTGCGGAATCTGCTCCTGTCGAGCAAAGTGGTGTACCGACGCTAGAAGAAGCGTTAGAGCTGTATCCCAACGATGGACCACGCCCACTCACAATAGCTGAGTACCGGGCCCGCAACACCAAAACTACAAAGGCAAAGAAGACCAAAAGAGGAGGCAAAGTTCGCAAGCTACTCCAGCAGAAGAGGCTGGAAGTAGACCTACTGGAGACTCTGAAGACGGAGGAAGACTGACAACGCTGCATAGACCGTATCGACAACTTGAAAGCAGAACTTCGCCAAAGAGCGAAGAAACGCAAGGGGGCCGCAGAAATGCACAAGCCTTAACTTGCCTTTAATTTAATAATTATAATTATAAGCCTAATAGCAAGTTGAAGCACGAGAGTGCAATTTGCGAACTACTAACTTTCTGCTAGGTTATTACTAACAATGTGGTTGGAGAATTTTTTTTAATAAAATAATTTCTAAATAACAAATGACATGTACATCTGAATTGTGAGCCAACCACATGCTCTATAATATTTCCACGTCTCTGGCTCGCTGTGCAAGACACAGTTGAGATAAACTTTTTTTCTTTTGTTTAAAAAAAAAAAAAATAATAATTTTTTTTAAATAAAAATTCTTAAAATATGCATGAATCCATAACAATTTTTTATAATTCAAATTCAAATTTTTATAATTAGAATTCGTATTCAAGCAAATAAGACCGAAGCTTGAAATACTTATAAAAAAAAATGTTTAAAGTAATTTCTATACAAAAGGTTTTGAGCTGTTTTTATGGGCTTTTGTTCCCTATTTTTTCCCCGTATTTGTCATATTCATTTTGCTAAATTAAAATAGTCTCATATAGGATCGTTAGTCAGTGAGATTATTATTAGAATTATACACAAAAAAAATTTTTTTTAATAAACTCCATATGTTCGATAATTCCATAAGTAAATTTGATGATATATCTCTTATACCCACAATGGGGTTAATAGAATCAAAATCAGTGGACTCCACTGCTAATGTAATAAATAAAATCGAATCATCAAATACTGACTTGAGATTAACGAACATATTGTTATTGATAATCGTCGTAATAATGTGCGCAAATATTTTATATAAAGCTTATCTATTACACAATAAATGTGTAGATAAGGTCTAAGAATACATATGCACACACGCGAAAAACAATTAAAAAGAAACAACATTTTTGTGGAAAACAATGGCCACAATTGATAATTATTTTGGAAGAATAAACGCTAGGCATCCCAGTATTGTCCAAGATTTAATTGAGGTTTTTAGAAATGAGCATATCAATTCACCCCAGAACTCAATAAACTTGGTACAAAATAAGTCAGCTTACCTAAATATAACGGGAGAAGATTTCCCAGTTCAAGGAAGCACTAGGGTACAGATGAGTTTCATCCTCACAGTACCATATGTATGTTGCTTTTCCAACGCAGCAGGCACATATCGTTTCTACCGAATGGAGGAACCGAGGCAGTAAGCCTCAATGATTTTTTTATATATACGTACATCCATGTTAATAGGCCTAACAAGTTAGTGTAGAATATGGATAAGATAGAAACAAAAAGGCTACAAAAATACTTACCTTTCCTCGATTTCCTGATACAATCAGGTGAAACAAATCAGAAATACAAGGAAATAAGGTATTGGATAGCCCACAACTACAAATTTACAAAAAATATTGTAGATCTTATGGAAAAATCCATTAAAGTAGCTTATAGTAGATTGTTAACTAAGACTCCTTTACATAAAGACGTGCCCGGATGGGTCCACGAACTTTTTAAGGACTCAATCGCGCTGATAGACATATCAGAATCGAGTACAGACTCAATAGATATAACAGACTCAGATGTAGAAATAATAGATACAGAATAAAAAAAAAAAATAATAATAAAAAAAAAAACCTAAACATTTTCGAAAATTTTGTTATTTTTAACAAACTATGGTTACTTGGGATGATATACTAGGAAAAGCTAGAATACACGCACAAGAATTAACTAAATCTTGTAAGTGCCTCTCGCAAAACAGAGAAACATCCCAAGACACAGTAACCAAACACACGAAAATAATAACTGAGAAGCTCCAAGCTATTAGGGCAGTATTAACTGAGCACTATAGCAAACTAAAGGAAGGGCAAGAAACAGCCGCAAATGCGTTCTACAGTGATTGCAAACAAAAAGCAATATCTGTGCTAAACAGACACAATATTAAATTTAAACAAACAACTGATTTGGAAACTTCAAGAAGAAACGCAACTAATGGCTGATGATGAAATAGGTCAAGAAGAACCATCAGTGAGCTCTGATCAGTAAATCATAAGTCATAATAAACCAGCAATTCTAAAAGGAAGCAACAAAATGACTCAAACAGTGGTAGAATTCATAAACACAGCCACCAGGCTGCTACCATTCTTCGATGGTGACATTAAAAACCTACAAGGTTTCATTGGGCCGCTTCGCGTACTTGACACCATAAAAGAAACGCATGAAGCAGTAGCCATCGAAATCATAAAATCAAAATTGAAAGGTCAAGCTACGCTAAGCTCTGAAACAACGATTGATGAAGTAATACGAAAGCTGTCAACAATCTTCAAGGGTGAATCAGTGGATCTTTTAACAGCAAAAATTAAAAATCTGCAGAGAAACCCTAATAACTGTGTTTCATACACAAAGGAGATTACTGAGTTGACCGACGCCCTAAAAGTCGCATATATTTCGGATGGTCTTCCAAATGAACAAGCAATAAAATACACTACCAAAGTGGCAGTAAATGTTATTTTGAAATATCTTAGAATGTTTATTGATTAAGTGATATTGATATTACATAGATATATATCGCAAGTTTATAACGTGTGTGCTTGCTGCGAACGACCGGCTGGACTGCCATTTTGGCGTCAAGAAAAAGAGTTGCCAGATGGCTTACGTATGATAGGGCTGCATACACAACACACCTTAACACCCAGATGACTCATAGAATTTGGTGGGTCGTCTCATTCGAGCAGAACGTCGTAGCATCGGTGAGGCATGCAATGACTGTGGATCATCTTGAATAGGACTCCCTGCGATTGTCTGTCAAACGAACTTTGTAAGACACTGGTCCTGTTTGCTCGGATATGTAGGCTTCTATCCATTTTGGACCCGGTGCATAGTTTCGTACTCAAACGGATTTGCCTGTATCAAAACATTTCGTTTGATTAATAAATGGCTCTGCTCCATTAGAAATTTCTTGTGGCTGTAGTTTATCAAAGTAGGACTTTAACTCCCGATTCAACAACAGCTGAGATGGCGAGCGATTTGTCGTTGCATGTGGAGTTATGTGTTGATTAAACAAAAATCGAGTAAGGCTTAGATCCATATTATTGTTCGGAGATAGTTTTTTAAGGTAGTTTTTGGTGGTCTGCACCATTCGCTCTGCTTGGCCGTTTGTTGCTGGGTAAAACGGTGCTGATCTAATGTGTCGAATTAGATTGTTGTGAAGGAATGCCTTGAACTCCTCGGAGGTAAATGCTGTGCCATTGTCTGACACTAACTGATCTGGTAACCCATGCGTAGCGAACAGTTGCCTGAGAACTTTGATTGTAGCCGCTGTAGAAGTGGAGCTAACAACCGCAACCTCTAGCCATTTTGAGTAGGAATCCACGACCAGAAGAAAGGTTTTTCCTTGAAAAGGTCCTGCAAAGTCGATGTGTAGACGGGACCACGGCCGCTTGGTTGACTCCCAATGATGCACAGGTGCCTCTGAATGATCGTTACGATTCTGCTGGCATGGAATACATTTCTTAACAATGAGCTCAATCTCTGCGTCAATGTTTGGCCACCAAACATAGCTACGCGCTAACGCCTTCATTTTTACAATGCCTGGATGAGCGGCATGTAGAGCAGCTAAAATTGTTGCTCTGGATTTCGGTGGAACTACGGCGCGATTTCCCCAAATCAAAACTCCTTTATTTGTAGAGTGCTGCTCCCGACGGCAATAGTATGGATATGCAATATCTGATTGCTCCAATTTCATGTCAGGCCATTCCCTTAACACCCAGTTTGATACTTTCGCCAATAAGGGGTCCTTCGATGTTTGAGCGGAGATCGCCTCAGCACTTATGATTGGCGTTGCTGCTAATTCGATCATAAGCACATCGTCGGTGCTAACAGCGTCCGATGCTGCTGACAGTGGACAACGACTTAGAAAATCCGCATTGCCCATTTTTAATCCGGAGCGGTGTACTAGCTCGAGAGTATATGCTGACAGGAACAAAGATCGACGTAGCATCTGATTTGAAATAATGTTTGGGAGTGCTTTCGATGTGGTAAAAATGCCCAACAGAGGTCGATGATCGGTGATTAGTGTGAAAGTACGACCGTAGACGTATTTGTGGAACTTCTTTACTCCTGCTACCAAGGCAATAGCTTCTCGATCAATCTGAGCATAATTTCGCTCAGCTTTGGATAAGGTACGGGAGTAAAAAGCGATGGGTTTCTGTCCATATACTCGGTGCAGTTTTAAGTCACAAAATGCCGAATGGAGCGGAGAAACCCATCGCTTTTTACTGACGCATCACAAGCTAGAACTAGTGGCAATGAACCATCATTATGCACTAGTACGTCGTCTGACCCAATAAGTTCCTTAAGTGTAGAAAAAGCCTTCTCACACTGTTTGTCCCACCTCCAAGTTGCATTTTTATCCAAAAGACGATGTAAGGGTTCTGTCACTGTTGCTTTATGTGGCAAAAATGAGTGATAAAAATTTAGTAGTCCTAAGAAAGCCTGCAACTGCTTTTTATCCTTAGGTGCTGGTGCGTCTTTGATTGCCGAGACTTTATCGGCACATGGTCTTATACCAGTTGAGTCAATTTTGAACCCTAAAAACTCAACGAATGGTACTCCGAATTGGCATTTTTTCTTGCGTAGTCGCAGTCCGGCTTTATCAAAACGTATAAACAGTTCCTGTAATCTAGTTGCCAATTCCGTTTCCGTTTTTCCCATTATTACAATGTCATCAAAATATGGTAAGACTCCGGAAATATTCTGTACCACATTCTCAATACAGCTTTGAAAAATGCCTGGTGCAGATGAAATGCCGAATTGCAATCGAGTAACTTTGAATGCACCCTTATGTGTACTGATTGTTTGCAGCAAAGACTAGTTTTCGTCGACTACTAACTGCTGATAAGCTTAAGCCAGATCAATTTTGGCAAAAATCGATCCACCTTCGATAGATGCCAGCAACGTGTTGATCGCCGGTATTTGATGGCAGTGCGGCTTAACCGCTTTGTTTAAAGTTGATTTATAGTAGCCGCAAATACGAATTGAACCGTCCTTCTTGATAGCTGGTACAATAGGAGTGGCCCAATCTGAATACTCCACAGGTTTAAGAATCCCTTGCTTGCATAGGCGATCCAGCTCCTCTTCGACTAGTCCCTTTAGAGCATATGGAATTCGGCGTGGAGGTAGTCGCACTGGTGGCACTGTTGCATCAATGTTTAATAGGACTGGCGGACCAGTGTAACAACCAAGTTCTGTTGATAATAAGTGTTCGAACTTATTCAGAATGCATGCGATCTGTACGTCACTGCCCACTGAATGTATGCCCTTGATACTGATGCCTAGTGGGTCGAACCAGTTGCAACCCAGAAGGTCGCTACAGCCGCTTTTAGTGACGATGACTGGTAGATTATCAATATTACGACCGTTGTAATGAATTGATACATTAAAAACCAGATTAGATATGAGGATTACCAGATTACCAGATTAGATATGAGGCTTACCGATTTTCCGCGTGAATTTTTGCCCTTTACTGGATGAACATCGTTCGACGATTCATTATTCCGGCAGACACGCTTAAGATGGCCCTTCCGGCCACAGCCGTGACATATTGCTTCACGATAAGGGCATTGCTGCCGGCCGTGTGGACCGGCACAACCCGCACATTGTTGTCCTTTTCCTTTATGTGGTTGTTGAGGGCGCTGTGATTTGATGCTGTGGATAATCTCATTAGGCTGTCTGATAGCCTTTGCACTCGCTGCTGCAGCTTCACTAGTAGTTGCTCTCTCCAAAACTTTCTGCACTGTCAATTCAGTGTCTGCAAGAAAACTTCTCTTTAAGCTTTCATCCCTCATGCCGCATACAAAACGATCACGCAGCATTCTGTCCAACGCTGCTCCAAAATTGCAACCCACTGCCAATGCCCGCAGTGCTGCGAGATAGTTTCCGACGGTCTCGTCCGGATGTTGATCACGTTTGTGAAAATGATAAAATGCAGCGATTTCCGATGGAAGTGGACAAAGATGATCAGTTAGAATCTTCTCAATTTGGTCTAACGGTAATGTACTGACCTGGTTTGGAAACGCCAATGATGTCAAAAGATCGTAGACTGGTGTTCCGACCAATGTGAGGAAAGATGCTTTTTTGCGACCCTCGTCTTTGACATCATTGGCAAGCAGGAACAATTTAAAACGCTCCAAATATGAGCCCCATTTATTTCGCTGTCCCAAATCAAATGGTTCCAAACTTCCAACTGTCGTCATAATAATCGTAGAATCAATTACTTCCTTCTTTTCCTCAAAAACGCCGGCCAATCTAATCTCTCCAAATTCACCAGCAAGCGACTCTGCCATGCAAATGTGTTTGTAAACGTTTGCAAAATTTCACCACAGCATGTATATGTAAACGTATATGTATGCTTTTGTGCGTGACAATTTTTTGATAATTTGCGTCAATAATTCCAAGTTTATTTCGGATGATAATTAGCATCCCATCCTCGTCGCCAGTTTGGAATATCTTAGAATGTTTATTGATTAAGTGATATTGATATTACATAGATATATATCGCAAGTTTATAACGCGTGTGCTTGCTGCGAACAACCGGCTGGACTGCCATTTGGGCGTCAAGAAAAAGAGTTGCCAGATGGCTTACGTATGATAGGGCTGCATACACAACAGTTATGGTAAGTCATACTGTTGGTGTTTAGATTATATAAAATAAGAGAACATTAAGCGAATTATAATAGAAATGTATGTCAATGTTAAGTATGTAACCCGATTATAGATATCGATGGCTCATCAGTCATAAGTAGATCTGATATGGTCAGCAGTAAACAATAAAGACCTAGTTAATCAATAAAAACGTACTTTGCTGACCTAACACGATGTCGAACTATGCACTGGTGAGCTCGCTATTTTGTACTATAAAAGAAATGCATTATTCTTAGTAAGATCAGATACCAATTGTAGCTACATCGGGTGCGCATCGCTGTGTCTTTGGCCCCCATCTCTACCTTTGTAATCTCACTCCGAGGTCCACCCAATTTATGTGTTGGTTGCGACAACCTTTAGTCACTGGTTTATGTGCTAGTGCCTATATATATATATATATAAATAAATAAACATTTAATAACTTCAAGAAACACTAACGTCTTTCATTGAACATTTTGGTGACCCCGACATAGGCGGCTCCAAGTTAAAAGAATAACAGACTTGGTGAAACCGTCATCAAGCGAGAACAATTGGTCAACTCAGGCGACCAATCTCTCAACAAAAAGGAAACTGGTCAACTAGGCGACTACTTTCTTTGCACGCTTTGGACACGACAATCCTAAGCGAGGGCACAAATTGATGAACATCTCACATCAATCTGGGGTCCCGACTAAATCATCGCAATTGATTAACTTGGCAATCATTGCGTAGCCACCTTGGCGAATAAAAAAGATTTATTGGAAAACTAGGAGTTGGTTTTCCGCAACGGGGTAGCAGTGCATACCCATTGAATAAAAATTGATCAACTAGGCGATCACTTTATAAAAAACATTTAACAACGATTTGTGTCAACGAGGCGACCAAATCATAAAAAGTTATTTTATATAAAATAAAGTTTGGCTTAAAAAGTTATTTTATATAAAATAAAGTTTGATCAACTCAACTCTGTTGCATTCCCTGGCGTCAGCAATATCTGACCTAGTTAACTCGGTCAGTAACCCAGGTAGTACACACGAGTATAGATTTTGGCATTGATCAGCAATTTTTGAAACAAAGAAAAGAAACTCAAAAAATTGGTTTCACTGTCGTGGCAGTTATCAGTGTAAAAGAATAGGTATATTGGAAATAAAAATAAACCATTGTTAAAACACTAATCAAAAGGCGACTTCGAATTTTTTTTCTTATTCTTATTTGTGCTACACTTGACCAATTTTAGGAACGAGTCGGAGCGTTCCCTGTCTTTGACAAAATAAATAAACTCCCATCGGGTCAAGTACTAGTACAGATAAGCAATTACATAAGAATATAAAAGAACATGGAGGAATTTTATAAACAGCAGACAGAACGAGGAGAGGCAATCCAGGCCTTCATTCGGAATACCAAAAAAGATTCTTTCGCCAGGAAAATGAAGCCATCTTATTTCGAGGAAAAACTTGAGCTCCTGGAATACATGTGGGAGAACTTCGAGAAATGTCATCAGGAGTTGATGGACAAATTAAATAACGTACCAACTGAAGATGACTACTTTGTAACGGACTATTTCAGCAAAATGAAGACGGTTGTATCTAATATAGTGGAAGAGTGGAAGGACCATTTGGCAAAAATAAAGCTAGAGAGACAAACTCGCCAACGAGAGAAAGAGCGAGTCATGATCAAACCACTGGTTCGCAAGCAAAGTGCTCTGCTGGAGTCATTATCCAGGACATTAAGACAAATTGTGCCTGAAGATAAAATGACTTACAAATCGGTAGTCGACAAATTATGGATGCAAATTGAAGAAATCCATTATGAGATTCACCGGCTAGCTGAAAATCCAGCCGAAGCCGGATATAATATAGCTACGTTTGTGGCCGCAGAAAATACAATGCTGAAATTCTGTGTGGCACCAGCAGAAAATGTAGTGATACAATCACCACCTGTATTGCAATCGATACAATCATTGCAACTACCCAAAATTCCCATTCCAAAATTTGATGGGGATTATCTGAAATGGCAACAATTTCATGACATCTACAAAAAAGTGGTTCATGAGTCAAATGTATCCACGATAGAGAAAATGTGGTACTTAAAATCAAACCTTTCTGGAGAAGCAGAGAGATTGATACGGCACCTGGAATTAACAGAAGCCAATTACAACACTGCTTGGTCAGTATTGCAGGAACGTTTTAATAACAAACGAGTTCTAGTAACAGCCATACTGACAAAGCTGTTTGATCACCCAAATGTGGGAAATGACGCAGCTTCTATAAAGAATTTGCATGATAACATTTTTGAATCATTGCAAGCCTTAAAAAATGTAGGCGTCAATATGGAATCGTCAGATGCTGTCATAATGTTTCATATGACAAGAAAATTGGATAGATTCAACCACGCACTATATGAGCAATCTCTTTCCAACACAAGGGATCTGCAGGAAGTAAAGGACTTCCTATCCTTCTTGGAACAGCGCTTCTTAACATTAGAGGCGATTGGGAAACCAAGAAACGAAAATCACAGCATTGAAAAACCAAGTCCAAGGAAGACATGCGCAACAGCATCTGGGACAAACAGTACCCTGTGTGCTTTCTGCGAAAAAGCAAAGCACAAACTCTTCCAATGTGAAAAGTTCAAAACCAAATCCGCAGCAGAGCGGCTTAATTGGGTGCAGAGACACAAATTGTGTGTCAATTGCTTCAAGCCGGACCATATGGCAAAAAATTGCTCTTGGAGGGGATGCTTTAAATGCGATAAAAAACATAACACAATGTTGCATTTAGAAACAGGCAACCAAATTGCTACATCTGCTTCTGCAGCTTCTGCGTATGGAATTGACAGAAAATACACCCTGTTGGCAACGACCAAGGTAGTGGTAAAAGGGATCAATGAAAGGAAAGGAGAATTTCGAGCACTCCTGGATAGCGGCTCTCAAGTAAATCTCGTCTCAGAGAGACTGGTAAAGAAGTTATCGTTAAAAATTAGCGAGACTCATGTGCATATAAATGGAGTGGGTGGTCAACCACAGATAAGCAAGGCGCGAGTAAGCTTGGTTGTAAGGTCAAGATACAACAAGTTCGCAATGCTAGTTGAGGCATTTGTATTGCCACACATAATAGGTGACCAACCCACAGAACAAATAACGCAGAAAGTCACATTACCAGACAACATTCAATTAGCGGACCCAACATTTGATAAACCCGGAAAAATTGATATGCTGTTGGGAGCTGATGATCACTATGCTATACTGCTACCAGAAAGGAGACGGGGCAATCGAAACCGTCCAACATTACAAAACTCAGAGTTCGGATGGATTGTTGCTGGCAGAATTAATATGTCAACGTCAGCTTCAATCACATGTATGGTAGGCATGACGAATCCGGAGGAATCACTGGAAAGATTCTGGCAGCTAGACACACTAGAGCCAATAAAAAAGTACAGGAGTCCGGAGGAAGAGTATTGTGAAAAATTCTTCCTCGATAACCTACACACGGCGGCGGACAATCGACTAATTGTAAAGCTTCCATTTGCTGAAGAGGCGTCATCTCTTGGAGAATCTCGGGAAGTAGCCATAAGAAGATTCATGTCGTTAGAGAGGCGAATGAACCCTGACATAAAAAAGGAGTATGTAAAATTTATGTCAGAATATGAACAGCTTGGACATATGAAGCAAGTAATGGTAGAACAAATTCCCAAGAACCATTACTTTATACCGCATCATTGTGTACTAAAACCAGAAAGTACCACCACCAAGCTAAGAGTGGTATTTGATGCATCATGCAAAACGTCATCAGGAAAATCACTGAACGACATTTTATATCCTGGACCAGTTGTACAGAGTCAACTCTTCTCAATTCTTCTGCGGTTCAGGACACACAAATATGTGTTCACGGCAGACATTGAAAAAATGTATCGTCAAGTTTGGATAAACCCTGCCGATCAATTCAATCAGATGATTGTGTGGAGAGAGGATCCAAGTCAAGAACTAAAGTTTTATCGTTTAAAAACGGTAACTTATGGAACCACGTCAGCCCCATATTTAGCGACGAAGTGTCTGGAATATTTGGCACTGAAAAACATTGAAAAATTGTCGTCTGGAGCATCAGCATTAAAAAATGAAGTAAGTAAGTCGTCTCGCCGACTTAGGTATACCATACACCAGTAAAACAAATATTTCAAATATTTCAATTTGTAATAACAAATGCATTTGCCTATTTTAATAAAGTTCTGTTCACATGCTTTTTACAAGCATATCTTAGTATCTCGCTCACTCATGCATTTGAGCACCCTAGCGCCCCACCCGGCAACGGCCAACTCCGGCCTTATGGAAAAACGGTTTTATGCATAACTTGGCTATTTTTTGTCCGATTTTGATCAAATTTAGTATTTTGCTGGATATTAGTATCAATTTCAAGTGTGCCAAATTTGATTCCACAAGGTGAAAAATTACGGGAGATAATCGAGTTTTTCAAATTTCGGGGGCGGAAAGGGGCGTGGCAAAATCTTTATAATTACAGAATGAGCGTATTTACTAAGCAAATATACATACCAAATATGGTGTCTCTAGCTGCAATAGTTTTTGAGATAAACGTTTTTTTTGAATTCCGGGGGCGGAAAGGGGCGTGGCAAAATCTTTATAATTACAAAATGTGCGCATTTACTAAGCAAATATACATACCAAATATGGTGTCTCTAGCTGCAATAGTTTTTGAGATAAACGTTTTTTTTGAATTGCGGGGGCGGAAAGGGGCGTGGCAAAAATTTGAAACAAACTCGATCACTCTACATACCACACGAGCCTACATTTCAAATTTGGTGGCTCTATCTCTTATAGTCTCCGAGAACTAGGCGTTCATACGGACGGACAGACGGACAGACGGACAGACGGACGGACGGACAGACGGACGGACAGACGGACATGGCTAAATCGACTCGGCTGTTGATACTGATCAAGAATATATATACTTTATGGGGTCGGAAAAGCTTCCTTCTGCCTGTTACATACATTTTGGCGACTTTAATATACCATTTCACCCTATGGGTGTATGGTATAATTACTTTTATGTTGATGATTGTCTCACAGGAGCAGACAGTTTACCAGAAGCCCTGCAAATAAGACAAGAGCTTCTAGAAATCTTGAGACCTAAGGGTTTCAACTTACGAAAATGGTGTTCAAATAGCAGTCAACTTCTAAAGGAAATTCCAAGGGAAGATACGATTGCTGACATCAATCTCGGTGACACACTGGAACAAACAAGTGTCAAAACATTGGGAATCATATGGGCACCCAAAGAAGACCAATTATGTGGAAAGGCTCAAAGACATACAAAAGGAATAACCAGACGAGTGGTGCTATCTGAAGTCGGTCAAATCTTTGATCCTCTAGGACTGTTCGCACCGGTAGTGGTAAGAGCGAAAATGTTTCTTCAACATGTTGCTACCGAACGAATTGAGATGGATGGTGACCTACCGCCGTATTTGGAGAAGCAATGGGAAGCTTACCGAGAGGATGTACAGGCACTAAACCACATGAAAATTCCAAGGCATATTTTTAATGGCAAGGTCCCCACTACAAAGGAATTGCATACATTTGTTGATGCATCAGAAAAGGCGTATGGTGCGGCAGTTTATGTCCGATCAACCTATAAAAATGGCCAAATTTCGGTCAGATTGTTGTGCGCCAAGTCAAGAGTGGCTCCCCTGGAAAAACAGACACTGCCCCGGCTGGAACTATGTGCAGCTGTACTTGGAGCTGAACTCACGGATAGAGTTCGACAGGATCTCCAATTCGGATCAGAAAGTGTGGAATCATTTCTCTGGTCAGACTCAACAGTGGTACTCTCTTGGATTAATTCACGGGCATCACATTTCCACACGTTTGTGGCTAATCGGTTGACAAAAATACACGCAGTATCACATCCAAGGCAATGGCGGCATGTGTCATCAGCGCTCAACGCAGCTGATGTTCTGTCTCGAGGCATATCAGCAGTTCAGCTTAGCACACATACATTATGGTTGTATGGACCACTATTTCTGCATGGACCACAACGTGGCTGGCCAGCAGCATTTAAGCCTACAGAGCACACGATGGATACCGCTGAGAAGAAAACCAAGGTATTCAGCATGGTGACTGACACGGCAAACAACAAGAGTGAATGGATATTAACGGTAAATCACAGAAATTCGTTTTACCGGCTACAGCGAATAGTGGCGTATGTGCTACGGTTTTGTCACAAGCAGAACAGGAAACCAACGGCTCAGTTAGAATTGGAAGAGTTGGACCAAGCACGGAGAGTGATCATTAAGCAAATTCAAGAAACAGGATTTGCATATGAATTACGGCACTTAAAGAAACGACCTGATCAACCGCTAGATCGCAAAAGCACAGTGGCAACATTGCCACTAATACTGGATGAAGATTCAATCATACGAGTAGCAACTAGGCTACAACAAGCACCAGTATCAACGGAAACAAGGAATCCATATCTGTTGCCGTATAATGATCCGATGGTAAAAATGATGCTACGAAAACTTCATGAAGAGAATCTTCATTGTGGACATGAGGCACTACGCGGAATAGCTCGGCAACAGTACCACATCATTAAGGTGAAACCGATGGTCCGGAATGTGATCCAGGGCTGCGTAGTATGCACCAAGTACCGGCCTCAGTTCTTTAAACAGGTCATGGGCGACTTACCTGAGCATCGGGTATCTCAGAATAGACCCTTTCTCAATGCCGGAGTAGACTATTGTGGACCATTCTGGATCCACCATAAGGTTCGAGGAAAACGTCCCGACAAAGCCTACATTGCAGTATTTGTATGCTTTGCAACCAAGGCAGTACACTTGGAGTTGGTCGGAGACCTGTCCACCTCCTCATTTGTGGGCGCGCTTCAGCGCTTTATTGGGCGCAGAGGAAGATGCCAGACATTATACTGCGATAATGCAACAAACTTTGTTGGAGCAAACAACCAACTTAAGGAACTGACCGATACAATACACTCAGAAACGGCAGCAGGTAGTATCAAGGAATTTTGCAATCAAAAAGGAGTGCAATTTAAGTTCATACCACAACGGTCTCCACATTTCGGAGGATTATGGGAAGCTGCGGTAAAGTCCGCTAAGCATTTACTGTTAAAAAACGTATCGACAGCAAACTTAACGTTCGAACAACTGTCTACTACCATTGTCAATGTTGAAGCAGTGCTGAATTCTCGTCCGTTAACGCCAAACTCAGACGATCCCAACGACTAAACAGCTCTAACCCCAGGCCACCTATTGATTGGAGAACCATTAGTTGCCCAACCAGATGCAGAGCCAATAACACAGCGATCGATTCCAGAGCAATGGGAAATAGTCCAACGGCTTAAGCATACATTCTGGACACAATGGTCTCAAGAGTACCTACAAGAATTGCAGGGTACATCCAAGTGGAAAAAACCATATAATAATGTCAAAGAAGGCATGATGGTAATTCTAAAGGAGGATAATGTGCCAATTTTGCAGTGGCCAATTGGACGAATTGTTAAATTATATCCAGGCCTGGATGGATACGTCCGCGTGGTAGACGTTAAAACAGCCAGAGGCACCTACAAGCGGGCTATCCATAAATTGGCCCCCTTGCTTAGAGAGACAGCGACAAAACGTAAAATCGAGGCAGATGACACAGAATCGAATCTCCAAAAGGACTCTGGTATCGAGGACAACGCAGAACCAAAACCAAAAAGACGCTTATCGATCGGTCTGCCACCGTTGGCAATGACGATCTGCCTAATGCTGTTGTTATTGCCTATAGCATTTGCTCAAAGAACTAATATAACTCGATTCAACCCCAAACCAGGCATATACTATGAAAGTATTGGCACAGGAAGGATGGCAACGTCTGACTGGACTATTGTGGCATTCTACGATCTCGAACCATATTGGGCCGACCTGAAGACATTTTCAGATGGAGTAGTAAAGGTTGGAGAAATATGCGTGTTAATGAAGGTTCCAGAGGCATGCACCGCAATGCAGAGGCACTTCGAGCATGTCAACTCAGAGCTACGGACAGGAAATGATCTCCTTCACATAGAACGCCAACGACGATCGCCTTTAGATATAATTGGGAACATTGCGAACGGCTTATTTGGTGTGCTGGACTCAAGGTATGCAACAGAGATGTCAGGCACCATATAAAAGGTTAAATCAAATGAAGAGTACTTATTGAACTTGCTGCAAAATCAGACATCTGTAATTGATTCAACGATAAATATCATTAAGCGAGATGAAGCCACTATTGAAAATCAAATGAAACTAATGGAACAACAAATGAACGACATGACCAAGGTCCAGGACAATGCAGTAAAGGCATTGCAATGGTACTTCACGCTAACTACTCAGATGACAGTTATTGCAGGGAATTTGCAACGAATTCAAACCGAAATTTCCCGAGTATTTACAGATGCCCATCATAGCAAAATAAGCCCATTACTACTATCACCAGGCCAGCTTCGGGAACATCTGAGCCAACTGAAGAGACATCTTCCGTTTGGTTTGGATTTGCCAGTTCCAGATAACGACGTCTTGCAATTATATGGCTTAATGAAGGCACAAGGTACAATCGCAAACAATCATGTGATATTTAAGGTCACATTTCCATTAGTGGCAACGCAGGCAGTGCAACTGTATAACCTGGTGCCCATTCCAGCAATTGGAACTCATGGGATTGTAATCATGAACATTAAAATTCCCATCATTGCTGTCAACAAGGAACAGAATCAATACATTGGGCTCTCAAGAGCCGATTTGGAACAATGCCATCAGCTCAACAACGAGCAATATATTTGTTTTGATAAACAAACGACGTTTTCGTCTAATAGCAACTGTGAGTTCCAGCTATTCAAAAACACAAAATCATCAACTTGCCAAATACAACACACAAACAGATCATTCGTGTGGTACGACATGTATCAAAAAAAATCAGTGGATTTTTGCCACCATTAGACCAATTGAACTCGCAGTGACCTGTGACGATAATATACAAGGTGTCACTATTAAGAAGACTGGATTGTTGACTCTAGACCCGACGTGTACAGCTAGGAGTTCTGCTATACAAATAACAGGTCACCGTATAACGACGACAGACACAATGAAATTGTCATATGTCCGATTTGGCAACTTCAGCATTGGCCCAACAAAAGTAGCGCCAACAACAACACAATTCACAAAGATGCAGCTAAGCTACGACGAACTAAGCAACATTCAAGGAAAACTGGAAACTAAGCAAAACAGGAAATTGCCAGAAGACCCCAGCCAGCCGGCTCACCATGTTATAGTCTCCTACGTAGCGCTAACAATACCATTGGTTCTTGTGATGGTATATGGAATAAAAAGATGCTCACAACCCCCAAGACACAATGGTCCAGAGCAGACAACCGTGAGGATCGTCAATCCCATACCGACTCCTGCTGCAGTAAGCCCAGCCCCCAGCAATTTTGCGGTCAACGTTGGATAACGTTGAACAGGTGTTCAACGGCCGGGAGTATGTTGGTGTTTAGATTATATAAAATAAGAGAACATTAAGCCAATTATAATAGAAATGTATGTCAATGTTAAGTATGTAACCCGATTATAGATATCGATGGCTCATCAGTCATAAGTAGATCTGATATGGTCAGCAGTAAACAATAAAGACCTAGTTAATCAATAAAAACGTACTTTGCTGACCTAACACGATGTCGAACTATGCACTGGTGAGCTCGCTATTTTGTACTATAAAAGAAATGCATTATTCTTAGTAAGATCAGATACCAATTGTAGCTACATCGGGTGCGCATCGCTGTGTCTTTGGCCCCCATCTCTACCTTTGTAATCTCACTCCGAGGTCCACCCAATTTATGTGTTGGTTGCGACAACCTTTAGTCACTGGTTTATGTGCTAGTGCCTATATATATATATATATAAATAAATAAACATTTAATAACTTCAAGAAACACTAACGTCTTTCATTGAACACATACCAAAAGTCAAAGAGTCCAGTTGCTAATGGAATCAGGAAACTTTGATTCAGCTAAAGAAGCCATCACTAGATCTACCACTCTTTCAGTAGAGTCGGGCTCCACTGAAAGTTCCCAAAATAATACGATTTTTTATGCCCAGCATAATGATGAAACAACTCGAATTGGAACAATAACAATTCGAGTTGGAACAATAACGATGCCCACAGAGCCCAACGAGGCCGAAATTATCAGGGAAACGGACAAGCTCCTCCAAATGCTCAAAATTAAAAAAACAAAGTCTACTCTATTAACCTAAGTCTTAATAATTTCGTATCAATTAAGAATGTTAAATCCAATAAGAAAATAACATTTTTAATTGACACCGGTGCAGATATTTCAATAATAAAAGAAAATTCTGATGTATTTCACGACATCAAAGTAAACAAAACTGTAGACATTCGAGGCATAGGAGAAGGAGTAATAAACTCCAAAGGCCTAGTCTCAATAGAATTGCAGACAGATAAATATATTATTCCATACGAATTTCATCTGCTTCATTCAGATTTCGCAATCCCATGCGATGGAATGATAGGATTAGATTTCATAAAAACTTTTAATTGCAAAACAGATTACAGCAATTCAGAAGATTGGTATATACTTAGACCACAAACATTAACGTACCCAATTTATGTTCCAATAACATTCAATTCTGGTAATAACTCAACACTTCTACCAACAAGATCCCAACTGGTACGCAAAATAGAACTATCTTCAGCAGAAGGTAACATTTTAATTCCGAATCAAGAAATCAAACCGGGCGTTTACGTTGCAAACACTATTGCAACAGCCCAAAGTACTTTTGTCCGATCCTTAAATACCACAGATAAATGCCAAATAGTAGGCTTTAACAATTTAACAATTTGAATCACTTTCGAACTACGATATAGTTCAAAATACCAAAGATATAAGAAAATAATCTGTAATTCATAAATTGAAGAAAAATTTCCCAGCACTATTCAAAGACAAGCTCGAAAAGTTATGCACTGAGTATAGTGATGTGTTCGGACTTGACACCGAACCGATCACAACAAATAATTTTTATAAACAAAAATTAAGACTTAAGGATGATGAACCGGTATATGTGAAAAATTACCGGAGTCCGCATAGCCAAATGGACGAGATCCAGCGACAAGTTTAAAAGTTAATTGAACAGGGTATTGTCGAACCGTCTGTTTCGCCTTATAATAGCCCACTCTTACTAGTCCCAAAGAAAACACTTCCGGGATCTAAAGAAAAAAACTGGCGATTAGTGATTGACTATCGTCAAATAAATAAAAAATTGCTGTCAGATAAGTTTCCGCTCCCCAGAATTGATGATATTCTTGATCAACTGGGAAGAGCAAAATATTTTTCTTGCCTTGACTTAATGTCAGGTTTTCATCAAATAGAACTAGAAGAAAAATCAAGAGATATAACGTATTTTTCAACGAGCAATGGTTCACGCGATTATCTTTCGGTCTAAAAATAGCACCTAATTCATTTCAGAGAATGATGACAATAGCATTCTCAG
The DNA here is from genome assembly GCA_018152135.1 of Drosophila paulistorum. Classification (NCBI taxonomy): domain Eukaryota; kingdom Metazoa; phylum Arthropoda; class Insecta; order Diptera; family Drosophilidae; genus Drosophila; species Drosophila paulistorum. The sequence goes on from JAECXG010000803.1 coordinate 10,837,715, forward strand.
GGCTTGAGCCCAGCCAAGCTTTCCTCTATATGGATGATTTAATCGTTATTGGTTGCTCATTTTTTATGCATGAGGTGACATTCCTAGTTCACAAATGCACAGACAAAGGAATCTTGCCAGACAACACAAAATTTGACTTCATCAAGAATTATCCAGTCCCACATGATGCAGATAGTGCTAGACGTTTCGTTGCATTTTGCAATTATTATAGACGTTTCATAAAAAATTTCTCCGAATATTCCTGGCACATAAAGAAATTATGTAAAAAGAACGTTCCATTCGAATGGACAGCAGAATGCGAAAATGCATTCCAATACTTAAAAGAAAAGCTCGTTTAACCTAATCTATTGCAGTACCCAGATTTCAGCAAAGAGTTTTGCATAATCACAGATGCAAGCAAGCAAGCATGTGGAGCAGTTTTAACACAAAACTATATTGGACTCCAGCTTCCCGTTTCATATGCATAAAGAGCGTTCACTAAAGGTGAAAGCAACAAGAGTACTACAGAACAAGAGCTAGCAGCAATACATTGGCCAATAACACATTTTCGACCATATATATAAATGCTTCTGCTCTCTGACGTGACGGTCGTGTTTTTGTATAGCTCCTGAGTTTTTATTAATATATATTGTTTTTTCCCAATTTTTAATTGTGCTTAATTTTTTTCGCTTTCGCTGGTGTCGTTTGCTTGACACCCTTGTGTTTTATTTGCATAATTCGCTAAGTTAAACAGTTTTTCGTGATTAGTGTTTGGTGCATTTAAATTTTTTTATTATTGTTCTCTCTCGTCATTGCTTCTGCAGTTGCTCCCCTCATCGCCCCCCCAATACCATCAGTGCTAGTGGTTTTGTTGTTCTCTCTGCTTTGTGCTGTGCTCAGCTTCTCTCCCGCGTAATCCCTTTTGTAAGGCCGTCTCTCAAAGCTCGTCTTATAACTGTTCTTGCACTCTCTCTTGTGCTGTGTACTCTAGCTGACTCTTTGTTTTATTTGTAATTATTGATTTTTTATCGATAATTATCTTTGTGCTGTTTATTTAAATTTTTCTATATATATAGATTTTTTTTTTTCTTTGCCCTGTGTTTTATTTGGCTTTTTAATGGCTTGTTGTCTATATGCAGTCGCCCGCACTCTCTATTACATCTCCCATTTTACTTTCGCCTACACCATCTTCTTGTCCCTCTTTATGCTCTTCTTTTCAGATTGAAGTACCCATTACAAGCCCTGGTGTACCTCAATCAATCCCTCACGGGAACTCAAATCAATTACAGGATCAGGCTGGCTCTCAATTACTTGCGGATCCCAATGCTCCTCCGCCTCCACTAACTGTAGTGCCTCATCGTAAACAATTATTTATTTCTAGGCTTGCTCCTGAAACTTCTGAGTCGTCTGTGGCAGCTTACATTGGTAATATATGCCCTGCTAAAGTTTTAATTCAAAAGTTTAAGTTTTCTAGGCCTCGCGAAATCTCCTCGTTTAAAATTACAGTACCAAATGAGTATTTATCAGCTATGGTTGACCCTAACTTTTGGCCAGAGGGCCTAGTTGTACACGAGTTTGCGGCCAATAGGCGCTCCCGTCCTTTGCCTGTCCACCTTCCTAATGCATCTTCTGCTTCAAAAAACTAATAACGTCTAGTCTTTGCATTCATTATCAAAATGTAAGAGGACTTCTTACCAAGCTCTCGAAACTATTCTGCGATAGCCAAACCTTTTCGGCTGACATATTAGCTTTCTCTGAAACTTGGCTTAACTCCTCTGTTTTGGATAATGAAATTCTTTCTCATAACTTTATTTCTTATAGGCTTGATCGTGTTGGTCGTCGTGGCGGTGGTGTTCTCATTGCAGTCAACTCGAATCTGTGCTCAAGTGTTGTGCAGATTGATCACCCCTTAGGTGTTGAGTTTATTTGCGTCGAAGTTACATGTTCTAATTTTAGCTTATATATCTCTTGTTCATACATTCCTCCAGCTTCTGATATGCACCATGCACCATGCAGATGCTTTGCTAGTTTTAGGTGATTTTAAATTGCCCAATGTTTCTTGGCTTGTTGATGATAATCTATCTTTCTTAATTCCTTCATCTCAACATGTTTTTCTTGATAGCCTACTTGAATGTCCGCTATATCAGTTGAATTTTTTCTTAACTCTTCTAAAAGAATCCTCCATCTCGTTTTTGTCTCGGATCCCACTGTTAGTGCTGTATCACAAACACAGCCCCTAGTGAAGCCTGAAGATCCTTATCACCCTACCATTGAAGTTACAATTTCTTACAATTCCGTTAATAATTCATTTAATAACATCTCAAATTCTCGTCGTAGATGTTTTCGTAAAACAAATTTCAATCTTCTTAACAGCCTCATTTTCTCTTTTGATTGGTCATTTCTATTTGAGTGCTGTGATATAGATTGTGCAGTGAATTTTTTCTACTCTGCTCTTAATTCTCTAATTGATAAATGCGTTCCTTATGTGAATGTCTCTACCGTTTCCAGTGCGCCAGTCTGGTTCACACGTAGGCTCTCTAATCTCCGTAACATTAAATCGAGATATTTTAAAAAATTTAAAAAAAACAGGTTCGCGACTTGACTAAGCAAATTATTGTGTAGCCAAATCTCAATTTAGTCTTTTAAATACACAATGCTACAATAATTATATTGTTCGCTGTAAGGTTGAATCCCCAAAAGGTTTTACAACTTTGTTAATTCCAAAAGATGCTCTAATTTACTACCTTCCACCTTCAGACTTAATGACCAGACTGCTAATAATGATTCAGATATTGCAGATCTGTTTGCTAAATTCTTTCAGTCGACTTATTCTACTACTGCTTCGGATCCCACACCTTATCCGTTCTCAATTCCACATTTAAATTGTATGTTTTTTCCTAGTGTTACTGAAGATTGTATTATCTCTAGCTTGTCATCTATGACGTCTTCCTTCGTACCCGGGCTTGATAATATAACTAGTTGCATCCTTATGTGTTCGATTTCCCTATCTAAGCCTTTGTCTCGGTTGTTCTTTATTTCGAGTGAGACTTGTAGCTTTCCTGATATTTGGAAGGAGTCTTTTATTATTCCGCTTTTTAAAAAGGGTAGCAAATCGGATATTTCTAACTACCGGGGCATTGCTAAACTTTCGGCAATACCTAAGCTGTTTGAGAAAATTATTACGTCTTCCCTTCAACACCTATCCAGATCCACTATTTCTCCTTGTCAGCATGGCTTCATGAAAGGTCGTTCGTCGCTTACCAACCTTTTAGAATTGACTACCCTTGTACACCATGGCTTCCGTAAAAAGTGTCAAACTGATGTTATTTATACTGACTTTAGTAAGGCTTTCGATACGGTTGATCATTCTATGCTTCTCATGAAACTTACCATCATGGGTTTTTCCCCGAAACTATTGGCTTGGTTAAAGTCGTATCTTATTGGCAGAACCCAAAAGGTGTCTTTTCGTTCCTCGATATCTAAAACTGTTCGAGTTACGTCAGGTGTCCCCCAAGGCAGTCATCTAGGCCCACTGTTATTTACCTTGTTTATAAATGATTTGCCTCTGGCCTTGGCTCAATCACGCGTGCTCATGTTTTCGGATGACGTCCAGATTTGTTATTCATATAATGATCCTTCTTTCCAACAGTACTTGCAATCAGATCTCGATGCGTTCTGTGATTGGTGTTACGTTAATAAATTACACTTTAATGCCTCTAAGTGCTCTTTTATGACTTACTGTCGTTTGTCGCCGTTCCTAGCTCATTACTCTATTAAGTCTGTTCTGTTAGATTGTGTACCATCAGTCAAAGTCTTAGGCGTTATGTTTGACCCAAAACTTTCATTTAATGTTCATATATCTTCAATTGTCAATAGAGCATGCAGTCTTCTTGGCTTCATTAAACGTTGGGCCAAAGAATTTGATGATCCATATGTGACAAAGGTTTTATACACTTCGTTAGTTCGCCCTACTCTAGAATATTGCTCGCCAGTGTGGAACCCTCAATATGATGTTCACCAGCGTAGTATTGAATCGGTACAGAAGCAATTCCTTAAGTTCGCGTTACGCGGTCTTAATTGGGACCCGAGTCTCCGCCTACCTTCTTATTCTGACAGACTTCTTCTTATTAATCTTCCTTCACTTTACAACCGTAGGCTCGTATTTGGCATTCTCTTTCTCCATAAACTAGTCAACGGTGAAGTCATTTCTACCAATTTACTAAATACGCTATATTTTTGTGTTCTCTCACGTCGGACCAGAAACTTTTTCCTCATCACCTTAGTAGATGTCTGACTAACTATTCTCTTCACGAACCTTTTCGTGTTCTTTGCAATCGTTTAACAACCTTTCTCACCTTATTTCTCCTCATCTATCTGTCACTTCTCTTCGCGCTATACTTTTTAATTATCTACAGCGAAACCATTGATAACATTCAGAACTGGATATTGGACTGGCTGCAACTCATCCCTGACCACATTGGCTGTGAATCGGGGCATAGCTGGCACCTTGTTGCAAATAAAACACCTCCACCGGGTCGGGGATGTTTAGTTGTGCATATAGCTAAGCTACCTTCTTCATTTAATTATTATCTATATTTTAGCTTAAGTTTTTTCGTCGACTGCTGTGTTAGTTGACGTAAATAAATAAAAAAAAAAAAAAAAATAAATAAATATATGGAAAACATTTCACAGTGCGAACAGACCATAGACCATTAACATATTTATTCTCCATGGTCAACCAGAGTTCAAAACTAACACGCATTTACTATTTAGCGGACGTTGACGATACTATGCGCAGTACGTTCAAGTGGCCCCTACGACACCAGGACAAAGCCTGTTACGCGCGAGCCCAAGCAGATGACTGCCCACCTCCCACCCGACCGACCGAGGGGTGCAGCCGTATAACGCACGGCACGAATCGCGTGTACAAATACACAATAGAAAAAACAGACAACAAATAACTAAATAATACTATAGCTATCTATTAACTAAATGTGATAGGATAGAAGTTTTAATCATGTTAATAGAAAACTCTGAACCGATTACAGGGAATAGAAGGTTGTAATCAGAGCAGAGGACCCTAAAAGGTTCATGCAGGGCATAGTTAGAAGAACAACGACTTAGGGATAAAGTATCAAAGGATGTCTACTCCGTCTACATGGAACCGACAGATTTAGCTGAGCTAATAACTCAGGCGAGTCGATATCACCAATTAGGAGCTTGTGTATAAAAATAACACCAAGCATAATTCTACGATTAGTTAGGGAAGGAAGGTTAATCAAGAGAAGTCTACTAGAATACGAAGGCAAATTCACATTGCGATCCCAGCTTAAGCCACGAAGAGCAAATAGCAAGAACTGCTTTTGAACGGATTCAAGTCGAATCTGGTGCGACTCATATTGAGGTGACCAAATGCAAGATCCGTACTATACAATAGGACGGACAAGCGACGTAAAAAGAACTTTAGTTGTATAGGGGTCATCAAATTCTTTTGACCATCTTTTAATGAAACCCAGGACACTCATGGCCTTTGCGACCGTGGTGGAAATATGGGTGTTAAAATTTAACTTATGGTCCATAAGTACGCCCAAATCATTCATATTATTTAGACGTTCTAAAGGACTATTGTTTAGAAAATAAGTGACCAGTTGAGGAGAGTTACGAAAAAAAGTCATTACCTTACATTTGGTAGTGTTAAGATTTAGTAAATTAAACTGGCACCAGGATTGAAAGTTTTTAAGATCAGCTTGTAGCCGACTAAATGAATCTGTATCTTTATAAGTAAGACAAAGCTTGACATCGTCAGCATACATAAGCACACGCGAATGAACAATGACTGATAGAAGATCGTTAATGAACAGTGTGAAAAGCAGAGGGCCAAGATGACTACCTTGAGGTACACCAGAAGTCACAGGAATGGAATCGGAAAAAGAAGACTTAAAAAGTACCTTCTGTTTCCTATTTGTTAAATATTCTCGAACCCAAGAAAGGAAAAGGGGTGGAAACCCAATGTCGCTAAGCTTAGAAAGTAATAGGGTATGATTAACGGAATCAAAGGCTTTGCTGAAGTCAGTGTATATGACATCAGTTTGTTTACCATTTTTGAACCCCTTGATAATTATTGATGTAAATTCTAAAAGGTTAGTGGTTGTAGATCTACGTTTCACAAACCCATGTTGGGATGGCGAAATAATAGAGCTGCAAAAATGTTGCAATTGAGAAGTTATAATTTTCTCAAAAGCTTTCGGAATAGCGGACAATTTTGAAATACCCCTATAGTTAGAGGCTTCAGACTTTTTGCCATTTTTATGCAGAGGAATGAAATACGACTTCTTCCAAATAGATGGAAAGAGTCGTATATCATTCCTCTGCATAAAAATGGCAAAAAGTCTGAAGCCTCTAACTATAGGGGTATTTCAAAATTGTCCGCTATTACAGTAGAGTATTTGAGAGGTAAAGACAATTTTGTGGCAGACGCCTTATCGCGGATAACTATATCCGAATTAAAAGATATGAGTATAAAAGTCCTGAAAGTCACTACCAGACAACAAAGTAGACAGAAAAACTTTTGCCAAGGCAAAAACTTCAAAATGCTTCTAGGCCCAACGTATACGAAGTCATCAATAATGACGAGGTACGGAAAGTAGTGACCTTGCGAATAACAGAATCTAAATGTTCACTGAAACATGGAAAGAAAGTTATGGCAAGAATTGAAGTTAGCGATTTGTATACCAATGGAATTCTCGACTTAGGTCAGTCCTTCCAAAGGCTTGAAATGCAAGCCGGTATACTTGAAATCAGCCAACTAAAATTGGCTTTGAGCGAAAAGATCTTTGAAATTATTTCAATAGATTCTTTTAAAAATATGGGCAATACTATATTGAAAACATTAAGAGTAGCGCTACTCCAGCCGGTGAACCTAATAGAAAATAAAAAAGAAAAAGAAGCAATACTGTCTACATATCATGATGATCCAATTCAAGGAGGTCATACTGGCATTACCAGAACATTGGCAAAAATCGAAAGACACTACTATTGGAAAAATATGGGACGCCATATCAAAGAGTACATAAGGAGATGTCATAAATGCCAAGTGTCAAAAACGACGACACATACGAAGACTCCCATGATAATAACAGAAGCACCAGCGAAGGCTTTTGATAAGGTTATAGTGGACCCAATAGGTCCGCTACCAAAATCAGATAATGGAAATGAGTATATTGTCACATTGATATGCGATCTGACAACATACCTAATAGCCATTTCAGTTGCATCTAAGAGTGCAAGTAACGTAGCTAAAGCTATATTCGAAAATTGTATACTACATTACGGTCCAATGAAAACACTCATTACGGACATGGGAACTGAGTATAAAAACCAGATTATAACAGATATATGCAAGTACATGAAGATTAAAAATCTGACATCTACAGCATACCACCACCAGACTTTGGGGACAATAGAACAAAGTCATAGAATATTCAATGAGTATATTCGTTAATACATATCAGCAGATAAGTCCGATTGGGATGCTTGGATACAATATTTCACTTATTGTTACAACACAACACCCTCGGCAGTGCATGAATATTGTCCATACGAACTAGTATTTGGAAGACTACCAAATCAGTTTATAGATATTAATAAAATAGATAGAATAGATCCAATATACAATTTAGACGACTACCCTAAGGAAATAAAATTTAGAATAGAAATAGCATATAAAAGAGCTAGGATAATGTTAGAAACCCATAAGTTAAATAATAAGAAATACTACGACAAAAATATTTCCGATTTCGATTTAAACATAGGAGATAAAGTTTTATAAAAAAAAGAAATAGTCATAAAATATATGCTAAATATATAGGGCCTTATAAGGTAGTGAGTACAGAAGACAATGCAACATATTAATAGCAGATAATAAGAATAAAAACCAGAAGGTTCATAAAAACAGACTAAAACCATTTTCGGAATGATCAACCGTAAAAATAATAACATACATTTAATAATGTTCATGATACTTAAGTAATTTTACAAAAAAATGAAGTAAGTAAGTCGTCTCGCCGACTTAGGTATACCATACACCAGTAAAGCAAATATTTTAAATTTATTAAACAAATGCATTTTCACATGGTTTTTATTACAAGCATATCTTAGAATCTCCCTCACTCAAGTATACGAGCACCCTAGCGCCCCCACCAGCCAACGGCCAACTACGGCCTTATGGAAAAACGTTTATATGCATAACTTGGCTATTTTTTGTCCGATATTGATCAAATTTGGTAGTTTGCTGGGTATTAGTATCAAATTCAAGTGTGCTAAATTTGATTACAAAAGGTAGAAAATTACGTGAGATAATCGAGTTTTCACAAATTACGGGGGCGGAAAGGGGCGTGGCAAAATCGTTGCATATACAGTATATGCGCATTTATTAAGCAAATACACATACCAAATTTGGTGTCTCTAGCTATTATAGTCTTTAAGAAAATCAAATTTGTTTAAATTTCGTGGGCGGAGGGGGGCGTGGAAAATTTTTTTTGCAACAAATTTGTGCGCGCCTTCTAAAGGATTAATCATACCAAATTTAATGTCTTTAGCTATTATAGTCTTTAAGAAAATCAAATTTGTTTAAATTCCGTGGGCGGAGGGGGGCGTGGCAAAAATTTGAAATAAACTTGACCACCGTAGGTTATACACGAGTCTACGTACCAAATTTGGTGACTCTAGCTCTTATAGTCTCTGAGATCTACGTGTTCATACGGACAGACGGACGGACGGACGGACGGACGGACGGACGGACGGACGGACGGACGGACGGACGGACGGACGGACGGACGGACGGGCATGTCTATATCGACTCGGCTGTTGATCCCGATCAAGAATATATATACTTTATGGGGTCGGAAAAGCTTCCTTCTGCCTGTTACATACATTTTGGCGACTTTAATATACCATTTCACCCTATGGGTGTATGGTATAAAAAAGAGAAAAAACAAAAATCTTTATGGATTTATCTAATATTGAAAATAAATTCAATGCAATTTAAAAAAAAAACAAAAAAAAAACAAGAGAAAGAAAATTTGTCTGAAGAGAAAAAAAAAAAAAAAAAAAAGTGCGTCTAACGGTTAGACACGATAGAAGTGAAATCTTCCGTAGAACAAACTGAGAGAGAATGAGACGAAATCAGCATTCGGAGCGGGATAATTATAGGTTCATTATAATATTGCTATAAAGGTCATATTTTATTTTCTTCATTTTATTATTATTCATCCTCAATGTTTTCCATTTCAACAAATGATACGAGTGGCTTATGATAGCTAAAATATGATACAAATGCTTTGGTTTCGATGTTGTCAACATATCTTTGAAATACCGCGACAATTGTTGTTTTTGATCGTGTTGTTGATTCAGTGCGATTGTTACACATTTTTAAACTGAATGTTGTATTGAGAAAGTCAATTAAAGGAACCGCTGTGTCCAATGCAAAATTTACGTTAAAATCGCCACTTAAAATCATTGGAACTTTATCGTAATCTTTTCTAAGTATCCGCGATACTTCTGGTGTATACTTTATTAAATTTTCATGAATGAATTCCGTGATGCTATTTATTGATTGATTCGGTGAAATATAAATTGGCACAATTAAAACTGTTTTTTTTCTGTCGATATTCACGACACTTTTCTGCATTATTTTTCGGCATAATTGCGGTAAATATTTAAAAATGAAAATATTTACGAATATAAAAATACGGACGCAATACAGCACACGCGGTTGCTATTATGAGCGTCGTAACGCGTGTATTACACAGACGTACTAACACACACACAAACATTCGTAGGACGCTTGGTCTAAGCAAGTATTAGGTAGTGTATTATAGCTATACATAATGCCTTCTCGCTCACCGTAGCTCCGTAATACGCAGGCGCGCACACATACGTACTACCATACATTCAAACATAAGTATTAGGCAGTGTAAAATACATACTACAATACTCACTCTACTAGCGTGGCTCAGCAGTACGCAGCCACACACATATACGTATATCAACATATAACGCTTCGTAGCCAAGAGTGGGGAGGCTACGAAGCACCGCACAAAGAGGAGACGGAGAATAAGGAACGCTATATAACTCTATTCTATCTCATTCTCTCGCAGGCTATATACTATAAGATCTATATGTATGTCTCTTTTTAGTGTCGCTTTTTCGTTTCATCGAGTCTCAAATTACTCCCAACGATTCTAAAAAAGTTTTCACTTCAAAAATTCCTAAGATACACCTTTACTTTACCTTTATTTTACCTTTCTATATCAATAATCATTACAATAAATCCATAATATTACGTTATTCTCTAAAAAGGGAATATACTACACATTCATACAAATAATCATTCAATACAAAGCTCAACTTGTAACACTTTGTTGCAAGTATAAACAATCAAACATATACGCATTAAAATATAATTGTGCACTTGAATATGTTCATATGTATACATTGAAGTATTCACATAAACATATTCACATAAACATACAATTAAGCATGAACATATATGTAAGTACATTTGTATATGCACATACATATATTCACATAAGCACTGTATGCACAAGCGTAACATGAGCTAGAGCCAGGCCAGCGTGTGACCGCTGACCAAGCACTTTGATGCATGCGCTCCAACAGTATGTATGTATGTACTGACACTCTCCTTCTCTTTTGTAGCTGTCGCATAAGTCGCAGCATAAGAATATATATGTAAAATTAGCTTAAGCAAAAGAATAATTTGGAATAAAGAATGAATCCTAAAACTACAATCAAACGACCCAGACGTGTCTGCTCTTATTATTTATAACCCAATGGAACCTGGTCGAAGGAGGTTTTTGCAGTACCGATTTATTGCCATTATATACTGTAACGAAGACTGGGTGGCAACTCGGGTAGTAGGCAAACTGTCCCCATTAAGTAGCGGTCTCACTTTCTGGTTGGGCACACTAAAAACGGCGCCACTGGGAGGGATAGTGTTTTTTTTTTTTTTTTTGTGAGCGACTTAAGACAGAGTAGATGAGAAAAACAAAAAGAAGCCGGGATTAAAAGTTTTCGCCTCCACCGAGAAAGGAAAGAAACGAATTGAATAAGCCAAAGAAAATAACTATATCTGTTTTCTTTGCAATTCTGCTGATTTAACTGAGGATACTGGCAGGTGCAGATAGACGAACCCTCCCGACCAAAGACAGCTTTCACTTGCGATGCTGGAATTTCGAGTTCAATGTGATGCCAATTGGGCTTTGCAACGCCCTCGCCACGTTTGAACGTCTTATGGACAATCTTCTGGCTGGGGTGATGTGGGAGTTCGCGCTAGTTTATCTCGATGACTTGATTGTGTACTCTCGTACAACCGATGATCACCTGACACACCTGCAAAACGTGTTTGAACGACTGGCAGGGGCTGGTCCTAAGCTTAGTCCGAAGCATAAAAAAACAAGTTGGTTACCTAAGCCATATCGTGAGTCGTTATGGGCTACAGGCATGTCACAACAAGATTGATAAAGTGCTGTGCTGGCCTACACCTCGAATTACCAAGGAAGTGAGATCGTTTTTGGGGCTTTGCTCGTACTACCGTAAGTTTATCCCTAACTTCACCACTATCGCTCGACCGCTCCACCACCTGACCGAGAAACTCCGACGCTATGAATGGGACATTCAACAACAGCCCCGCTTTGGCGTTCCTTAATGACACCGGGCAATTTATTTTGGACACGGACGCCGTGAATTCTGGGGCGGGAACGGCGTTCGATCAACTATAGGATGGACAAGAACGATTAATCAAGTACGATTATCCAGCCAATAGAACGTAACTATTGTGAAACACGTCGAGTCTTTCATCATTATTTGGATGGCCGTCCGTTTCTCATACGGACTGACCATGCATCTTTACAGTGGTGGTATAACTTCAAAAAACCAAAAGGGCAGATGGCACGCTGGATAGAACGTCTGCAACAGTACGACAGGCGGATACAGCTTCGAAGTGGTAGACAACATGGTAACGCCGACAGCCTCTCTCGCCGACCTGTCCCATATGCGAGAGAGTCGAACGAAAAAAATGTAGTGGGCGTGCTGTTTACCCAAGTCCTGTTGCCCGAGCTTCGTAAGGAACAAGAGGCCGACGAGGCCCTTGGTAAGCTGCGCAATTGGAAGAACAAGGCCGAACGACCGCCTAAAAGTACATTTTGGGGCGAGAGTCCGGAAATTAGAGCCTTGTGACATCTCTACGACCGATTAGCCTTTGCTGTAGGTCACTTTAGTGCTAAGAAGACCCTAGTCAAAGCAAAGAAACGATTTTTCCAAGTAGCCGGAATGTGCAGCCATAGCACCAGACCAGCATTGGTACAAGATATCTTCTGTCGATTCGGCGTTCCTACTCTTTGATCAAGGACACAACTTCGACGCAGGGAACTTCCAAGCCTTCATGCTCCTGATGACTGTTGAAAACACACGTACCATGTCGTTGCGTCCACAATAAGACGATATATGATTCTATTCACCTAGCCTATGAGTAAGCCGTTGCCAAAAGCTACAATCCGAATGGATTTGAACAGCTACAATAGTACATCGGATTTCGGATCTTGTCTACGAAATTCGACCTTCTAGAAAAAGAGTTACCAGAACTGTGCATGTGAACCGTTTGTTTGTTTACCATCCCGATCGGGCAGGAGCCTCGAGTCAAAGGAGGGGGTAATGTAACGTAGACGGGCTGGGTGGCAACTCAAGTAGTAGGCAAACTGTCCACATTAAGTAGCGGTCCCACATTCTACTGGTGGGTACACTAAAAACGTCGCCACAGAGAGGGATGGTGTTTGTTTTTTGTTTATTTGAAGCGACCGACTTAAGAATAAACGAAAGAAAATAACCATCTCTGTTTTCTTTTGATTCTGCCGATTTAACTGCGGCCTGACTATCAGACGCCAGACCGTAAACCAACCGCTATGTCCCACAAAGGCATAGCACGTTACAATACATATGTTTACATTCATTTGCATTTTTGTATCCATTTATACGTTTATACTCATATATCTACATCCATTCATAAATTAACGATCCTATTCTCACATGCATAACTGCATGCAACGACATACTCTTGTCTGGTGGCGAACCAAAAATATGCCAAATATGCTTCCTAAGACCACCGATTGCATCCATACGAAATCTTCGACGGCTATAGCACTGAGTGGCCTACATTCCGGGATCTGTTCGCCACTATTTACATGGAGAGCCCCTGCGTCCCTCAAATGGAAAAGATCTGTCACATTTATTTTTAATTCAAGGTCCATTGTTCGTTGTCCAAAGTCACCTACAATGAATAATTGATTCCAAGCTGAATGGGACAAACACGTTGAGCGGTATGAAAACTGCTGCTTACTGTTCATGACCCAGGCCAAGCAACTGCTTCACATTCCTGCATTGAGCTGGGAGTCAGGCAAGGCGTTAAGGAACTGCAAACAGCCTGTTTGGGCTACAAGTGAAGCAAGACCGCTCGACTGTCCGTGGTACATGACACAGGCCAAGCAACTGCTTCACATTCCCGCATTGAGCTAGGAGTCAGGCAAGGCGTTAAGGAACTGCAAACAGCCTGTTTGGGCTGCAAATGAAGCAAGACTTTTTTTTGTTGTCCGGACATTAACGCGTACGCGAAGTACACACAAGTGGCCCACACGACACCAGAACATAGCCTGTTTCGCGGCCACCTCCCGCCCGACCGTCCGAGGGGCGCAGCCGTATATGTCCAATATCGGGTGGAAAAACACAAATAAAACAGACAAATAATTAAAATTGGATTAACTACAGCTAATTACGAACTAAATGTGATAAAATTGAGGTTTTTAGAAAAGAAACAGGGACTTCAGACGATTACGGGAAAAAGAAGATTGTATTCAGAGCATAGGAAATACAGTGTTTTAAGGATAGACAAATATAACTTCTGGTAGATTTACGGGGTACAGATAGGTTTACCTGGTTCAAAACCTCAGGAGGGCCTCTTTCACCTAATATAAGTTAGTGTATATAGATAGCACCAAGCATTACTATACGATTAATTAAACAAGGAAGATTGATTAAAAGAAGCCTGCTGAAGTACAATGGCAAATTGGCATTGCGATCCCAATTTATACCACGACGAGCAAAAAGCAATATACAGAATTTTGGTTGTGTGCGGATCGCCAAACTCTTTTGACCATCGATTTACAAACATAAGATCATTCATAGCTTTACTAACATTAGCGGGAATATGAGGATTGAAAGTAAATTTATGGTCCATAAGAGTCATTGATAAAAAGATATTGAAGAATCCAATCAATCAAATGGTTGGGTATACCAAGTGCGTTCAACTTATATACAATCAGAGTATGATTAACAGAGTCAAAAACCTTTGTAAGGAAGCTCTGGCTGGGGTATTGCTCTCAGTCTTCAGAGTCCCGTCTACAGAAAATTTATTTGAATCTGGAGACCTTGAGAGTATTATGAGTAAAACCAAGATCCATTGCCTCTTCTCCTGGAGCGACAGATTGACTGATTTTGACTGTAGGAGAATATCTCGTCCTGCCGAAATCCACTGATCCTTTGAGTCCACTGCAGCGTGTTACGCGAAGGAGGTAAAGGAAAGGGGGTAGGGTGGACGTAGTTTAAGAATGCAAAGTGCGCTGATTAGCAGTTACATATATGAAAAAAAAACCGAAATTCATCATTATAAAAGATATCATAATTATTTGTAATTGGTTAATTTCTAGACAATGATTGCTCCATGTGACAAAACGGTCTCCACCGCACTCGAAATAAACCGAAAACCAGGATAATGGGCTCTTCTGATTTATAACCCTTGCGTTAAACATTGTCTTTCAGGTTATTCCTGCTGCTTGGCTTTTTATTCCTTTGTACTTTATTTCTTTTTAACTTCGCACTCTGATGGTGACTTGCTAAGTGATTACCTCAAATTCTATGCCTATGCTCCAACTCACCCTTGCTCCTGTTTATATTCTAACGGTGACAACAAACGATGTGTCTTACGTTTTGGCACGCGTCACGATCTCCGTCGCTCTCTTTCGCTTTCCAGCATAGCTCGCAAATAACTGTTGACACTTTTCCATTGTCTGCAAATTAGTGTCTTTCACTGACACAATAAAAAAGACTCAGACAGAAACTGTTTTTGTCGCGACTGACTTAGCTCGCTCGCGCTCTGATCGAGACAGTTATTTCTGTTTTCGTTTCGCTCAAGTCAAACACTGATCGATTGCTTGAGTTAAATGAAGCAAATTGTCTTTTGCGTATGCATGGGTACGCACACACGATTGATGCGTTCTTTTTCTTTGCATGATACGATGTATGTACATATACATACATATGTATGTACATATGTATTAACATGCACACGGAAGGCAAAGATCATTTCTGTTGAGTTTTTTAGTCAAACTGTCTTTTGTTGAGACTCTTTGTGTGAGCAAAAATCGTATTACTCTTTACGCGACACTCATTTGAGAGCGTCACACGAATGAGTCAATGCAAAGCGCTTGACAAAAAACAATATAAAACAAAACAAAGAGAGCCGCTCAGATCGAGATCATTTCTGGACAATCTTTTCGGTTATGGTACGAAGCAGAGCATATAAGAAAAAACGATCAACTGTCATTTGCGAGCTATGCTTTCCAGGCATGCAGTGCATGAGAGGTTGTCTGCTCCGCGACGCGTCGACGACGCCGCTACGCCAGGTCGGTAGCAAGAAAGAGAGAGGCGTTGATTGTAAGCATTATCCTTCAAAAGTACTACAGTTGATTTCATATTAAAATATTTTAATCCATGTGCGTAACAAAATATAATCAAAAGCGGGGCCCTGCATGGGGGTAGTTTAATATAAATATATAATGTATATAAATAGCGTAAGGGAAACTGTAACGAGGTGCCAGACCATGAGATGTTATTATTTTTCCAAATGTTTTAGGTATGGCAGTCATTTTGGAAGTGCCTCTATAATTGGAGGCTTCGGACTTTTTCCCTTTTTATAAAGATGGACACGAACGCGGAAGATGTGGCGGACAGTGTAAAACACTTAAGTATTGGCTTACCTAGAGCCTATGCACTAAAACTCAATACCCAGCCGAGTATTTCGTTACAGCCAAGTGCATTGTAGCGTGCGCTAGTTTAAACTTTAAAATTTTTAAACTTAACGTCTTTACGCGCCACTTTGCCAATGGCGATTAATCAATAAATAAAAATATTGGTATCGATCGAGCGATAACCGCATAATAGGGGGATAGCGATAAATGATCTATCGTTTTTCTTGAGGTGGCAACGCGCTTCATTTTTTTTTTCTGCTAGACTTCATTTTCATTCTAATTCCGAGGAGAAAAGTGTTCAATAAAAAAAGCTGTAGCCCAAATCTTTGGTTATAAATCATAGCAGGTATGTAGGTTAATTCGAATTTTTGCCCCGCCGCCATCTGCATCTTACTCCAAATCCTAGATTGGAAACCTTACTTTTTCCGGCCAATATTCCTGGTAGCTTTCGTTTGGGAGGATTATTTTTTGGGAACCGGCGAGTTTACAAATATCCATTTCTGGTGCCGGAGCACGTGTATTCGAATTTTCGGTTGTCGTTGCCTTCTGGAATTGGCGTTCAGGACATTGAAAAGACACCGCCAACTAAACACCGGCAGTGCCACATCGTTTCTAAGTCAAGGCTTACAGTGCGGCCGAAGTGTCTCATTTCCCGAAAGGTGTCCTAACCTTCGGTGAACTGGATTTTTTCCAAATTCTGGATACTGCTTGCTGTTGCCCGATTTAGCGCATTCCATGTGACCACCTCGAAAGCTCCTACAATTGTTTTTTTGAAATTGACCTCGTTTTGAACGAAATCTTTATATTTTCATTTCTGATCTTATTTTTCAATTTCAAGTCCTAATCAAGTTAAACCCAAAAAAAAAAAAAAAAAATGTAAATAAGTCAAATATTGAATCGATTAAAATCTCGTTAAGGTTATATTAAATAATTCGAGTCGAAAGTAACGTAAAATAGAGTAAATGTAAAAGCAAAGTGAGTGAACGGAGTTAATGGTGGTCATAAAGCGCGAAGGAGAAATCATCATACAAACACCTTCCCACAGTGCATCGATGGAAGGCCTTTCAGCGAGTAAACTATGGGGTAAGTGCCTAGTGTATTAAGCAGTATCAATTCGGCGACTTTTAACCGAGTTTTTGCGAACTATGGAGGACGGTAGTCAATTGATACTCTGATTTTGTTGATGTAATTTCTGTTTCATCGTTTTGTGATCAACCAAATAATCGAATTGAATATAAAAAAAAAAAAAATTTTCGTAAATAATGCTTGACTTGAAGAGCAATCAAAAGCCATGAGTGAATTTGTGAGACTAGAAAATTTAAAATAACTTTAAAGAATTTAAAAAAAAACAAAAACAAAAAAACAAAAAAAAAAGATAAAAGAGAACTTGAAAATAAGATGAATAATTACAAGAAAAGGTTAACTTGATTCATTGGATATTCCTTCTACATTTTTTTTATTCTATAATCTTCTACCATAATTAATAATGCGTAACTTGTAAGCTCTCTCTTATACTACTAGTTTTAGTCCCTATTATTCAATAGTTTTAATTTACCTTGAGTTACATCGTTTTGCAAGACTGAAAGTTCGGAATCTCAAAATGTTGAGTCATACCAGACCAGCGGTTTAAAATTAGTCAGTAAATATTTCTTTAAAATTTATTCTGTACAACTCGAAATGCTCCTGAAATTATAATGGAATTGAATATGATTGCTTAAGCTTTAAAATTAATTTTTCCTAGTGACATGGGTACATGAGTTGATATCGATCAGTTTTTTTTGGGAATCTTTACAAATGCCAATAAAGATTCATGGTTGGGAGGGTATAGAACTGATAAGGTCCATCTACATCTTGACCTCAGTAACAGCTAGCTTGTGACCCAAAGGATACACCTTCATTTCTTTCGTTTGTTATTAACATGAATTACTTACTGTTTTCGTAAGTGTTTTCGGCCCGACATTTGATTTTCATTTAAAGTTAGTTTCAGTAGAGATCCTAATAAAATTAAATTTTATACTTAAAGGTAGAGATTCAGCAAACAACCCCCCCACCCCGCAAGAGCTACGGAACCAGAGGATCTCGATCTGCTGCAATTCACCTACCGCCTTCTTTTGGTTATCGATAGATTTATCGTCGCTGTGATAGGAGAACCGATTATATAAAAATTATGGCGCGCAACGAGAAACCGAATACGAAGGTTACATAAAATTTTTGGCGCCCAAACATGTGGGGCAAGATGAAAGCATACTCAACTCCTTGACAATATTAGATATAGACAAGAAGTTTATTTAAGTTACGGCATGTGGTTATTTTGACAGCAGACCACATTAGAAGTATGTAGTTCTACCCCAAGTGATACAAAGGTTGAGTTCAAGTATATCAGGAAAGTCTTAAGATCAAAACATGAGGTTTCAAATTTTTCGTCGATTTTGTTAGACTACATTATAGTTTAACTTACGCGGATAAATGAACCTGCACGGTTTAAGTCTGCTTGGCGAAGCCGATGTCTCTGATAGGAATATTCCGCCGCAAAGTTAAAAGCAAGAATGAATGTAAACAAGAATTTCAAAACTCTGTATCACAAATTGCTCGTTTAGTTAAGGTCCTCGATAATTTAGCACTCGTTTAGTAAAGTCGTTCAAATTTTTCTTAACAATTTAGATTATTGTATATTGGATGTTTCGATATCAGTACTGATTGGATTTTAGATCATGTTACGACAGCTGAACGTCTAAATAAATCGAAGAGAACACGAACATATTGTTTTATAGCAAGACTTGGATGATTTAATGTTCTGGTGTCTGGATCTTGGTAATACAGATAGTGTAGCCTTGCCGATCAGAAGATTAAAAAGGCCAAAGCCTGACTAAAAGAAACAATTTTGTAGATGCAATAGCCCAAAACAAAAATAGTAAAGTTACCAATATTCTTTAGGTTCATTTAGCTAGTTACGATTTCAAATCATGTACCCAGTCATGTCCTTTTAGGAAAATAATTTAAAAAAAAAAAAAAAAAAAAAAAGAATGTCTTTAGTTCAACATAGTCCACCAAATATGGACACTCCAGCAGAAAACATATGCAAAATTTGTTCCTTGGTTTTGGACAACACGCAAACATGTTTCTGTACTCCCTGTAAACACATTTTTCATAAATCCTGTTTGGAAGCTCTACTAGAAAAGGAAAAGCATTGCCAAATTTGTGAGAGTGAGATAAATGTGTCTAGTATAAAGCTCGTATTAGGCAACTGTTCACCAAAAGCTAAGGAAAAACATTTGTCATTGGCACCCAGCACTTCTCGAGCATGGACTCGTAATTTTACAAAACAGCTAAGTCAAGTCCCAAGAGACAGAGCAGAACAGCTCAACGAACCAGCTGTATCAGTTAGCGAAGCACCAGCATCATGCTTAGATGCCAGTCACAGTAGTAATCAACCAGAACCGCAATTACCTAGAACCATGCCTAATCAGCGAAGATTAGATCCTAATCGAGAGATCGATTATACGGTCATACAAAATATGATAGAAACAGTTTCTCGTGTAGTATCGTCGTTACCTATGAATTTAGGCCAGCGAGAAGTCCCATTAGACACGGTCCAAACCCGATCTTTGATAAGTTCGCCCTGCCCTACAACTGTTCAAAATGCAAAAATTGCAAATGTAATGCAGAAATGGAATCTACGTTTTGACGGATATACAGAAGGTCTAGGAGTAGAAGAATTTATTTATAGAGTAAAAGCCCTAACGGAGGAAACTCTTGATAGTGATTTTATTGGGGTGTGTAAACATATTCAAATATTATTTGGAGGAAAAGCCCGCGAGTGGTATTGGAGATATCATAAGCAAGTCCCGCGAATAGTATGGAGCGAGTTTTGTTCAGCTATTCGTCAGCAATATAAAGACTATCGATCAGATTTTATGAGCAAAGAAATGATTCGTGCGAGAAAGCAAAAAGCTGGAGAATCTTTTGTTTGTTTTTACGATGAGGTAGCTTCTTTGATTGACAAGTTCGGTATAAAGTTTGAGGAAGAGGAGCTGATGGAAATTTTACAAAATAACCTGTTGCCAGAGATACGACAAAAGTTACTATATCAATCCATCGCATCAATAGGTCACCTTCGTAGATTAGTACAGATGCAAGAAAATCTAACACAAGAGCTCAGCCCTCAAGTAAAAGTAATTTCTAACGCCAAAGCGAATGGACGCAGACAAATTTTTGAAATTCAAAAAGGGGAAACCGAAGATAATAAAATAGTTCCAGACCCAGACGAGGAATATGAAGTTGCCGCTGTGCAAGGAAAATTCGTTTGTTGGAATTGTCGCGAAGCCGGTCACACATGGCAAAACTGTCTAGAGGAACGCACCATTTTTTGTTACGGTTGCGGCGCGGCCAATGTTTACAAGCCTCAATGTCAAGATTGTATAAAAAGGTTAGCGGAAAACCGACCGAAGGGTGCATCCAGACAACGTCAGATGCTCCCGCAATAGTTACATCAAACTCAGAAAACGTTCAACAAAGTATCAACATTGTGAATCACAAAGTAAACGTACGAAAGTCTCAAAAACTCCCACTAAGATTTTTGTCATATCCGGAGCGTTTACAACATTACCTTACTGTTAAGGACAAAATTTTCAGATCTGACCAAGCCTTGTCTAAACGCACGTTGAGACTAAGGAAATATTATGATCACGCAAGACAAACCAGGAAACTTTTTGTTGCAACAATTTTTAGAAACGACAACGATAATAGGAGCTATGCGGAAGTCTCATTTCTTACGTTCACAGAATTAGGTTTATTGGATACCGGTGCCAGCATTATTTGTATAGGCTCGGATTTAGCACAAACAGATTTTTCACATTTTCCCCAATTTGTAAAAACTAAAGGTCAAGTGCGCACAGCAGACGGAAACGTCCAAAATGTGATTGGTATGTTAGAAGTAATAGTACGGTACGGTAGATTGGAAAGAATGTTAAAATTATTTGTAATTCCCACGTTGAAGAAAAGATTAATATTAGGTCATGATTTTTGGAGAATTTTCGAACTTGCCCCATCTATAATTAGTTCAATCGAGATTGGTTCTGAAAAAAAGTTAGAGACCGACCCTAGTTCTTATTCTCTTTCGTATTCTCAAATTAGACAGCTGGAAGCCGTCAAGCAAATGTTTCCCAATGCAAGTCATCATCTCGGACGTACGTCCTTAATAAAACATCATATTGAGATTGACGAAGCCAAACCGGTAAAACAACGTTTTTGCGCTATTAGTCCCGCTGTTGAAAAATTAGTATATACGGAAATTGATCGTATGATTCAACTAGGAGTTATCGAACCAGCTGTTAGCGCCTGGAGCTCTCCTATTCGACCAGTAATAAAGCCCAATAAAGTGCGACTGTGCTTAGACGCTCGCAAGTTAAATGCAGTCACAATTAAGGATGCTTATCCTTTGCCCAGCATTGACAGTATTTTTTCAAGATTACCCAAGGCCAATATTATTTCCAAAATCGATTTAAAGAGAGAGAGAAATAGAGTTAACCGAAGCATCTAAACCTCTTACTGCATTTACAGTGCCAGGAAGACCGTTATATCAATTCAAAGTTATGCCTTTCGGCCTTTGTAATGCCACATCTACTATGAGTCGTCTAATGGATGAAGTAGTCCCTGCTGACCTTCGCCATTGTGTTTTTTGCTATTTAGATGATCTGTGTATAATTTCAGAGGATTTCTCATCCCATATTTCAGTGTTACCAAGAATTGCGGAGCAATTTCGGAAAGCTAATCTGTCCATTAACATAGAGAAAAGTCAGTTTTGTGTCGCAAGCATTAGTTATTTAGGATATGTGATAGACAGTAAAGGTATCTGCACCGATCCGTCAAAAATTGAATGTATTAAAAATTGGCCAACACCTAGGAATTTGAAACAAGCTAGAGGATTTCTTGGAGTTTGCGGTTGGTATCGTCGTTTTATACCGAATTTTGCCGATCTCACTTATCCTATAACGGAACTGTTGTCAACAAAAAGAAATTTTGTTTGGACTCCGGAAGCTCAAGCTTCTATGAATAAGTTGAAGGATCTATTTACGTCTGCCCCTATTCTACAAAACCCGGACTTTAATAAGAAATTTTTCTTACATTGTGATGCCAGCGATTATGGTATTGGCGCTGTACTCGTCCAATTATCAGACGCAGAGGAAGAGAAGCCTATTGCTTTCATGTCTAAAAAGTTAAGTCGTGCCCAACGCAATTATAGTGTTACTGAACGCGAATGTTTAGCCGTTATACTAGCTATAGAAAAATTTAGGTGTTATTTGGAATTGCAAGAATTTTAAGTAGTTACTGATCACTCTAGTTTATTGTGGCTAATGCGTCAACAAAATGTTTCTGGGAGATTAGCTCGATGGATTTTTCGCTTACAACAATTTAAGTTTAATATGTCGCATAGGAAAGGAAAAGAACACTTGATTCCTGACGCGTTATCAAGATTGCCCAACCTTTCGATAGAGGCGATAGAAATGGGTCCGATTATAGATCTGGACTCTGAAGCATTTTTGGACGATAGCTATATGTATCTGAAGAAGAAAATCACTGAAAATCCAGACAAATTCCCAGATATCAAAATTGTAAATAAACATTTGTATATTCGAACCGAACATGCCAATGGAGATTCTTATCAAGAGAAGCTTTCTTGGAAACTATGGGTACCGGATAAACTCAGAGTTGATGTTCTAAAACAAGCTCACGATAGCCATACCTCTTCACATTCAGGTATGCAGAAAACTATTGACAAGATACGTAGAACTCTTTTTTGGCCTGGTATGGTAAAGGATGTGCGTGACCATATTCGTCAATGTGACACTTGTAAGGAGTCCAAGGCACCAAATTATACGCTTAGACCACCTATGGGACAGCATATTCCCACTTGTAGACCTTTTCAACGTCTGTATATCGATTTACTTGGTCCTTACCCTCGTAGCAAAAATGGATTTGTCGGTTTATTAATTGTTCTTGACCATTTCAGTAAGTATCATTGGTTACAACCTCTGAAAAAGTTTCGCACGGAGGATATACAAGAATTTTTGTTAAAACAGATATTTCATTGTTTTGGAGTACCGGAAACCATCGTTAGTGACAATGGTGTTCAATTTAAGGCAAATTCGTTCAATTCTTTTCTTACTGAACTAGGCATAAAACATCAGAATACCGCTTTATATTCTCCGCAAAGCAACGCAGCTGAGCGTGTTAATCGTTATCTGTTAGCTGCGATCCGTTCGTATTTAAAAAATCAGGATCAAACGCTTTGGGATCAACATTTAACGAGTATATCTTGCGCACTGCGATCATCGTTGCACCAATCTTTAGGTTGCTCACCCTTTAAAGCTTTGTTCGGACTGGACATGGTTACTCATGGTTCAGATTATAAACTTTTAAAGGAATTAAAGTTGTTACAGGAGCCTATAACACCGCTCAATCAGACTGACCAGTTAAACCTTTTGCGACAGGATATAGGAGAAAACATTAAGAAAGCATATGATCGAAATGTAGCACAGTATAATCTTCGCAGTAAGTCTGTCTCTTTTAAAGAAGGCCAAGAAGTTTTTCGCAGAAACTTCGCGTTAAGCAAATTCTCTCAGAGCTTCAATGCTAAATTAGCCCCTAAGTTCATAAAATGTCGAATCAAAAAGAAGCTCGGAAACTGCTTTTATTTGTTAGAAAATATGCAAGGTAGAGAAGTAGGAACATTTCACGCTAAGGATATACGGAACTAATTCCCACTAATATGCTGCCTAACGTTGCATATTATCGGGTGGTGTAGCGTGCGCTAGTTTAAACTTTCAAATTTTTAAACTTAACGTCTTTACGCGCCACTTTGCCAATAGCGATTAATCAATAAATAAAAATATTGGTATCGATCGAGCGATAACCGCATAATAGGGGGATAGCGATAAATGATCTATCGTTTTTCTTGAGGTGGCAACGCGCTTCATTTTTTTTTTCTGCTAGGCTTCATTTTCATTCTAATTCCGAGGAGAAAAGTGTTCAATAAAAAAAGCTGTAGCCCAAATCTTTGGTTATAAATCATAGCAGGTATGTAGGTTAATTCGAATTTTTGCCCCGCCGCCATCTGCATCTTACTCCAAATCCTAGATTGGAAACCTTACTTTTTCCGGCCAATATTCCTGGTAGCTTTCGTTTGGGAGGATTATTTTTTGGGAACCGGCGAGTTTACAAATATCCATTTCTGGTGCCGGAGCACGTGTATTCGAATTTTCGGTTGTCGTTGCCTTCTGGAATTGGCGTTCAGGACATTGAAAAGACACCGCCAACTAAACACCGGCAGTGCCACATCGTTTCTAAGTCAAGGCTTACAGTGCGGCCGAAGTGTCTCATTTCCCGAAAGGTGTCCTAACCTTCGGTGAACTGGATTTTTTCCAAATTCTGGATACTGCTTGCTGTTGCCCGATTTAGCGCATTCCATGTGACCACCTCGTAAGCTCCTACAATGGTTTTTTTAAAATTGACCTCGTTTTGAACGAAATCTTTATATTTTCATTTCTGATCTTATTTTTCAATTTCAAGTCCTAATCAAGTTAAACCCAAAAAAAAAAAAAAAAAATGTAAATAAGTCAAATATTGAATCGATTAAAATCTCGTTAAGGTTATATTAAATAATTCGAGTCGAAAGTAACGTAAAATAGAGTAAATGTAAAAGCAAAGTGAGTGAACGGAGTTAATGGTGGTCATAAAGCGCGAAGGAGAAATCATCATACAAACACCTTCCCACAGTGCATCGATGGAAGGCCTTTCAGCGAGTAAACTATGGGGTAAGTGCCTAGTGTATTAAGCAGTATCAATTCGGCGACTTTTAACCGAGTTTTTGCGAACTATGGAGGACGGTAGTCAATTGATACTCTGATTTTGTTGATGTAATTTCTGTTTCAGCGTTTTGTGATCAACCAAATAATCGAATTGAATATAAAAAAAAAAAAAATTTTTGTAAATAATGCTTGACTTGAAGAGCAATCAAAAGCCATGAGTGAATTTGTGAGACTAGAAAATTTAAAATAACTTTAAAGAATTTAAAAAAAAACAAAAACAAAAAAACAAAAAAAAAAGATAAAAGAGAACTTGAAAATAAGATGAATAATTACAAGAAAAGGTTAACTTGATTCATTGGATATTCCTTCTACATTTTTTTTATTCTATAATCTTCTACCATAATTAATAATGCGTAACTTGTAAGCTCTCTCTTATACTACTAGTTTTAGTCCCTATTATTCAATAGTTTTAATTTACCTTGAGTTACATCGTTTTGCAAGACTGAAAGTTCGGAATCTCAAAATGTTGAGTCATACCAGACCAGCGGTTTAAAATTAGTCTGTAAATATTTCTTTAAAATTTATTCTGTACAACTCGAAATGCTCCTGAAATTATAATGGAATTGAATATGATTGCTTAAGCTTTAAAATTAATTTTTCCTAGTGACATGGGTACATGAGTTGATATCGATCAGTTTTTTTTTGGGAATCTTTACAAATGCCAATAAAGATTCATGGTTGGGAGGGTATAGAACTGATAAGGTCCATCTACATCTTGACCTCAGTAACAGCTAGCTTGTGACCCAAAGGATACACCTTTATTTCTTTCGTTTGTTATTAACATGAATTACTTACTGTTTTCGTAAGTGTTTTCGGCCCGACATTTGATTTTCATTTAAAGTTAGTTTCAGTAGAGATCCTAATAAAATTAAATTTTATACTTAAAGGTAGAGATTCAGCAAACAACCCCCCCCACCCCGCAAGAGCTGCGGAACCAGAGGATCTCGATCTGCTGCAATTCACCTACCGCCTTCTTTTGGTTATCGATAGATTTATCGTCGCTGTGATAGGAGAACCGATTATATAAAAATTATGGCGCGCAACGAGAAACCGAATACGAAGGTTACAGCATATACTGGTTTAACGGAACTTTCATCAAACACAGGGTTTAAATTGCAATAAGACAATTCAAAGATATAAAGAATAAGGAGGATTTGCTTAATAAATCGTAGTGGAATAAACTGTTTTAAAAAATCAGAAAAACATAATGGTAATAGACTGATCAGGGTCAGTTTCTAGGGTCATTAACTATTCAAACGTCGCCGTATGCAGACGTGTTTATTTAGTGCAAAAATAATAAAAAAAAATTTGTTCTAATAGCAAAAAATACTAAGTTGCAAGAACAAAGTTCGTAATTTTTGGAAAAGCCATGTCCACCAATTCGGGCCCAAGCTCTCGATGCCCACCAGCAACAACTACAAAAACTAATTGTACATCAACAACGTGACCGTCGACTCTCACTCCAACGGAACAACGCGTACTTTTCGGTGGTGTCGCCGACCCCACTGAATGCTACCGTAAGCAATAACACCGAAAGTGCAAGCCACTCAGCAATCAACAGCAATTTACCGTGAAGAGAGCAGTGTGCTTCTCCGTCAATATCGATAACTGGGTCACCGATTGCACCGACCAGCACCGTCAGCTCGTTGACAGCAACTACTGTAACGTCTGCCGAAGTATTGACCTGCCTCAAGCCGTCAACGACAAGTCGCCCAGAGTCAGCCACGACAAGAAAGCCAACGCCTTCTGTCCAAACTGGAATGGATAGATATATTAAAATAACTAAGCGGAAGCTAAGCCCGCAAAAAAAAAGTGGCATTACGCCGAAAATAACCAAACCAAATGAACGAGTAGCATTTCAAAGCGGGAATCGTTTTTAAAATTCTTGCCGATCAGCAAAACGATCAAGACGGCGCTATAGATAAAGTTAAATCGGCTAGACCATCCCCTTTCTCAACGCTTGGGCAGTGGAGTGGGGCAACATTTCCGCCAACGCCACGGGAAGAGCGGTCTTGGAGGCGTTTGCCCAACTGGACAAATACCTTTAAGCGCGCGTTAGTAGCTCTCTGTGCCGAAATGCAATTTGGGAAATTTGAAATTTATACACCACCAGCGACCACGAGGCCATTCTGATCGTTCTCGGATCCAGGGAAATCTTGCCAGTTCCTATCCCGCAAGAGTAGGCGTACAGAGCCAGCAGCATGAGAGAACGCCTTTTTAAACTTCTCCACACTACATGTGGACACTGCTGAAAATATGGCGAATTGTGGTTAAGCTTATTTACGCCTCGAAGCAGCGGCCACCTACGGATCCGGAAATGCTTAAAGGCTTGGTTGCAGCACTGTACTTTATTTTTTTTCATAAGTATTTCAAGTTTTGATCGTTTTTGCTTGAATATGAATATTGTATTAAAAATAAAATGTTATGGATTCATACATATTTTAAAATTTTTTTTTGAGCCAGCGAGCCAGAGACGCATTTCTGCGGCCCCTTGCGTTTCTTCGATCTTTGGCGAAGTTCGGCTTTTAGGATGTCAATACGCTCTATGCAGCCTAACGTTGTCGGTCTGTTTTATATATATGTACATTTTTTTTTTCTTTAACGTTTAATATATATATTTGTTGAATCTACTCTTAAATTAGAGCCTAACGAGTTTGAGATATTTTTCTTAATCTAGTACTTAAGATATATCCAGGGGATATTGCAGACGGCCGTAATTATTTATTATTGGGTTGGTCTGTCATTTCTTTTAAGACGAGTTTTATTATTATTTCGCATAAGGGAATTGGCAAGAACATTTGGGTGTACATGCAGTTTCGCAGAATACTTTAGTTGTTGACTACCTATTTCAGATTTTACGCTAGGATATTTAGATCATTTTGAATGTTGTCGTTCCGTATGTACCACGCAGCCCCAGTGATTGATCTTAAAATCTTCGACTGCGTATACAGACTGCGTATATAGACTTTGTATAATGTCGACATTGCTGGTATTTGCATTTCCCCATGGTACTGCACCGTAAGTCCAGATGTGTTTCAGTACGGAGTTGTATAGGAGGATTTTATACTCCAGACGTAGAGGGGACCGAGCATTGATGATCCAATGTAAGCTACTCCCTTTCAGTTTAAGCTGTGACTTTTTTGCCTCAGTGTGCTTGCGCCAAGTTAGTCTTCTGTCTAGGTGGATACCAAGGTAAGTGACATCCACGGCTTGAGGAATTGGTATGTTGTTTAGCAGTTTCTTCTGTTAAGCGTAAATGTAACATGTTTGCATTTCTTCTCGTAGGCCCGGATACTCCAGGTTGCTAGCCATTCCTCTACCACCTTGAGGTGTTCCTCTAATTTTGCAGAGGCTTGTATTGGGCATTTGGATCTGCTGAAGATTGCCGTGTCATCGGCAAAAGTGGACGTTGTAAGTCCTAAACTCGTTGGTAAGTCTGCAGTGTACAGCAAGTAGAGCAATGGGCCGAGTACACTGCCTTGCGATACACCAGCTTTGATTTCAAAGTCAGCCGAGACGGAGCCATTACATCTTACAGCGTATTTCCTATTGTAAACGTAAGATTTCATGAGTTTGTGGGTGTACTGTGGGAGTTTCTGCCGGATTTTGAACATTAGACCCTCCATCCAAACTCTGTCGGAAGTCTGGGCAACGTCGAGAAAGACAGCCGTACAGAATTCTTTCAGTTCGAATGCTGTTCGTATTTCGGATGTTATCCGATTGACTTTTTCAATTGTCCCATGTTTTTCGCGCAAGCCGAACTGGTGTGAAGGGATTGTGTTCTCCGATGCCAGAAATGAGCTTAGACGGATCTGAGGGCCTTTTCAAAAAGCTTCGAAAGACATGGCAGCAAACTAATTGGCCTATAGGATGATGGCTGGCTTTCCCACTTTAGGAATCATGATGATAGTAGACCTTTTCCACGGTCTTGGGAAGTAGCCAATTCTTATTATAGCGTTGAACAGTTTGCAGATGTATTGTATGGCGATGGTTCATTTAGGATAATTTTCGGTGTGATTAGGTCATGGCCAGGGGCTTTGTTCGGCTTTGTGTGGTTTTTAATAACTGCAGTGATCTCATCTGATTGGAGTTCCATATACTAACTGTCCGTTAATGTGCTCCAAGGGGGAAGTACAAATGAGTTTGATGTTGGATTTGGCTGGAAAACCATTTTAAAATGTGTGACAAATACTCGACTCAAGTGCAGAGACGCACATGTCAATGTCCTCTGCAGCGTCCAGTTTCGGCGAACAGTTAATAAATTTAAGCCAATTTGTTTTGTTGTTTGTAAGCCTACATGGGCGATCAAGTACTTGAGGTCTTGTTAATAGTGTGAATAGCACTGGAGAGTGATCGGAGGTTAAGTCTAGCAGTGTTTCCGCAGTGATCCGATTACGCGGATCAGTCAGGCACTTTCTGTGGATCTGTGGGCCAATAACTAGGCCTACCCGGTGAGACGCAATACAATTATTGAATGGGCTGACTATTGTGTTGTACAACGGCTTGACTTTAGGACTTACTCCTCTGCTGCAATGAAGCGATCTCCGAGTGTGTTAAAGAAATCGGTAAATTCCTTTTCAGAGATTGAGAAGCATGGTGGGCAGTACAGGGCAGCCAATGTAGTGTTACCGCAGCTGGTTTGGACGGTTATAGCAGTTGCTTGTAGGTGCTGTGTTTCAAATCTGTTGAGAAACGAGTGTTTTATACAGTATTTGATCAGTCCCGCCAATAACATTTGATGTTAAATGTGTTTCCGATACAGCAAAACGTCGATTTCACTTGAGTCTAGGAATAGTTGTAGTTCATTTTTGTGCTTCTGGATAAGCAGGATTTGATTCCGCATCAGTTCCTGCATACAGTTTTGCATGAACGTCATAAAAGCGGTCATGTTTTGATTAAGTGAGATCAATAGGGCCTCTAAACCACTTGGAGTTTGGTGGCCAAGTTCTGGTGCGCTAGGTTGCGGATTCTGTAGATGGTGGAGTGACGGGGTCTCTTTCGCGGGCTCCGTCTGTCCAGTTCGGAGTACACTAGCGAAGGATACACTAGGATTGGTTGTAGCAGGCATGTAACATGCAAATGCCATATTTATGATGTTCGCGGCAGCCAACACACACTGACTTAAGATTGCAATTGTTAGAGGTGTGGTTTTATTCCTGGCAGTTTTTACACTGAGGTGGTTGGTATCTCTTATTGGGCTCCTCTACGGTGATTCTTCTGTGCAATAAGGACCTGTAGACCTGTTGTAGATTGGGTGCCCTTCATTTGGCTTCGACCGCTTTGCATCTAGTTGGAGCTTGATTTTAAAGAGCGGCTGTGCGACTTTATTCCTGTTGATTATGTTGACAACGGACTTAACCGCAAACTCTTTTTCGGCAAATGCGTCTGCTATTTCTTGAGGTGGGAGCGATGGCTCGATCCCCTTTATGACAACCTGGAGCCCTTTACTGCTTTTTAGTTGGTAGGTACAGAAGTTGATGTTAGCATTACGGAGGCACTTTTCGATGATGCGGAAATTGTCCTCAGTTTGGGTTTGACATTTCATTTCCTTTATGTTACCCCTGCTCAGAGGGGTTACAACAAAGTTATTTGCCCCTACTGTTTCTAATAGCTTCGAAATCAGGACGCTGCAGTTAGCTACACGGTTGTATAAAGGGGGTGGTCTAGCCGATTTAACTTTATCTACAGCGCCGGCTTCATCGTCTTGCTGATAGGCAAGAATTTTAAAAACGATTCCCGCTTAGAAGTGCTACTCGATCATTTGGTTTGGTTATTTTCGGCGTATTGCCACTTTTTTTTTGCGGGCTTATCTTCCGCTTAGTTATTTTAATATATCTATCCATTCCAGTTTGGACAGAAGGCGTTGGGTTTCTTGTCGTGGCTGACTCTGGACGACTTGTCCTTGACGGCTTGAGGCAGGTCAATACTTCGGCAGACGTTGCAGTAGTTGCTGTCAACGAGGTGACGGTGCTGGTCGGTGCAATCGGTGATCCAGTTATCGATATTGATAGAGAAGCACACTGCTCTCTCCACGGTAAATTGCTGTTGATCGTTGAGTGGCTTGCACTTTCGGTGTTATTGCTTACGGTAGCATTCAGTGGGGTCGGCGACACCACCAAAAAGTACGCGTTGTTGCGTTGTCACGTTGTTGTTGCTGGTGGGGTTCGAGAGAGCTTGGGCCCGAATTGGTAGACATGGCTTTTTCAAAAAAAAAAAATGCTCACTTTGTTCTTGCAACCTAGTATTTATTGCTATTAGAACAAACTAATAGCAATATGATTGTAAATAGGCTTCTTTGAGGCGACTGAGAGCCCAACACAAAAAAATTGCAAACGCGGTCTTTTTATATTTTACACTAAATGTTGCGGAGTGCATTAAAAAATACGTCTGCACGCGGCGACGGTTGAACTTAAAATGTACATTTATTTCTTCTTTTTGCATGTACTTCGTGTGATTTTCAGTGTTGTTATTTCGCTGCTGGTAGAGAGAAATTCGAGTAGACTTCTGAACTGGCGAAACCGATTGGAGAGGGCGCAGACGGTATTGGCGGGCGATTATTATTTGGGGAATCCCAAACATTAACATCTAAATTGTGCTTTCCAGGTACCAGCGGTGGTGGTTTAATTCCTGAACCTTCCTTTTTATGGCTAGCAGCGATCGATCTTGTCTTCTAGGCTTACTTAACTGGGTGTGATGCAATTGAGGCCCATGTTGTTTTTTTGGTTGTTTCGAACGCCACGAAAGATGGATACTTGACGGGGGGCGGAACTTTTTGTTTCAGCCACAGATGCTTTTGTATTGTGTTTTATTTAAGTAGCTTGGTTGCGTCCTTTTACATTATTATTTATGTTTTATATATATATTTTTTTTTTTTTTTGTGTAGGTCCTTTAGGACCTCTGTCTAGGTCGCCATGTGATAAGAGCAAAGACCTTGTTCTTTTAGATTTGCATTAATTGTTAAGTCAGACACGTCAGTGTCCATTCATTGTAGTGTTCAGATTGATTCTTAATTCGAAATTAGCGTAAGCTAAGTTTACATATATATTCTTATGCTGCGACTTATGCGACAGCTACAAAAGAGAGGGAGCGTGTCAGTACATACATACATATTGTTGGAGCGATTGCATCAAAGAACTTGGGGAGCGTTCACACGCTGGCCTGGCTCTAGCTCATGTTACGTTTGTGCATACAGTGCTTATGTGAATATATGTATATGCATATACAAACGTACATACATACGTATTCATTCTCTATGGTAAATCAAAGTTCAAAGTTAACAAGAATGAGACTTGATCTAGAAGAATATAAGTTCACAGCATGCTGTAAAAACCTCCATCGACCGGGTTCCATTGTGTTATAAATAAATTGTTCGGACACGTCTGTGTCGTTTGATTGTAGTTTTAGGATTGATTCTTTATTCCAAATTATTCTTTTGCTTAGGCTAATTTTTACATATATATAATTTTACATATATATTCTTATGCTGCGACTTATGCGACAGCTACAAAAGAGTGGGAGAGTGTCAGTACATACATACATACTGTTGGAGCGCATGCATCAAAATGCTTGGTCAGCGGTCAAAAGCTGGCCTGG
The DNA here is from genome assembly GCA_018152135.1 of Drosophila paulistorum. Classification (NCBI taxonomy): domain Eukaryota; kingdom Metazoa; phylum Arthropoda; class Insecta; order Diptera; family Drosophilidae; genus Drosophila; species Drosophila paulistorum. Next base: position 10,870,248 of record JAECXG010000803.1, read on the forward strand.
CTCTAGCTTATGTTACGCTTGTGCATACAGTGCTTATGTGAATATATGTATGCGCAAATACAAATATACATACATATATGTTCATGCTTAATTGTATGTTTATGTGAATATGTTTATGTGAATACTTCAATGTATACATATGAACATATTCAAGTGCACAATTACATTTTAATGCGTATATGTTTAATTGTTTATACTTGCAACAAAGTGTTACAAGTTGAGCTAATTGTATTGAATGATTATTTGTATGAATGTGTAGTATATTCCCTTTTTAGAGAATAACGTATAATTATAGAGTTATTGTAATAATTATTGATATAGAAAGGTAAAATAAAGGTAAAGTAAAGGTGTATCTTAGGAATTTTTTTTTTTTTTGTTTCTCTTCAGACAAATTTTCTTTCTCTTGTTTTTTTTGTTTTTTTGAAATTGCATTGAATTAATTTTCAATAATAGATGAATCCATAAAGATTTTTGTTTCATGAAAATTATAAAATGTATGTTATTATTTTTACGGTTGATCATTCCGAAAATGGTTTAAGTCTGTTTTTATGAACCTTCTGGTTTTTTTTCTTATTATCTGCTATTAATATATTGTCATTGTCTTCTGTACTCACTACCTTATAAGGCCCTATATATTTAGCATCTAGTTTATGACCTATTTCTTTTCTTAATAAAACTTTATCTCCTATGTTTAAATCGAAATCGGAAATATTTTTGTCGTAGTATTTCTTATTATTTAACTTATCGTTTTCTAACATTATCCTAGCTCTTTTATATGCTATTTCTATTATAAATTTTATTTCCTTAGAGTAGTCGTCTAAATTGTATATTGGATCTATTCCATCTATTTTATTAAAATCTATAAACTGATTTGGTAGTCTTCCAAATACTAGTTCGTATGGACAATATTCATGCACTGCCGAGGGTGTTGTGTTGTAACAATAAGTGAAATATTGTATCCAAGCATCCCAATCGGACTTATCTGCTGATATGTATAAACGAATATACTCATTGAATATTCTAGGACTTCGTTCTATTGTCCCTAAGGTCTGGTGGTGGAATGCTGTAGAAGTCAGATTTTTAATCTTCATGTACTTGCATATATCTGTTATAATCTGGTTTTTATACTCAGTTCCCATGTCCGTAATGAGTGTTTTCATTGGACCGTACTGTAGTATACAATTTTGGAATATAGCTTTAGCTACATTACTTGCACTCTTAGATGCAACTGGAATGGCTATTAGGTATTTTGTCAGATCGCATATCAATGTGACAATATACTCATTTTCATTATCTGATTTTGGTAGCGGACCTATTGGGTACACTATAACCTTATCAAAAACCTTCGCTGGTGCTTCTGTTATTATCATGGGAGTCTTCGTATGTGTCGTCGTTTTTGACACTTGGCATTTATGACATCTCCTTATGTACTCTTTGATATGGCATCCCATACGTTGGTCCTAGAAGCATTTTGAAGTTTTTGCCTTGGCAAAAGTTCTTCTTTAATAACTGCGCAGTTTTTCTGTCTACTTTGTTGCCTGGGAGTGACTTTCAGGACTTTTATACTCATATCTTTTAATTCGGATGTAGTTATCCGCGATAAGGCGTCTGCCACAAAATTGTCTTTACCTCTCAAATACTCTACTGTAAAGTCATACTCTTCTAATTCTAGCCGCATGCGTGTTAGTTTTGAACTCGGGTTGACCATGGAGAATAAATATGTTAATGGTCTATGGTCTGTTCGCACTGTGAAATGTTTTCCATATATATATGGTCGAAAATGTGTTATTGCCCAATGTATTGCTGCTAGCTCTTGTTGCTTTCACCTTTAGTGAACGCTCTTGATGCATATGAAACTGGAAGCTGGAGTCCATTATAGTTTTGTGTTAAAACTGCTCCACATGCTTTGTTTAAGATTAAACATCGTGGTCAGCTGAAATGGCTTCACCAAATCAGATTGACCAAAGAAATATACACAAACGAAACATAAACAAAAATATGTCATAAAGATTCATATGGCAAGTATTGCTCAAAACCAAACAAACATGCATCCGCACTCTGTCGACACTTAACACTTAAGACCAAAACGACGCATTATCAAGTCGCCAAGCGCTGAGCATGAAATATAAACAAATTCCAAACCCCGAAGACGTGGGACATTAGAATAAGCATTTTTAAGTACATTTGTCGCCTCGAGTATCGAGCCTAGATTCTAAGAGTTCATTTATATATACAACAATTTTTGCAATAAAATCAGTTCATATTTTGAACTCAACGAATGAAGACTGGGTTAATTTCTTTCGTATCGGAAGTCCCTATTCATTTTGGTCCTTCGAAAAAAGGAACTCTGTAGTTTTCCCCCACCAGTGGTAAGAGACTCAGAGGATGAATCAGTGCCTTTAAGTCTGAATTCTTATGCAAGTGTAAATGCTATCATCATCTAAAGGTTACAGAAATAAAATAACTCTGTTCTCCCCCACCAGTGGTAAGAGACAGAGTATAAAAACAAAAAAGCAAAATATTGCTCAATAAAAACAAATAAAAAGTGCGTGCGACCGAGTCAAATAAAGGCAGTTTGGCTACTCGAGCAACTGCAATAATTTATGCGTCGGTAAAAATAAAATAATTACAGAATTGGTGTGTGGCGGATATCGAAAAGAAAAAAAAAAAGTTAAAGTTAAAAGTGTATATGTAGTTGCAAGTCGGCAACTACAAACAGCACCAGAGCAACAAGATAGTTGCAAAGAAGAGGCAGCTAATCCGAGAAAATCTGGTGCGATGACCGGCACCGGTACCGCCTGAGACCATAGGCCCTGGACAACAGCAGCTGAGCAACGATAAAAAAAAGACGTAGAATCGTCACATGGCAGAATGAACACACATGGTCTGGGAAAAAAAAGGAAATCTGAGTGAGTAGAGGTGATGGGCAATACCAAGACGTAGAGGAGTTAAGAATCGGCTAAAACAAAGGAAAGCCAAACTACTTAAGCTTGTGTTTGCCACCAACACAACAATTAGTTGGGCAAAGGCAAATAAATTGCAAGCTGAACTAGACAACATCGAGCTGATTCAGCAAAAATTAAAGCAAAAAGGCTCAACCTCTACAGAAATTACGCCTAAAAATGTAAAAGTAATTAACACATTCGAATCCCAAAAAGCAGAACCCAAGAAGAAAATCCAGACCACACCAGAGAAGAAGTGCCCGGCGGACTGCCCTGGACCATTATATTCGCCGTCTGCTCCAGCAATATTTGGACATGGTGAGCAAAGATTTACGTATGATAGACAATAGGACAGGCGAAATGTATATTAAAAAAATATAATTCTTGTTCAAGAAGATACTAGAGTTCGACGTTCAGAATACCTTGTCAGCACTAGAAATGAAAATAAACGATCAGAAAAATTTGAAAGCTGAGAATGTTACTGTAAGAGGCGAACTACCGGTGTTGCCGAAAATACAGGTACCCACATTTTCTGGGGAACCTAGAGAATGGGACCTGTTTGTAGAATTATTCGCGGATCTAAGTCCTGCTCTTAAATTCAATTATTTAAAATCCGCGTTAAAGGGCGAGGCAAAGAGCATGGTAGCCCATCTATTGTCAGGTTCAGCTGACAATTATAATGCCGCTTGGGAATTATTAAACAAGCGATATGAAAATAATCGGAGGGTATTTTCCGAGAAATTAAGTCGGATCGTTGATTTACTGATGATCAACAATGAATCCGCAAAAAGTGTAAAAGGAGTGATTGACATAATTAATGAATCAATACACTTAATGAAAATTAAAACAAATTTGTCCGATGAAGTTGACATAATATTTGCACAACTCATACTTCGGAAATTTGACAGAGAGGCTCTGCAACTGTATGAGAGTCAGATTAGAAAACCAGGCAAGTTCAGATGCTATCTGATGGAATACTTAGAGCAAAGATATTGCTCGCTAAGTGCCATGAGAAAGGAAGAGAAAAAACCGTTACAAAAAACGTCGGTGGCGTTGTTTAAAGATAGTTGTCCGATCTGCAAAGGTCCCTGGCATAGCGCACCGATGTGCTATAAGTTTAAAGCGCACCTAAAGAAAGGGCGGAAATAGCAAAAAAAGTACAATTATGTACAAGATGCTTGAAGCATTCAAGCAACAAGAGATGCACCAATGAAATAGTATGCATTGTGCAGCAAGGGGCACCATACCATGCTTCATTTTGGGGAAAAACAGGCGAAGGTAAATACTTGTGTTACAGAACAACAAAAACTGTTGGCCACAGCTCTAATACAAGTTAAAAAAATAAATGGAGAGTATGAAACATAAAGAGCCTTAATTGATAATGGCTCTCAGACCTGAAACAAACAGAAATAAATGGCGTATCTGCAAGAAAAAGTAGAACGTCGAAGTATAAGGTAAATATTGAAATGAAGACACGTGATTCGGAAAAGAAACTGCTTAAGGTTGAAGCAATTGTATTGCCGCAATTAATGAAAGCTCTTCCATCAAAAATAGCAAACCTGGATATGTCAAAATGGCAAACTTACGTTCTAGCTGAGCCCACCTTTGATAAACCTGGTAGGATTGATATGATAATAGGGGTAGACGTATATACCCACATCTTAAAAAGTAGAGTTGCCAAGATTAACGGCTTGCTGGGACAAAACACTTAATTTGGCTGGATCGTGTCGGGATGTACTAAGTCAAAAGGAGATGGGTCTATAGTAGCTACAACAATAGACGTTACAGATATGGAGCGTTTTTGGGAGTTGGAGGCAGACGAAAAAGATGATATAGAAGCTAATCAATGTGAAGAAAATTTTAACAAGACAACAAAGATTGATAACACTGGAAGATATGTGGTAACGATCCCATTTAAGCAAGAAAGGGAATTAGGTGACTCGAAGGCACAAGCAACTGCGCGATTCCTCAACTTGGAGAAAAAATTTGAGAAAAATCCTAAACTTAAGGAGGAGTACGAAAAGTTCATTAAAGAATATTTGGAGTTAGGCCACATGGTAGAAACTAAGGATGAAGGTGTTTATTACCTTCCACATCAAGTATAATATTAAAATGGCGAAAATGGCAGTTCGTAGCATCTGCAGATATTGAGAAAATGTATCGACAGATAAACATTGATCAAGACGATCAAAAATATTTACATATTTTGTGGAGGAATTCACCACAGAAAAAATTAAGAAAATATAAATTGACAACAGTAACGTACGGTACTGCATCGGCACCTTACTTAGCTACAATGGTACTGGCAGAGATCGCAAACAGATGTCAGGATAAAGTGATAAGTGAAATTATCCGAGATGAATTCTACATGGATGATTTAATGACAGGGGGTGATACCGTACAAGAATCAAAACACAAAGTTCAGCAGGTTTCCAGAGAGCTGGAAAAGGCAGGAATGAAATTGAGAAAATGGATTTCGAATAGATCCGAAATTGTTGAAGAGGTTATTAATACAGGCGATAATAAAGTATTAAAAATTGATGAGAACGAAGCAATTAAAACCTTGGGTTTGCAGTGGGAGCCATTTAAAGACGAATTTAAATGGTGTATCTGGAAGAAGTCAGATTAACCCGATGGATCAAGACACAGCCTAATATGTTGTTACAGATTCGTGGTTTTGCTGACGCTTTAGAAAAAGCATATGCAGCGGTAGTATATGCTAAAATAGGTGAAGCAGTTACCTTAATAGCCAGCAAGAACAAAGTTAATCCAATCAAAAATAGGAAGACTATTCCTAAATTGGAATTATGTGCAGCACACTTGCTATCGCAATTGCTAAAAAGAGTCCAGCAATCTATTGCTGTTCCAGCTGAAATATTTGCTTGGAGTGACTCTATGCTGGATAAAAAGCGGGGCTAGTAAGGAAAAATTCGTAAGGCGTCGCATAGAGGATATCCTAAAAATCAAAGAAATAACATGGAACCAGGTAAAATCTGAAGATAACCCTGCAGATATAGCTTCAAGGGGTATTTGTCCAAATAAGTTAAAAGATTGCGAATTGTGGTGGAATGGGCCAAAGTGGCTCGGTGAGGCAAATGGTAAATGGCCTAAACAAAAAACAGATGATGACAACAGTATGGTAAATTCCGTACTAGTAAATACGGAGCTGTGCAGGAGCTAGTTGGAAAGTATTCCTGTATGAATAAGCTGGCCAGAATTACGGCATATGTATTAAGATTTATTGGCATTAAAAAAAGAGATAGAGTGTACCCATCATATCTCGCCGTCAGTGAGTTTAAGAATGTTAAAAATTTTATAACTAAACACCAACAGGCATATCAATTTAACAGAGAGATATCATGTCTTACTCAGAACAAGCAAATTGATATGAAAAGCAAAATTTTAAGCTTAAATCCATTTTTGGATGACGATGAAATATTGCGCGTGGGGGGAAGATTGCGAAATGCCAACATATGCTTTGAGACCAAACATCCTGTGATTTTGGATAAATCACATCAAACAATGCTGTTGATTAAAGATGCTCATAAGGAAACTCTACATGGAGGAATTAATCTTATGAGAAGCCAAATTCAAAGGAGATTTTGGATTTTCGGATTGAGAAACACCCTTAAAAAATACCTAAGGGAATGCGTCACTTGTGCCAGATACCACCAAGTAACTGCGGAGCAAATTATGGGTAACCTGCCCAAAAATAGGGTAACGGTGTCATCTCCATTTCATAACACGGGGATTGATTTTGCCGGTCCATATCATATAAGATGCTCAAAAAATCGGGGACAAAAAACATTCAAAGGGTACATAGCAGTATTCGTATGCTTGTCAACTAAAGCAATTCATTTAGAAGTTGTTAGTGACTTGACAACTGAGGCTTTCCTAGCAGCATTTCGAAGATTTGTTGCAAGACGGGGTAAATGCGCTAACATATATTCTGATAATGGTACAAATTTTTGTGGGAGCGGCTAGGAGGCTCGATGAAGAATTCAAAAAAGCAATTGAAGATAACGTTAAGGTTGCCCCTGTTCTAGAGCGAGAACAGATTAGCTGGCATCTTAGCCCCCCGGCAGGACCTCACTTTGGAGGTTTATGGGAAGCTGGGGTAAAGTCGGTTAAGTATCATCTATAAAGAGTCATAGGAGACAGTAACCTCACATATGAGGAACTTGCAACATTGTTGTGCCAAATAGAAGCCGTGCTAAATTCACGTCCATTGTATACGACGGGTGAAGATATGGACAACAACGAAGTGTTAACTATCGGTCATTTCCTAATTGGAAGACCAACATTGGAAGCAGCCGAGTCCATATCAGAGGAAAAAATTAGAAATTTAGACAGATGGAAACTAATTCAAACCAAAGGGCCGGGGTTAACTTCGACCACGTCGAAGTTTGTATACCCTTGCAGCTGTTTTGGTAATTCTTTCCTTACCCATAGCCATCAAAGTGTAAAAACGTTTTATCCAAAAAGTCTAATGTCTGCGAAAGAACGGCCTTCAATCTTAGCATAGGATATAACGAACTTTTTGATGAAAGTCACTGTTTTCCACCGATCGTTTCTATGGGAGGTATATGATATAGTCACCCGATCTTGATCATATTTGGCATAATTATTAAGAAGAACACCAAACTGACAAATACCAACTTTTATGACAATAGCTATAAAATTAATGAAGTTATTGAGAAAGTCACTGTTCGTGACTTTGCCGTTTGTATGGGAGCGATATGATATAGTCACCCGATCTTAATCAAATTTGGCACAATTATTAATAAGAACACAAAACTGACCAATACGAACTTTTATGACAATTGCTGATAAAATAATGAAGTTATTAAGAAAAGTCACTGTTCGTGACTTTGACGTTTGTATGGGAGCTATATGATATAGTGGTCCGATCCGGCTGAATCCAAGATATACAACGCCTGCAGTATATACAAGCATACCTGCAAAATTTCAGCTCTGCAGCTCTTACGGTCTCGGAGGAGTTTGCGTTGATCCAGACGGACGGACGGACGGACGGACGGACATGGCTATTTGAACTCGCCTCGTCGTGCTGATCAAGAATATATATACTTTATATGGTCTGAGATGCTTCGTTCTATGCGTTGCACACTTCTGACCAAAATTAATATACCCTTTTTGCAAGGGTATAAAAATGAAAAAAGATTTTTGGTTGAAATGGAAAGACGAATATCTCCAGCAAAGGAATAAGTGGCGACGAACCACAGAAAATTTAGAGAATGGTCAGGTCGTACTGATCAAAGGTGAAAATTGTCACCCAGCCAGGTGGCCTCTGGGCAAGATTGAAGAAATTCACAAAGGCAGGGACGATAAAGTAAGAATGGTAAAAGTCAAATTGCAGGAAGGGTCAATTACAAGGCCTATAAATAATATCTGTCCACTTGTTGGGGTCAAATCATCAGAAGACGTTGAGGAGAATCGATATCGGAAAGGTACCAGGTTCGGTCATCTGTCCAAAATAGGAACTGTATTGATGTTAGCAATGTTTATGATGCTTTGTCAACTTTCGAATGCAGCGAGCATTAAAGATAATAGACCAAAAATAACGGTAGAGGAACTAAACGCAATAGCCGCATTGTACTTAGATCCAATGGGTAAAGTGGAAGTAGTAGCTTCCTCATGGGATCTGGTAGTATACTACGACATGTCGGCATATTTTGAAATGCTCAGCCAAGGTGACAGAATGATTCCCAAATTGAGGGGCTTATGCCAAAAACTGTATAATTTCGAAGACCAGTGTCAATTTGTGTTGAACAACACGGTTAAGCGAATTAAAGATATCGAGAAAAATTATGTGCTATTAATGATGATGGAAAAAGCAAGACGCAAGCGAGCACCGTTTGAATTCATGGGTCACTGTACCATATATTATTCGGTGTCATGGATGCGGACGATAGGATACAAATGGAAGAAAATATGTGAAACTTACTCACAAATCAGCAGAATTTAAAGCATCTACAAGAAAAGCAGACATCAGTGGTAGACCTCACGGCAAACATTCTTAAGGCTACCATAAATGAGATAAATGAAAACTTTGGCAATATGAACAAACGGATTGAAAATATGACAGAATTGTTTAAAGAAAGTTATTACGTGTATAGAGAATCCATTCGGTTTTTCATGATTGTAAATGAATTAAGCTCCGTGGTTGATGAATGTGAAAAAATTCAGACAGGAATTATAAGTTTATTGATAGACATTAACTATGGTAGATTAAATACTAATATTTTAAAGCCAAACCAAATGAAATTAGAAATAACTAAAATAAAAGAAAAATTATCTGAAATTTTAGTTCTGCCAGGTAAAAGGAGCGGAACGGAGTTAAAAGACATATATGCTCTGTTGACGGCCACAGGGATCTTTTTTGACAGAAAATTAATTATAAGTGCTAAAATACCACTTTTCAGTAGGCACCCATCCTTCCTCTACAGAGTTATTCCAATTCCCGTTCGATTGGTCAGTAATCAATTGGTAACAGTTTATATAAAGAATCAGTATTTAATATATAATTTTGAAATAGACTCGTATCACTTAATGTCAGATTCAGCAATGCAGAAATGTCGGACCTGGCAATCAAACAGGAGAATATGTGAAGGAAATTGGCAATGGAGTAACGCCAATGATAATGCCTGTGAGCTGACACCTTTTAAACAGAATAGGAAGTCTACCTGTTTATATACAACGATTATTGAGCCAAGATCTTACTGGTTAGAGCTAGATAGTAGCAATAGTTGGTTATTCAAGGTTCCACCTAAAACTAAGGTCAGAGTCCAAAGTGGTAAAGAACAGCATACGTCGCATATAGGCGATATTAGTAATATACCAAATATAGAATGGAGTCCAGTTGAATCCAACTTGGTAAACCACACGGCAGAGTTAGAGAAAATAGGAGGTCAGTTACAATTACTAGGTTTAAACGTTCATCATGCAACCGCTCATGCTTCCTTAATATTAGTTATCTTACTAATTTTAATATTAATAATAATTTGTATAAGACAACCTAAAGTTAAACACACATTCCAAACAGTCGCACTTGGCGGCGCCTCGCAGAATGTTTAAGATTAAACATGGTGGTCAGCTGAAATGGCTTCACCAAATCAGATTGACCAAAGAAATATACACAAACGAAACATGAACAAAAATATGTCATAAAGATTCATATGGCAAGTATTGCTCAAAACCAAACAAACATGCATCCGCACTCTGTCGACACTTAACACTTAAGACCAAAACGACGCATTATCAAGTCGCCAAGCGCTGAGCATGAAATATAAACAAATTCCAAACCCCGAAGACGTGGGGCATTAAAATAAGCATTTTTAGGAACATTTGTCGCCTCGAGTATCGAGCCTAGATTCTAAGAGTTCATTCATATATACAACATTTTTTCCAATAAAATCAGTTCATATTTTGAATTCAACGAATGAAGACTGGGTTAATTTCTTTCGCATCGGAAATCCCTATTCATGCTTCCTTGCTTGCATCTGTGATTATGCAAAACTCTTTGCTGAAATCTGGGTACTGCAATAGATTAGGTTGAACGATCTTTTCTTTTAAGTATTGGAATGCATTTTCGCATTTTGCTGTCCATTCGAATGGAACATTCTTTTTACATTCGAATGGAACATCTTGTTATGTGTCGGAAATATTCGTCGAAATTTTTTATGAAACGTCTATAATAATTGCAAAGTGCAACGAAACGTCCAGCAATATCTGCATCATGTGGGACTGGATAATTCTTGATGACGTCAAATTATGTGTCGTCTGGCAAGATTCCTTTGTCTGTGCATTTGTGAACTAGGAATGTCACCTCATGCATAAAAAATGAGCAACCAATAACGATTAAATCATCCATATAGAGAAAAGCTTGGCTGGGCTCAAGCCCTGAGAATGCTATTGTCATCATTCTTTGAAATGAATTAGGTGCTATTTTTAGACCGAAAGGTAATCGCGTGAAGCGATATGAGCCATTGCTCGTTGAAAAATACGTTATATCTCTTGATTTTTCTTCTAGTTCTATTTGATGAAAACCTAACATTAAGTCAAGGCAAGAAAAATATTTTGCTCTTCCCAGTTGATCAAGAATATCATCAATTCTGGGGAGCGGAAACTTATCTGACAGCAATTTTTTATTTATTTGACGATAGTCAATTACTAATCGCCAGTTTTTTTCTTTAGATCCCGGAAGTGTTTTCTTTGGGACTAGTAAGAGTGGGCTATTATAAGGCGAAACAGACGGTTCGACAATACCCTGTTCAATTAACTTTCAAACTTGTCGCTGGATCTCGTCTATTAGGCTATGCGGACTCCGGTAATTTTTCACATATACCGGTTCATCATCCTTAAGTCTTAATTTTTGTTTATAAAAATTATTTGTTGTGATCGGTTCGGTGTCAAGTCCGAACACATCACTATACTCAGTGCATAACTTTTCGAGTTTGTCTTTGAATAGTGCTGGGAAATTTTTCTTCAATTTATGAATTACAGATTCTTTTCTTATATCTTTGGTATTTTGAACTATATCGTAGTTCGAAAGTGATTCAAATTGTTAAATTGTTAAAGCCTACTATTTGGCATTTATCTGTGGTATTTAAGGATCGGACAAAAGTACTTTGGGCTGTTGCAATAGTGTTTGCAACGTAAACGCCCGGTTTGATTTCTTGATTCGGAATTAAAATGTTACCTTCTGCTGAAGATAGTTCTATTTTGCGTACCACTTGGGATCTTGTTGGTAGAAGTGTTGAGTTATTACCAGAATTGAATGTTATTGGAACATAAATTGGGTACGTTAATGTTTGTGGTCTAAGTATATACCAATCTTCTGAATTGCTGTAATCTGTTTTGCAATTAAAAGTTTTTATGAAATCTAATCCTATCATTCCATCGCATGGGATTGCGAAATCTGAATGAAGCAGATGAAATTCGTATGGAATAATATATTTATCTGTCTGCAATTCTATTGAGACTAGGCCTTTGGAGTTTATTACTCCTTCTCCTATGCCTCGAATGCCTCGAATTTCTTTTATTATTGAAATATCTGCACCGGTGTCAATTAAGAATGTTATTTTCTTATTGGATTTAACATTCTTAATTGATACGAAATTATTAAGACTTAGGTTAATAGAGTAGACTTTGTTTTTTTAATTTTGAGCATTTGGAGGAGCTTGTCCGTTTCCCTGATAATTTCGGCCACGTTGGGCTCTGTGGGCATCGTTATTGTTCCAACTCGAATTGTTATTGTTCCAATTCGAGTTGTTTCATCATTATGCTGGGCATAAAAAATGGTATTATTTTGGGAACTTCCAGTGGAGCCCGACTCTACTGAAAGAGTGGTAAATCTAGTGATGGCTTCTTTAGCTGAATCAAAGTTTCCTGATTCCATTAGTAACTGGACTCTTTGACTTTTGGTATGACTTACCATAGCATTTACTGACACTTTGGTAGTGTATTTTATTGCTTCTTCAGTTGGAAGACCATCCGAAATATATGCGCCTTTTAGGGCGTCGGTCAACTCAGTAATATCCTTTGTGTATGAAACACAGTTATTAGGGTTTCTCTGCAGATTTTTAATTTTTGCTGTTAAAAGATCCACTGATTCACCCTTGAAGATTGTTGACAGCTTTCGTATTACTTCATCAATCGTTGTTTCAGAGCTTAGCGTATTACCCGCTTGACCTTTCAATTTTGATTTTATGATTTCGATGGCTACTGCTTCATGCGTTTCTTTTATGGTGTCAAGTACGCGAAGCGCCCCAATGAAACCTTATAGGTTTTTAATATCACCATTGAAGTATGGTAGCAGCCTGGTGGCTGTGTTTATGAATTCTACCACTGTTTGAGTAATTTTGTTGGTAAATATTTTTGTAGCTTTTTTGTTTCGATCTTATCCATATTCTACACTAACTTGTTAGGCCTATTAATATGGATGTACGTATAAAAAGGGTCGTTTAGGCTTACTGCCTCGGTTCCTCCACTCGGTAGAAACGATATGTGCCTGCTGCATTGCAAAAACAACATACATATGGTACTGTGAGGATGAAACTCATCTGTACTCTAGAGCTTCCTTGAACTGGGAAATCTCCCGTTATATTAATTTAAGCTGATCTAATTTGTACCACGTTTATTGAGTTCTGTGGTGAATTGATTTGCTCATTTCTAAAAACCTCAATTAAATCTTGAACAATACTGGGATGCCTAGCGTTTATTCTTGCAAAATAATTATCAAGAATGGCCATTGTTTTTCACAAAAATTTTTTTTTTTTTTAATTTTTATTCGCGTGTGTGCATATGTATTCTTAGACCTTATCTATGTCATTAGCTTGACTTATGGCTCTTTTAGTCACACATTTATTGTGTAATAAGTAAGCTTTATATAAAACATATGCGCACATTATTACGACGATTATCAATAACAATATGTTCGTTAATCTCAAGTCAGTATTTGATGATTCGATTTTATTTATTACATTAGCAGTGGAGTCCACTGATTTTGTTTCTATTAACCCCATTGTGGGTATTAGAGATATATCATCAAATTTACTTATGGAATTATCGAACATATGGAGTTTATTTAAAAAAATTTTTGCTTTTTTTTTTTTGTATAATTCTAATAATGATCTCACTGACTCACGATCCTATAAAATGAATATGACAAATACGGGTAAAAAATAGGGAACAAAAGCCCATAAAGACAGCTCGAAACCTTTTGTTTGGAAATTACTTTGAAATTTTTTTTTTTATAAGTATTTCAAGCTTCGGTCTTATTTGCTTGAATACGAATATCATTTGAATTATAAAAAATTGTTATGGATTCATGCATATTTAAGAATTTTTATTTAAAAAAAGATTTTTTTTTTTTGAAAACAAAAGAAAATAGTACAATAACAATATAAAAAATTGTCAAGGATTCATGCATATTTAGGAATTTTTATTTAAAAAAATTATGGAATTATGGAAAAATTATAGAGCATGTGGTTGGCTCACAATTCAGATATACATGTCATTTGTTATTTAGAAATTAAAAAAAAAAAAAAAAATTCTCCAACCACATTGTTAGTAATAGCCTAGCAGAAAGTTAGAAGTTCGCAAGTTGCACTTTCGTCCTTCAACTTGGTATTAGGCTTATAATTATAATTATTAAATTAAAAGCAAGTTAAGGCTTGCGCATTTCTGCGGCCCCTTGCGTTGCTTCGCTCTTTGGCGAAGTTCTGCTTTCTAGTTGTCAATACGCTCTATGCAGCGTTGTCGGTCCTCCTCCGTTGAGACGCGTTCAAGTTGCAGGTGCTGGTCCTCGCACGGGCCGGGGATTCTCGCAAGTTAGTGCGCAGCAAACGTTGTAGAATGGACCTTCACAGTCCGCGGGACATTGATTTTTATATTCTGGGATAGCTGTTGGAACGGGGTGAGTTACTGGTGTGTATATATTTTTAATCTGGCGGTAGGTGCATGATGTGTTTTATTTTTTTTATTTACCAATTGCACTAGTTGTGCTTCACGAAAGGAGCGCTTTTCTTGTATAGAAACAGAATCGTTCCATACTGGCGGGTTATCTTGATTGTTCAAGATTTTGCTGAGACGATCAACTTCCACCCTCAGTCTTTGTTAAACACCGCCGAGCTTTTTATGTCGTTTTTAATTTTTATCCATCAGCACTCTACTCACTCAAATATTAATTTGTTTTTGTCTTTCTACAACTATCCCTCCATCGCTGCTGTCTTAGTTTTTTTTTTTTTTTTTTTGTAATTGTCTTTATGTGGCTTAATTGAAACGTTGCTGGAAAGTTTGTTGCTGCTGTTGTTATTGTTGTTGGGCTGCCTGTTGCTGTTGATGGAAATCCTGTTGATTGCCGGCACCGGAGAGACGAACACGTTTGGCATTCGGTTCGTTGGATTCATTTGTTGTTGTTGTATTATCGACTTGAAAAATGTACTTCCTTTTTTTTGTTTTATATCATAATTTGTTTGCTTTCTTGTTTTGCTGAATGATATTTGCATAGTCAAAAAGGAAAGGTTTTTATACCATACACCCATAGGGTGAAAACGTATATTAAAGTCGCCAAAATCTATGTAACAGGCAGAAGGAAGCTTTTCCGACCCCATAAAGTATATATATTCTTGATCAGTATCAACAGCCGAGTCGATCTAGCCATGTCCGTCTGTCCGTCCGTCTGTCCGTCTGTCCGTCCGTCCGTCCGTATGAACGCCAAGATCTCGGAGACTATAAGAGATAGAGTCACCAACTTTGGAATGTAGGCTCGTGTAGTATGTAGAGTGATCAAGTTTGTTTCAAATTTTTGCCACGCCCCTTTCCGCCCCTGCAATTCAAAAAAAACGTTTTTCTCAAAAACTATTGCAGCTAGAGAGACCATATTTGGTATGTATATTTGCTTAGTAAATGCGCTCATTTTGTAATTATAAAGATTTTGCCACGCCCCTTTCCGCCCCCGCAATTCAAAAAAAACGTTTTTTTCAAAAACTATTGTAGCTAGAGACACCGTATTTGGTATGTATATTTGCTTAGTAAATACGCTCATTTTGTAATTATAAAGATTTTGCCACGCCCCTTTTCGCCCCCGAAATTTGAAAAACTCGATTATCTCCCGTAATTTTTCACCTTGTGGAATCAAATTTGGCACACTTGAATTTGATACTAATACCCAGCAAAATACCAAATTTGATCAAAATCGGACAAAAAATAGCCAAGTTATGCATATAAACGTTTTTCCATAAGGCCGGAGTTGGCCGTTGCGGGTGAGGGCGCTAAGGTGCTCACATGCATGAGTGAGCGAGATACTAAGATATGCTTGTAAAAAGCATGTGAACAGAATTTTTTTGAAATAGGCAAAATACATTTGTTATTACAAATTTGAAATATTTGTTTTACTGGTGTATGGTATACCTAAGTCGGCGAGACGACTTACTTACTTCATTTTTTTGTTGTTGTTAGCAGCTTCAAGTTTCTCTCCAATGCAGAATAATTATAGCAAGGATTTATATATTTCTATATATATATATAATTCCATTAGATAATAGTTTCTCCTTGCAGAGTCCTTGTAGGTCCTTTAGGACCATGTCACGGTCGCCATGTAAAAACCTCCAACGACCGGGTTCCACTGGGTTATAAATAAATTGTTCGGACACGTCTGTGTCGTTTGATTCTAGTTTTAGGATTGATTCTTTATTCCAAATTATTCTTTTGCTTAGGCTAATTTTACATATATATTTTATGCTGCGACTTATACGACAGTGAATATATGTATGTGCATATACAAATGTACATACATATATGTTCATGCTTAATTGTATGTTTATGTGAATATGTTTATGTGAATACTTCAAAGTATACGTATGAACATATTCAAGTGCACAATTATATTTTAATGCGTATATGTTTAATTGTTGATACTTGCAACAAAGTGTTGAGCTTATTGTATTGAATGATTATTTGTATGAATATACTACAATGCATTATCCCGCATTACGATACAGGATCTAAAAAATACATAAGCAAATGTCTTGAGAGTCACTAACACGCAGCAAATTAGACAAAATAATCTCTGGCCAGAGAATAAAAATGAAAATACAATTAATCACCTACCTAATGATGCTTCTAATCCCAAAATATATGAAGTACTATGCAATAATGAATTACGAAAAGTAGTGACCTTGAGCATAACACATAATTTATGTTTCCTTAAACATGGGAAAATAGTTGTAGCAAGAATTGAGATTGGAGATCTGTACACCAATGGAAATCTCGACTTAGGTCAGTTTTTTCAAAGGCTTGAAAAACAAGCCAGTATACTCGATATCAAACAACTCAAATTGGCACCTAGTGAAAAGATCTTTGAAACATTTTCAGTAGAATCTTTTAAAGAAATGGGCAATGAAATATTGAAAACATTAAGAGTATCGCTACTCCAACCGGTGACCATTTTAGAAAAAGAAAAAGAAGCAATATTGTCTACATATCATCTACATGATGATTCTATACAGGGTGTCCATACAGGCATTACAAAAACTTTGGCCAAAGTAAAAAGACATGATTATTGGAAAAACATGACACCTCATGTAAAAGACTACATTTACAAATGTGAAAAATGCCTAAAATCAAAAACGACGAAGCACATAAAAACACCCTCAGTTATTACAGAAACCCCCATACATGCTTTTGATAGGGTAATGGTAGACACCATTGGTCTACTACCAAAATCTGAAAATGGTAATGAATATGCAGTCACTCTAATATGTGACTTGACGAAATACTTATTGTTAGTAGTAATACCAGTTCCCAATAAAAGCGCTACGACAATCTCAAAAGCTATTTGTGAATCCTTTATTCTGAAGTACGGTCCAATGAAGACGTTCATTAGGGACATGGGAACAGAATACAAAAATTCAATAATAAATGACTTGTGCAAATATTTAAAAATAGATAACATTACGTTTACTGCACACCACCACCAGACCTTAGGTACCGTTGAAAGAAGTCATAGGACATTCAATGAGTACATTAGTTCATAATATCAGTAGATAAAACTGATTAGGATATATGGTTACAATATTTTGTGTACTGTTTTAACACAACTCCATCAAGTAACACATAAATATTGCCCCTATGAACTTCTATTTGGTAAAAAAAATAATTTACCAATCCATTGTAATAGCATAAATAGAATAGAACCTTTATATAACATACATGAGAGAATGCTTAAGATAACATATGAGAATGCTAAAGAAGTTAAGTTTAGATTAGAACTCGCATACAATAGAGCTAGAATAATGTTAGAAAAACATAAAGAAAACCAGAAAAATTTTTATGATAATAAGTCAGCAGATTTTTTTAAGGAACAAAATGGCGGAGATATGGTCTTTCAAGTGCCACCATAATTTTTAAACCGGGGTCTCAAATATCTCCGAATCTACTGGACCGATTTGGCTCAAATTTTTACCACATATTCTTTACAGTTTTGGGTATTTTGATTTAAGGAAGTTATGATGAAAAGCGTCCTTTTTAGGGAAAAGTTTTTGGCTAAAAAAATACATGCCTACCAAACAGGACCTTAAATCAAAAAAATCCTACGTGGGCGGATACCCAACACTGTAAAGACTATGTGTTGAGCCAAGTCGGTCCAGTAGATTCGGAGATATTTGACACCCCGGTTTAAAAATCATGGTGGCACTTGAAAGACCATATCTCCGCCATTTTGTTCCTTGAAAAAATTTTTTTTTACTCAAAATATTCTTGAAAATACCCTCAATCTGTGTATAATTAAAGTTTTTTCCTACATTGTTTACTGGCCGCACAGCAAAAATTCTTTTTTTCACCTGTTTTTTGGACCTCAAGGGTGGCGTAACCCCATAACCAATGAGAATACTATAAATTATTTTTGTCAAAAATACTTTATGTATTAAAACGGACGAGAAATTACTGGTTTAAATTAAGGTGAGCATTTAAACACCAAACTTGCAATTTTAATGAAATTTTTCACTTTCAGATTTATCGAAAAAAATACTAACTAACCACCCCCGCATGTAGATTGTGTTATTCATGCATGTCTAATCACAATCATATTGCATTTTGTTTTGGGATTATAGCAATAATTATAAAATCGCAATAATAAACATTTTATTTTGAAAAACGCAGGCCGACCAACTCTGTATGTTGTACCTTTTGGGCCCGCCGAAAATTGTACTATTTTAGGTTAAGCTAATAAAATTAACTGAATTGAATTAATTTTGGCTATTCTCATTCCTGTCAAATCGAAAGTGTCTGAAAGCCGCATTGCTGGAACCGTCCGAAGGCAGTTTGGGGCTTCGCAAGCGCGCCGTAAGCCAACAACCTTTATATTCGTGGACCCAATTGCGCCGCCCTGGTGTCAATAAGGGAAACATAAAAGAAATGAAGTGCCAAGAGACAATTTCCGCATCATTGAAAAGTACCTCCATAACGAGAAAGTAAAAAGTTGTGTTAATATAGAATATAACGCAAGAAATATCGGACGCTTTAGCCGAGAAAGGATTTGGGGTTAAAAATATAGTGAACAAAAACAACACTACACCCCATCTTCAATTTTCAGCATCTATTTCACAGAAGGATAATCGTAGAGGAGCCCCACAGGAGAACCCAGACACCTCAGAGCAAAAACTGTCAGAAATACAAGCACACTGCTAACAATTGTAACCTCAGGTTGGATTGCGTTGGCATTTGCATCAAACCCAGTCTGTTAGAACATCTACAATCTCTTCTTAAAATGTCTCTGGTGTATCCTTTGTAGATGTACTTCGACCTGGACAGACTAGGCTAGAGACTCCATCCGTTCACTATCCAGCAAATTCTTCACTAACCGCATCCGATCCTGACCAGCAAACTCCAAGTGGCTAATAGGCCCTATTAATCTCACTTAACTTAAACAAGACCAATTTTATGACTTGATCGCCCCTACAAACAACAAAACAAATTGGCTTAAATTGAAAATGTAAATGAGTGCCCAAATTGACTCTTCGCCCAATCTGGATGTTGCAGAGGACATTGACAGAGTATCTCCCCCACCTGGCTCTACCTACACCAAACCTACCACAGGCCTACAAACCAGCGGATATAAAAACTAGTAACGGAAAAACGACGTCTAAGAAGAAAATTGCAGAGAACTCGCTCGCCAGCAGTAAAACTTCGCATAAGAAAGGCCAACCGCAACCTTTCTAAAGAGTTACGATAAAAAGAAAGCAGTACTGAAGGGCACGAAGTCACAAAGAGATGACATCTGTCTTTGCAGTACATCTTAAAATGGTTATCAAGCCTTTTCGTTAAAATCCAACTCGTTTGTACTTCCCCCTTCGAGTACTATAACAAGTTGTGAGTTCTTATAATTCCGATCGTATGAGATCTCTGCAGTTATTAAAAACCATTTAAAGCCGAAATTAGCTCCATAAAGCCTTTCAATCATCGCTGCACAATTTGAAAAAGGTCTACTATCATCATCTACTTATATCCCTAAAGCAGGAAAAGACAGAACCCATAATACAGACCAATGAGTCTGCTGCCATGTCTTTCGAAGCTATTCGATAAGATATTGCAGATCCGGATATGAGTTTTTATGACTGATGAATAATAAACCACTGTGTTTTATACCTCATAAAAAACTTAATTTTATTTTTACTATAACTGTACTGAACTTTGTCCGCCACTTTCGTTTTCTTGCTTATTACCAAATTTTCAATTCTACTACTTAGGTCGCATGGGTTTATAAGGAGATACGAAGATAAAGGGCACCAGACTGCTGCCAGCAAATTCCAGAAAAACTTATGAAATACAAAAACAAAAGCATTGTAAGATGTGCAAGATCATTCATGAGACACGGTATGAAAATACTTAGGAATGTAAATGAAATTAAATGAATTGGTTCCTCAGCACTGACATTCCAAAACGCAATTCCTTCACAGCAGTACGGCTTTACCGCAATCGTTATGTTCTTGTAACATTATTCTAGGTCCATATAAAGGTTCTGGTTTACCAAATACAAGTTCATACTGACAGTAATTATGTGTTATCACTGATGAGAGTTGTGTGAAAACAGTACACTGTAATATCCCTTCAGTACGAAATGCCGCCGGGGATAAAATCGATGCATATTACGAGCCACCTAAAAAGGTAATTATTAAGGCAAAAAAATAAAAACGCGATTTATAAGAAAAATATCGAATAGTGCGCCGAAATATTTCACACAGCTCCAAATCACGGGGTATTCTACAACATATCCAAAACTCATTCAAATCGGTGATTTGCATACCTGAAGTTTCCCTTGTTACAGCTGTGCAGCTGTAACGTCGATGTGACGAATTCCATATAAATATGAATACGCTGACACAGCGTCTGACCAAGAGCCCATAGCATGACCATACGCCTTACATAATTACTTTTTATATATTTAGCTTTAGATTCATATTCCCATATATATACACAGGGTTAGTTCTCTTTTATTTCCTTCATTTATACAATAAAGACACATAACTCTGGCACTTGACGCAAATTATAATATCTAATATATTGCTGATTCACAAGAACAGTGATTCAGATACTTACTCGTATCTCATCCTAATCAACCTAAATCATCTCATAAGTTGGATCCTATCCATATTTATTTATTTATTTATTTATAGTCTGAATTGAAACCGTAATTGCAAATTACGGACAATTCTTAAATCTAGCTATAGCTACTAGGCCTTAAGCTTAAATTGTGCTAAATAGTTAGAAATATATTTACAGGATAATAGATGTATAGATGTATATGCACAAAGTCTAATATGTATTGTTGAATGTTGATACTTTGGTAACTTTGATCCAGATGATTATATAAGATGGGATAGGTTTGCTTCTTGGAGGAATTGTTTCATGGAAAGGACTTTTGAGTTGTTAAGGGAGTCGAGAGGATTAGAGGAAACGTATTTCTTTCTTATTGGATTGTATTTGGGACAATCTAAGATTATGTGGAGGACTGTGTTGAGTCTGTTGCATTCAGCATACTGTGGTGGAAATTCGTTCTTAGAGAGAAACTCATGAGTCTTTGGCATTTGACGAAGTCGACCCGAGTGATGGGATTTTCGATTTTTATTTGTGAGTCCTTCGCTGTGGGTTGACTTAGGTTGACTGTCCTGTAATGGTCTGATGCTTTTAGCCGTACATCCCTACTATATCCTTTCAAAGTACTCTTAATGTAGTTTATTCCATCTTTGTAATTCATATTGGACTCTATTATATTTGGGAATTGTTGAGCTTGTTTGGTGGCCAAGTCTGCTGTTTCGTTTCCCTGAATACCTGTGTGGCCTGGGACCCATACTAGGATTATTTTTGGGTATTGGTGTGTCAGAATATCGCGGGTCGTTGTTGTATACGGGTTTTGATTACTTGTTTGACCTACTACTTGGATATCTGACAGAGAGTCCAAAATATTGTCATAATTTATACAACAAGTAAGGTAAGTGTTATGAAAATATTATGCACTTCTCATTCCCTACTAAAATTTTGTTCTTTTCAGAATCCATCCATACTCTCTCATAACCTGGGTATATTTTAACTTCAGGATGGCATCCTTCATTAGACGACGCTCGACTGAGATCTCGATCCTCAAATTGTGGGTTTTGTTTGTTTTGTTAATGGTGAGGTGATCTTTTCTAAAACGTGCGCATTAATATCAACGCAATTACTCGACACACGAGACATCATCTGAAAAGAGCACAAACCTCTGGTTATTCCCGCCATGACGTCCGAGATTCTTGATGTAGCAACTTGAAATGGCGAACGTGCAAGCCTCAACGTCTGTACGCACCGTTCCGAAATGAGCGAACGAAATACGGCACGTATACAAGGCTTCTACGCTTGTTTCTCCTAGAGATGTGTTCTTCCACGATCTCGTCGATTATATGGATATCAGATATCGATAGGCATGTGGCGCCACCGTATGAATCGCTTATTGCGTATTCGAAAGCAGGCCAGAACTATCGACTACTAACTTTGAGGTTTATAATTAATTGCCACCGAATTGCAACAAATTGTTAACCAATGAAACAATGAACAAACAAACAATGGCAAACGATCCGGCTCAAAGAACCAAATTATGATGAACAATAAACCACTGTGTTTAATATCTCAATTTAATTTTTACTGTAACTGTACTGAACTGTGTCTGCCACTGCTAGAACACGTCTTGATCAGTCGTTTTCTTGCTTATTACTAAATTTTCGAATCTTATGCAACTAAGTAGTACACATGGGTTTATAAAGAGAGACGAAGAGAGAGGGCACCAGACTGCTGCCAGCAAATTCCAGAAAAACTTATGAAATTCAAAAACAAAAGCATTGTAAGATGTGCAAGATCATTCATGAGACAGAGTATGAAAATACTTAGGAATGTAAATGAAATTAAATGAATTGGTTCCTCAGCACTGACATTCCAAAACGCAATTCCTTCACAGCAGTACGGCTTCACCGTAATCGTTGTTTTCTTGTAAGATTATTCTAGCTCCATATAAAGGTTCTGGTTTACCAAATTCAAGTTCATACTGACAGTAATTATGTGTTATCACTGATGAGAGTTGTGTGAAAACAGTACACTGTAGTATCCCTTCAGTACGAAATGCCGCCGGGGATAAAATCGATGCATATTACGAGCCACCTAAGAAAGTAATTATTAAGGCAAAAAAATAAAAACGCGATTTATAAGGAAAATATCGAAAAGTGTGCCAAAATATTTCACACAGCTTCAAATCACGGGGTATTCTACAACATATCCAAAACTCATTCAAATCGGTGATTTGCATACCTGAAGTTTCCCTTGTTACAGCTGTGCAGCTGTAACGTCGATGTGACGAATTCCATATAAACATAAATACGCTGACACAGCGTCTGACCAAGAGTATTTAGCTTTAGAATTATATTCCCATATATATAGGTACACAGGTTTAGTTCTCTTTTATTTCCTTCATTTATACAATAAAGACACATAACTTTGGCACTTGACCGTAACGCAAATTATAATATCTAATATATTGCTGATTCACAAGAACAGTAATTCAAATACTTACTCGTATATCATCCTAATCAACCTAAATCATCTCATAAGTTGGATCCTATCAACGGTAACCCTCAACAGGAAGCAGTGGACGG
The DNA here is from genome assembly GCA_018152135.1 of Drosophila paulistorum. Lineage (NCBI taxonomy): Eukaryota > Metazoa > Arthropoda > Insecta > Diptera > Drosophilidae > Drosophila > Drosophila paulistorum. Next base: position 10,893,886 of record JAECXG010000803.1, read on the forward strand.
ACCCAATATCATATTTATTGTGATTCCTTTGCTGTGGGTTGACTTAGGTTGACTGTCCTGTAATGGTCTGATGTTTTTAGCCATAGATCCCTACTGTATCCTTTGAAAGTACTCTTAATGTAGTTTATTCCATCTTTGTAATTCATATTGGACTCTATTATATTTGGGAATTGTTGAGCTTGTTTGGTGGCCAAGTCTGCTGTATCGCGGGTCGTTGTTGTATACGGGTTTTGATTACTTGTTTGACCTACTGCTTGGATGGCTGACAGAGAGTCCGAAATATTGTCATAATTTATACAACAAGTAAGGTAAGTGTTATGAAAATATTATGCACTTTTCATTCCTACTACTGTTCCCTACTGTCATGACATGACATGTCGCCGCAAGTTCCGTTGAACAAACGAGCAATGTTTTTGCTCGATTTTCCGGCGACATGTCGCAATAAAATATAGATTGATGTATGCATACATTGATATATGCACATAAACATATTCACATAAATATACACCTAAACATGTTTATATATGTACAGTGGCGGACACGAATTTAGGACTTTTTTTTTTTGATTTTAGTGCCGATTTTTTCGGCTTCTAAATAATTTAATGCAATAATTTTTTCTGTAATTTGTTGGTTATTGTATTTGGATCATAAACTGTAAAAATGGCCATCATAAACTGTAAAAATGGCCATCATAGTTTAATCCGTTTTTTTCACAGGTGCATTTGAACAAAGAAAAGTCCGTTTTTTGGGGGGCATAAATTTAGGACGTTTTTTCCAAAATCTTAAATATTAAAGATAGAAGTATGAACTCTTTGAAGAAGTAGTAGATCTAGCAAAAATAAGATAAACTGCATACCACAAATTTTAATTTAGCCCCCAATTTTCCAGTTGTAGCCAATTGAAAATCTGAAATTTGTATGTAAGAGTTCATACTTCTATCTTTAATATTTAAGATTTTGGAAAAAACGTCCTAAATTTATGCCCCCCAAAAAACGGACTTTTCTTTGTTCAAATGCACTTGTGAAAAAAACGGATTAAACTATGATGGCCGTTTTTACAGTTTATGATCCAAATACAATAACCAACAAATTACAGAAAAAATTATTGCATTAAATTATTTAGAAGCCGAAAAAATCGGCACTAAAGTCAAAAAAAAACGTCCTAAATTCGTGTCCGCCACTGTATGTACAATTATATATACACATACATATTCGCATACGCAATGTATGTATAATCACATAATCAATATAGTATAAGCGTAACATGATCTAGGGCTAAGCCAGCGTGTTAACAGCGTGTTCTGATAACATGCTTTTTAGAAGCATATCTCAGTATCTCGCTCACGCAAGCTTACGAGCATCCTAGCGCCCCCACCAGCCAACGCCCAACTGGAAAAATGTTTAAATGCATAACTTGGCTATTTATCCGATTTTGATTAAATTTGGTAGTTTGCTGGGTATAAATATCAAATTTAAGTGTGCCAAATTTGATTACAAAAGATAGAAAATTACGTTAGATAATCGAGTTTTTCCAAATTACGGGGCGGAAAGGGGCGTGGCAAAAATACATACATTTTGGCGACTTTAATATACCGTTTCACTCTATGGGTGTATGGTATAAAAATATATAAAAGTTTCAGACCGATTTGACCACGCCTTCCATAGCCGACAATATGAGATAGGCTTCCGTAATACTTGTACGGGCTTTAATAATACTAGCACTTGTTTAATTCAACAAAATGTTTTTAAATATTTTTTTAACACATAACTTTAACATATTAATATTAAGTATATTAATATAAAATATCGAAGAAGTTAACTTCGGCACAGCCCCTTGATCATAACACTTTAACATGATCCAAAACCTTTTTGTAACTCACTCATCGATGCGTAGATAAGACCATAAACCCAATTTCCATTTATTTTTCTTCATCTTTTTGTATATGCATGTCGCGATTGGCATGCATACAATTACAGTATATATAGCGTTGCGTCAGTAAAAAAAAAAAAAATTACCACAATCGTTTCCATTATCCCCGACTAAACTACCTTTCAGTATTGCTTCACCGGGGGGAAAAGCCACCTGCTCTGCTGATTCCAGCAATGACGTAGTAGGCATCTGGCAGTGCTGCAATTAGCAGTTCAGCCCATTTACATTGGTTAACTTGTGCTCTATATCCATCGAATCCGTCACTAATGTTACAAGACCTCAAGTACTCGATCGCCCTTATAGGCTTACAAGCAACAAAACAAAGAAGGTGAATAGGGAATCCCGGAGAGAAGGAAAATAACCCAGTCTTCATTCGTTGAATTCAAAATATGAACTGATTTTATTGGAAAAATTGTTGTATATATAAATGAACTCTTAGAATCTAGGCTCGATACTCGAGGCGAAAAATGTACTTAAAAATGCTTATTCTAATGCCCCACGTCTTCGGGGTTGGAAATTTGTTTATATTTCATGCTCAGCGTTTGGCGACTTGATAATTCGTCGTTGTGGTCTTAAGTGTTAAGTGTCGACAGAGTGCGGATGCATGTGTGTTTGGTTTTAAGCAATAATTGTCATATGAATTTTATGACTTACTTGTGTTTATGTTTTCGATTTGTATATTTCTTTGGTCAATCTGGTTTGGTGAAGCCATTTCAGCTGACCACGATGTTTAATCTTAAACATTCTGCAAAGGGCCGCCAAATGCGACGTTTTGGATTTTATTTTTATAGTAGTTAGTTATCTTATGCAAATTGTTATTAATATTATCATTAGTAAGATAACTATTGTTAAAGAAGCATGACCAGTTACTTGATGAACGTTGAACCTAGTCAATCTGATGTCCCTTTACCATTGTCACTGACTTCCTGTTCTTACCAATTCTCCTGTATGTATTACTGAGTTGGCTTCTACTGGTTTTTCTACATTTTGGCATTTTACCCAACAATTTCTGTTTCGGAATATCTACCCACTCCTGATGTGTATTACTGTGCTGACTTCTAGCCTTTTTATAAGATGGAGAATTTAAAAAATAAGTACCTTCATTTTTTGAATTGTTCTAATTTGATCTTCGCTCCACCATTTTTAAATATCGCTGATTACCAAAACTTGATTGGTTATTCTGTTTATTATTAAATTTTGTTCTTTTATAATTATTTTGCCATATCTGCCTTTTTGGTACTATAGTTTCAGACAATTTGTTACCGGAATCTATTTTGATATTATTTTTTAGATAATCATTATCTAATTGACCCATTGCCTTCTGAATTTTCTCATTTTGTACTGGCTCTGGGATATATATTTTTTCTTCCCCAATTTTCACTTTACCTCCAATGTGAGGTCCTGCCGGGGGCCATAAATTTATTTCTTGAGTTTTCCTGTTGTATTTCTTTGAAATTGTGTTGTTTTTATTTTTAAATTTATCTTTCCTCTCCCAACGTTGTTCAAAACCTGTGACATCTATTGTTGTTGCCACTACAGATTTATTCTGATTTGATTTGGTGCATCCCGAGACGATCCAACCAAATTAAGTATTTTGACCTAACAGGCCATCAATCTTTGTAATTCCCCTTTTTAAGATTTGGGTATATACGTTTACTCCCATTATTATATCAACCCTACCAGGTTTATTAAAGGTAGGATCAGCTAGCACGTAAGTTTGCCATTTCGACATATCCACGTTTGCTATTTTTAATGGAAGAGCTTTCATTAACTTTGGCAACACAATTGCCTCAACCTTTAAATGTCCTTTCCAAGGATTTCTCGTCTTTACATCTATTTTTACCTTATATTTTGATTTATTAGATTTTATTGAGGACACGCCACTTATTTCTGTATACTGTTTAATTTTAGGTAGTTTTAATATTTGAGCGGCCTCTTCAGACAAAATAGTGCTCTGTGAACCACAATCAATAAGGGCTCTTAGAGTCTTATATCCTCCATTTACATTTTTTACTTGTATTACAGCTGTGGCCAACAGTGTTGGTTGTGCCGTTACACAAGTATTAACTCCCTCATGTGTTTCTTCAAAATGGAGTAAAGTATGGTGTTCCTTACTGCACAATGAACAGACCATTTCATTAGTGCACACCTTATTGCTTGAATGGTTCAAGCATCTTATGCAAAGCTGCACTTTTTTGGCTGTTTCATACCGTTCAATAGGTGTCAAACCTTTAAACTTATAGCACTTATACGCTTTGTGCATAATTTAAAACAGTTTGTAGCGGTTTTTTCTCTTCTTTGCTCATGGCACTTAGCGAGCAATATCTTTGCTCCAAGTATTCCATGACATCAGATAGCATTCGAATTTGCCTTGTTTTTCTAATCTGACTCTCATACAATTGTAGAGCCTCTCTGTCAAATTTCCTTAGTAGGAGTTGTGCGAATATAACGTCAACTTCATCGGACAACTTTGCTTTTATTTTAATTAAGTAAACTGACTCATTAACTATGTCAATCACTCCCTTTACATTTTTTGCGGAATCATTGTTGATCATCGGTAAATCAACGATTCGACTTAACTGTTCGGAAAATACCCTCCGATTATTTTCATACCGCTTGTTTAAAAATTCCCAAGCAGCACTATAATTGTCAGCTGAACCTGACAATAAATGGGCTACCATGCTCCTTGCTTCGCCCTTTAACGCGGATTTTAAATAATTGAATTAAAGAGCAGGACTTAGATCCTCTCTTTTTTCAATCAGTTCCGCGAATAATTCTACAAACAGGTCCCATTCTCTAGGTTCTCCAGAAAACGTGGGTACCTGTATTTTCGGCAACACCGGTAGTTCGCCTCTCACCGTTACATTCTCAATCTTACTTTCCTTATTGTTCATTTTCATTTCTAGCATTGACAATGAATTTTGGACGTCGAATTCCAAACCGGCAACACCGGTAGTTCGCCTCTCACCGTTACATTCTCAATCTTACTTTCCTTATTGTTCATTTTCATTTCTAGCATTGACAATGAATTTTGGACGTCGAATTCCAAATCCTCCATAGTATTCTTAAATTTTGAATCACTTGTTTTCATACCCTTGCAAAAAGGGTATATTAATTTTGGTCAGAAGTGTGCAACGCATAGAAGGAAGCATCTCCGACCATATAAAGTATATATATTCTTGATCAGCACGACGAGACGAGTTCAAATAACCATGTCCGTCCGTCCGTCCGTCCGTCCGTCCGTCCGTCTGGATCGAATGGAACTCCTCCTAGACCGTAAGAGCTACAGACCTGAAATTTTGCACGTAGGCTTGTATATACTGCAGGGTTTGTATATCTCGGATTCAGTCGGATCGGACCACTATATCATATAGCTCCCATACAAACGGCAAAGTCACGAAGAGTGACTTTTCTCAATAACTTCGTTATCTTATAAGCAATTGCCATAAAAGTTGGTATTGGTCAGTTTTGTGTTCTTATTAATAATTGTGCCAAATTTGATCAAGATCGGGTGACTATATCATATAGCTCCCATACAAACGGCAAAGTCACGAACAGTGACTTTTCTCAATAACTTCGTTACTTTTTAAGCTATTGTCGTGAAATTTAATATAAGTAAGTTTATTGTAACTATAAACCACTGTGCCAAATTTGATAAGAATCGAGTGACTATATCATATAGCTCCTATAGGAACGATCGGTCAAAAACAGTGACTTTTGTCAATAACTTCGTTACTTTTGATGCGATTGCTTTCAAATTTAACATTTGTCAGTTTAATATATGTGTTAATGACTGTGCCGAATTTGGTAAAGATCGGGTAACTATATCATATAGCTCCCATAGGAAGGATCGGTGGAAAACAGTGACTTTCATCAGAAAGTTCGTTATATCCTATGCTAAGATTGAAGGCCGTTCTTTCGCAAACATTCCCCTTTTTAGATAAAACAATTAGTTTAGATAAAAGAGTTACTAACAAACTTGCAAGGGTATACAAACTTTGACGCGGTCGAAGTTAGCCCCGGCCCTCTGGTTTCTTATTAATATACATTATCCATGTCCCATTGCCTGTTGATGTCAACTCTACTACCTCCAAGTATTCCTGAAGCTGTCGGACTCTATCCATAAATATCTCCTGGTTATCACTACCGTTTTCTTGACTGGAGGTCGCATTCCCGCGCGACTCTCCTTTGCTATCATCAAACATTTCTGACATATTTGCCTTTGCTTCAACTAACACTGACTTACTAGTGCCTGGTTTTTCTGATTCTCCTGTAGCTATTATTTTGGCAACTATCTTTAAAACCTCTTCATGTACTTTATCTCTGTAGTACTGATGATCTAAAACCCCCTGCTGGAGCAATTTCTCATGGTTAGGCATCCATCGGATACTAATCACTTTTACTTCCTCAATCTCCTTGTTAGTAATGTTTCTGGGATCTAGTGCTTCCAACTGCCTTAACCTGGTATGCAACTCTACCTGCTTCTCTAAAAATTTTGCAGTCTTATTAGTGAACATTTTATGTTGTGCGAATATTAGGATATCGACATAAATATATAATAATAAAAATAGATAGATGTACTTATAACTATCTTAATTTATATCTTATCTGATGATCCTGTTGACACCGTTCGCCACTGTTGTACGCCCAGTAGAGTTTGCCAAGTATGTTTTGCCGATAGTCTGCTGCTGCTTGTCTGCCAATGGGTAGGGTTTGATGATAGTTTGCTGGTGTTGCTCAGCTGCTGTTGTCCAGGGCCTATGGGCTCAGGCGGTACCGGTGCCGGTCATCGCACCAGATTTTCTCCTATTAGCAGCCTCTTCTTTGCAACTATCTTGTTGCTCTGCTGCTGTTTGTAGTTGCCCACTTGCAACTACATATACACTTTTAACTTTAACTTTTTTTTTTTTCGATGCAGAGTTCCTTTTTCTCGAAGGACCAAAATGAATAGGGATTCCGGAGAGAAGGAAAATAACCCAATCTTCATTCGTTGAATTCAAAATATGAACTGATTTTATTTAAAAACTCTTAAATTCTATTATTCTAATGCCCCCCACGTTCGGGGGTTGAAAATTGTTCATATTTTTTGCTCAGCGCTGGTTACTTGATACCGCGCCGCTGTTATAACCTTAAGTTGTTTTCCACAGAGTGTGGATGCATGTTATGTACGGTTTTAAGCAATAATTGTCATATGAATCTTTATGACTTATTTTTGGTTTATGTTTTTGTTTCGAATTGTAAATTTCATTGGTGCATCTGATTTGGTGAAGCCAGTTCAGATGAACGCGGTGTTTATTCTTAAACAGAAGGTTAATCTCAAAATGTTCATGTGCGCCTGTTCGACTGACTGTTCGACGAAACTGAATGTTGAAGAGGACATTGGCATGTGCGTCTCTGCTTTTCAGTCAATGCTGGGAACTTCAGCAAGGGTATTTCTCCCACCTGCCTCTACCTACACCGAACTTGTTGCCATGCCTACAAACCAGCGGATAGACCATCTAGAGACGGAAAAACGACGTCTTAGAGAATTGCAGGAAACTCGCTCACCAGTACTCGGAACTCCAATCAGATGAAATCTCTGCAGTTATTAAAAACCATTTAAAGCCGAAAAAAGCTCCTGACTATGACTTAATTACACCGCAAATGATCCTAGAACTCCCTATCATTGCCATACAATATATCTGCAAACTCAATAATAAGAATTGGTTGGGAAAGGACCAAGCCCAGCCATCATCCCATAGGCCAATTAGTTTGCTGCCATGTCTTTCGAAGTTTTTTAAAAAGGTCCTGCAGATATGACTAAGTTTAGTCAGAAATGAGTTCATTTCGAGAATTCGAACTCAAAGAATACTGTGCGGTTGCCTTTCTCGATGTTGCCCAGGCTGTCGATAGAATTGGATGAAGGGTCTGATGTTCAAATTCCGGCAAAAACTCCCAAAGTACACCCGCAAACTTATCGAATCTTACCTTTACAATAGGAAATTAGATATAACGGCTCCGTCTCGGCTCAACTTAAAATCAAAGCTGGTATACCGCAAGGCAGTGCACTCGGCCAATTGGTCTACCTCCTGTAAACCCTCTTTTTCAATTGTAGTACAATATACTATAAAAAAAAATATTTGGGCGCGACGGTAACTTGGATAATTCTGATGGCGTCCAAGGGTATGCACATAAAAAGGTGGATTCTACAGTTGGAAGCTTTGCCGTTCTTTTCTCGCTTCATGTCGTTTAAATTCTCAAAATTTTTTGATGGCTCTAGGTAGAAAGAGTTACCAAAAAAGCTGCAATGATATACAAACTTCAACGCGGTCGAGTTAGTCCCGACCTTCTGTATTTGGATTCCTTTCTGGGTTTGGCTGGGTGTAGCTGGCTTTTCAGTGGTAGTTTCGGCCTTCGGTTGTACTGTACTGGTCCTCTTTATTTTCCAAATTGGTTTATTTCGGAATTGTGGCTCGTTTGATTGTGGTTTTTGCGGTGGAAGTGGGATTTTTCCTAGTCTAGAATCTCATGTTCTTCAGCTAGTTGAATTATATATATTATATTTTCTGTGGACGAATGAATATCCTCATACACACGAGCACTCTAGACCGTTTTATTTAACTTGCTGAGACTAAAGGGGGTGTGTCAGAATTTTTAAACAAATAAAATCTACGCGCATACCAATCCAGTCAAATACCGAATTCGGTGACTGTACCTAGTAAAGCATTTGGGAAAATCGGTTTTATTCTATTTGTGGGGGCGGAAGAGGCGTGGTGAAAATTTGAAATGAACTCGATCACTGAACACACTTTCCAAATTTTTGAAGCCCTAGCTCATATAGTCACCAAGATCTAGGTGTTCATACGAATGGACTACAAAGCTAGATCGACTCAACTGTTAGTGCTGACCAAGGGCACTAGTCGGCATAAATATTTTGACGAAATTGTTTTGTAGTGTGAAGAGTGATTAAGTTTATTTTAAATTTTTTCCACGCCCCTTTCCGCCCACGCAATTAAAAAAAAGTTTATCACGAAAACTATTGTAGCTAGAGACACCATATTTGGTATGTATATTTGCTTAGTAAATGCGCACATTTTGTATGTATAAAGATTTTGCCACGCCCATTTCCGCCCCCGAAATTTGAAAAACTCGATTATCTCCTGTAATTTTCTACCTTGTGCGATCAAATTTAGTACACTTACACTTTGATCAAAATCGGACTAAAAATAGCCCAGTTATGTATATGTCGATTAAGCGACTAATAAGTCAAAGCCTACTAGATAGTTGACAGGCATGTCAATTGTAGCCCTGGTATTACTTTTGCAGCGGCTACAGACTGACATCTGGAATGTTGCTGGGAATGTTAACTTTGAAGGATGACAAGCATCTTTGCCTTAGCAAAATGTTTCGAAACAAATTTGTCATCAGGTCAGGTCCTATATAAAGGGGGGCCTCGGGCTAGAGAGCTCAGTGAACAAACCCCCTGGGAACTAACTCTAGAGTAAAAAGTGCAAGTGAAATTAAAAAGTATAAAGTGAACATTATAAATTAAAACATGAGTGAAATAAACAAAAGTCTTGACGTCCGACATAAGAAGTGGGATCGGCATCGCGTCCTGCATTCTCAGAGGAACAATGGCACATATGTAGTCCTACAGATGCAAAATCAAATCCTAGTAGAGCTTGTAAAAGCTGTCCAAACGTCAACATGTGAACAGCAGCAGATACGTGGGGTCGCTTTGTGAGAATTTTTCTGATAAGTGCCGACTCCTGTATTGTCTGAGGACCAGCTGCGTGGTATGTGAGACATGCAGAACCGAAACCTGGAGGAGTTCCCGAAAAGAAGATTAATTAGTGTTCTGTGTCTGAGCCAATGAGAGTAATGACACACCGAGGTCAGACCTTTCCAGTTTGTTTCGACTTCGGAGCTGAGTGCTCTCTTATCCGAAGCAGTGTTGCCGTTAAATTTGATGGCAAACTGTACAACAATCATATTATAATTCGGGGTATTGGCGACGCTGCTATATACAGTGCACATCAAAAATTATGTAAAGTTTGATTAACCCAAACACTTTAGAAGTACTATTTCATGTTATATGGCTCAAATATCTTACTAATGTTATTGTAATTCGTAGAGAAATCCTTAGTAAAGGATATAAGATTTTCTGACAAATTTGAAATAGTTAAATTCTTGTGTATTGTTTGAGCCATCTGCTGTTTCATTTAACGTTAATACTGAATTACTCGATAATGATAGAGTGAATGTGATTAAAATGGTTTACAAATATTCAAAAGCATTTATCGATGGAATCCCTCGCACGAGACTTTACTCAGGGATGGTGACCATTAGGTTGATTGACCCTGACAGGGCGGTGAAGAGGAGTCCATATGGATTGAGTCCAAATGAAAATGTAATTGTACGCAAACCTATAAATTAATTTCTAAGTTGAAATATCGTTCGACTTGATAATCGTGAGTTAAATGCCTGCACGGTCTGTGATAGATTTGCGTTACTCCTTATTAGTGATCAAATTGGTAGACTTAAGGTTGCAAAGTATTTGTAACACCTGAGGAGCAGTACGAGTATTTAACAATGACGTTTTGCCTCAAGAACGCTCCTTTCGTTTTTCAGCGAGCCGAATTAAACACTTTGGAAATTAAGCATATACCTATGATAGTCTACATGGATGATATTATCATAGTATCATCAACTATAGTAAAGTCGTTTTGGAGGTACTAACCGAGACTGGATTTTCATTTAACATTTCGAAGTGTGAGTTTCTTAAGACTACGGTGCAGTATCTGAGGTACGAGACCTAATCCGCAGAAGATCACAGCACTAACTTCTTTGAGACCCCCTTCAACATTTAGTATTGTGAGACAATTTATTGGATTAGCGTCTTACTTTCGAAAATCTATCCCTCAATTCTCTCAGGTTATGAAACCGATATACTTGGCAACTGCGACCTAAAACGTCTTTGGTTAGGATGACCATTTGGAAACAATAAGGAAGATAGTCATGTCTATTTTATTCTCCCAAATAAGCCAGTACTGAAAATATATGATCCACAATTTCCAATGGAACTACATAAAGATGCTAGTTCTCATGGTTATTGGGCTATGTTAATACATACGTCGTTAATGGCAATCCTCATGTAGTGGAATACGTTAGTAAGAAAACCTGTTCTGCAGAGTCCAGATATCACTTCTAGTTGGGTCAGCTAAGCGTTTTCGACAGTATTTGATTGGTAGTGAATTCGTTGTGTATACGAATTCTAATTCCCTGAAAGCATCAAGAACAAAGATGGATCCAAGGTCAATAGTGCTCCGTTGGTGGGCGTATTTACAATATTTTGACTTTACGATAGAACCAGTGTTTGCATTTGCTGCTACATAGCAGCAATTTCCACAAAAATATTGCTCTGCTCCCGCTACTGCTCTGATTTCAAAGGGCTACGTAGCATAGCAGAGAGCACAAACCCAATACGGTTGCTCTTCTGCTCTGCTCCATAGCATACATCGTCGGAGCACAGAGCAATAGCAAGAGCAAAAAACTTGTGATATGCTATTTGTAGTTGTAGCAATAGCACAAGCATTAAAAGCGAGATGAGAGCGGAGCAAACAAAATACATTTTTGTGCTACTGCTACAGAGCATTTCCTTTTCTGTTGCTCTAGTAGCAACTTCGTAGTTGCTCTCGTAGCAACTTCGTAGTTGCTCTCATAGCAGATCTGTACTAGAGGTGGGCATGGGCCGAAATGTTGCACCCAAACTAACCCAGCCCATGGGATATAAGGATATCACATCCTGTTATTATAGTAATATAAATAATAAACTAAACTGTGATTCCATAAACTGGGCGCACAACCGGGATAAATCGAACATACAAGTTAACATGGACAAGAGGGTATAGCGGATGCAACTGCAATATTGACAGTGTCCAAGATCGCTGGGTAACATGAGCCGACCAATGCTTATGGTTCTTGGATTTGGCGCCTACATTCACAGTTGCTTGGCGATAGGTATCCATGTGTTTTGCAAGGTGACAGTCTAAGGGTCAACTCTGGAGTGATGCCACTCGGTTGGTTGATGTCGTTGGGTTTGGCTACCCTAGTGAGCTGTCAATTGCCTTTCTTTCCTTTCCTGTCTCTGCCCCATAGACGACGCAAATCACGCAAAAAATATAAAAACTAACTTGGTCTTTTGCATCAACATGAATTCGCGAAAATCATCGTTTAATATTTCTAAATATTTTGAAGACGATGGGTCATCATATGTACAGTGCAAGTCATGTGATCGACTATTAAAGAAGAATCGTACATTTAATTTAAAAAAACATATTATTGGAGTGCACAAAATAAAAATAGATAATCAAGAGAACGAGTCCTCTTGTTCAGAAAACATATCTCAACCCAGAAAAGAAACAATCAAAGTTAAAATAAACAAAAAACAGTTGATTCGTTCGTACATAGGACTGGTGACAGAACAAAGTGTCCCCTTCAATGTTCTAAATTCAGAAAATATGAAGAATATAATAGATCCGATTTGTGACGGTGTTTCAGAAAAGAACGGAAAAAGCTTCAAGCTGAATGGCAATAAATGCAAGAACATGCTAAAACATGTGGCGAAAAACATACGCAGCGAAATGCAACAAGAAATGCACGGCCGATTACTGTCTTTAAAAATAGATAGCGCAACTCGGCTCAACCGTAACATTTTTGGAATAAGTGCGCAATTTATTAATGAAAATGAAATCATATCCCGGATATTAGGCTTGTCTGAAATTAAAGGCGCTAGTGGAAGTACATCTAAAAATCTGGCCAAGGAAATAATAGCAACTTTGGATAAGTACAATATCCGATTAAATCAGATTGTTTCAATTACATCAGACAATGGAGCTAACATGATTAAAACAACAAAAATATTATCACAAAGATATATATTTGATGATGATATTGACGGCGCAGAGGAAGTGGAAAAAAACATAGACTATACTGAAAAAATGGATACTTTTGAGACCACAGAGGAAATGCATGTGGGTAATATACAAATATGCCGGTGTGCGGCACATACTGCTCAACTTTGCGCACTTGATGTTCTAAAAAATGCAGAAATTAAAAACTATGTACTTCAATGTCGCAACATGACTAAATATATTCGTAAGTCATCAAACGGATATCGTGAGGTATTTGAGTTTCGTAAACTCAAATTACCTCAATTGGATTGTCCCACAAGGTGGGGATCAACATATGAAATGATCGATCGACTGAATAAAGCTAAGGAAGTTTTGAGCGAAATTGAAGCAATCGAAAATAAAACGGAAGATGAAAATTTTGACGCTAGCTCTATGTTGTGGGAGTTTATAGATTGCTACGCCTGTATTATGAATCCACTGCAAAAAACTATAGTAAAATTCCAAGAAGAGCAATTGCACTATGGCAATTTTTACGCTTTGTGGCTCACATGTAAGCTGACTACTAATCAAATATTACTATCACGATCAGATAGCGAAAATTCAATCAGTTTTAAAATTGGTAAAACCCTTATTGAAAGCATAGATACTCGAACGGAAAAACTTATATCGAATGTTGGATTTGATGCATGCCTATACTTAGATCCGAGGTTTCAACAAATTCTCTCCTGGACTCAGAAAAAAATGCTGTACATTTCTTAAAGGCTTTGTGGGAGAAAATTAAAACAAATATCCCAAAACTGAACTTCTCAACAACTTCAATTAGTTCAATGATTCTTGAAGAAGGACAGGAAAATAATGAGTTTGCATTATTAGACACCTATTTGGGAGCTACAATATCGCCTACAGATGAATGCACGGATGTTTATACAAAAATCGAAACTCTAAAACTTCCTTACATGAAAGCAAATGTTAATGTTCTGAACTTCTGGAGAGAAAGAAAGTCGACTGATCCTGAACTGTATGAACTGAGCAAAGTATGTTTTGCCATTCCGCCAACACAAGTAAGAAGTATTATTTTAGCTGAAAGAAATATGTTCACATCTTCTTATTTTATTTATGTAGGTCACAATAGAACGAGCATTTTCATCATTAAAACTTGTACTGGCCGACAATCGAAATAGGTTAAACCACGATACATTGGAAAATATTTTACTGGTTAAACTAAACTCATCTCATTTGGATGCTGCCATCGACAACTTTCCTTCATTTGAAGACGAAAATCAAAATTAGATTTAGAAATTACTACTTGTTTGAAATTCAATTTTTTATTTTTTAAAATGCTTTATTGGTATATATAGTATTGACAATGCCATGAAAAATAAATTCGTATAATTTGAAATATTTGGTACAGATTAGAGGTGGTCATGGGCTGGGTTTTTGAAGAGTACCCGTGTCTATGGGCTGAAAAAACAAATTTCGCGTTGAATGCGGGCGGGTATGGGGCAGAGACAGGAAAGGAAAGAAAGGCAATTGACAGCTCACTAGGGTAGCCAAACCCAACGACATCAACCAACCGAGTGGCATCACTCCAGAGTTGACCCTTAGACTGTCACCTTGCAAAACACATGGATACCTATCGCCAAGCAACTGTGAATGTAGGCGCCAAATCCAAGAACCATAAGCATTGGTCGGCTCATGTTACCCAGCGATCTTGGACACTGTCAATATTGCAGTTGCATCCGCTATACCCTCTTGTCCATGTTAACTTGTATGTTCGATTTATCCCGGTTGTGCGCCCAGTTTATGGAATCACAGTTTAGTTTATTATTTATATTACTATAATAACAGGATGTGATATCCTTATATCCCATGGGCTGGGTTAGTTTGGGTGCAACATTTCGGCCCATGCCCACCTCTAGTACAGATCTGCTATGAGAGCAACTACGAAGTTGCTACGAGAGCAACTACGAAGTTGCTACAAGAGCAACAGAAAAGGAAATGCTCTGTAGCAGTAGCACAAAAATGTATTTTGTTTGCTCCGCTCTCATCTCGCTTTTAATGCTTGTGCTATTGCTACAACTACAAATAGCATATCACAAGTTTTTTGCTCTTGCTATTGCTCTGTGCTCCGACGATGTATGCTATGGAGCAGAGCAGAAGAGCAACCGTATTGGGTTTGTGCTCTCTGCTATGCTACGTAGCCCTTCGAAATCAGAGCAGTAGCGGGAGCAAAAAAAAATACTCCGACGTAGCATAGCATTTTCAATCACTGGATAGAACATAGAGAAGAGAGGCACAGAAATAAGAAATGCAAATGGGTTCACTTTAAACTCTTTTTTCCGCGGTCGAATCGGGCCCCCGGTCGTGGTGGGATGCTCTTGGCGAGGTACAACTTGATTTGAATTGCACAGTTATTAGTGTTACCAAAGCAGGTCCTTACCGATAAAAAAAAAGACACATCCTTTGAACTTGATTTCGCCGTGCGATATAGAGATTGATATCGACAAAATAGACAAAAGTTTAGAGTAGAAGGTGATAGATACATTTTGAAGTCATTGCATATTAGGAGAACGTATTGCCATAAGGATTAAAGAAAATTGCCACGTGGTTTTGTTCCGCCCGCGTGAATGGTATCCCTAAGAGGATATGTAATGAAAGATATCCCGGTGAGAGGATATGTTGTTTGGTAAGTTGCAATGGTGTTGGAATAACCTTCGATATGGAAATTTTGTGATAGGGAGGTATGAAGATTCCAATGGAAACAACATGGTAAATATTTTGTGTTGCATGGTAATATTTGATCTATGGTTTTGAGATTGGAGCTGACTGCGTCATTGAGCAAGCACAAGTGAAAAACGAAAGTTGGAACATGGCGTGTGGCGCTCTTGACGGAACCATGCTCTTAATCAAAAGGAAATCATAATGAGAATTACTGCAGTCGAATTTCGAATCCTTAATATGGAGCTGATTAAGTAATTGAAAAAGAAACTGTTGAAAGAGACAGTATTGAAATAAGCGAAACTGTTGAAAGAGACAGTAAAAAGAAAAAGAAACTGTTGAAAGAAACAGTATTGAAACAAGAGAAACCGTTGAAAGACACGATATGGAAGCTGTTGATATAGTTTGGAAACCGTTGAAAGAGACGGTATGGAAGCTGTTGAAATAGACAGTATGAATGTTGAAAAATAAGAAATGTGAAATGAAGTGCGTATTGAGATATACGATTATCGATCGCTGCGGTAATAATTGTTCATTGACGGTCTGGGTTACACGAGGACGTGTAACGGTCCGGATGGCCGTGTCGATTAAGTGACTAATAAGTCAAAGCCTACTAGATAGTTGACAGGCATGTCAATTGTAGCCCTGGTATTACTTTTGCAGCGGCTACAGACTGACATCTGGAATGTTGCTGGGAATGTTAACTTTGAAGGATGACAAGCATCTTTGCCTTAGCAACTTGTTTAGAAACAAATCTGTCATCAGGTCAGGTCCTATATAAAGGGGGGCCTCGGGCTAGAGAGCTCAGTGGATAAGCCCCCTGGGAAGTAACCCTACAGTAAAAAGTGCAAGTGAAATTAAAAAGTATAAAGTGAACATTATAAATTAAAACATGAGTGAAATAAACAAAAGCTTGACGTCCCGACATAAATAAACATTTTTCCATTAGGCCGGATTTGGCCGTTGGCTGGTGGGGGCGCTCCGGTGCTCGAATGCTTGAGTGAGCGAAAGTCATTTTGGTAACTTTCCACCCTAGGGGTGAATCGTATTAAAAGGACACATACAGCACCGCTTAAAGCTCCGAAACTGAAGACCTTGATATTTTATCCGCTTTACCTGTCGTACAAAGTGTTGGAAAATAAGACACAGCGATACTGATACGAAAGGGCAATACACGTATTTGCGAATATTACTTAATTGAAACTTAACTATACAACCGTACATCGCTAAGAACAGAAGCCAACTCTTTTTTCTCTATTGAGAGATGCCAGATCTCCTTAAACATACTAGGGATACCAGATTGCCACTTTGACATAAGCAGATGGCGGTAATATCGTACACACCCCCACAAAGTTGCAATTTTAATTACAGTCAATTCCTAACGAAATGCTACATTCATTATGTTTTTTGCCTCTTAAACCCTTCGTCAGGACATCCGCCGCTATTAGTTCTGAAGGCAATATCACCACTCTTTTGCATCGTTTGAATAAAGTGGTGACGCACATCAATATCAACATTAAAGAACCTATTAATTTTTGATATGGATACTTTTCCATCTCGTCCTTATTAGATTCAGCTGGGCTACGCATTGCTGATTTTGCCTCTATAGGTGTCATCGCCGACTTGCAATCTTTCATGCCAAATCTTTTCAATATGGCATCGAAGTACTTCTGTTGGGATAGAAAAACGCTCTGCTGCTCTTTGTTCTGGTTTAATTCTATGCCTAAACAAGTCTTCACTGCGCCAAAGTCCTCCATCTTAAAAATCTTCTTAAGATGCTCCTTCGTTCGCTGCAACCATTCCGGATGATGTGATGCTATTAGCAAATCATAAACACAAATCGTGACAAATAGTCAGTGTTCTGTAGCTTCTAGTCCGATTTCTTGCAGCTCCGTTGTCAGCTTGCAATATCATTGTAGACCGGACCGGCGTAGTCCATATAGAGCCATCTTATACTCTGCGTCGGGGCATTGTTGTTTAGATTCCATAGGAGCTCCAGAGTTTAACTTTTGCATAAATTCGGTTAACTTTTCTGGAATGTCCTTTTCTTCCAGTTCACCGTTGAGGTACGCTGTGACCACATCCATTTGATGGATCTCCATGTCATATTCAGCTGATAATCCGCTAGCAGTCTAACCCATGTAAATCAAGCCACAGGCGAATACGTTTCGTGAAAGTCCTCTCTTGGTTTCTTTCGTCCTGCTGGAGAGCCGGTATCCTTTGTTTGTAACACCATTTTGTTTCCAATCAAAAGTCTTGTTGAGAATTTGAGCCATAAACTCATCTTCCATAGCTCTTGTTCAGTTCTCAGCATCGCCACTGCCTTGGGCTTCCTTGATGGATTATCTGTAGCTACTGAAAATGTCATTTCGCACTCCCCGAATATGTCCTTAACATAGTCTAGTTCTTCCGGTTGATCAATGTGTTCGTCCTTGTTGATAGATTTTCTGTGGCATACCACCGTCCTCTAAAAGGTTGATTTACCTCTCCCAGGTTAATTTACCTCTTCCGTATTACCTTCGTTGCTTGATGAACTTCTCTCAGTCATCCAATTGGTCGCTTAGTTGAATGTCTACGCCTAATGATGGTGGAGCGGCCGCTTGCTTCCAGTGTCCGATTTTGTCTCTCCGCTATGCCATTCTGTTAGGGTTTGTGAGGCACAGTGAGTCGTCGGCCAATTCCATGCTTGTTCAAATACTCATCGAATCCCTTGTATCGATAATCCGTCACGTTATCAGTCTGTAACATCTTTATCTTGTGACCTGTAACATTCTCAACGAAAGATTTATATGATTTGAATATTTCCAATACTTCCGATTTTTGCTGGATCATCTGTGAATGTGATAAAATACTTATATCCACTCATAGACTGTGTACGCTTCGGTCCACACAGGTCGCTGTGTACCATCTCCAATGTCTGCTTCGACCTCTTCTCCATCGAGCTCTTATAGGAATTTGCTGCCTGCTTTTCGCTTATCCAAATCTCACACTGCGATAGTTTTGCGTTCTTTTTTATGTTCATACCATGTACTTTTCCGGTCTTGGCTAAACACTTCAGGTCAACCTCGTTTAGATGTTTATTTCATTTCCCTTGTCACACACATTATTCGATTCGTGTTCTTTGGCATTAACGTAATACAGATTTCCGTATCTCAAACTTGCTTATTATTTTTCATAATAACTGCTTCATCCTTACGAAATATAACTTCGTATCTCTTGTCGGTAATTCGAGATATCGAAAGCAGATTTTTTCGTAGGTCAGACACATCCAATACTTCTTTTAAGATAATTCCACTTGTATGCTGCTTTTCTTTCACATCAATTTTAACCTCGCCGATTCCATTCACCTTTGCGGTGTTGATGTTGGGTAAATGCATTGATCAAATGCATTTTTGTTTGAACTCACATGTGCCGTACAGCCACTGTGTAGACACCACAAGTTACTTTTTCTTTCCGCATTATACGCATATTCTGCAATATTGCATTGATGGCTTCGTTCTTCATTTGCCTTTTGGTCTCTTTTGGTTCTTCCCTTTCTTTGCATGCGGTATCGCTTTACTTGGACAGTTACGAGCGAAATGTCCAATCTTGTCACACGCAAAATATTTTTGTTTGTTTTTTTTTCGTGCTTCCCTCTTTGTTATTGCCTTTACAGCGGTTGACGTATAATGCACACTGCTCTTCGCGCGCTTTTTTTTTTTGTCTTGGGGCGCTTCTGACTCTTCTAATATCTTCACAAATATGAGGGCTTCATCACGTGTTTCTATTACCCATAGGAAAGTCTCATAGGTATCCGCCAAACTATACAATAAAAGAATGGCGAGCAAGTCGTCGCTAAAAGCTCCCCCTATTTCTTTTCATTTATATGATGACGCGCATCACTACCCTCACACTGGTCTTTCGCACCGGCCCCTTGGATGGACATGTTTCGTCCAATTTCAATCAATAATCTCTTGCTGATGCACAGCTTTCAATTCTGCTGTACTGCATGCCTTGGAGCCGTCCACAAACTGCCATTAATCGTTTTTTACGGGAATGGCACGCATTCGCAATTTCCACGCGTCATAGTTTTCCGCGTTGATCGGTTCTATCTTTATGAGTGCACTTTCTATTTTGCACAGCTTTTGAATTCACTTATTGTCATTCAATTACTCGGATGGGTTTGGGCCCATAACCTGTTGGAAAATAAGAGCCCGCTATACTGGTTTGCGGTATGTCGCGTAAAAAAAAGGGTAATACATGTGTTTGCGAATGTTAATTTATTGAAACTTAACTATACAATTGTACATCGAATCCATACAATACAATACAATTGTAAGAACAGAATCCAACGCCGTTTTCCTTTACTGAGAGATGCCAGATCCCCTTAAACATACTAGGGATGCCAGGTTGCCACTTTGACATAAACATTTGGCGCTAATATGGAACACAAAGGGACGCACCTCTTGAAAAAGACGAGGGGCCAATGCAACTCCCACAGTAAAGAGAACAAAAATACGTCGGGCAGGAAATAACCAACGTATGCAGCGGGAGACGACTAATCAAGGACCTGCTGAAAATAAATCTGAGGGAAAGACCAATAACGCAAAGAGTAATTCATTCGCTTGCCATTAAGTGTTAAACTAAATTTTAATTTGCACTGTTACTCTCTTCCACGTTTCTGGCTCAAGGCTGAGATAAATTTATTTCTCTGATTTTTATTAAAAAAAAGAAAGGATATTTTGTTGCTTAAAATGCACAATAAAAATATGAAAAAGAAAATATAAACAAAAACCGGACGGCTGGGGCTAACTTCTATCACGTCAAAGTTTGTTTATCCTTGGAAGTTTTTGTAACTCCTTCCCTGGTGAAGTGCATTGTTTTGACTGTTCTCTGGGAAGCTGGGCTTGATGATCGCAGAAGGGGTCGACATACCGTATTTCATAAGTCGTTATTTAAGTCAAGTCGACTCAAAACCTTCGAGTGGTGCTTCCTGGGAAATTTCAGTATCAGCAGTAGCTAATGCGGGCGGCGGGGTTTCCTCATTTCCTGTTTGGCGGAGACAAAAATGGTTAGTAGTTTCGACTGCGAACAGCCGACCGGAACTGTGATTCGGTACTACAAGATGGCCTAGTTTGCCCATTAGTCATGTGTGGTTGGCCCCCTTGTGGGAGATAGTTAGATACCCAAATGCGGGTATGAATTGAATAATTCAAGTGTGAAGTTGCTAAACAACCGGGTGCTGCACCCAAAGACCAGCAGAGGTTTTAGATGAGCCTCGCCCCACCCAAGGGGGAACGTCATGTCCGACCAACATGGCATTCAACTGGTACTGAAGAGATTCTGCAAAAAGCAGTTTCTCGAACTGGCGTTTGGCGGCGCATCGTATCGTTACGTGTACTATTTGTCCATTGTGACTTATTTGAGTGCTGTGGCAGTAAACCATATTAATGGGTACACGCCACGTAAAATAAAGTACACTTCATGTTCCTTGGTCTCTGGTGTGTACCAGTGGATCCAAGTTTATGTGGATCCAAGTGGTTATAAAACGACGCAAAAACTCTTTCGGATTGCGTTTAAACAGCGTCAAACACGGGTCTGATGTAGTCTTACGGTTGCGTTTGTCGTCCGGAGTAAGCAAACGCGACATACATCACGCCGACAGCTTTCTCATGCCGGAAATTTCGTGCAGGATATACACCACGCGGTCTTTTGAGATACCTACTGTTATCCACGTTATCCTCCGTGGTTGCATTTTTCGGGGCACCTGGACGTGGCTCATCTAAACCGAAGTGCGACCACGGTAAAACTCGTTAGACCAATTTTTGACGGTTGCCATCAAAGGAGATGAATAACCGTACACATCATCGCTCTTTGTTTCCACTTAGCGATTTTCCTTCCAAAAACAAGAATCGAATCACCGACCGATATTGCTCTTCCTCCATTTTTCTAAAATCCGTGGACACGCTCGCTTCTACACGGAGTCAAAACAAAACCACAAATTCGATTCGACTAAAATTCTTAGCTTTGTCGGTTCTACACGATACTGATCTTTTCTTTCCATAGTGACGCTACAGTACTTATCGGACCACCCTCGTATATATTGCATGTTCCTAGTCCGATTTATTTATATATTTATTAATATATATATATATATATTTATATATATATATATATTTATTTATATATATATATTTATTTATATTTATTTATTTAAATATTTTACGTCAACTAACACAGTAGTCGACAAAAAACCTTAAGCTAAAGACAGATAATAATTAATTGAAGAAAGTAGCTTAGCTTTATGCACAACTAAACATCCACGACCCGGTGGAGGTGTTTTATTCGCACAAGGTGCCAGCTATGCCCCGATTCACAGCCAATATGGTCAGGGATGAGTTGCAGACAATCCGATTCCAGAATATTTTCGGTGGTTTCGCTGTAGATGATTAAAAAGTATAGCGCGAAGAGAATTGACAAAAAGATGAGGAGAAATAAGGTGAGAAAAGTTGTTAAAAGATTGGCAAAGAACACAAAAAGGTTCGTGAAGAGAATAGTTAGTCAGACATCTACTAAGGTGAAGAGGAAAAAAGTTTCTGGTCCGACGTGAGGGAACACAAAAATATAGCGTATTTAGTAAATTGGTACAAATGACTTCACCGTTGACTAGTTTATAGAGAAAAAGGATGCCAAATACGAGCCTACGGTTGTAAAGTGAAAGAAGATTAATAAGAAGAAGTCTGTCAGAATAAGAAGGTAGGCGAAGACTCTGGTCCCAATTAAGACCGCGTAACGCGAACTTAAGGAATTGCTTCTGTACCGATTCAATACTGGTGAACATCACATTGAGGGTTCTACACTGGCAAGCAATATTCTAAAGTAGAGCGAACTAACGAAGTGTATAAAACCTTTGTCACATAGGGATCATAAAATTCTTTGGCCCAACGTTTAATGAAGCCAAGAAGACGGCGTGCTCTATTGACAATTGAAGATTTATGAAGGTTTTTGAATTATTTTACCCAATCTAACAGAACAGACTTAATAGAGTAATGAGCTAGGAACGGAGACAAACGACTGAAAGTCATAAAAGAGCATTTAGAGGCTTTAAGGTGTAATTTATTAACGTCGCACCAATCACAGAACGCATCGAGATCTGATTGCAAGTACTGTTGGAAAGAATGATCACTATATGAATAACAAATCTTTACGTCATCCGAAAACATGAGCACGCGTGAATGAGCCAAGGCCAAAGTCAGATCATTTATAAACAAGGTTAATAACAGTGGGCAGTCATATCAAATTTAGGTCGGTAAAAATGAATAAGACTAACTTGTGTGTAAAATTTGATTAAAGTAGTCATTACGAGAGGCATTCGATTTTTTCTAAATGATGGAAGCAAATGTGGGCGTGGCAAAAGTTCTAAATAATTATAAACTGCTTGCATACTAAATACCAAATTTGATTACTTTTGCTTCATAAGTTTTCGTTTTGAATTGTGGGCGCGAAATGAGCGTGACAAAGTTTTTATAGGTATTTAAAAAAGGTGTACACGACCACAAAAGGCAGAACCTGTTTAACATCACAATACCACACAATAACAAAATAATTAAGAAAAAATATCAAACCAGAGCACATTGCCTTAACTTAGCTGGAAAATGGGTTGGGTAGAATTAAGACCAAAGTATCAAGAAATAAACCAACCAAAGTATCAATTTCTGAATTGAACAAATTAGAAAGTTTGACTCAAAAATAGCAAACCTACTACAAAAGTCAATCGTTCTATCAAGACTGCAAGCAAAGGGCAATAAATAAGCTCAAGAGCATATGGCATCAGACAAATAGCTGATTTAGAAACTTTAATAGTACTGGACGACACAACTGAGCTAATGTGTAACGAGGCAACATCGTCAATAGATCAGGAAGAACCAGAAATGAGTTCGGAAAACTGGCATCAAACCAAAATAATATTAGAGCAACCAGCCATTTTCAAGTGGTTACACAAAATACAAATGTGATTCAAACGGTGACTGAATTTTTGAAGTTAGTCTCAAACCTCGTAACGGAGTTTCATGGAAACGCTGAAAACAGTCGTAGGTTCTTGGACGCACTTAATTTAGTAAATTCACTAAAAGATGATGAACAAACAGCACTATGACTTAAAAAACAAAACTTCATGTCTAAATTAATATACCCTTTTTTCAGGGGTATAAATATCGTCATCTTAAAGTCGAAAAATAAATCTTTATTGGAAACTTGATCTCAAATCAATCAAATAAGAATCATTACATAATTGTGAAAAAGCCAGAAAACTAATGATCGAAAGAGTCAGTTGGTAATGCAAAACTAAAAAAAAACTTTCTTGTACGATGTTCAAAGAACCGTTAGAAGAGCTCTGATACAATCACAAACAACTAATAATTTTTGAAACAGAAACAAAGATTGAATGACAAACAGCCAGTGTTTGGTCTTCAACTGAAGCCAGACTCTGTTTGATGAAGAGAGAGATGGAGAAACCAAGAACAGCGCAAGTTACTTTGAAGTGGCAAACTTGGAGATCCGTTACATCAATTCTTTTCTTTCTTATTTCTTCTATGGAAATTTCTAGAACATTGATTTTGTAAAAGACAGCGTGATTTGCTGTACTTGAATTTTTACTCTTGAAATTTATCTCGGTCGATGTGGTTGCACCTTCTGTGCCCGCCTACAATTGTACTATAGTTTTAGGTTAAGAAAATAAAGCAACTGGATTGAAGTCAACCTGGTCATCTCATTCCTTCCAAATCGCATGTGCCTCAAAGGCGCCTCGGTGGAAATCATCCGAAGGCCGCTTCATATAAAGCGAGCAGTTTGGGGCTCCGCAAGGGCGCAGCCGTTAGCCAACAGCCAGTATACATAAAAAATTAATTAATACCACACAATACAAGTCGAAAAGCTTATGCAGGATAAAATGGTGAACCATCAAAACTGATTTAAAAACTGAACATAATAGACCGTTACTACTGTTGCAGAAGAAAGGTTTACCAGGATCTGAAAAAAAAATGGCGACTAGTTATCGACTATCGCCAAATAAACAAAAAACTGTTGTCCGATAAATTTTCATTGCCAAGAATAGATAATATTCTCGAGCAAATAGGTGGAGCTATATATTCTTCATGCGTAGATTTAATGTCCGGTTTCCACCCAATATAATTAAAAGAAGAATTGGAAAACATTACCTAATTTTCTACTAGCAATGGCTGTTATCAATTCATCCGACTAGTGCTATGGGTAGGGAAAGAGTTACCAAAACAGTTGCAAGGGTATACAAACTTTGACGCGGCCGAAGTTAGCTCCGGCCCTCTGGTTTTTAATTATTATTGACGTTTTGTTAAAAGCTTCGCAGAATACTCAATAACAAGATTATGTAAAAAGAACGTGGATTATGTTTGGTTTGTTGTTCACCTAAAACACACCTTATAGGCACTCACACTTCTACAGTTTCCAGAATTCGCCCAAAAATTTTGCATAATACCAGATGCCAGGAAGCATGCACTTGAAACTGCATTGACCCAAAGCTTTGGTAATAAGCTGTTACCAGTAGTATATGCTTCTCGTTCATTAAACAAGAACTAGTTTCGATAGCCCAGTGTATCTTTCAAACTTCGGTCCCTATACAAATATTTCACAATAAAAACCGACTATAGACCACTAATATAATTATTTTCTATGGCAAGATCAAAATTAAATGGAATTAGTCTCGATTTAGAAAAATATGAGTTCACAGTAGAGTATTTGCGGATGCCTTATCACGCATTACAATAAATGAATTGAAAAATACAAATGCGCTTGACTTAAAAGTCACTACAAGACAGCAAGGTAGAAAAAATAAATCCTGGCCAGCAGATAAAACTGAAGATCATAAAGAGACATAGAAAAAACAACCTCTTGAACAAGCTGCTAAGCGCACCCTTAAACTGTCATATATGAAAAAAACTTGTAACAAACTAATTTTTTTAAAGGCTTGAAAAAGAAGCCGGTATATTAAAAGTCAGCCAAATCATTGTGACACCGGAATTGGTCAGTAAGATATAAATTAACTTAAGAATAGTGCTACTCAAGCCAGTGACCTTAATAAATAATGAACAAGGAAAAGGAGCTTGATGACCCATCACATGGAGCTCGCACTGGCATAACAAAAAAGCTATGTGACAAGTCACATGCCCAAATATGTTAAAAATGGTCAAAAATGCCACATTTTAAAAACAACCAAAAATACAAAAACACCTCTAACGATCACTGACACACCAAATGGTAATTGGTTCTTTACCTAGATCTGAATATGGTAACGAATATGCTATCACAATAATCTGTGACCTATCTAAATACCTAGTTGCCATACCAATGCCCGACAAAAGCGCATAAACAGTAGCTAATGCTATATTTGAAGACTTCATTCTAAACTCCGGTCCAACGAATATGTTCATAACGGAAATGAGAACAGAATATACAAATTTAGTTATAATAGACATTTGCAAATTTGCAGATACTCCGTACCTTTGCACAGCTTTTGCATTCACCTATTGTCATTCAATCATTCATCAAGATGCAAGCGTCTGCTCTCTGACGTGACGGTCGTGTTTTTGCATAGCTGCTGAGTTTTTATTAATATATATTGTTTTCTCTCAATTTTTAATTGTGCTTGTTTGTTTTCGCTTTCGGTGGTGTCGTTTGCTTGACACCCTTGTGTTTTATTTGCATAATTTCGCAAAATTAAACTGTTTTTTTTTATTTTTCATTTTTGTGATTAGTGTTTGGTGCATTTAAATTTTTTTTTTTTATTATTGTTCTCTCTCGTCATTGCTTGTGCAGTTGCTCCCCCATCGCCCCCATCATACCATCAGTGCTAGTAGTTTTGATGTTCTCTCTGCTTTGTGCTGTGCTCAGCTCTCTCCCGCGTAATCACTTTTGTAAGGCCGCCTCTCAAAGCTCGTCTTATAACTGTTCTTGCACTCTCTCTCTCTTGTGCTGTGTACTCTAGCTGTCTCTTTGTTTTAATTGTAATTATTGATTTTTTATCGATAATTATCTTTGTGCTGTTTATTAAAATTTTTCTATATATTTTTTTGCCCTGTGTTTTTTTGGCTTTTCAATGGTTTGTTGTCTACCTACTTGCAAGCATTCCGATCGTTTTGACGATCAGTATAGAGCAACTATATATATATATATAGAGCGACTACGACAAATTTTCTTGTTTGTCTGTGTCTAAGCCTGAGCTTGGCTTAATGCACTGGACTTGCCCATCTTGTGCCAGCCAGCAGCTTGATTTTAGCCGAATGTACAGGGATCTTCGTTTAAAGTTTCTTTCTTTAAATAAAATGGCCAAACATTGTGACGAGTGTGACTCTAGAATACATTTATTGTCGCAATTCAAGTTTGGTCCACCTTCTAAGGAATTGCCCAAGAAATGTACTCTTGAGTTGCCTCATAAGCAGACGCCCGCACTGTCTATTACATCTTCTCCCATTTTACTTTCGCCTACACCATCTTCTTGTACCTCTTTATGCTCTTCTTTTCAGATTGAAGTACCCATTACAAGCCCTGGTGTACCTCAATCTATTCTTTACGGGAATTTTGATTAATTACAGAATCATGCTGGTTCTCAATCACTTGCGGATCCCAATGCTCCTCCGCCTCCGCTAACTGTAGTGCCTCATCGTAAACAATTATTTACCTCTAGGCTTGCTCCTGAAACTTCTGAGTCGTCTGTGGCAGCTTACATTGGTAATATAAGCCCTGCTAAGGTTTTAATTTAAAAGTTTAAGTTTTCTAGGCCTCGCGAAATCTCCTCGTTTAAAATTACAGTACCAAATGAGTATTTCTCAGCTATGGTTGACCCTAACTTTTGGCCAGAGGGCCTAGTTGTACACGAGTTTGCGCCCAATAAGCGCGCCCGTCCTTGGCCTGTCTACCTTCCTAATGTATCTTCTGCTTCAAAAAACTAATAACGTCTAGTCTTTGCATTCATTATCAAAATGTAAGAGGACTTCTTACCAAGCTCTCGAAACTGTTCTGTGATAGCCAAACCTTTTCGGCTGACATATTAGCTTTCTCTGAAACATGGCTTAACTCCTCTGTTTTGGATAATGAAATTTTTTCTAATAACTTTATTTCTTATAGGCTTGATCGTGTAGGTCGTCGTGGCGGTAGAGTACTCATTGCTGTCAACTCGAATCTGTGTTCAAGTGTTGTGCCGATTGATCTCCCCTTAGGTGTCGAGTTTATTTGCGTCGAAGTTACATGTTCTAACTTTAGGTTATATATCTCTTGCTAATATATTCCTCCAGCTTCTGATATCATGATCTACATGCACCACGCCGATGCTTTGCGATCTATTTTTAGTCGTCTTAAAGATCATGATTTTCTTATAGTTTTAGGCGATTTTAACTTGCCTAATGTTTCTTGGCTTGTTGATGATAGTCTATCTTTCTTAATTCCTTCATCTCAACATGTTTTTGTTTATAGCCTACTTGAATGTCCGCTATATCAGTTGAATTCTTTTCTTAACTCTTCTAAAAAAATACTCGATCTCGTTTTTGTCTCGGATCCCACTGTTAGTGCTGTGTCACAAACACAGCCCCTAGTGAAGCCTGAAGATCCTTATCACCCTACCATTGAAGTTACTATTTCTTACAATTCCGTTAATAATTCATTTAATAACATCTCAAATTCTCGTCGTAGATGTTTTCGTAAAACAAATTTCAATCTTCTTAACAGCCTCATTTTCTCTTTTGATTGGTCATTTCTATTTGAGTGCTGTGATATAGATTGTGCAGTGAATTTTTTCTACTCTGCTCTTAATTCTCTAATTGATAAATGCGTTCCTTATGTGAATGTCTCTACCGTCTCCAGTGCGCCAGTCTAATTTACACGTAGGCTCTCTAATCTTGGTAACATTAAATCGAGATATTTTAAAAGATTTAAAAAAATTGGTTCGCGACTTGACTATGAAAATTATTGTGTAGCCAAATCTCAATTTTGTCTTTTAAATACTCAATGCTACAATAATTATATCGTTCGCTGTAAGGTTGAATTTGATAAAAACCCCAAAAGGTTTTACAACTTTGTTAATTCCAAAAGACCCTCTAATTTACTACCTTCCACCTTCAGACTTAATGACCAGACTGCTAATAATGATTCAGATATTGCAGATCTGTTTACTAAATTCTTTCAGTCGACTTATTCTACTACTGCTTCGGATCCCACACCTTATCCGTTCTCAATTCCACATTTAAATTGTATGTTTTTTCCTAGTATTACTGAAGACTGTATTATCTCTAGCTTGTCATCTATGACGTCTTCCTTCGTACCCGGGCCTGATAATATACCTAGATGATAATATACCTATTGCATCCTTAAAATGTGTTCGATTTCCCTATCTAAGCCTTTATCTCGGTTATTCTTTATATCGAGTGAGACTTGTAGCTTTCCTGATATTTGGAAGGAGTCTTTTATTATTCCGCTTTTTAAAAAGGGTATCAAATCGGATATTTCTAACTACCGTTGCAGTGCCAAACTTTCGGCAATACCTAAGCTGTTTGAGAAAATCCAGATCCACTAATTCTCCTTGTCTGCATGGCTTCATGAAAGGTCGTTCGTCGCTTACCAACCTTTTAGAATTGACTACCCTTGTACACCATGGCTTCCGTAAAAAAAATCAAACTGATGTTATTTATACTGACTTTAGTAAGGCTTTCGATACGGTTGATCATTCTATGCTTCTCATGAAACTTAACATCATGGGTTTTTCCCCGAAACTATTGGTTTGGTTAAAGTCTTAATGCAGAACCCAAAAGGTATCTTTTCGTTCCTCGATATCTAAAACTGTTCGAGTTACGTCAGGTGTCCCCCAAGGCAGTCATCTGGGCCCACTGTTATTTACCTTGTTTATAAATGATTTGCCTTTGGCCTTGGCTCATTCACGCGTGCTCATGTTTTCGGATGACGTCAAGATTTGTTATTCATATAATGATCCTTCTTTCCAACAGTACTTGCAATCAGATCTCGATGCGTTCTGCGATTGGTGTCACGTTAATAAATTACACCTTAATGCCTCTAAGTGCTCTTTTATGACTTTCAGTCGTTTGTCTCCGTTCCTAGCTTATTACTCTATTATGTCTGTTCTGTTAGAACATTCAAAGACTTAGGCGTTATGTTTGACCCAAAACTTTCATTTAATGTTTATATATCTTCAATTGTCAATAGAGCGTGCAGTCTTCTTGGCTTCATTTAACGTTGGGCCAAAGAATTTGATGATCCATATGTGACAAAGGTTTTATAAACTTCGTTAGTTCGCCCTACTCTAGAATATTGCTCGCCAGTGTGGAACCCTCAATATGATGTTCACCAGCGAAGTATTGAATCAGTACAGCAGCAATTCCTTAAGTTCGCGTTATGCGATCTTAATTGGGACCCGAGTCTTCGCCTACCTTCTTATTCTGACAGACTTCTTCTTATTAATCTTCCTTCACTTTACAACCGTGAAGTCTTTTCTACTAATTTACTAGATACGCTATATTTTTGTGTTCCCTCACGTTGCACCCGAAACTTTTTTCCTCTTCACCTTAGTAGATGTTGTAGTAGGCCCAGTGTCCAAAGCATAAGAAACAGTGGTACTGCGACCACTGTTTAAACACCGTTATAACTCTTGATATAGATTCCTCACTCTCTGATTTGATAAAGCGTCTCTCGCTCTGCCTTACAAGCGAAGATGCTCTCTTGATTGTATAATATCTAACTCTCTAAGTACTCTGTCTGCGAGCAGAGAGTCAGTTCGTAAGCAATATCCAAAGCGATCAAATCAAATAAATAAAGCGACGAGCAATTATTAAAGGCCAAGACATATTATTTATACTATCATAATGTCTGACTAACTATTCTCTTCACGAAGCTTTTCGTGTTCTTTGCCAATCTTTTAACAACTTTTCTCACCTTATTTCTCCACATCTATATGTCACTTCTCTTCGCGCTATACTTTTTAATTATCTACAGCGAAACCAATGAAAATATTCAGGACTGGATATTGGATTGGCTGCAACTCATCCCTGACCACGTTGGCTGTGAATCGCACCTTTTTGCAAATAAAACACCTTCTACCGGGTCGGGGATGTTTAGTCGTGCATAAAGCTAAGCTACCTTCGTGTTTTAATTATTATATATATTTTAGCTTAAGCTTTTTCGTCGACTGCTGATTTAGTTGACGTAAATAAATAAACAAACAAATAAATAAATAAATAAATAAAAAAATGAAGTAAGTAAATCGTCTCGCCGACTTAGGTATACCATACACCAGTAAAACAAATATTTCAAATTTGTAATAACAAATGCATTTGCCTATTTTAAAAAAGTTCTGTTCACATGCTTTTTAAAAGCATATCCAAGTATCTCGCTCACTCATGCATATGAGCACCCTAGCGCCCCACCCGCCAACGGCCAACTCCGGCCTTATGGAAAAACATTTATATGCATAACTTGGCTATATTTTGTCCGATTTTTATCAAATTTGGTATTTTGTGTATTAGTATTAAATTTAAGTGTGCCAAATTTTTCAAATTTCGGGGGCGGAAAGGGGCGTGGCAAAACCTTTTTACATACAAAATGTGCACATTTACTAAGCAAATATACATACCAAATATGGTGTCTCTAGCTGCAATAGTTTTCGAGATAACCGTTTTTTTTTAATTGCGGGGGCGGAAAGGGGCGTGGCAAAATTTTGAAATAAACTCGACCACTCTACATACTATACGAGCCTACATTCCAAATTTGGTGGCTCTATCTCTTATAGTCTAGGAGATCTAGGCGTTTATACGGACGGACAGACGGACAGACGGACGGACAGACGGACATGGCTAGATCGACTCGGCTGTTGATACTGATCAAGAATATATATACTTTATGGGGTCGGAAAATCTTCCTTCTGCCTGTTACATACATTTTGGTGACTTTAATATACCATTTCACCCTATGGGTGTATGGTATAAAAATAAATAAATAAATTACACGAATGTGTCTGAGCCCATAACCTGTTGGAAAATAAGAACCCGCGATACTGGTTTGCGGTATGTCGCGTAAAAAAAGGGTAATACATGTGTTTGCGAATGTTAATTTATTGAAAGTTAACTATACAATTGTACATCGCTAAGAACAGAATCCAACGCCTTTTTCCTTTACTGAGAGATGCCAGATCCCCTTAAACATACTAGGGATGCCAGGTTGCCACTTTGACATAAACATTTGGCGCTAATATCGAACACAAAGGGACGCACCTCTTGAAAAAGACGAGGGGCCAATGCAATTCCCCCAGTAAAGAGAAGAAAAAGACGTCGGGCAGGAAATAACCAACGTATGCAGCGGGAGACGACTAATCAAGGACCTGCTGAAAATAAAGCTGAGGGAAAGACCAATAACGCAAAGAGTAATTCATTCGCTTGCCATTAAATGTTAAACTAAATTTTAATTTGCACTGTTACTCTCTTCCACGTTTCTGGCTCAAGGCTGAGATAAATTTATTTCTCTGATTTTTATTAAAAAAAAGAAAGGATATTTTGTTGCTTAAAATGCACAATAAAAATATGAAAAAGAAAATATAAACAAAAACCGGACGGCTGGGGCTAACTTCTACCACGTCAAAGTTTGTTTATCCTTGGAAGTTTTTGTAACTCTTTCCCTGGCTAAGTGCATTGTTTTGACTGTTCTCTGGGAAGCTGGGCTTGATGATCGCAGAAGGGGTCGACATACCGTATTTCATAAGTCGTTATTTAAGTCAAGTCGACTCAAAACCTTCGAGTGGTGCTTCCTGGGTGCTGTTGAAATTTCAGTATCAGCAGTAGCTAATGCGAGCGGCGGGGTTTCCTCATTTCCTGTTTGGCGGAGACAAAAATGGTTAGTAGTTTCGACTGCGAACAGCCGACCGGAACTATGATTCGGTACTACAAGATGGGCTAGTTTGCCCACTAGCCCTTTGTGGTTGGCCCCCTTGTGGGAGATCGTTAGATACCCAAATGCGGGTATGAATTGAATATTTCAAATGTGGAGTTGCTAAACAACCGGGTGCTGCACCCAAAGACCAGCAGAGGTTTTAGATTGGCCTTGCCCCACCCAAGGGGGAATGTCATGTCCGACCAACATGGCATTCAACTGGTACTGAAGAGATTCTGCAAAAAGCAGTTTCTCGAACTGGCGTTTGGCGGCGCATCGTATCGTTACGTGTACTATTTGTCCATTGTGACTTATTTGAGTGCTGTGGCAGTAAACCATATTAATGGGTACACGCCACGTAAAATAAAATACACTTCATGTTCCTTGGTCTCTGGTGTGTACCAGTGGATCCAAGTTTATGTGGATCCAAGTGGTTATAAAACGACGCAAAAACTCTTTCGGATTGCGTTTAAACAGCGTCAAACACGGGTCTGATGTAGTCTTACGGTTGCGTTTGTCGTCCGGAGTAAGCAAACGCGACATACATCACGCCGACAGCTTTCTCATGCCGGAAATTTCGTGCAGGATATACACCACGCGGTCTTTTGAGATACCTACTGTTATCCACGTTATCCTCCGTGGTTGCATTTTTCGGGGCACCTGGACGTGGCTCATCTAAACCGAAGTGCGACCACGGTAAAACTCGTTAGACCAATTTTTGACGGTTGCCATCAAAGGAGATGAATAACCGTACACATCATCGCTCTTTGTTTCCACTTAGCGATTTTCCTTCCAAAAACAAGAATCGAATCACCGACCGATATTGCTCTTCCTCCATTTTTCTAAAATCCGTGGACACGCTCGCTTCTACACGGAGTCAAAACAAAACCACAAATTCGATTCGACTAAAATTCTTAGCTTTGTCGGTTCTACACGATACTGATCTTTTCTTTCCATAGTGACGCTACAGTACTTATCGGACCACCCTCGTATATATTGCATGTTCCTAGTCCGATTTATTTATATATTTATTAATATATATATATATATATTTATATATATATATATATTTATTTATATATATATATTTATTTATATTTATTTATTTAAATATTTTACGTCAACTAACACAGTAGTCGACAAAAAACCTTAAGCTAAAGACAGATAATAATTAATTGAAGAAAGTAGCTTAGCTTTATGCACAACTAAACATCCACGACCCGGTGGAGGTGTTTTATTCGCACAAGGTGCCAGCTATGCCCCGATTCACAGCCAATATGGTCAGGGATGAGTTGCAGACAATCCGATTCCAGAATATTTTCGGTGGTTTCGCTGTAGATGATTAAAAAGTATAGCGCGAAGAGAATTGACAAAAAGATGAGGAGAAATAAGGTGAGAAAAGTTGTTAAAAGATTGGCAAAGAACACGACAAGGTTCGTGAAGAGAGTAGTTAGTCCGACATCTACTAAGGTGAATAGGAAAAAAGTTTCTGGTCTGATGTGAGGGAACACAAAAATATAGCGTCTAGTAAATTAGTAGAAATGACTGCGCCTTTGACTAGTTTACGGAAAAAGAAAATGCCAAATACGAGCCTACGGTTGTAAAGTGAAGGAAGATTAATAAGAAGAGGGTTGTCAGAATAAGAAGGTAGGCGAAGACTCGGGTCCCAATTAAGACCGCGTAACGCGAACTTAAAGAATTGCTTCTTCATATTGAGGGTTCTACATTGGCGAGCAATATTCTAGAGTAGGGCGAACTAAAGAAGTGTATAAAACCTTTGAAGCCAAGAAGACTGCGTGCTCTATTGACAATTGAAGATATATGAACATTAAATGAAAGTTTTGGGTCAAACATAACGCCAAGGTTCTTGAATGGTTGTACCCAATCTAACAGAACAGACTTAATAGAGTAATGAGCTAGGAACGGAGACAAACGACTGAAAGTCATAAAAGAGCACTTAGAGGCATTAACGTGTAATTTATTAACGTCGCACCAAATACAGAACGCATCGAGATCTGATTGCAAGTACTGTTGAAAAGAATGATCACTATATAAATATCAAATCATTACGTCATCCGAAAACATGAGCACGCGTGAATGAGCCAAGGCCAAAGGCAGATCATTTATAAACAAGGTAAATAACAGTGGGCAGTCAAATCAAATTTAGGTCGGTAAAAATGAATAAGATTAGCTTGTGTGTGAAATTTGATTTAAGTAGTCATTGCGATAGGCATTCGATTTTTTCTAAATGATGGAAGCAAATGTGGGCGTGGCAAAAGTTCTAAATAATTATAAACTGCTTGCATACTAAATAAGTTTTCCTACCAAATTTGATTACTTTTGTTTCATAGTTATTTAAAAGAGGTTTACACGACCACAAAAGGCAGAACCTGTTTAACATCACAATGCCACACAATAACAAAATAATTAAGAAATAATATCAAACTAGAGCAGATTGCCTTAACTTAGCTGGAAAACGGGTTGGGTAGAAATAAAACCAAAGTATCAAGAAATAAACCAACCAAAGTATCAATTTCTGAATTGAACAAATTAGAAAGTTTGACTCAAAAATAGCAAACCTACTACAAAAGTCATTAGTAGAAGCCTATAACAGATTCAATCGTTCTATCAAGACTGCAAGCAAAGGGCAATAAATAAGCTCAAGAGCATATGGCATCAGACAAATAGCTGATTTAGAAACTTTAATAGTACTGGACGAGACAACTGAGCTAATGTGTAGCGAGGCAACATCGTCAATAGATCAGGAAGAACCAGAAATGAGTTCGGAAAACTGGCATCAAACCAAAATAATATTAGAGCAACCAGCCATTTTCAAGTGGATACACAAAATACAAATGTGATTCAAACGGTGACAGAATTTTTGAAGTTAGTCTCAAACCTCGTACCGGAGTTTCATGGAAACGCTGAAAACAGTCGTAGGTTCTTGGACGCACTTAATTTAGTAAATTCACTAAAAGATGATGAACAAACAGCACAGTGACTTAAAAAACAAAACTTCAAATAATATACCCTTTTTCCAAGGGTATAAATACCGTCATCTTAAAGTCGAAAAATAAATCTTTATTGGAAACTTGATCTCAAATCAACCAAATAAGAATCATTACATAATTGTGAAAATGCCAGAAAACTAATGATCGAAAGAGTCAGTTGGTAATACAAAATTAAAAAAAAAAACTTTCTTGTACGATGTTCAAAGAACCGTTAGAAGATCTCTGATATTTGCATAATACCAGATGCCAGGAAGCATGCACTTGAAACTGCATTGACCCAAAGCTTTGATAATAAGCTGTTACCAGTAGTATATGCTTCTTGTTCATTAAAGGTGAAAGTAATAAAACCACTACTGAACAAGAACTAGTTACGATGGCCTAATGTATCTTACAAACTTCCGTCCGTATACAAATATTTCACAATAAAAACCGATATAATTATTTTCTATAGCAAAATCAAAATGAAATGGAATCAGTCTCGATTTAGAAAAATATGAGTTTACAGTAGAGTATTTGCGGATGCCTTATCATGCATTACAATAAATGAATTAAAAAATACAAATGCGCTTATCTTAAAAGTCACTACAAGACAGCAAGGTAGAAAAAATAAATCCTAACCAGCAGATAAAACTGAAGATCATAAAGAGACATAGAAAAAACAACCTCTTAAACAAGCTGCTAAGCGCACCCTTAAACTGTCATATATGAAAAAAACTTGTAACAAACTAATTTTTTTAAAGGCTTGAAAAAGAAGCCGGTATATTAAAAGTCAGCCAATTCATTGTGACACCGGAATTGGTCAGTAAGATATAAATTAACTTAAGAATAGTACTACTCAAGCCAGTGACCTTAATAAATAATGAACAAGGAAAAGGAGCATGATGACCCATCACATGGAGCTCGCACTGGCATAACAAAAAAGCTATGTGACAAGTCACATGCCCAAATATGTTAAAAATGGTCAAAAATGCCACATTTTAAAAGCAACCAAAAATACAAAAACTCCTCTAACGATCACTGACACACCAAATGGTAATTGGTTCTTTACCTAGATCTGAATATGGTGATCTGAACTTGGCGGGTGCCAATTTCTTCTGGGTCTGGTGAATTGGGGGTGAAATTAAAACGCGCGAGAACTTCGTTTATTTCAATGGTGATTGTATTTACATATATTTAAAAGGATACCGACACACACGCGCAGATGCTTCGGTTTAAAATTATAACAAATTCCGGAGAAAGAACGGGTGTTCGGGTGAAAAACTCGTACATAAGTAATATAGCGATGCCCATCAGAAAATTCAGTCACTCCAGTCAGACTGGCCGTAGCCGCCGAGGATCAAAAAACGCTCCTCACTTCTCACTGCTCTTCGCCGCTCACTGCTGTTCACCCGGTGGCGTGAACATACCGCCCCCCTTGCAATATTGTGCAATTGGCACCCTGAAGATATGTAGGATGGGGGACGGCAGCGTCCTGGAGCCCCTAGATCCCACAGAAGGCGGAGACGACCCATCCGAACACTGTGCTCTGGGCTGCGGGGGTACCGCTATGACCGGGCACACAGCCTGGTTGGATGACCTCAGTATAGAGGTTAGCCCCGAGCACCACGGACACCGACGCCGGCCGATAAAAATTTGAGTCGGCCAGGATCAGAGTGGCGAATTTTTCACGGGCCGGAGCCGACACTTCCCGGATGGGAAAGCAGATGAGCAGGTCGTCTTCGACTCGGAATATAATGTTCCGCCGGAACGTACGGTCGGACCTCGATTCAATGACGGCCGTCCATGCCTGGTCGACCCCGACCTTGGTTACCGTCAGCCCCAGGGACCGGGCAAATGACAGATTTATGAGGCTCTCAGCCGCACATGCATCGAGGAGGACGCGGGTCTCGAAGGATTTCGAGCCGTTCCCCAGCCGGAGGACTGCCGTAGGCATGACAGTCGTCGTCCTGGAGCAGGGAGGACAGAGACATCTCGGGTGCGCCTTCTGGAGAAGCGGAGCTGCCTGAGGATGATCAGGATCGGGGTTGTGACGTTGGTGCATCACGTCCGGGGGAGGGTAACTGACTGCGACGCCGTCCTAGGGAGCGTTGTCTCGGCGGTTGGTCGGCCATATGGAGCAAGGTGTGGTGCCTTTGCCCACATCGTCGGCACCAATGGCGACTCCGGCACACGTCGGATGAGTGCTCGTGTGCCAAGCAATTGGGGCAGTACTTATTTATAAGCACCGCCCGGAGCCGCTTTTCCCCTCGGAGGTTGAGGAAGCGCTGACACTGCCGGAGTACGTGAGCCCCCCGACAGACCCGGCATCGGGTTCGTCCCGCGTGGAGCCGATCGCTTGCTGCGGTGGTGCGACAGACGCGTGGACCCATGTCGCTATGGAGAGGCGAGCTGAAGAACTGCAACGAAAAGAAGTTACGGAGGGGAAAGCAGATTAGTCGATGCACGGGAACGAACAACATGCACGGAGATGAGGACATTCGGACAGGACATAGAGGAATTGGGAGTCACTATGGGTCTTTAGGCTCAGGACTCCTGTTGTCTTGTAGCAGGATGAGCTTAGCTACGGGTCTTCGGATAGACCCAAGCGCTGTTGTGACATCCGCCACTCGGACTAGACCGTCAGCCCCGGGCAAAGTGCGCTCAATTCAATTGTGAAAATGCCAATGATCGAAAGAGTCAGTTGGTAATACAAAATTAAAAAAAAAAACTTTCTTGTACGATGTTCAAAGAACCGTTAGAAGATCTCTGATATGTGCATAATACCAGATGCCAGGAAGCAAGCACTTGAAACTGCATTGACCCAAAGCTTTGATAATAAGCTGTTACCAGTAGTATATGCTTCTTGTTCATTAAAGGTGAAAGTAATAAAACCACTACTGAACAAGAACTAGTTACGATGGCCCAATGTATCTTACAAACTTCCGTCCGTATACAAATATTTCACAATAAAAACCGATATAATTATTTTCTATAGCAAAATCAAAATGAAATGGAATCAGTCTCGATTTAGAAAAATATGAGTTCACAGTAGAGTATTTGCGGATGCCTTATCACGCATTACAATAAATGAATTAAAAAATACAAATGCGCTTATCTTAAAAGTCACTACAAGACAGCAAGGTAGACAAAATAAATCCTGGTCAGCAGATAAAAATAAAGATCATAAAGAGACATAAGAAAAACAACCTCTTGAACAAGCTGCTAAGCGCACCCTTAAACTGTCATATATGAAAAAAACTTGTAACAAACTAATTTTTTTAAAGGCTTGAAAAAGAAGCCGGTATATTAAAAGTCAGCCAATTCATTGTGACACCGGAATTGGTCAGTAAGATATAAATTAACTTAAGAATAGTACTACTCAAGCCAGTGACCTTAATAAATAATGAACAAGGAAAAGGAGCATGATGACCCATCACATGGAGCTCGCACTGGCATAACAAAAAAGCTATGTGACAAGTCACATGCCCAAATATGTTAAAAATGGTCAAAAATGCCACATTTTAAAAGCAACCAAAAATACAAAAACTCCTCTAACGATCACTGACACACCAAATGGTAATTGGTTCTTTACCTAGATCTGAATATGGTAACGAATATGCTATCACAATAATCTGTGACCTATCTAAATACCTAGTTGCCATACCAATGCCCGACAAAAGCGCATAAACAGTAGCTAATACTATATTTGAAGACTTCATTCTAAACTCCGGTCCAACGAATATGTTCATAACGGAAATGAGCACAGAATATACAAATTTAGTAATAACAGACATTTGCAAATACCTAAACATTAAAAATATAACATTGTTCGTGGAGGGGCGAAGCGATAGTCGGAGTACAACTTGGCGGGTGCCAATTTCTTCTGGGTCTGGTGAATTGGGGGTGAAATTAAAACGCGCGAGAACTTCGTTTATTTCAATGGTGATTGTATTTACATATATTTAAAAGGATACCGACACACACGCGCAGATGCTTCGGTTTAAAATTATAACAAATTCCGGAGAAAGAACGGGTGTTCGGGTGAAAAACTCGTACATAAGTAATATAGCGATGCCCATCAGAAAATTCAGTCACTCCAGTCAGACTGGCCGTAGCCGCCGAGGATCAAAAAACGCTCCTCACTTCTCACTGCTCTTCGCCGCTCACTGCTGTTCACCCGGTGGCGTGAACATACCGCCCCCCTTGCAATATTGTGCAATTGGCACCCTGAAGATATGTAGGATGGGGGACGGCAGCGTCCTGGAGCCCCTAGATCCCACAGAAGGCGGAGACGACCCATCCGAACACTGTGCTCTGGGCTGCGGGGGTACCGCTATGACCGGGCACACAGCCTGGTTGGATGACCTCAGTATAGAGGTTAGCCCCGAGCACCACGGACACCGACGCCGGCCGATAAAAATTTGAGTCGGCCAGGATCAGAGTGGCGAATTTTTCACGGGCCGGAGCCGACACTTCCCGGATGGGAAAGCAGATGAGCCGGTCGTCTTCGACTCGGAATATAATGTTCCGCCGGAACGTACGGTCGGACCTCGATTCAATGACGGCCGTCCATGCCTGGTCGACCCCGACCTTGGTTACCGTCAGCCCCAGGGACCGGGCAAATGACAGATTTATGAGGCTCTCAGCCGCACATGCATCGAGGAGGACGCGGGTCTCGAAGGATTTCGAGCCGTTCCCCAGCCGGAGGACTGCCGTAGGCATGACAGTCGTCGTCCTGGAGCAGGGAGGACAGAGACATCTCGGGTGCGCCTTCTGGAGAAGCGGAGCTGCCTGAGGATGATCAGGATCGGGGTTGTGACGTTGGTGCATCACGTCCGGGGAGGGTAACTGACTGCGACGCCGTCCTAGGGAGCGTTGTCTCGGCGGTTGGTCGGCCATATGGAGCAAGGTGTGGTGCCTTTGCCCACATCGTCGGCACCAATGGCGACTCCGGCACACGTCGGATGAGTGCTCGTGTGCCAAGCAA
The DNA here is from genome assembly GCA_018152135.1 of Drosophila paulistorum. Lineage (NCBI taxonomy): Eukaryota > Metazoa > Arthropoda > Insecta > Diptera > Drosophilidae > Drosophila > Drosophila paulistorum. Next base: position 10,934,334 of record JAECXG010000803.1, read on the forward strand.
TTGGGGCAGTACTTATTTATAAGCACCGCCCGGAGCCGCTTTTCCCCTCGGAGGTTGAGGAAGCGCTGACACTGCCGGAGTACGTGAGCCCCCCGACAGACCCGGCATCGGGTTCGTCCCGCGTGGAGCCGATCGCTTGCTGCGGTGGTGCGACAGACGCGTGGACCCATGTCGCTATGGAGAGGCGAGCTGAAGAACTGCAACGAAAAGAAGTTACGGAGGGGAAAGCAGATTAGTCGATGCACGGGAACGAACAACATGCACGGAGATGAGGACATTCGGACAGGACATAGAGGAATTGGGAGTCACTATGGGTCTTTAGGCTCAGGACTCCTGTTGTCTTGTAGCAGGATGAGCTTAGCTACGGGTCTTCGGATAGACCCAAGCGCTGTTGTGACATCCGCCACTCGGACTAGACCGTCAGCCCCGGGCAAAGTGCGCTCAATTCGCCATAAGCGCCACTAGTTGGAGGGGAGGTTATCTTTGGACACGATCACGAAGTCGCCAGTCTGGAGACTGCGAGCCGGTGATTTCCACTTATTTCGTTTGTGGAGCTCCTTATGGTATTCCCTCTTCCACCGGCGGCAAAAAGCCTGCTGGATTGCCTTCAGTCGCTGCCGTCGGTTGATTAGCCACATAGGCTCGACTAGAATCTCCGGTTCCGCAATGGATAAAAGCGGTCCTCCAATCAGAAAGTGCCCCGGGCTCAGTGCCAGCAGATCCTCTGGGTCCTCGCTCATGGGAGAAATTGGCCTGGAGTTTAGGCACGACTCAATTCTACACAGGAGGGTGGAAAGTTCCTCGAACGTGTACTTAACAGTAGACGAGGACTTGTAAAACAGGGTCTTAAAACTTTTGACCCTTGCCTCCCACAGTCCTCCCATATGTAGGGCGCTCGGCGGAATGAACTGCCAGGATAAAATATGCTGGGGAAATGCCTTCATTATGTTCAGCTTAGTGCCGTCCAGGAAGACTTTTTCGAGTTCCTTGGAGGCCCCTACGAAGGTTTTGCCATTGTCGGAGTAAATGCGCTGTGGTCATGGTCTCCGTGCGACAAACCGAGATAAGGCTGCGAGAAATCGTTCAGTGGTGAGGTCTGAGCCTTCGTGCTGAAACACACAAACACGCAAACATAACCCTTAGTAATGAGACACGCACGCCCGGTGTAATTGTTGATCTCGAAAGACCCTGGGAAGTCAATGCCCGTGTGGGTGAAGAGCCTGGAGTACGTGATGCGCTCTCGAGGGCGATCGCCCATCATTTGAGTCTGTAGTCGTCGACGAGAAACGATGCAGACTTTACACCCCTTACCATCAATTGATTGCCGCCATGCAACGTGATTCGGTGGGCGTATTCAACGAGCAGACGCGTGAAGTAGGTATTATAGGGGAGGAGAATAGGGTGACGTTCATCGTACCGGAGGGATTAAGCGGCCCGGAGTCGCCCGCAGGAGCGAAGTATCGCATAATGGTCGAGAAATGGGTTCAAATTGAGTAGCGTGCTGGATGATGGAAGGGGTCGCCCTTCACCAAGTGCCGGTATCTCCGCAACGTATTCTCGACGCTGCGAGATCCGAATCAAGGCGCGCTCGGCGGAGACCAATTCGTCATTGGTGAGGTAGACCGTGGAGGGCGTCGAAATCCTTTTGGTGGCGACGCGTAGGATGTACGCGGTGACTCGCAATGCCCTACCATAGTCTGAGAATCGTTCGCTAACGTCATCAAGTAGGGTGGTCGCAGTGGTGTGGCACTGAACTCGTTGCTCCAGCTGGGAGTCTGGAAGTTCATTATTGAGAGTTGGCCAGTACCCGGGATCCCGCCGGAGACAGTCCGGCCCATGCCACCAGAGGCTACTGGACGACAGCTCGGTCGCAAAGACTCCACGGCTTGCCAGATCAGCGGGATTATCTTCGGAACGCACATGTGACCAGCTTTGGCCACTGGTGCTTTTGGAGATGCTGGATACTCGGTTGGCCACGAAGGTGAACCAAATACACGGGGGTTTATTAAGTCAAGCCAGCACAATGGTGGAGTCGGTCCAAAACTGGGAGGTTGCAGGTGGGATTGGGAGTTCAGAAACGATCGACGCCCAGAGATCGTCTAGCAAAACCGCTCCGCACAACTCCAGCCGAGGCAGCGAGACTGTTTTGACCGGAGCTATACGAGTTTTAGCCGTTAATAAATGGACGCTTACATGATCGCGATACCGAACCCGCACATATAGGGCTGCCCCGTAAGCTTTCTGTGACGCGTCACAGAAGCCATAAAGCTCCCACGAGAGCGTATCGCTGGTGTTTAGCCAACGGGGAATGCGGAGTGGACTGAGGCCTGGATAATCCAGCAGGAATTCGTGCCATTGCTGCAGCAGGATAGGCGGCAGAGCGTCATCCCAGCCAAGTTCGGTTAACCAGATTTGCTGTTAACCCCCTCTGCCTGGGGTAGATGCAAAATAACTTTGTGCATTTATGAGCTGATTGCTCGTGGACGGACGCTCTGTGACGTCGAATGGTGGGGCTTGCGCTGCGGACGGCGACATATCACTAGGATGCAACAGAGTGTGATGACGTTCCATACATGTATGGCAATTATGCGCACTGGAGCAGTCTTATTTGGCACTGATTGTTCCCTCAGGTGGACTGTGGCCTTCGGCAATTTGCTAGTGCATATGGCGATAAGTTAAACATCCCAATTCTCAGTGCTAACACCCGAACGCTCAAGAGCGGTAAAACCCCCTTGAAATGCAGTCTTCAGCTCTCGCAAGGCTTTGCCCGACTCTTGTGCTACCGCGGGAATCTGAAGCAGTTGTCTGCCTTGAGTCATTACAAGCAGACGGCTATTTTCGTACCGTGCGGTGAGGTTCTCCCACGCGGCCTGGAAACCCTCATTCGTCAGGGGGGACTTCGCCACGATGGTTCTCGCTTCCCTCGAGTCTTGACGTTCAAGTGATAGAGCTTCTCCACTTGTGACAAATACGGATTGGCGATATAAATGGCAGCGAACAAATCTCACGAGCTTCGAACAGAGTCAATGCGTCACACGCCAGATCGAAATCGGAGAGGGACATTCTGGATTGTTCTCTACGCTGTTGGGATACGGATCATGTGACGGGAACGTCAGAACAGTGCGTCACAATAACGTGCGGGATTTGAGCCTGGATAGAAAGCTTTAAACGACCTTTGTGTTCTCTCGCGTCTTTAACCGAGAATCAGGTAGGCTGGACGAAGACGGACGGGACTTTGGGGATTCGCTGAGGCTGCGAGCAGACGGGGACTTGCGCGGAATGTCCGTACGCTTCGGTTCAGTGGACATACTCAAGGGAGTCCGAGTTTGCGCGCCCTTTGGTTTTGGAAAAAACAAAAAAAAAAAAGAGAAGTGAACTGTATGAGGACGCAAGAATTTTTCTCACTGTGCACTGCAGGATTGCGGGAGAACTCTCTCGCGTGTGGCTCGGAAAAGGAGCCCTTTTAATGGAGATGTATGCGGAACAATATACGAACGCATGAATGCGGATCGAAAACTACTCCTAGACCAAGCGGAGTGATTACAAAACAAATTTAGATGGTTTTGTAAGTAACGATGGGAGTACGTATAAAACAAAACACGTATGAAATATATAAATAAAGATATGGATATGGATGGAAATGGATATATATATAGATGAGCACAATAAAGGCTGGAAAAAAAATATATATGTATGTATTTATAAATATGGGCGGATAAATATATATATATGCGCAAAATAATGGCCGGAAGAAATTATATATATAATTTACAAATATGAACGAATATATATATGTAGGAAATGAAGTGTCAGACGGGCATAATAATCATGGCAATCGTGAAGTAGCTAGTAAGCGAGGCAGAACGACACGCAGCGGCCGTATCTATCTGGTCGACTCACTCATTGGCAAATAAAGCATAAGGGTTGATTTGAAAAAGCACTCGCAATCGTACTCTCGCCTCGATCACATCGCGCACCCAAATTCATCACTGAGGCCATTATTATAATAAATAAATATACATATGTATTCTTAACATGAAGAAACATTGTTAATAATAAGACTAACCACGGAAACACATCCGTATAATATTGAATTAAATAAACAGGGAAATATAAAAATCCCACAAACTGGGGGCTCAACCGAGATTTTGGCCCAAGACAATTAGTGAAATTTGTGTGTGTGTGAAGTTCGCAGTTGAACAGACAAATTGTTAAAATTGCATGCATTAACGTGTATTACATATACAAAGTCAAGGTTGGCGAACGAATTTCACAAGAAGCAACCAATACAAGTTCAAAAAGTAGTTGGTGTGACTGTACGAGAGTTGACGACTGGACGGCGAGACGGTGAGCGGTCGGACGACGCAAGAAGAGCGTCACTAAGAATTTTGGCGCCGATTTAGACGAAAGGCAGCGTGGCCGAAGCTGGAAGCAGACAGACCAAGAGAGCAGACAGCGGGCACGAAATTGATGAATTAGTGTTCACTGTGGAAGCAGACAGCAGACACGAAGGTGATGATAATTAGTGTTCACTGTGGAAGCAGACAGCAGACACGAAGTTGATGATAACTAGCGTTTACTGTGGAAGCAGACAGACCGAGAGAGCAGACAGCGGGCACTAAGTTGATGATAATTAGTGTTCACTGTGGAAGCAGACAGCAGACACGAAGTTGATGATAACTAGTGTTTACTGTGGAAGCAGACAGACCGAGAGAGCAGACAGTGGGCACGAAGTTGATGATAATTAGTGTTCACTGTGGAAGCAGAAGCAGACAAGAAGTTGATGATAACTAGCGTTTACTGTGGAAGCAGACAGTCCGAGAGAGCAGACAGCGGGCACGAAATTGATGAATTAGTGTTCCCTGTGGAAGCAGACAGCAGACACGAAGTTGATGATAACCAGTGTTTACTGTGGAAGCAGACAGACCGAGAGAGCAGACAGCGGGCACAAAGTTGAGGATAACTAGAGTTCACTGTGGAAGCGGAAAACCAAAGAGCAGAGAGCGGACAACACAAACCGTTACAAGTAGCAGACGACGCCGACAAGACCAAACGAGAAGAAGCAAAGAGCTGACAACACAAACCGTTACAAGAAGCAGACGACGCCGACAAGACCAAACGAGAAGAAGGCAGCGGACACGAAGCTGAGACAATTTGGTGTGAAAGCAGATAAAGAGAGACCAAAAGAACGAGTGGAAGAAAGCCGAGTGAGTTGCGACAGCCGAGTGAGTTGCGACAGCCGAGTGAGTTGCGACAGCAGAGTGAGTAGCAACAAAGAGCAAACCGAACATTCGCAAGAATTCTGAGTGAGTTGCGACAACGATATTGAGTTGCTACATAGAGCAAGACGACTACAGTTGGGTGAGCCGTTTTATTATTGTTTTGAGTGTAAGTTACTTTGCTTGCACAACGAGACCAGACCGGTGGCAGAAATATTGACGAAATTGATGCGAGCTGCATAGAGCACATTTCTAAGAATCGTCTGAATAATCCATAACCTACCCCAATTTGACCTACATTAACATAGCGTGTAAATTTGGCTAAGTTTGATTGAAATTTTATTAATTGTTACTAACCATACATTAATATACCAATCTTGTTAAGCAATATACGTACAGGTAATTGTGTGAAATGGATCGAGGTGAGATTCTAACATTGCGTATTGAGGAGTTGCGCAGTAAATTAAGTGAGTTAGGGCTAGAGACTACAGGCCTTAAAGCTGAGCTGCAAACGCGTCTACTCGCTCATTACGATCAAATAGAAACCGAGAATGATGGGCAAGAGGCAGATTTCGCCTCAGTTAGAACAATTCGAGAAGTCCCGAACACAGATGGGCAAAGGTCATGGTTTACACTAAAAGATGTGGAGGGAAGCGTTTCCGAATTTTCCGGTTTAGGTTCGATTGATGTTGTACAATGGAAATGGAATTAGAAGAATGCGCTTTAACCGTACAGTGGAGTCAGTTACAGCTTTTTGTGTATGCAAAACAACTGTTAAAAGGAGCTGCATTGTCGTTTATACGTAGTAAGAGAAATATTTGTAGTTGGGAGTCCCTGAAGGTTGCTTTGAAAAATGAATTTATAGTAAAGGTTTCATCAGCAGAAGTTCACAGAAGACTAAGCAATCGACAGTTGAAGAGAGGTGAGAACTTGTACGAATTCTTGTATTCGTTAATGGAAATCGCAATGCCGATCGATTTGGATGATGAAAGTTTAATCGAGTATTTCGTAGAAGGTATACCAGACATGAGAGCAAATAAGGCATTATTGTATCAAGCAAGAACGGTGGATGCGTTGAAAGTTCAAATAGAGACCTATTTAAAATCCTATGATCCTAGGAAGTCGTCAAAGAAATCAACATTTGAATCATCTTTTCACAAGCAAGGCAGAGATAATAGAGAGAAAAGTTTGATAACAAAGGGAGAACGCAAATGCTTCAAGTGTGGTGATCCTTCGCACATGATGAGAGACTGTAGCAAGAAAACGTTTACTTGTTTTAAGTGTGGCCAAACAGACCATCGTTCATTTGAATGTAAGGGAAAAGATACCACTAAAGCGGAAAAAACCAATGTTGTAGAGGATGAATTAGTAAAACCATCCGGTAAATTTACTGATACAGGTTTGGAGTTGAAAGAAGTAACTTATAAAACGATTAAGTTCAACGGTCTAATTGATACAGGAGCAAATCTGAGCCTCATACGTAAGAGCGTGTTTGTCAAACTTGGAATTAAGTCGTTAACAGGATACTCGAAGAGCCTTACGGGCATTGGTGGATGTCATGTCATGACGTTTGGTAGTTTTAGCATAAGTGTCATGATAGATGACATAGAGATGGAAGTCGAGTTTCATATCGTTCCTGATGAGGACATGGCATATCAGGCAATTTTAGGTAGAACCATATTAGATCACGTCGATTTGGTTGTTACAAAGAAAGGTACAAAGTTTGTAAGCATCAAGAGAAAAGAATCACTGTGTAAGGCGAATGGATCTTGTGATGAGTTGTTTAAGGAATTTGAAAGCATGTGTATGCATAGTGCAGAACAGAATAAAGTGGAAATCAAGAGTGACTTGTCACATATCAGTGCAGAAATCGCTAGTGATGTTAAGAAATTGATTAAAAGTTATAAACCTATTAGAAATACAAACACTCCTATAGAAATGAAGATTGTACTAACCGATGAGTTGCCAGTTTATCAGCATCCAAGGCGTCTAGCAGAGTCCGATCAAAACATTGTTGACAGTACAGTACAAGAATGGTTGGAGGAAAAGATAATAAGGCCAAGTTTTTCCGAATGAGTTGCGACAGCCGAGTGAGTTGCGACAGCAGAGTGAGTAGCAACAAAGAGCAAACCGAACATTCGCAAGAATTCTGAGTGAGTTGCGACAACGATATTGAGTTGCTACATAGAGCAAGACGACTACAGTTGGGTGAGCCGTTTTATTATTGTTTTGAGTGTAAGTTACTTTGCTTGCACAACGAGACCAGACCGGTGGCAGAAATATTGACGAAATTGATGCGAGCTGCATAGAGCACATTTCTAAGAATCGTCTGAATAATCCATAACCTACCCCAATTTGACCTACATTAACATTAACATAACATAATCTTGTTAAGCAATATACGTACAGGTAATTGTGTGAAATGGATCGAGGTGAGATTCTAACATTGCGTATTGAGGAGTTGCGCAGTAAATTAAGTGAGTTAGGGCTAGAGACTACAGGCCTTAAAGCTGAGCTGCAAACGCGTCTACTCGCTCATTACGATCAAATAGAAACCGAGAATGAGGGGCAAGAGGCAGATTTCGCCTCAGTTAGAACAATTCGAGAAGTCCCGAACACAGATGGGCAAAGGTCATGGTTTACACTAAAAGATGTGGAGGGAAGCGTTTCCGAATTTTCCGGTTTAGGTTCGATTGATGTTGTACAATGGATTAGGGAATTAGAAGAATGCGCTTTAACCGTACAGTGGAGTCAGTTACAGCTTTTTGTGTATGCAAAACAACTGTTAAAAGGAGCTGCATTGTCGTTTATACGTAGTAAGAGAAATATTTGTAGTTGGGAGTCCCTGAAGGTTGCTTTGAAAAATGAATTTATAGTAAAGGTTTCATCAGCAGAAGTTCACAGAAGACTAAGCAATCGACAGTTGAAGAGAGGTGAGAACTTGTACGAATTCTTGTATTCGTTAATGGAAATCGCAATGCCGATCGATTTGGATGATGAAAGTTTAATCGAGTATTTCGTAGAAGGTATACCAGACATGAGAGCAAATAAGGCATTATTGTATCAAGCAAGAACGGTGGATGCGTTGAAAGTTCAAATAGAGACCTATTTAAAATCCTATGATCCTAGGAAGTCGTCAAAGAAATCAACATTTGAATCATCTTTTCACAAGCAAGGCAGAGATAATAGAGAGAAAAGTTTGATAACAAAGGGAGAACGCAAATGCTTCAAAAGTGGTGATCCTTCGCACATGATGAGAGACTGTAGCAAGAAAACGTTTACTTGTTTTAAGTGTGGCCAAACAGGCCATCGTTCATTTGAATGTAAGGGAAAAGATACCACTAAAGCGGAAAAAACCAATGTTGTAGAGGATGAATTAGTAAAACCATCCGGTAAATTTACTGATACGGGTTTGGAGTTGAAAGAAGTAACTTATAAAACGATTAAGTTCAACGGTCTAATTGATACAGGAGCAAATCTGAGCCTCATACGTAAGAGCGTGTTTGTCAAACTTGGAATTAAGTCGTTAACAGGATACTCGAAGAGCCTTACGGGCATTGGTGGATGTCATGTCATGACGTTTGGTAGTTTTAGCATAAGTGTCATGATAGATGACATAGAGATGGAAGTCGAGTTTCATATCGTTCCTGATGAGGACATGGCATATCAGGCAATTTTAGGTAGAACCATATTAGATCACGTCGATTTGGTTGTTACAAAGAAAGGTACAAAGTTTGTAAGCATCAAGAGAAAAGAATCACTGTGTAAGGCGAATGGATCTTGTGATGAGTTGTTTAAGGAATTTGAAAGCATGTGTATGCATAGTGCAGAACAGAATAAAGTGGAAATCAAGAGTGACTTGTCACATATCAGTGCAGAAATCGCTAGTGATGTTAAGAAATTGATTAAAAGTTATAAACCTATTAGAAATACAAACACTCCTATAGAAATGAAGATTGTACTAACCGATGAGTTGCCAGTTTATCAGCATCCAAGGCGTCTAGCAGAGTCCGATCAAAACATTGTTGACAGTACAGTACAAGAATGGTTGGAGGAAAAGATAATAAGGCCAAGTTTTTCCGAATATGCTTCGCCTGTTGTACTTGTAACAAAGAAGAATGGGAACAAGCGTCTGTGCTGCGATTACAGAAAACTAAATGAGAAAGTGGTCCGAGATAATTTTCCTATGCCACAGATGGATACCGTATTAGAAAAACTTCAAGGTGCGTTAGTTTATACTACTCTAGATCTAACAAACGTTTTTTTTCACGTTCCCGTTGAAGAAAAATCTCAGAAGTACACAGCATTCGTAACCCAGAATGGTCAGTATGAATTCCTATACGTACCATTCGGAATTTCAAACTCTCCAGCAGTTTTTACAAGATTTATAATGGCACTAATGAGAGAATCAGTGAAGAATGGAGATGCAGTGGTGTATATGGACGATATAATTATACCAAGCGGTAGCGTGAATGATGGTCTAATTAAACTTAAAAGGGTGTTGAAGATAGCTGCGGAAAATGTGTTGAGAATAAACTGGGAGAAATGTCAGATACTGCAGAGTAAAGTAAATTTCTTGGGCTATATAGTTGAAAATGGAAGTATTAAGCCAAGTAAGGAGAAGACTGATGCCGTTTCAAGATTTCCGATCCCACATGATAAGAAGTCAGTTCAACGATTTCTAGGGTTAACATCATATTTCCGTAGATTCATCGAAGGATACGCAGTAACAGCTAAGCCCTTGACTGACATTTTGCGAAAAGACAACAAGTTTGAGTTTAAAGAATTGCAAATGGTAGCGTTCGAGCAATTAAAGTTAGCATTGACCAAAGGTCCCGTTTTAAAGTTATACAATCCTAAACTAGAGACTGAGATTTATACTGATGCCTCGAAACATGGTTTCGGAGCTGCGCTTTTACAGAAAGATTCAGAAGATGGTTTATTTCATCCGGTACAGTATATGAGTCGGAAAACTAAACCTTGCGAAGAGAAGTACGATTCATATGAACTTGAGGTTTTAGCGGTTATAGGAGCATTAATAAAGTGGCGTGTATATGTGTTAGGGTTGAGATTTAAGATTGTCACAGATTGTAATGCGTTCACAATGACAATGAAAAAGAAAGAGGTTCCATTACGTGTAGCACGTTGGGCAATGTACCTACAAGATTTCGATTACCTGATTGAACATCGTTCCGGTACAAAGATGCGGCATGTGGATGCCTTGAGCCGTTTATCTTGTTTTCTGCTAACCGACACCATAACCCATAAACTGAAGGAAGCACAGTTGTCAGATGATTGGACTAAATTGATTAGGAGCTTGGTTCAGGAGAAGGGATATGAAGATTTTTACATTGAAAATGAAATATTGTTAAAGAACCCCGATCAAGAACTTATCGTCTTACCCTCGCAGATGGAAAAGGAAATAATACAGATTGCACACAAACAAGGACATTTTGGAGCTAGAAAGACTCAGGATATCGTAGAAAAATCGTATTATATTCCAAAGTTAAAAGAAAAGGTAGCCCGTGTTGTTGAGTGTTGCGTGGAATGTCTTATTGTTAATGCCAAATCCGGTAAAAAGGAAGGATATTTGATGCCGATAAGCAAAGGAGATCAGCCATTGATGACATATCACATTGATCACGTTGGCCCGATGGAGGTTACAACAAAACGTTACAATCATATACTTGTTATTGTTGATGGTTTCTCCAAGTTTGTATGGTTGTATCCGACTCGTGGAAACGGAGTCGATGAAGTAGTTAGTTGTCTTGAAAAGCAGGCCATAATTTTTGGTAACCCAGTGAGAATAATTTCTGACAGGGGAGCAGCATTCACATCCAATGCGTTTAAAGAATATTGTAACAGACAGGATATACAGCATTTACTGATAGCAACAAGTGTACCCCGTGGCAACGGCCAAGTAGAAAGGATGCATAAGATAATAGTTCCGATGATTTCAAAGTTAAGCCAAGAGAATGAAGGAAACTGGTACAAGTATGTAGGACGTGTGCAACAACTTGTTAATAATACTGCCCCAAGAAGTACAAAAGTTACACCTTTTATGATATTGACAGGAATAGAGATGCGTAGTCCTGGTGATCCTGAAATAAAAAAGCTGATAACCGATTCGTTAATAGAAGAATTAAACTGTAATCGTGAAGAGCTTAGAGCGGAGGCTCGAAAGAATATCGATGAAATACAAAAGGAAATGAAAAAGACGTTTGACAAAAACAGGAAATGGAAAAGAAAATATAATTTAAATGACTTAGTGGCGATTAAACGTACGCAGTATGGGACAGGACTAAAGTTGAGAGGTAAATACTTAGGACCATATAAAGTCACAAAGGTGAATAGGCACGGTCGATACGAAGTTGAGAAAGTTGGCGATAGTGAAGGACATTGTAAGACATCAACAGTGGCTGAGTTTATGAAGCCTTGGCTAGGATCATTCGGGTCGAATGACTTGTCAGGACAGCCGATTGTAGGAAATGAAGTGTCAGACGGGCATAATAATCATGGCAATCGTGAAGTAGCTAGTGAGCGAGGCAGAACGACACGCAGCGGCCGTATCTATCTGGTCGACTCACTCATTGGCAAATAAAGCATAAGGGTTGATTTGAAAAAGCACTCGCAATCGTACTCTCGCCTCGATCACATCGCGCACCCAAATTCATCACTGAGGCCATTATTATAATAAATAAATATACATATGTATTCTTAACACGAAGAAACATTGTTAATAATAAGACTAACCACGGAAACATATCCGTATAATATTGAATTACATAAACAGGGAAATATAAAAATCCCACATATATGGCCACGATAATGCTGGAAAAAATATTTATATGCATTTATTTATAAATATGGGCGGAGATATATATGTGCGCAAAATACTGACCGAAAAAATTATATATATAATTTATAATATGGACGGACATATATATGGGCACGATAATGCTGGAAAAAATATATATGCATTTATTTATATATATGGGCGGATGTATATATATATGGGCACGATAATGGCGAAAAAAAATATATATTTATTTATAAATATGGACGGGTATATAATAAGGCGAAGGAAGGGAATCGGAAATAATGTAATTTGAATTTGGCGCACTCGAGCCGCCTATCGATATCACGACTCGACTCACGTGGGTGCGCGAAAGAAAAAAAAACAACGATCAGTCAATATGGACAAATGCCTGGATATGTATACATGCATGCATAAGTGCGCAGGTAAGTATATGTATGTTAGAGGTGGGAAACTATCGATGGCACTATCGACACTATCGATGGTTGAGCACTATCGAGTCGACTCACTATCGATGGTCATGCAGTACCGATAGTGTATCGATAGTGCCTCGATAGTGTGACCAATAGTTGTGAAATAAATTCCGCGTTTTGAAAAAGTGGCGTCGCTTGGCTGGTGAAAACTTTTTTTGCTTTCAATTACAAAACAAAAACATAATTTTAATGAAATGGATCGCTTTCTCCAAATGAGTAATAAAAATAAGAGTAATTGAAGCAATTTCAAAGCAACTATTAATATGTGTGTTTTATAATAGGCAAACGCCGCAATTCGAAAGAAACATGCGATTGCAGCTCATCGGAATCGGAAAAGAGGTCTGCGGCCACAACATCTAGCCATAAATTGAAAAAGAAAACAAAAATATCTGATGTGTGGAATTACTTTAAAAGATCAGATGATAAAAAATTTGCGAAGTGCTTAAATTGTGAAAAGGAGTACAAGACAAGCGGAAATACGTCCAACTTGCGGGATCACCTGAAACGGTTTCATCCTAGTTTAAGGGACGATGAAAGGAACTCCGCTAATTATGGAGATCAGGGCGACAGCATATTATCCACCAGCAGCAGCTGCCGATCAAGTATGACATCTTTAGATTCATACATTAAAAACTCTGTCCTGTACGATTCCAACTCATCGCGAAAAAAATTATTGATAAAACTTTAGCGGAGATGGTTGCCTTGGACGTACAACCGTATAGCATAGTAGAGGATCGTGGATTCATCAAGTACAGCAAAATTATGGATGCCAGGTACAAGCTGCCAAGTCGCCGTCATTTACAAAGTGTGCTGATGATGGATTTATTTAAAGAAACTTCGGCAAAGCTTTCAACCATTCTAGAAGAAGTTTCTAGTGTTGCTGTTACGTGTGACATATGGTCGTCACGTGCCAACATAAGTTTTTTAACAGTGACTAGCCACTTTATTCATGAGTTCACTCTTAAAACAGCTTCATTGGCAACAAGAAAGCTATTGGATGCCACGAACCATTCAGCTCAAAATATTGCGAATACTTTGCAAGAAGTTTTAAATTCTTGGGGTTTGTTTGACAAAACTGAGTGTATTGTCACGGACAATGCCAGCTCCATGATCAAAGCTTGCGAGCTGTTAAAGTTTCGTAACATTCCCTGCTTTGCTCACACGTTAAATTTGGTTGTTCAAGACGGTCTAAATTTCTACGATGACGAAAAAACAATGGCAATAATTTCAAAATGTAAAGCAATTGTAAAATTTTTCAAAAAAGCACTATTGCTAATGAAAAGTTTAAGATGTCGCAAGAAAAGTTTAGGTATTCACTTTTACAAGAAACTCCAACTAGGTGGAATAGTTTCTTTTATATGATTCAACGAATACTGACGACCGATGATGAAATTGCAGTAGTACTATTGTCTACATCCAATGCACCACTCCCATTTCAAGCGGAGGAAATTGATGTTTTGAAGGACATGGAAAAAATTCTTACAGTATTTGAAGAAGTTAGCAAAAGAATATCTGGTGAAAAAAATATGCTACGATTTCGCTTATAATTCCCTTGACAGATGTACTTATTCGTAAAACGCATACTATTTCTTCGGATGTACACACTGAAGTTGGACAAAAAATGGTCACTGTTTTATTAGATTCAATCGTAAAACGTTTATCGCCATATGAAAAAAAAAATGCGACGAGAATGGCGACAATTTTAGATCCCCGATTTAAAAAGATTGGGTTTCAACATATGTCAAATGCCGAACAAGCTACACATTGTTTCAAAAACGAGTTGACGGCTTTAATGAACAAAGATAGTTCAAATGACACAAATGTGGAACCCATCTCAACAAATAAGGACCCGCTTTTCGACTACATTGGGAACAAAGCCCGTTCCATGGCTAGAAACACGCGATCGGATGCTATCATTGCGAAGAGGCAGTATTTGGAAAGGCCCTTAAGCCAACAAGATGTTGATCCCTTATTATGGATGAAATAAATTATAAAATTTTAAATATCAATATCCAAAAATTAATTTGTTCTCATTAATATTTTTCTTAGGTTAACCAGACGGACTTTCCTGCAATAAAAACGTTGATGTCAAAATACTTTTGCATTCCGGCCACTTCTGTCCAGTCAGAGCGGGTATTCAGCAAAGCAGGGCAAATAGTATCAGACCGCAGAACACGTCTAAAGGAGGAGAATGTGAACATTTTGTTATTTTTAAACCAAAATCTTTGGCTTACTTCCTCGGAAACCACCGAATAAGCGACGTAAAACGTATATATGTACATATAAATAATTAAAAACATTAAACTATGTTTTTGAAAAATTAATTTTAGTTGTTTTATATAGGTCACTATCGAGGCACTATCGATGGCACTATCGAGGCACTATCGATGGTTTGGTAAAAAACTATCGCCGCTATCGATGGTGCCGACTATCGATAGTTTCCCATCTCTAATGTATGTATGTTTGCGCGCGCGTTGTTCACAAAAACGTAAGTAATTTGTTAATTAGCTAACTCGATCGGATGATAGGAAATTAAATGCCCTTGTTGGGTTCCTTTCCTCTCGCTTTTTTTTTGTTCTTTAATAAATGTGCGACACCGAAATGGATTATGAGTATGTGGATATGTACATACGTGCGTGCATCAATATATGACGATGTATGTATGTACGTAAGAAAATGCACCAGTTTGCGAATACGCGCGTGAGCAAATTAATTGGCCAATTGAAACAATTCGAACACACAAGAAATCGCGGTGAATACTTTAATTACTATTTTTGTGTGGTAAATGTGCGACACCGAAATGAATTATGTGTATATAGATATGTACATATGCGCTTACATCAATATGTATGTATGTATGTAAGTCGATACACCGGTGTGCGGATACAAAACATAAGAAATCGCGGTGAACACTTTAATTAAATTTTTTTTTTCTATAACACTTTAAAAATTTTCTTTTGTCTTTTATACTTTTACGCGGACTTGGCAAACAGCTGTGGGAAATACATGTACGTGTGCGTGTAAACGAGTTTTACACCTGTATGGTATATGTAGAAAATAAAAGTGGAATTGGACAAGTGCGGAAAAAATGCGTGGTCGTGGAATGAAAAAACAACGTTGGACAAACACACTAAGGATTGGGAACTACCATGTAACCTTGGAACAGCTCAGGTATGTACATACAAGTGTATAAAAGTGTGTAGTATGTAGGGGCAAATGAGGTGTGACTCAAGAAATTTTGTACTTAGCAGGAATTCCGCCGATGCAAGCTGGATAGTCGGAGTACAACTTGGCTGGTGCCAATTTCTTCTGGGTCTGGTGAGTTGGGGGTGAAATTAAAACACGCGAGAACTTCGTTTATATTCAATGGTGATTTTATATACATATATTTAAAAGGATACCGATACCGCGTGAACAAACATCAACAGCTCACCAACATCAGACATTGGTACTGTTGAATGAAATTAGAGACCATTCAGTGAATACAAACGTTCCTAATTTCATAATTACCTTTGACAGTATCTCCTTATTGTCCATTTAGGATACTCCGTACTCCTTTGCACTTTTCATTTTGCACAGATTTTGCATTCACTTGTTGTCATTCAATTACACGGATGGTTCTGGGCCCATAATCTGTTGGAAAATAAGAACCCGCGATACTGGTTTGCGGTATGTCTCGTAAAAAAAAGGGTAATACATGTATTTGCGAATGTTAATTTATTGAAACTTAACTATACAATTGTACATCGCTAAGAACAGAATCCAACGCCTTTTTCCTTTACTGAGAGATGCCAGATCTCCTTAAACATACTAGGGATGCCAGGTTGGCACTTTGACATAAACAGTTGGCGCTAATATCGAACACAAAGGGACGCACCTCTTGAAGAAGACGAGGGGCCAATGCAACTGCCCCAGTAAAGAATATAAAAAGACGTCGGGCAGGAAATAATCAACCTACGCAGCGAGAGAAGACTAATCAAAGACCTGCTGAGAACAAATCTGAGGAAAAGACCAATAACGCAATGAGTAATTCATTCGCTTGCCATTAAGTATTAAACTAAATTTTAATTTGCGCTATCACTCTCTTCCACGTCTCTTGCTCAAGGCTGAGATAAATTTATTTCTCTGATTTTTATTAAGAAAAAGAAAGGATATTTTGTTGCTTAAAATGCACAATAAAAATATGAAAAAGAAAATATAAACAAAAACCGGACGGCTGGGGCTAACTTCTACCGCGTCAAAGTTTGTTTACCCTTGCAAGTTTTTGTAACTCTTTCCCTGGTGAAGTGCATTGTTTTGACTGTTCTCTGGGAAGCTGGGCTTGATGATCGCAGAAGGGGTCGACATACCGTATTTCATAAATCGTGATTTAAGTCAAGTCGTCTCAAAACCTCCAAGTGGTGCTTCCTGGGTGCTGTTGAAATTTCAGTATCAGCAGTAGCTAATCCGAGTGGCGGGGTTTACCCATTTCCTGTTTGGCGGAGACAAAAATGGTTAGTAGTTTCGACTGCGAACAGCCGACCGGAACTGTGATTCGGTACTACGGGATGCGCTAGTTTGCCCACTAGCCCTTTGTGGTAGGCCCCCTTGTAGGAGATCGTAGTGGCTGTGGTTTGATACCCAAATGCTGGTATGAATTGAATAATTCAAATGTGGAGTTGCTAAACAACCGGGTGCTGCACCCAAAGACCAGCAGAGGTTTTAGATGGGCCTCGCCCCACCCAAGGGGGAATTTCATGTCCGACCAACATCGCATTCAACTGGTACTGAAGAGATTCTGCAAAAAGCAGTTTCTTAAACTGGCGTTTGGCGGCGCATCGTATCGTCATGTGTACTATTTGTCCATTGTGACTTATTTGAGTGTCGTAGTAGTAAACCATATTAATGGATACACGCCACGTAAAATAAAATACACTTCATGTTCCTTGTATCCAAGTTTCGTCGATGGTTATAAAACGACGCAAAAACTCTTACGGATTGCGTTTAAACAGCGTCAAACACGGGTCTGATGTAGTCTTACGGTTGCGCTTGTCGTCCGGAGTGAGTAAACGCGGCACACATCACGCCGACAGCTTTCTCATGACGGAAATTTCATTCAGGATATAACCCACGCGGTCTTTTGAGATACCTACTGTTATCCACGTTATCCTCCGTGGTTGCATTTTTCGGGGCACCTGGCCGTGGCTCATCTACAACCGAAGTGCGACCACGGTAAAACTCGTTGGACCAATTTTTGACGGTTGCCATCAAAGGAGATGAATCACCGTACACAGCATCGCTCTTTGTTTCCACTTAGCGATTTCCCTTCCAAAAACAAGAATCGAATCACCGACCGATATTGCTCTTCTTCCATTTCTCTAAAATCCGTGGACACGCTCGCTTCTACACGGAGTCAAAAGAAAACCACAAATTCGATTCGACTAAAATTTTTAGCTTTGTCGGTTCTACACGATACTGAACTTTTCTTTCCATAGTGACGCCACTGGGCGGTGAGGCTAAGTACTTATTGGACCACCCTCGTATATATTGCATGTTCTAGTCCGATTTATTTATATATTTTTTTATATATGTTTATTTATTTACATATATTTATTTATTTAAATATTTTACGTCAACTAACACAGTAGTCGACAAAAAACCTTAAGCTAAAGACAGATAATAATTAATTGAAGAAAGTAGCTTAGCTTTATGCACAACTAAACATCCACGACCCGGTGGAGGTGTTTTATTTGCACAAGGTGCCAGCTATGCCACGATTCACAGCCAATATGGTCAGGAATGAGTTGCAGGCAATCCGAGTCCAGAATATTTTCGGTGGTTTCGCTGTAGATGATTAAAAAGTACAGCGCGAAGGGAATTGACAAAAAGATGAGGAGAAATAAGGTGAGGAAGGTTGTTAAAAGATTGGCAAAGAACACGAAAAGGATCGTAAAGAGAGTAGTTAGTCAGATATCTACTAAGGTGAATAGGAAAAAAGTTTCTGGTCCGATGTGAGGGAACACAAAAATATAGCGTATCTAGTAAATTAGTAGAAATGACTGCGCCTTTGACTAGTTTACGGAAAAAGAAAATGCCAAATACGAGCCTACGGTTGTAAAGTGAAGGAAGATTAATAAGAAGAAGTCTGTCAGACTAAAAAGGTAGGCGAAGACTCGGGTCTCAATTAAAACCGCGTAACGCGAACTTAAGGAGTTGCTTCTGTACCGATTCAATACAAAGCTGGTGAACATCCTATTGAGGGTTCTACACTGGCGAGCAATTTTCTAGAGTAGGGCGAACTAAAGAAGTGTATAAAACCTTTGTTACATAGGGATCATCAAATTCTTTGGCCAAACGTTTAATGAAGCCAAGACTACTGCGTGCTCTATTGACAATTGAAGATATATGAACATTAAATGAAAGTTTTGGGTCAAACATAACGCCAAGGTTTTCGAATGATTGTACACAATCTAACAGAACAGACTTAATAGAGTAATGAGCTAGGAACGGAGACAAACGACTGAAAGTCATAAAAGAGCACTTAGAGGCATTAAGGTGTAATTTATTAACGTGGCACCAATCACAGAACGCATCGAGATCTGATTGCAAGTACTGTTGGAAAGAAGGATCACTATATGAATAACAAATCTTAACGTCATCCGCAAACATGAGCACGCGTGAATGAGCCAAGGCCAAAGTCAGATCATTTATAAACAAGGTAAATAACAGTGGGCAGTCAAATCAAATTTAGGTCGGTAAAAATGAATAAGACTAGCTTGTGTGTGAAATTTGATTAAAGTAGTCATTGCGATAGGCATTCGATTTTTTCTAAATGATGGAAGCCAATGTGGGCGTGGCAAAAGTTCTAAATAATTATAAACTGCTTGCATACTAAATAAGTCTACCTACCAAATTTGATTACTTTTGCTTCATATGTTTTCGTTTTAGTTTGTGGGCGCGGAAGTGAAGCCTGTAACAGATTCAATCGTTCTATCAAGACTGCAAGCAAAGGGCAATAAATAAGCTCAAGAGCATATGGCATCAGACAAATAGCTGATTTAGAAACTTTAACAGTACTGGATGACACAACTGAGCTAATGTGTAATGAGGCTACATCGTCAATAGATCAGGAAGAACCAGAAATGAGTTCGGAAAACTAGCATCAAACCAAAATAATATTAGAGCAACCAGCCATTTTCAAGTGGCTACACAAAATACAAATGTGATTCAAACGGTGACTGAACTTTTGAAGTTAGTCTCAAACCTCTTACCGGAGTTTGATCGAAACACTGAAAGCAGTCGTAGGTTCTTGGACGCACTTAATTTAGTAAATACACTGAAAGATGATGAACAAACAGCACTATGATTTAAAAAACAAAACTTCAAAGCTAAATTAATATAGCCTTTTTCCAAGGGTATAAATATCGTCATCTTAAAGTCGAAAAATAAATCTTTATTGGAAACTTTTCTTTTTTTAACGTTTAATATATATTTGTTGAATCTACTATAAAATTAGAGCTTAACAACAAGTTTGAAATATTTTTCTTAATCTAGTACTTAAGATATATCCAGAGGGCCCTAATCATTTATTATTGGGTTGGTCTGTCATTTCTTTTAATACGAGTTTTATTATTATTTCGCATAAGGGAATTGGCAAGAACATTTGGGTGTACATGCAGTTTCGCAGAATACTTTAGTTGTTGACTACCTATTTCAGATTTTACGCTAGGATATTTAGATCATTTTGAATGTTGTCGTTCCGTATGTACCACGCAGCCCCAGTGATTGATCTTAAAATCTTCGACTGCGTATACAGACTGCGTATATAGACTTTGTATAATGTCGACATTGCTGGTATTTGCATTTCCCCATGGTACTGCACCGTAAGTCCAGATGTGTTTCAGTACGGAGTTGTATAGGAGGATTTTATACTCCAGACGTAGAGGGGACCGAGCATTGATGATCCAATGTAAGCTACTCCCTTTCAGTTTAAGCTGTGACTTTTTTGCCTCAGTGTGCTTGCGCCAAGTTAGTCTTCTGTCTAGGCGGATACCAAGGTAAGTGACATCCACGGCTTGAGGAATTGGTATGTTGTTTAGCAGTTTCTTCTGTTAAGCGTAAATGTAACATGTTTGCATTTCTTCTCGTAGGCCCGGATACTCCAGGTTGCTAGCCATTCCTCTACCACCTTGAGGTGTTCCTCTAATTTTGCAGAGGCTTGTATTGGGCATTTGGATCTGCTGAAGATTGCCGTGTCATCGGCAAAAGTGGACGTTGTAAGTCCTAAACTCGTTGGTAAGTCTGCAGTGTACAGCAAGTAGAGCAATGGGCCGAGTACACTGCCTTGCGATACACCAGCTTTGATTTCAAAGTCAGCCGAGACGGAGCCATTACATCTTACAGCGTATTTCCTATTGTAAACGTAAGATTTCATGAGTTTGTGGGTGTACTGTGGGAGTTTCTGCCGGATTTTGAACATTAGACCCTCCATCCAAACTCTGTCGGAAGTCTGGGCAACGTCGAGAAAGACAGCCGTACAGAATTCTTTCAGTTCGAATGCTGTTCGTATTTCGGATGTTATCCGATTGACTTTTTCAGTTGTCCCATGTTTTTCGCGCAAGCCGAACTGGTGTGAAGGGATTGTGTTCTCCGATGCCAGAAATGAGCTTAGACGGATCTGCAGGACCTTTTCAAAAAGCTTCGAAAGACATGGCAGCAAACTAATTGGCCTATAGGATGATGGCTGGCTTTCCCACTTTAGGAATCATGATGATAGTAGACCTTTTCCACGGTCTTGGGAAGTAGCCAATTCTTATTATAGCGTTGAACAGTTTGCAGATGTATTGTATGGCGATGGTTCATTTAGGATAATTTTCGGTGTGATTAGGTCATGGCCAGGGGCTTTGTTCGGCTTTGTGTGGTTTTTAATAACTGCAGTGATCTCATCTGATTGGAGTTCCATGTACTAACTGTCCGTTAATGTGCTCAAAGGGGGAAGTACAAATGAGTTTGATGTTGGCTTTGGCTGGAAAACCATTTTAAAATGTGTGACAAATACTCGACTCAAGTGCAGAGACGCACATGTCAATGTCCTCTGCAGCGTCCAGTTTCGGCGAACAGTTAATAAATTTAAGCCAATTTGTTTTGTTGTTTGTAAGCCTACATGGGCGATCAAGTACTTGAGGTCTTGTTAATAGTGTGAATAGCACTGGAGAGTGATCGGAGGTTAAGTCTAGCAGTGTTTCCGCAGTGATCCGATTACGCGGATCAGTCAGGCACTTTCTGTGGATCTGTGGGCCAATAACTAGGCCTACCCGGTGAGACGCAATACAATTATTGAATGGGCTGACTATTGTGTTGTACAACGGCTTGACTTTAGGACTTACTCCTCTGCTGCAATGAAGCGATCTCCGAGTGTGTTAAAGAAATCGGTAAATTCCTTTTCAGAGATTGAGAAGCATGGTGGGCAGTACAGGGCAGCCAATGTAGTGTTACCGCAGCTGGTTTGGACGGTTATAGCAGTTGCTTGTAGGTGCTGTGTTTCAAATCTGTTGAGAAACGAGTGTTTTATACAGTATTTGATCAGTCCCGCCAATAACATTTGATGTTAAATGTGTTTCCGATACAGCAAAACGTCGATTTCACTTGAGTCTAGGAATAGTTGTAGTTCATTTTTGTGCTTCTGGATAAGCAGGATTTGATTCCGCATCAGTTCCTGCATACAGTTTTGCATGAACGTCATAAAAGCGGTCATGTTTTGATTAAGTGAGATCAATAGGGCCTCTAAACCACTTGGAGTTTGGTGGCCAAGTTCTGGTGCGCTAGGTTGCGGATTCTGTAGATGGTGGAGTGACGGGGTCTCTTTCGCGGGCTCCGTCTGTCCAGTTCGGAGTACACTAGCGAAGGATACACTAGGATTGGTTGTAGCAGGCATGTAACATGCAAATGCCATATTTATGATGTTCGCGGCAGCCAACACACACTGACTTAAGATTGCAATTGTTAGAGGTGTGGTTTTATTCCTGGCAGTTTTTACACTGAGGTGGTTGGTATCTCTTATTGGGCTCCTCTACGGTGATTCTTCTGTGCAATAAGAACCTGTAGACCTGTTGTAGATTGGGTGCCCTTCATTTGGCTTCGACCGCTTTGCATCTAGTTGGAGCTCGATTTTAAAGAGCGGCTGTGCGACTTTATTCCTGTTGATCATGTTGACAACGGACTTAACCGCAAACCCTTTTTCGGCAAATGCGTCTGCTATTTCTTGAGGTGGGAGCGATGGCTCGATCCCCTTTATGACAACCTGGAGCCCTTTACTGCTTTTTAGTTGGTAGGTACAGAAGTTGATGTTAGCATTACGGAGGTACTTTTCGATGATGCGGAAATTGTCCTCAGTTTGGGTTTGACATTTCATTTCCTTTATGTTACCCCTGCTCAGAGGGGTTACAACAAAGTTATTTGCCCCTACTGTTTCTAATAGCTTCGAAATCAGGACGCTGCAGTTAGCTACACGGTTGTATAAAGGGGGTGGTCTAGCCGATTTAACTTTATCTACAGCGCCGGCTTCATCGTCTTGCTGATAGGCAAGAATTTTAAAACGATTCCCGCTTAGAAGTGCTACTCGATCATTTGGTTTGGTTATTTTCGGCGTATTGCCACTTTTTTCTTTTGCGGGCTTATCTTCCGCTTAGTTATTTTAATATATCTATCCATTCCAGTTTGGACAGAAGGCGTTGGGTTTCTTGTCGTGGCTGACTCTGGACGACTTGTCCTTGACGGCTTGAGGCAGGTCAATACTTCGGCAGACGTTGCAGTAGTTGCTGTCAACGAGGTGACGGTGCTGGTCGGTGCAATCGGTGATCCAGTTATCGATATTGATAGAGAAGCACACTGCTCTCTCCACGGTAAATTGCTGTTGATCGTTGAGTGTCTTGCACTTTCGGTGTTATTGCTTACGGTAGCATTCAGTGGGGTCGGCGACACCACCGAAAAGTACGCGTGGTTGCGTTGATCCGAGAGTCGACGCTCACGTTGTTGTTGTACAAGTAGTTCTTGTAGCTGTTGCTGGTGTGGATCGAGAGAGCTTGGGCCCGAATTGGTGGACATGGCTTTTCCAAAAAAAGTGCTCACTTTGTTGCTACAACTTAGTATTTATTGCTATTAGAACAAACTAATAGCAATATGATTGTAAATAGGCGTCTCTGAGGCGACTGAGAGCCCTACACAATTTTTACAAACGCGGCCGTTTATTTTTTACACTAAATTTTGCGGAGTGCATTAAACTTGATCTCAAATCAATCAAATAAGAATCATTTTATAATTATGGAAAAAGCCAGAAAACTAATGATCGAAAGAGTCAGTTGGTAATGCAAAACTAAAAAAAAAACTTTCTTGTACGATGTTCAAAGAACCGTTAGAAGATCTCTGATACAATCAAACAAATTAATAATTTTTACAAACAGAAACAAAGATTGAATGAAAACAGCTAGTATACATAAAAAATTAATTAATACCACACAATACAAGTCGAAAAGCTTATGCAGGATAAAATAGGTGAACCATCAAAACTGATTTAAAAACTGAATATAATAGACCGTTACTACTGTTGCCGAAGGTTTACCAGGATCTCAGAAAAAAAAACGGCGACTTGTTATCGACTATCGCCAAATAACCAAAAAAGTATTGTCCGATAAATTTTAATTGCCAAGAATAGATGATATTCTCGAGCAAATAGGTGGAGCTATATATTCATGCTTAGATTTAATGTCCGGTTTCCACCCAATAAAATTAAAAGAAGAATCGGAAAACATTACCTAATTTTCTACTAGCAATGGCTGTTATCAATTCATCCGACTAGTGCTATGGGTAGGGAAAGAGTTACCAAACAGTTGCAAGGGTATACAAACTTTGACGCGGCCGAAGTTAGGCCCGGCCCTCTGGTTTTTAATTATTATTGACGTTTCGTTAAAAGACTCGCAGAATACTCAATAACAAGATTATGTAAAAAGAACGTGGATTATGTTTGGTCCGAAAATTGCTAAAACGCATTTGATCACCCAAAACACACCTTATAGGAACTCACACTCCTACAGTGTTCAGACTTCACCCAAAAATTTTGCATAATACCAGATGCCAGGAAGCATGCACTTGAAACTGCATTGACCCAAAGCTTTGATAATAAGCTGTTACCAGTAGTATATGCTTCTCGTTCATTAAAGTTGAAAGTAATAAAACCACTACTGAACAAGAACTAGTTACGATGGCCCAATGTATCTTACAAACTTCCGTCCGTATACAAATATTTCACAATAAAAACCGATATAATTATTTTCTATAACAAAATCAAAATGAAATAGAATCAGTCTCGATTTAGAAAAATATGAGTTCAGTAGAGTATTTGTGGATGCCTTATCACGCATTACAATAAATGAATTAAAAAATACAAATGCGCTTATCTTAAAAGTCACTACAAGACAGCAAGGTAGACAAAATAAATCCTGGCCAGCAGATAAAAATGAAGATCATAAAGAGACATAAGAAAAACAACCTCTTGAATAAGCTGCTAAGCCCACCCTTATACTGTCATATATGAAAAAAACTTGTAACAAACTAATTTTTTTAAAGTCTTGAAAAAGAAGCCGGTATATTAAAACTCAGCCAAATTATGGTGACACCGGGCGAAAAGATATTAAAAACCATTTGGATGGATACTTTAAAAGAATTGGTGAGTACGATATAAATTAACTTAAGAACCAGTGACCTTAATAAATAATGAACAAGGAAAAGGAGCACGATGACCCATCACAAGAAGCTCGCACTGGCATAACAAAAAAGCTATGTGACAAGTGACGTGCCCAAATATGTTAAAAATGGTCAAAAATGCCACATTTTAAAAACAACCAAATATACAAAAACTCCTCTAACGATCACTGACACACCAAATAGTATTTGGTTCTTTACCTAGATCTGAATATGGTAACGAATATGCTATCACAATAATCTGTGACCTATCTAAATACCTAGTTGCCATACCAATGCCCGACAAAAGCTCACCAACATCAAACATTGTTACTGTTGAATGAAATTAGAGACCATTCAGTGAATACAAACGTTCCTAATTTCATAATTACCTTTGACAGTATCTCCGTATTGTCCATTTAGGATACTCCGTACTTTTGCACTTTCCATTTTGCACAGCTTTTGCATTCACTTATTGTCATTCAATTACACGGATGGTTCTGGGCCCATAACCTATTGGAAAATAAGAACCCGCGATACTGGTTTGCGGAATATCTCGTAAAAAAAAGGGTAATACATGTATTTGCGAATGTTAATTTATTGAAACTTAACTATACAATTGTACATCGCTAAGAACAGAATCCAACGCCTTTTTCTTTTACTGAGAGATGCCAGATCTCCTTAAACATACTAGGGATGCCAGGTTGCCACTTTGACATAAACAGTTGGCGCTAATATCGAACACAAAGGGACGCACCTCTTGAAGAAGACGAGGGGCCAATGCAACGCCCCCAGTAAAGAGAACAAAAAGACGTCGTGCAGGAAATAACAAACCTATGCAGTGAGAGAAGACTAATCAAGGACCTGCTGAAAACAAATCTGAGGGAAAGACCAATAACGCAATCAGTAATTCATTCACTTGCCACTAATTGTTAAGCTAAATTTTAATTTGCGCTATCACTCTCTTCCACGTCTCTTGCTCAAGGCTGAGATAAATTTATTTCTCTGATTTTTATTAAAAAAAAGAAAGGATATTTTGTTGCTTAAAATGCACAATAAAAATATGAAAAAGAAAATATAAAGAAAAACCGGACGGCTGGGGCTAACTTCTATCGCGTCAAAGTTTGTTTACCCTTGCAAGTTTTTGTAAATCTTTCCATGGTGAAGTGCATTGTTTTGACTGTTCTCTGGGAAGCTGGGCTTGATGATCGCAGAAGGGGTCGACATACCGTATTTCATAAGTGGTGATTTAAGTCAAGTCAACTCAAAACCTCCAAGTAGTGCTTCCTGGGTGCTGTTGAAATTTCAGTATCAGCAGTAGCTAATGCGAGCGGCGGGGTTTACCCATTTCCTGTTTGGCAGAGACAAAAATGGGGAGACAAATGCGGGTATGAATTGAATAATTCAAATGTGGAGTTGCTAAACAACCGGGTGCTGCACCCAAAGACCAGCAGAGGTTTTAGATTGGCCTTGCCCCACCCAAGGGGGAATGTCATGTCCGACCAACATGGCATTCAACTGGTACTGAAGAGATTCTGCAAAAAGCAGTTTCTCGAACTTGCGTTTTTCGGCGCATCGTATCGTCACGTGTACTATTTGTCCATTGTGACTTATTTGAGTGCCGTGGTAGTAAACCATATTAATGGATACACGCCACGTAAAATAAAATACACTTCATGTTCCTTGGTCTCTGGTGTGTACCAGTGGATCCAAGTTTCGTCGATGGTTATAAAACGACGCAAAAACTCTTTCGGATTGCGTTTAAACAGCGTCAAACACGGGTCTGATGCAGTCTTACGGTTGCGCTTGTCGTGCGGAGTAAGCAAACGCGGCACACATCACGCCGACAGCTTTCTCATGCCGGAAAATTCATGCAGGATATAACCCACGCGGTCTTTTTTACCTACTGTTATCCACGAACTGAACTTTTCTTCCCATAGTGACGCCACTGGGCGGTGAGGCTAAGTACTTATTGGACCACCTTCGTATATATTGCATGTTTCTAGTCCGATTTATTTATATATTTATTTATATATGTTTATTTATTTATATTTATTTATTTAAATATAGACTAACACAGCAGTCGACAAGAAAGTTTAAGCTAAAGACAGATAATAATTAATTGAAGAAAGTAGCTTAGCTTTATGCACAACTAAACATCCCCGACCCGGTAGAAGTGTTTTATTTGCACAAGGTGCCAGCTATGCCCCGATTCAAAGCCAATATGGTCAGGGATGAGTTGCAGACAATCCGAGTCCAGAATATTTTCGGTGGATTCGCTGTAGATGATTTAAAAGTATAGCGCGAAGGGAATTGACAAAAAGATGAGGAGAAATAAGGTGAGAAAGGTTGTTAAAAGATTGGCAAAGAACACGAAAAGGATCGTAAAGAGAGTAGTTAGTCAGATATCTACTAAGGTGAATAGGAAAAAAGTTTCTGGTCCGATGTGAGGGAACACAAAAATATAGCGTATCTAGTAAATTAGTAGAAATGACTGCGCCTTTGACTAGTTTACGGAAAAAGAAAATGCCAAATATGAGCCTACGGTTGTAAAGTGAAGGAAGATTAATAAGAAGAAGTCTGTCAGAATAAGAAGGTAGGCGAAGACTCGGGTCCCAATATGAAAGCTCTGTTACATATGGATCATCAAATTCTTTGGCCAAACGTTTAATGAAGCCAAGACTACTGCGTGCTCTATTGACAATTGAAGATATATGAACATTAAATGAAAGTTTTGGGTCAAACATAACGCCAAGGTTTTCGAATGATTGTACACAATCTAACAGAACAGACTTAATAGAGTAATGAGCTAGGAACGGAGACAAACGACTGAAAGTCATAGAAAACACTTAGAGGCATTAACGTGTAATTTATAAACGTCGCACCAATCACAGAACGCATCGAGATCTGATTGCAAGTACTGTTGGAAAGAAAGATCACTATATGAATAACAAATCTTAACGTCATCCGCAAACATGAGCACGCGTGAATGAGCCAAGGCCAAAGTCAGATCATTTATAAACAAGGTAAATAACAGTGGGCAGTCAAATCAAATTTAGGTCGGTAAAAATGAATAAGACTAACTTGTGTGTGAAATTTGATTAAAGTAGTCATTGCGATAGGCATTCGATTTTTTCTAAATGATGGAAGCAAATGTGGGCGTGGCAAAAGTTCTAAATAATTATAAACTGCTTGCATACTAAATAAGTCTACCTACCAAATTTGATTACTTTTGTTTCATAGTTATTTAAAAGAGGTTTACACGACCACAAAAGGCAGAGCCTGTTTGACATCACAATGCCACACAATAACAAAATAATTAAGAAATAATATCAAACTAGAGCAGATTGCCTTAACTTAGCTGGAAAATGGGTTGGGTAGAAATAAAACCAAAGTATCAAGAAATAAACCAACCAAAGTATCAATTTCTGAATTGAACAAATTAGAAAGTTTGACTCAAAAATAGCAAACCTACTACAAAAGTCATTAGTAGAAGCCTATAACAGATTCAATCGTTCTATCAAGACTGCAAGCAAAGGGCAATAAGCTCAAGAGCATATGGCATCAGACACATAGTGATTCAAACGGTGACTGAATTTTTGAAGTTAGTCTCAAACCTCGTACCGGAGTTTCATGGAAACGCTGAAAACAGTCGTAGGTTCTTGGACGCACTTAATTTAGTAAATTCACTAAAAGATGATGAACAAACAGCACTGTGACTTAAATAACAAAACTTCAAATAATATACCCTTTTTCCAAGGGTATAAATATCGTCATCTTAAAGTCGATAAATAAATCTTTATTGGAAACTTGATCTCAAATCAACCAAATAAGAATCATTACATATTTGTGAAAATGCCAGAAAACTAATGATCGAAAGAGTCAGTTGGTAATGCAAAACTAAAAAAAAAACTTTCTTGTACGATGTTCAAAGAACCGTTAGAAGATCTCTGATATTTGCATTATACCAGACGCCAGGAAGCATGCAGTTGAAACTGCATTGACCCAAAGCTTTGATAATAAGCTGTTACCAGTAGTATATGCTTCTTGTTCATTAAAGGTGAAAGTAATAAAACCACTACTGAACAAGAACTAGTTACGATAGCCCAATGTATCTTACAAACTTCCGTCCGTATACAAATATTTCACAATAAAAACCGATATAATTATTTTCTATAGCAAAATCAAAATGAAATGGAATCAGTCTCGATTTAGAAAAATATGAGTTCAGTAGAGTATTTGTGGATGCCTTATCACGCATTACAATAAATGAGTTAAAAAATACAAATGCGCTTATCTTAAAAGTCACTACAAGACAGCAAGGTAGACAAAATAAATCCTGGTCAGCAGATAAAAATGAAGATCATAAAGAGACATAAGAAAAACAACCTCTTGAACAAGCTGCTAAGCCCACCCTTATACTGTCATATATGAAAAAAACTTGTAACAAACTCATTTTTTAAAAGTCTTGAAAAAGAAGCCGGTATATTAAAACTGAAGAGATTCTGCAAAAAGCAGTTTCTCAAACTGGCGTTTGGCGGCGCATCGTATCGTCATGTGTACTATTTGTCCATTGTGACTTATTTGAGTGCCGTAGTAGTAAACCATATTAATGGATACACGCCACGTAAAATAAAATACACTTCATGTTCCTTGGATCCAAGTTTCGTCGATGGTTATAAAACGACGCAAAAACTCTTTCGGATTGCGTTTTAACAGCGTCTAACGTAAGATTCCATGAGTTTGTGGGTGTACTGTGGGAGTTTCTGCCGGATTTTGAACATTAGACCCTCCATCCAAACTCTGTCGGAAGTCTGGGCAACGTCGAGAAAGACAGCCGTACAGAATTCTTTCAGTTCGAATGCTGTTCGTATTTCGGATGTTATCCGATTGACTTTTTCAGTTGTCCCATGTTTTTCGCGCAAGCCGAACTGGTGTGAAGGGATTGTGTTCTCCGATGCCAGAAATGAGCTTAGACGGATCTGCAGGACCTTTTCAAAAAGCTTCGAAAGACATGGCAGCAAACTAATTGGCCTATAGGATGATGGCTGGCTTTCCCACTTTAGGAATCATGATGATAGTAGACCTTTTCCACGGTCTTGGGAAGTAGCCAATTCTTATTATAGCGTTGAACAGTTTGCAGATGTATTGTATGGCGATGGTTCATTTAGGATAATTTTCGGTGTGATTAGGTCATGGCCAGGGGCTTTGTTCGGCTTTGTGTGGTTTTTAATAACTGCAGTGATCTCATCTGATTGGAGTTCCATATACTAACTGTCCGTTAATGTGCTCCAAGGGGGAAGTACAAATGAGTTTGATGTTGGATTTGGCTGGAAAACCATTTTAAAATGTGTGACAAATACTCGACTCAAGTGCAGAGACGCACATGTCAATGTCCTCTGCAGCGTCCAGTTTCGGCGAACAGTTAATAAATTTAAGCCAATTTGTTTTGTTGTTTGTAAGCCTACATGGGCGATCAAGTACTTGAGGTCTTGTTAATAGTGTGAATAGCACTGGAGAGTGATCGGAGGTTAAGTCTAGCAGTGTTTCCGCAGTGATCCGATTACGCGGATCAGTCAGGCACTTTCTGTGGATCTGTGGGCCAATAACTAGGCCTACCCGGTGAGACGCAATACAATTATTGAATGGGCTGACTATTGTGTTGTACAACGGCTTGACTTTAGGACTTACTCCTCTGCTGCAATGAAGCGATCTCCGAGTGTGTTAAAGAAATCGGTAAATTCCTTTTCAGAGATTGAGAAGCATGGTGGGCAGTACAGGGCAGCCAATGTAGTGTTACCGCAGCTGGTTTGGACGGTTATAGCAGTTGCTTGTAGGTGCTGTGTTTCAAATCTGTTGAGAAACGAGTGTTTTATACAGTATTTGATCAGTCCCGCCAATAACATTTGATGTTAAATGTGTTTCCGATACAGCAAAACGTCGATTTCACTTGAGTCTAGGAATAGTTGTAGTTCATTTTTGTGCTTCTGGATAAGCAGGATTTGATTCCGCATCAGTTCCTGCATACAGTTTTGCATGAACGTCATAAAAGCGGTCATGTTTTGATTAAGT
The DNA here is from genome assembly GCA_018152135.1 of Drosophila paulistorum. Taxonomy (NCBI): domain Eukaryota; kingdom Metazoa; phylum Arthropoda; class Insecta; order Diptera; family Drosophilidae; genus Drosophila; species Drosophila paulistorum. The sequence continues at coordinate 10,965,629 of JAECXG010000803.1, forward strand.
GAGATCAATAGGGCCTCTAAACCACTTGGAGTTTGGTGGCCAAGTTCTGGTGCGCTAGGTTGCGGATTCTGTAGATGGTGGAGTGACGGGGTCTCTTTCGCGGGCTCCGTCTGTCCAGTTCGGAGTACACTAGCGAAGGATACACTAGGATTGGTTGTAGCAGGCATGTAACATGCAAATGCCATATTTATGATGTTCGCGGCAGCCAACACACACTGACTTAAGATTGCAATTGTTAGAGGTGTGGTTTTATTCCTGGCAGTTTTTACACTGAGGTGGTTGGTATCTCTTATTGGGCTCCTCTACGGTGATTCTTCTGTGCAATAAGAACCTGTAGACCTGTTGTAGATTGGGTGCCCTTCATTTGGCTTCGACCGCTTTGCATCTAGTTGGAGCTCGATTTTAAAGAGCGGCTGTGCGACTTTATTCCTGTTGATCATGTTGACAACGGACTTAACCGCAAACCCTTTTTCGGCAAATGCGTCTGCTATTTCTTGAGGTGGGAGCGATGGCTCGATCCCCTTTATGACAACCTGGAGCCCTTTACTGCTTTTTAGTTGGTAGGTACAGAAGTTGATGTTAGCATTACGGAGGTACTTTTCGATGATGCGGAAATTGTCCTCAGTTTGGGTTTGACATTTCATTTCCTTTATGTTACCCCTGCTCAGAGGGGTTACAACAAAGTTATTTGCCCCTACTGTTTCTAATAGCTTCGAAATCAGGACGCTGCGGGGTGGTCTAGCCGATTTAACTTTATCTACAGCGCCGGCTTCATCGTCTTGCTGATAGGCAAGAATTTTAAAACGATTCCCGCTTAGAAGTGCTACTCGATCATTTGGTTTGGTTATTTTCGGCGTATTGACACTTTTTTCTTTTGCGGGCTTATCTTCCGCTTAGTTATTTTAATATATCTATCCATTCCAGTTTGGACAGAAGGCGTTGGGTTTCTTGTCGTGGCTGACTCTGGACGACTTGTCCTTGACGGCTTGAGGCAGGTCAATACTTCGGCAGACGTTGCAGTAGTTGCTGTCAACGAGGTGACGGTGCTGGTCGGTGCAATCGGTGATCCAGTTATCGATATTGATAGAGAAGCACACTGCTCTCTCCACGGTAAATTGCTGTTGATCGTTGAGTGGCTTGCACTTTCGGTGTTATTGCTTACGGTAGCATTCAGTGGGGTCGGCGACACCACCGAAAAGTACGCGTGGTTGCGTTGATCCGAGAGTCGACGCTCACGTTGTTGTTGTACAAGTAGTTCTTGTAGCTGTTGCTGGTGTGGATCGAGAGAGCTTGGGCCCGAATTGGTGGACATGGCTTTTCCAAAAAAAGTGCTCACTTTGTTGCTACAACTTAGTATTTATTGCTATTAGAACAAACTAATAGCAATATGATTGTAAATAGGCGTCTCTGAGGCGACTGAGAGCCCTACACAATTTTTACAAACGCGGCCGTTTATTTTTTACACTAAATTTTGCGGAGTGCATTAAACTTGATCTCAAATCAATCAAATAAGAATCATTTTATAATTGTGGAAAAAGCCAGAAAACTAATGATCGAAAGAGTCAGTTGGTAATGCAAAACTAAAAAAAAAACTTTCTTGTACGATGTTCAAAGAACCGTTAGAAGATCTCTGATACAATCAAACAAATTAATAATTTTTACAAACAGAAACAAAGATTGAATGAAAACAGCTAGTATACATAAAAAATTAATTAATACCACACAATACAAGTCGAAAAGCTTATGCAGGATAAAATAGGTGAACCATCAAAACTGATTTAAAAACTGAATATAATAGACCGTTACTACTGTTGCCGAAGGTTTACCAGGATCTCAGAAAAAAAAACGGCGACTTGTTATCGACTATCGCCAAATAACCAAAAAAGTATTGTCCGATAAATTTTAATTGCCAAGAATAGATGATATTCTCGAGCAAATAGGTGGAGCTATATATTCATGCTTAGATTTAATGTCCGGTTTCCACCCAATAAAATTAAAAGAAGAATCGGAAAACATTACCTAATTTTCTACTAGCAATGGCTGTTATCAATTCATCCGACTAGTGCTATGGGTAGGGAAAGAGTTACCAAACAGTTGCAAGGGTATACAAACTTTGACGCGGCCGAAGTTAGGCCCGGCCCTCTGGTTTTTAATTATTATTGACGTTTCGTTAAAAGACTCGCAGAATACTCAATAACAAGATTATGTAAAAAGAACGTGGATTATGTTTGGTCCGAAAATTGCTAAAACGCATTTGATCACCCAAAACACACCTTATAGGAACTCACACTCCTACAGTGTTCAGACTTCAACCAAAAATTTTGCATAATACCAGATGCCAGGAAGCATGCACTTGAAACTGCATTGACCCAAAGCTTTGATAATAAGCTGTTACCAGTAGTATATGCTTCTCGTTCATTAAAGTTGAAAGTAATAAAACCACTACTGAACAAGAACTAGTTACGATGGCCCAATGTATCTTACAAACTTCCGTCCGTATACAAATATTTCACAATAAAAACCGATATAATTATTTTCTATAGCAAAATCAAAATGAAATAGAATCAGTCTCGATTTAGAAAAATATGAGTTCAGTAGAGTATTTGTGGATGCCTTATCACGCATTACAATAAATGAATTAAAAAATACAAATGCGCTTATCTTAAAAGTCACTACAAGACAGCAAGGTAGACAAAATAAATCCTGGTCAGCAGATAAAAATGAAGATCATAAAGAGACATAAGAAAAACAACCTCTTGAACAAGCTGCTCAGCCCACCCTTATACTGTCATAAATGAAAAAAACTTGTAACAAACTAATTTTTTTAAAGTCTTGAAAAAGAAGCCGGTATATTAAAACTCAGCCAAATTATGGTGACACCGGGCGAAAAGATATTAAAAACCATTTGGATGGATACTTTAAAAGAATTGGTGAGTACGATATAAATTAACTTAAGAACCAGTGACCTTAATAAATAATGAACAAGGAAAAGGAGCACGATGACCCATCACAAGAAGCTCGCACTGGCATAACAAAAAAGCTATGTGACAAGTCACGTGCCCAAATATGTTAAAAATGGTCAAAAATGCCACATTTTAAAAACAACCAAATATACAAAAACTCCTCTAACGATCACTGACACACCAAATAGTATTTGGTTCTTTACCTAGATCTGAATATGGTAACGAATATGCTATCACAATAATCTGTGACCTATCTAAATACCTAGTTGCCATACCAAGACCCGACAAAAGCTCACCAACATCAAACATTGTTACTGTTGAATGAAATTAGAGACCATTCAGTGAATACAAACGTTCCTAATTTCATAATTACCTTTGACAGTATCTCCGTATTGTCCATTTAGGATACTCCGTACTTTTGCACTTTCCATTTTGCACAGCTTTTGCATTCACTTATTGTCATTCAATTACACGGATGATTCTGGGCCCATAACCTATTGGAAAATAAGAACCCGCGATACTGGTTTGCGGTATATCTCGTAAAAAAAAGGGTAATACATGTATTTGCGAATGTTAATTTATTGAAACTTAACTATACAATTGTACATCGCTAAGAACAGAATCCAACGCCTTTTTCCTTTACTGAGAGATGCCAGATCTCCTTAAACATACTAGGGATGCCAGGTTGGCACTTTGACATAAACAGTTGGCGCTAATATCGAACACAAAGGGACGCACCTCTTGAAGAAGACGAGGGGCCAATGCAACGCCCCCAGTAAAGAGAACAAAAAGACGTCGTGCAGGAAATAACAAACCTATGCAGTGAGAGAAGACTAATCAAGGACCTGCTGAAAACAAATCTGAGGGAAAGACCAATAACGCAATCAGTAATTCATTCACTTGCCATTAAGTGTTAAGCTAAATTTTAATTTGCGCTATCACTCTCTTCCATGTCTCTTGCTCAAGGCTGAGATAAATTTATTTCTCTGATTTTTATTAAAAAAAAGAAAGGATATTTTGTTGCTTAAAATGCACAATAAAAATATGAAAAAGAAAATATAAAGAAAAACCGGACGGCTGGGGCTAACTTCTACCGCGTCAAAGTTTGTTTACCCTTGCAAGTTTTTGTAAATCTTTCCATGGTGAAGTGCATTGTTTTGACTGTTCTCTGGGACGACGCTCACGTTGTTGTTGTACAAGTAGTTCTTGTAGCTGTTGCTGGTGTGGATCGAGAGAGCTTGGGCCCGAATTGGTGGACATGGCTTTTCCAAAAAAAGTGCTCACTTTGTTGCTACAACTTAGTATTTATTGCTATTAGAACAAACTAATAGCAATATGATTGTAAATAGGCGTCTCTGAGGCGACTGAGAGCCCTACACAATTTTTACAAACGCGGCCGTTTATTTTTTACACTAAATTTTGCGGAGTGCATTAAACTTGATCTCAAATCAATCAAATAAGAATCATTTTATAATTGTGGAAAAAGCCAGAAAACTAATGATCGAAAGAGTCAGTTGGTAATGCAAAACTAAAAAAAAAACTTTCTTGTACGATGTTCAAAGAACCGTTAGAAGATCTCTGATACAATCAAACAAATTAATAATTTTTACAAACAGAAACAAAGATTGAATGAAAACAGCTAGTATACATAAAAAATTAATTAATACCACACAATACAAGTCGAAAAGCTTATGCAGGATAAAATAGGTGAACCATCAAAACTGATTTAAAAACTGAATATAATAGACCGTTACTACTGTTGCCGAAGGTTTACCAGGATCTCAGAAAAAAAAACGGCGACTTGTTATCGACTATCGCCAAATAACCAAAAAAGTATTGTCCGATAAATTTTAATTGCCAAGAATAGATGATATTCTCGAGCAAATAGGTGGAGCTATATATTCATGCTTAGATTTAATGTCCGGTTTCCACCCAATAAAATTAAAAGAAGAATCGGAAAACATTACCTAATTTTCTACTAGCAATGGCTGTTATCAATTCATCCGACTAGTGCTATGGGTAGGGAAAGAGTTACCAAACAGTTGCAAGGGTATACAAACTTTGACGCGGCCGAAGTTAGGCCCGGCCCTCTGGTTTTTAATTATTATTGACGTTTCGTTAAAAGACTCGCAGAATACTCAATAACAAGATTATGTAAAAAGAACGTGGATTATGTTTGGTCCGAAAATTGCTAAAACGCATTTGATCACCCAAAACACACCTTATAGGAACTCACACTCCTACAGTGTTCAGACTTCAACCAAAAATTTTGCATAATACCAGATGCCAGGAAGCATGCACTTGAAACTGCATTGACCCAAAGCTTTGATAATAAGCTGTTACCAGTAGTATATGCTTCTCGTTCATTAAAGTTGAAAGTAATAAAACCACTACTGAACAAGAACTAGTTACGATGGCCCAATGTATCTTACAAACTTCCGTCCGTATACAAATATTTCAAATTAAAAACCGATATAATTATTTTCTATAGCAAAATCAAAATGAAATAGAATCAGTCTCGATTTAGAAAAATATGAGTTCAGTAGAGTATTTGTGGATGCCTTATCACGCATTACAATAAATGAATTAAAAAATACAAATGCGCTTATCTTAAAAGTCACTACAAGACAGCAAGGTAGACAAAATAAATCCTGGTCAGCAGATAAAAATGAAGATCATAAAGAGACATAAGAAAAACAACCTCTTGAACAAGCTGCTCAGCCCACCCTTATACTGTCATAAATGAAAAAAACTTGTAACAAACTAATTTTTTTAAAGTCTTGAAAAAGAAGCCGGATTATTAAAACTCAGCCAAATTATGGTGACACCGGGCGAAAAGATATTAAAAACCATTTGGATGGATACTTTTAAAGAATTGGTGAGTACGATATAAATTAACTTAAGAACCAGTGACCTTAATAAATAATGAACAAGGAAAAGGAGCACGATGACCCATCACAAGAAGCTCGCACTGGCATAACAAAAAAGCTATGTGACAAGTCACGTGCCCAAATATGTTAAAAATGGTCAAAAATGCCACATTTTAAAAACAACCAAATATACAAAAACTCCTCTAACGATCACTGACACACCAAATAGTATTTGGTTCTTTACCTAGATCTGAATATGGTAACGAATATGCTATCACAATAATCTGTGACCTATCTAAATACCTAGTTGCCATACCAAGACCCGACAAAAGCTCACCAACATCAAACATTGTTACTGTTACTGTTACGTCGTGCAGGAAATAACAAACCTATGCAGTGAGAGAAGACTAATCAAGGACCTGCTGAAAACAAATCTGAGGGAAAGACCAATAACGCAATCAGTAATTCATTCACTTGCCATTAAGTGTTAAGCTAAATTTTAATTTGCGCTATCACTCTCTTCCACGTCTCTTGCTCAAGGCTGAGATAAATTTATTTCTCTGATTTTTATTAAAAAAAAGAAAGGATATTTTGTTGCTTAAAATGCACAATAAAAATATGAAAAAGAAAATATAAAGAAAAACCGGACGGCTGGGGCTAACTTCTACCGCGTCAAAGTTTGTTTACCCTTGCAAGTTTTTGTAAATCTTTCCATGGTGAAGTGCATTGTTTTGACTGTTCTCTGGGAAGCTGGGCTTGATGATCGCAGAAGGGGTCGACATACCGTATTTCATAAGTCGTGATTTAAGTCAAGTCGACCCAAAACCCCCAAGTAGTGCTTCCTGGGTGCTGTTGAAATTTCAGTATCAGCAGTATCTAATGCGAGCGGCGGGGTTTACCCATTTCCTGTTTGGCGGAGACAAAAAAGGGGAGACAAATGCGGGTATGCATTGAATAATTCAAATGTGGAGTTGCTAAACAACCGTGTGCTGCACCCAAAGACCAGCAGAGGTTTTAGATTGGCCTTGCCCCACCCAAGGGGGAATGTCATGTCCGACCAACATGGCATTCAACTGGTACTGAAGAGATTCTGCAAAAAGCAGTTTCTCGAACTGGCGTTTTTCGGCGCATCGTATCGTCACGTGTACTATTTGTCCATTGTAACTTATTTGAGTGCCGTGGTAGTAAACCATATTAATGGATACACGCCACGTAAAATAAAATACACTTCATGTTCCTTGGTCTCTGGTGTGTACCAGTGGATCCAAGTTTCGTCGATGGTTATAAAACGACGCAAAAACTCTTTCGGATTGCGTTTAAACAGCGTCAAACACGGGTCTGATGCAGTCTTACGGTTGCGCTTGTCGTGCGGAGTAAGCAAACGCGGCACACATCACGCCGACAGCTTTCTCATGCCGGAAAATTCATGCAGGATATAACCCACGCGGTCTTTTTTACCTACTGTTATCCACGAACTGAACTTTTCTTACCAGAGAGTAGTTAGTCAGACATCTACTAAGGTGAATTGGAAAAAAGTTTCTGGTCCGATGTGAGGGAACACAAAAATATAGCGTATCTAGTAAATTAGTAGAAATGACTGCGCCTTTGACTAGTTTACGGAAAAAGAAAATGCCAAATATGAGCCTACGGTTGTAAAGTGAAGGAAGATTAATAAGAAGAAGTCTGTCAGAATAAGAAGGTAGGCGAAGACTCGGGTCCCAATATGAAAGCTCTGTTACATATGGATCATCAAATTCTTTGGCCAAACGTTTAATGAAGCCAAGACTACTGCGTGCTCTATTGACAATTGAAGATATATGAACATTAAATGAAAGTTTTGGGTCAAACATAACGCCAAGGTTTTCGAATGATTGTACACAATCTAACAGAACAGACTTAATAGAGTAATGAGCTAGGAACGGAGACAAACGACTGAAAGTCATAGAAAACACTTAGAGGCATTAACGTGTAATTTATAAACGTCGCACCAATCACAGAACGCATCGAGATCTGATTGCAAGTACTGTTGGAAAGAAAGATCACTATATGAATAACAAATCTTAACGTCATCCGCAAACATGAGCACGCGTGAATGAGCCAAGGCCAAAGTCAGATCATTTATAAACAAGGTAAATAACAGTGGGCAGTCAAATCAAATTTAGGTCGGTAAAAATGAATAAGACTAACTTGTGTGTGAAATTTGATTAAAGTAGTCATTGCGATAGGCATTCGATTTTTTCTAAATGATGGAAGCAAATGTGGGCGTGGCAAAAGTTCTAAATAATTATAAACTGCTTGCATACTAAATAAGTCTACCTACCAAATTTGATTACTTTTGTTTCATAGTTATTTAAAAGAGGTTTACACGACCACAAAAGGCAGAGCCTGTTTGACATCACAATGCCACACAATAACAAAATAATTAAGAAATAATATCAAACTAGAGCAGATTGCCTTAACTTAGCTGGAAAATGGGTTGGGTAGAAATAAAACCAAAGTATCAAGAAATAAACCAACCAAAGTATCAATTTCTGAATTGAACAAATTAGAAAGTTTGACTCAAAAATAGCAAACCTACTACAAAAGTCATTAGTAGAAGCCTATAACAGATTCAATCGTTCTATCAAGACTGCAAGCAAAGGGCAATAAGCTCAAGAGCATATGGCATCAGACACATAGTGATTCAAACGGTGACTGAATTTTTGAAGTTAGTCTCAAACCTCGTACCGGAGTTTCATGGAAACGCTGAAAACAGTCGTAGGTTCTTGGACGCACTTAATTTAGTAAATTCACTAAAAGATGATGAACAAACAGCACTGTGTCTTAAATAACAAAACTTCAAATAATATACCCTTTTTCCAAGGGTATAAATATCGTCATCTTAAAGTCGATAAATAAATCTTTATTGGAAACTTGATCTCAAATCAACCAAATAAGAATCATTACATATTTGTGAAAATGCCAGAAAACTAATGATCGAAAGAGTCAGTTGGTAATGCAAAACTAAAAAAAAAACTTTCTTGTACGATGTTCAAAGAACCGTTAGAAGATCTCTGATATTTGCATTATACCAGACGCCAGGAAGCATGCAGTTGAAACTGCATTGACCCAAAGCTTTGATAATAAGCTGTTACCAGTAGTATATGCTTCTTGTTCATTAAAGGTGAAAGTAATAAAACCACTACTGAACAAGAACTAGTTACGATAGCCCAATGTATCTTACAAACTTCCGTCCGTATACAAATATTTCACAATAAGAACCGATATAATTATTTTCTATAGCAAAATCAAAATGAAATGGAATCAGTCTCGATTTAGAAAAATATGAGTTCAGTAGAGTATTTGTGGATGCCTTATCACGCATTACAATAAATGAATTAAAAAATACAAATGCGCTTATCTTAAAAGTCACTACAAGACAGCAAGGTAGACAAAATAAATCCTGGTCAGCAGATAAAAATGAAGATCATAAAGAGACATAAGAAAAACAACCTCTTGAACAAGCTGCTAAGCCCACCCTTATACTGTCATATATGAAAAAAACTTGTAACAAACTCATTTTTTTAAAGTCTTGAAAAAGAAGCCGGTATATTAAAACTGAAGAGATTCTGCAAAAAGCAGTTTCTCAAACTGGCGTTTGGCGGCGCATCGTATCGTCATGTGTACTATTTGTCCATTGTGACTTATTTGAGTGCCGTAGTAGTAAACCATATTAATGGATACACGCCACGTAAAATAAAATACACTTCATGTTCCTTGGATCCAAGTTTCGTCGATGGTTATAAAACGACGCAAAAACTCTTTCGGATTGCGTTTTAACAGCGTCTAACACGGGTCTGATGTAGTGTTACGGTTGCGCTTGTCGTCCGGAGTAAGTAAACGCGGCACACATCACGCCGACAGCTTTCTCATGACGGGAATTTTATTCAGGATATAACCCACGCGGTCTTTTGAGATACCTACTGTTATCCACGTTATCCTCCGTGGTTGCATTTTTCAGGGCACCTGGCCGTGGCTCATCTACAACCGAAGTGCGACCACGGTAAAACTCGTTGGACCAACTTTTGACGGTTGCCATCAAAGGAGATGAATCACCGTACACAGCATCGCTCTTTGTTTCCACTTAACGATTTCCCTTTCAAAAACAAGAATCGAATCACCGACCGATATTGCTCTTCTTCCATTTCTCTAAAATCCGTGGACACGCTCGCTTCTACACGGAGTCAAAAGAAAACCACAAATTCGATTCGACTAAAATTTTTAGCTTTGTCGGTTCTACACGATACTGAACTTTTCTTTCCATAGTGACGCCACTGGGCGGTGAGGCTAAGTACTTATTGGACCACCCTCGTATATATTGCATGTTCCTAGTCCGATTTATTTATATATTTTTTTATATATGTTTATTTATTTATATTTATTTATTTAAATATTTTACGTCAACTAACACAGTAGTCGACAAAACACCTTAAGCTAAAGACAGATAATAATTAATTGAAGAAAGTAGCTTAGCTTTATGCACAACTAAACATCCACGACCCGGTGGAGGTGTTTTATTTGCACAAGGTGCCAGCTATGCCCCGATTCACAGCCAATATGGTCAGGAATGAGTGGCAGGCAATCCGAGTACAGAATATTTTCGGTGGTTTCGCTGTAGATGATTAAAAAGTACAGCGCGAAGGGAATTGACAAAAAGATGAGGAGAAATAAGGTGAGAAAGGTTGTTAAAAGATTGGCAAAGAACACGAAAAGGATCGTAAAGAGAGTAGTTAGTCAGATATCTACTAAGGTGAATAGGAAAAAAGTTTCTGGTCCGATGTGAGGGAACACAAAAATATAGCGTATCTAGTAAATTAGTAGAAATGACTGCGCCTTTGACTAGTTTACGGAAAAAATGCCAAATATGAGCCTACGGTTGTAAAGTGAAGGAAGATTAATAAGAAGAAGTCTGTCAGAATAAGAAGGTAGGCGAAGACTCGGCACCCAATTAAGACCGCGTAACGCGAACTTAAGGAATTGCTTCTGTACCGATTTAATACAAAGCTGGTGAACATCCTATTGAGGGTTCTACACTGGCGAGCAATTTTCTAGAGTAGGGCGAACTAAAGAAGTGTATAAAACCTTTGTTACATAGGGATCATCAAATTCTTTGGCCAAACGTTTAATGAAGCGAAGACTACTGCGTGCTCTATTGACAATTGAAGATATATGAACATTAAATGAAAGTTTTGGGTCAAACATAACGCCAAGGTTTTCGAATGATTGTACACAATCTAACAGAACAGACTTAATAGAGTAATGAGCTAGGAACGGAGACAAACGACTGAAAGTCATAAAAGAGCACTTAGAGGCATTAAGGTGTAATTTATTAACGTGGCACCAATCACAGAACGCATCGAGATCTGATTGCAAGTACTGTTGGAAAGAAGGATCACTATATGAATAACAAATCTTAACGTCATCCGCAAACATGAGCACGCGTGAATGAGCCAAGGCCAAAGTCAGATCATTTATAAACAAGGTAAATAACAGTGGGCAGTCAAATCAAATTTAGGTCGGTAAAAATGAATAAGACTAGCTTGTGTGTGAAATTTGATTAAAGTAGTCATTGCGAGAGGTCTTCGATTTTTTCTAAATGATGGAAGCAAATGTGGGCGTGGCAAAAGTTCTAAATAATTATAAACTGCTTGCATACTAAATAAGTCTACCTACCAAATTTGATTACTTTTGCTTCATATGTTTTCGTTTTAGTTTGTGGGCTCGGAAGTGAAGCCTGTAACAAATTTAATCGTTCTATCAAGACTGCAAGCAAAGGGCAATAAATAAGCTCAAGAGCATATGGCATCAGACAAATAGCTGATTTAGAAACTTTAACAGTACTGGATGACACAGCTGAGCTAATGTGTAATGAGGCTATATCGTCAATAGATCAGGAAGAACCAGAAATGAGTTCGGAAAACTAGCATCAAACCAAAATAATATTAGAGCAACCAGCCATTTTCAAGTGGCTACACAAAATATAAATGTGATTCAAACGGTGACTGAATTTTTGAAGTTAGTCTCAAACCTCGTACCGGAGTTTCATGGAAACGCTGAAAACAGTCGTAGGTTCTTGGACGCACTTAATTTAGTAAATTCACTAAAAGATTATGAACAAACAGCACTGTGACTTAAAAAACAAAACTTCAAATAATATACCCTTTTTCCAAGGGTATAAATATCGTCATCTTAAAGTCGAAAAATAAATCTTTATTGGAAACTTTTCTTTTTTTAACGTTTAATATATATTTGTTGAATCTACTATAAAATTAGAGCTTAACAACAAGTTTGAAATATTTTTCTTAGTCTAGTACTTAAGATATATCCAGAGGGCCCTAATCATTTATTATTGGGTTGGTCTGTCATTTCTTTTAAGACGAGTTTTATTATTATTTCGCATAAGGGAATTGGCAAGAACATTTGGGTGTACATGCAGTTTCGCAGAATACTTTAGTTGTTGACTACCTATTTCAGATTTTACGCTAGGTATATTTAGATCATTTTGAATGTTGTCGTTCTGTATGTACCACGCAGCCCCAGTGATTGATCTTAAAATCTTCGACTGCGTATACAGACTGCGTATATAGACTTTGTATAATGTCGACATTGCTGGTATTTGCATTTCCCCATGGTACTGCACCGTAAGTCCAGATGTGTTTCAGTACGGAGTTGTATAGGAGGATTTTATACTCCAGACGTAGAGGGGACCGAGCATTGATGATCCAATGTAAGCTACTCGCTTTCAGTTTAAGCTGTGACTTTTTTGCCTCAGTGTGCTTGCGCCAAGTTAGTCTTCTGTCTAGGCGGATACCAAGGTAAGTGACATCCACGGCTTGAGGAATTGGTATGTTGTTTAGCAGTTTCTTCTGTTAAGCGTAAATGTAACATGTTTGCATTTCTTCTCGTAGGCCCGGATACTCCAGGTTGCTAGCCATTCCTCTACCACCTTGAGGTGTTCCTCTAATTTTGCAGAGGCTTGTATTGGGCATTTGGATCTGCTGAAGATTGCCGTGTCATCGGCAAAAGTGGACGTTGTAAGTCCTAAACTCGTTGGTAAGTCTGCAGTGTACAGCAAGTAGAGCAATGGGCCGAGTACACTGCCTTGCGATACACCAGCTTTGATTTCAAAGTCAGCCGAGACGGAGCCATTACATCTTACAGCGAATTTCCTATTGTAAACGTAAGATTCCATGAGTTTGTGGGTGTACTGTGGGAGTTTCTGCCGGATTTTGAACATTAGACCCTCCATCCAAACTCTGTCGGAAGTCTGGGCAACGTCGAGAAAGACAGCCGTACAGAATTCTTTCAGTTCGAATGCTGTTCGTATTTCGGATGTTATCCGATTGACTTTTTCAGTTGTCCCATGTTTTTCGCGCAAGCCGAACTGGTGTGAAGGGATTGTGTTCTCCGATGCCAGAAATGAGCTTAGACGGATCTGCAGGACCTTTTCAAAAAGCTTCGAAAGACATGGCAGCAAACTAATTGGCCTATAGGATGATGGCTGGCTTTCCCACTTTAGGAATCATGATGATAGTAGACCTTTTCCACGGTCTTGGGAAGTAGCCAATTCTTATTATAGTGTTGAACAGTTTGCAGATGTATTGTATGGCGATGGTTCATTTAGGATAATTTTCGGTGTGATTAGGTCATGGCCAGGGGCTTTGTTCGGCTTTGTGTGGTTTTTAATAACTGCAGTGATCTCATCTGATTGGAGTTCCATGTACTAACTGTCCGTTAATGTGCTCAAAGGGGGAAGTACAAATGAGTTTGATGTTGGATTTGGCTGGAAAACCATTTTAAAATGTGTGACAAATACTCGACTCAAGTGCAGAGACGCAAATGTCAATGTCCTCTGCAGCGTCCAGTTTTGGCGAACAGTTAATAAATTTAAGCCAATTTGTTTTGTTGTTTGTAAGCCTACATGGGCGATCAAGTACTTGAGGTCTTGTTAATAGTGTGAATAGCACTGGAGAGTGATCGGAGGTTAAGTCTAGCAGTGTTTCCGCAGTGATCCGATTACGCGGATCAGTCAGGCACTTTCTGTGGATCTGTGGGCCAATAACTAGGCCTACCCGGTGAGACGCAATACAATTATTGAATGGGCTGACTATTGTGTTGTACAACGGCTTGACTTTAGGACTTACTCCTCTGCTGCAATGAAGCGATCTCCGAGTGTGTTAAAGAAATCGGTAAATTCCTTTTCAGAGATTGAGAAGCATGGTGGGCAGTACAGGGCAGCCAATGTAGTGTTACCGCAGCTGGTTTGGACGGTTATAGCAGTTGCTTGTAGGTGCTGTGTTTCAAATCTGTTGAGAAACGAGTGTTTTATACAGTATTTGATCAGTCCCGCCAATAACATTTGATGTTAAATGTGTTTCCGATACAGCAAAACGTCGATTTCACTTGAGTCTAGGAATAGTTGTAGTTTAGGATTTGATTCCGCATCAGTTCCTGCATACAGTTTTGCATGAACGTCATAAAAGCGGTCATGTTTTGATTAAGTGAGATCAATAGGGCCTCTAAACCACTTGGAGTTTGGTGGCCAAGTTCTGGTGCGCTAGGTTGCGGATTCTGTAGATGGTGGAGTGACGGGGTCTCTTTCGCGGGCTCCGTCTGTCCAGTTCGGAGTACACTAGCGAAGGATACACTAGGATTGGTTGTAGCAGGCATGTAACATGCAAATGCCATATTTATGATGTTCGCGGCAGCCAACACACACTGACTTAAGATTGCAATTGTTAGAGGTGTGGTTTTATTCCTGGCAGTTTTTACACTGAGGTGGTTGGTATCTCTTATTGGGCTCCTCTACGGTGATTCTTCTGTGCAATAAGAACCTGTAGACCTGTTGTAGATTGGGTGCCCTTCATTTGGCTTCGACCGCTTTGCATCTAGTTGGAGCTCGATTTTAAAGAGCGGCTGTGCGACTTTATTCCTGTTGATTATGTTGACAACGGACTTAACCGCAAACCCTTTTTCGGCAAATGCATCTGCTATTTCTTGAGGTGGGAGCGATGGCTCGATCCCCTTTATGACAACCTGGAGCCCTTTACTGCTTTTTAGTTGGTAGGTACAGAAGTTGATGTTAGCATTACGGAGGTACTTTTCGATGATGCGGAAATTGTCCTCAGTTTGGGTTTGACATTTCATTTCTTTTATGTTACCCCTGCTCAGAGGGGTTACAACAAAGTTATTTGCCCCTACTGTTTCTAATAGCTTCGAAATCAGGACGCTGCAGTTAGCTACACGGTTGTATAAAGGGGGTGGTCTAGCCGATTTAACTTTATCTACAGCGCCGGCTTCATCGTCTTGCTGATAGGCAAGAATTTTAAAACGATTCCCGCTTAGAAGTGCTACTCGATCATTTGGTTTGGTTATTTTCGGCGTATTGACACTTTTTTCTTTTGCGGGCTTATCTTCCGCTTAGTTATTTTAATATATCTATCCATTCCAGTTTGGACAGAAGGCGTTGGGTTTCTTGTCGTGGCTGACTCTGGACGACTTGTCCTTGACGGCTTGAGGCAGGTCAATACTTCGGCAGACGTTGCAGTAGTTGCTGTCAACGAGGTGACGGTGCTGGTCGGTGCAATCGGTGATCCAGTTATCGATATTGATAGAGAAGCACACTGCTCTCTCCACGGTAAATTGCTGTTGATCGTTGAGTGGCTTGCACTTTCGGTGTTATTGCTTACGGTAGCATTCAGTGGGGTCGGCGACACCACCGAAAAGTACGCGTGGTTGCGTTGATCCGAGAGTCGACGCTCACGTTGTTGTTGTACAAGTAGTTCTTGTAGCTGTTGCTGGTGTGGATCGAGAGAGCTTGGGCCCGAATTGGTGGACATGGCTTTTCCAAAAAAAGTGCTCACTTTGTTGCTACAACTTAGTATTTATTGCTATTAGAACAAACTAATAGCAATATGATTGTAAATAGGCGTCTCTGAGGCGACTGAGAGCCCTACACAATTTTTACAAACGCGGCCGTTTATTTTTTACACTAAATTTTGCGGAGTGCATTAAACTTGATCTCAAATCAATCAAATAAGAATCATTTTATAATTATGGAAAAAGCCAGAAAACTAATGATCGAAAGAGTCAGTTGGTAATGCAAAACTAAAAAAAAAACTTTCTTGTACGATGTTCAAAGAACCGTTAGAAGATCTCTGATACAATCAAACAAATTAATAATTTTTACAAACAGAAACAAAGATTGAATGAAAACAGCTAGTATACATAAAAAATTAATTAATACCACACAATACAAGTCGAAAAGCTTATGCAGGATAAAATAGGTGAACCATCAAAACTGATTTAAAAACTGAATATAATAGACCGTTACTACTGTTGCCGAAGGTTTACCAGGATCTGAGAAAAAAAAACGGCGACTTGTTATAGACTATCGCCAAATAAACAAAAAACTATTGTCCGATAAATTTTCATTGCCAAGAATAGATGATATTCTCGAGCAAATAGGTGGAGCAATATATTCATGCTTAGATTAAATGTCCGGTTTCCACCCAATAAAATTAAAAGAAGAATCGGAAAACATTACCTAATTTTCTACTAGCAATGGCTGTTATCAATTCATCCGACTAGTGCTATGGGTAGGGAAAGAGTTACCAAACAGTTGCAAGGGTATACAAACTTTGACGCGGCCGAAGTTAGCCCCGGCCCTCTGGTTTTTAATTATTATTGACGTTTCGTTAAAAGACTCGCAGAATACTCAATAACAAGATTATATAAAAAGAACGTGGATTATGTTTGGTCCGAAAATTGCTAAAAACGCATTTGATTACCTAAAACACACCTTATAGGAACTCACACTCCTACAGTTTCCAGACTTCACCCAAAAATTTTGCATAATACCAGATGCCAGGAAGCATGCACTTGAAACTGCATTGACCCAAAGCTTTGATAATAAGCTGTTACCAGTAGTATATGCTTCTCGTTCATTAAAGTTGAAAGTAATAAAACCACTACTGAACAAGAACTAGTTACGATGGCCCAATGTATCTTACAAACTTCCGTCCGTATACAAATATTTCACAATAAAAGCCGATATAATTATTTTCTATAGCAAAATCAAAATGAAATGGAATCAGTCTCGATTTAGAAAAATATGAGTTCAGTAGAGTATTTGTGGATGCCTTATCACGCATTACAATAAATGAATTAAAAAATACAAATGCGCTTATCTTAAAAGTCACTACAAGACAGCAAGGTAGACAAAATAAATCCTGGTCAGCAGATAAAAATGAAGATCATAAAGAGACATAAGAAAAACAACCTCTTGAACAAGCTGCTAAGCCCACCCTTATACTGTCATATATGAAAAAAACTTGTAACAAACTAATTTTTTTAAAGTCTTGAAAAAGAAGCCGGTATATTAAAACTCAGCCAAATTATGGTGACACCGGGCGAAAAGATATTAAAAACCATTTGGATGGATACTTTAAAAGAATTGGTGAGTACGATATAAATTAACTTAAGAACCAGTGACCTTAATAAATAATGAACAAGGAAAAGGAGCACGATGACCCATCACAAGAAGCTCGCACTGGCATAACAAAAAAGCTATGTGACAAGTCACGTGCCCAAATATGTTAAAAATTGTCAAAAATGCCACATTTTAAAAACAACCAAATACACAAAAACTCCTCTAACGATCACTGACACACCAAATAGTATTTGGATCTTTACCTAGATCTGAATATGGTAACGAATATGCTATCACAATAATCTGTGACCTATCTAAATACCTAGTTGCCATACCAATGCCCGACAAAAGCTCACCAACATCAAACATTGTTACTGTTGAATGAAATTAGAGACCATTCAGTGAATACAAACGTTCCTAATTTCATTATTATCTTTGACAGTATCTCCGTATTGTCCATTTAGGATACTCCGTACTTTTGCACTTTCCATTTTGCACAGCTTTTGCATTCACTTATTGTCATTCAATTACACGGATGGTTCTGGGCCCATAACCTGTTGGAAAATAAGAACCCGCGATACTGGTTTGCGGTATATCTCGTAAAAAAAAAGGGTAATACATGTATTTGCGAATGTTAATTTATTGAAACTTAACTATACAATTGTACATCGCTAAGAACAGAACCCAACGCCTTTTTCTTTTACTGAGAGATGCCAGATCTCCTTAAACATACTAGGGATGCCAGGTTGGCACTTTGACATAAACAGTTGGCGCTAATATCGAACACAAAGGGACGCACCTCTTGAAGAAGACGAGGGGCCAATGCAACGCCCCCAGTAAAGAGAACAAAACGACGTCGTGCAGGAAATAACAAACCTATGCAGTGAGAGAAGACTAATCAAGGACCTGCTGAAAACAAATCTGAGGGAAAGACCAATAACGCAATCAGTAATTCATTCACTTGCCATTAAGTGTTAAGCTAAATTTTAATTTGCGCTATCACTCTCTTCCACGTCTCTTGCTCAAGGCTGAGATAAATTTATTTCTCTGATTTTTATTAAAAAAAAGAAAGGATATTTTGTTGCTTAAAATGCACAATAAAAATATGAAAAAGAAAATATAAAGAAAAACCGGACGGCTGGGGCTAACTTCTACCGCGTCAAAGTTTGTTTACCCTTGCAAGTTTTTGTAAATCTTTCCATGGTGAAGTGCATTGTTTTGACTGTTCTCTGGGAAGCTGGGCTTGATGATCGCAGAAGGGGTCGACATACCGTATTTCATAAGTGGTGATTTAAGTCAAGTCAACTCAAAACCTCCAAGTAGTGCTTCCTGGGTGCTGTTGAAATTTCAGTATCAGCAGTATCTAATGCGAGCGGCGGGGTTTACCCATTTCCTGTTTGGCGGAGACAAAAATGGGGAGACAAATGCGGGTATGAATTGAATAATTCAAATGTGGAGTTGCTAAACAACCGGGTGCTGCACCCAAAGACCAGCAGAGGTTTTAGATTGGCCTTGCCCCACCCAAGGGGGAATGTCATGTCCGACCAACATGGCATTCAATTGGTACTGAAGAGATTCTGCAAAAAGCAATTTCTCAAACTGGCGTTTTTCGGCGCATCGTATCGTCACGTGTACTATTTGTCCATTGTAACTTATTTGAGTGCCGTGGTAGTAGACCATATTAATGGATACACGCCACGTAAAATAAAATACACTTCATGTTCCTTGGTCTCTGGTGTGTACCAGTGGATCCAAGTTTCGTCGATGGTTATAAAACGACGCAAAAACTCTTTCGGATTGCGTTTAAACAGCGTCAAACACGGGTCTGATGCAGTCTTACGGTTGCGCTTGTCGTGCGGAGTAAGCAAACGCGGCACACATCACGCCGACAGCTTTCTCATGCCGGAAAATTCATGCAGGATATAACCCACGCGGTCTTTTTTACCTACTGTTATCCACGAACTGAACTTTTCTTCCCATAGTGACGCCACTGGGCGGTGAGGCTAAGTACTTATTGGACCACCTTCGTATATATTGCATGTTTCTAGTCCGATTTATTTATATATTTATTTATATATGTTTATTTATTTATATTTATTTATTTAAATATAGACTAACACAGCAGTCGACAAGAAAGTTTAAGCTAAAGACAGATAATAATTAATTGAAGAAAGTAGCTTAGCTTTATGCACAACTAAACATCCCCGACCCGGTAGAAGTGTTTTATTTGCACAAGGTGCCAGCTATGCCCCGATTCAAAGCCAATATGGTCAGGGATGAGTTGCAGACAATCCGAGTCCAGAATATTTTCGGTGGATTCGCTGTAGATGATTAAAAAGTATAGCGCGAAGGAAATTGACAAAAAGATGAGGAGAATAAGGTGAGAAAGGTTGTTAAAAGATTGGCAAAGAACACAAGTTTCGTGAAGAGAGTAGTTAGTCAGACATCTACTAAGGTGAATTGGAAAAAAGTTTCTGGTCCGATGTGAGGGAACACAAAAATATAGCGTATCTAGTAAATTAGTAGAAATGACTGCGCCTTTGACTAGTTTACGGAGACAGAAAATGCCAAATATGAGCCTACGGTTGTAAAGTGAAGGAAGATTAATAAGAAGAAGTCTGTCAGAATAAGAAGGTAGGCGAAGACTCGGGTCACAATATGAAAGCTCTGTTACATATGGATCATCAAATTCTTTGGCCAAACGTTTAATGAAGCTCTGCGTGCTCTATTGATAATTGAAGATATATGAACATTAAATGAAAGTTTTTGGTCAAACATAAGGCCAAGGTTTTCGAATGATTGTACACAATCTAACAGAACAGACTTAATAGAGTAATGAGCTAGGAACGGAGACAAACGACTGAAAGTCATAAAAAACACTTAGAGGCATTAACGTGTAATTTATAAACGTCGCACCAATCACAGAACGCATCGAGATCTGATTGCAAGTACTGTTGGAAAGAAAGATCACTATATGAATAACAAATCTTAACGTCATCCGCAAACATGAGCACGCGTGAATGAGCCAAGGCCAAAGTCAGATCATTTATAAACAAGGTAAATAACAGTGGGCAGTCAAATCAAATTTAGGTCGGTAAAAATGAATAAGACTAACTTGTGTGTGAAATTTGATTAAAGTAGTCATTGCGATAGGCATTCGATTTTTTCTAAATGATGGAAGCAAATGTGGGCGTGGCAAAAGTTCTAAATAATTATAAACTGCTTGCATACTAAATAAGTCTACCTACCAAATTTGATTACTTTTGTTTCATAGTTATTTAAAAGAGGTTTACACGACCACAAAAGGCAGAGCCTGTTTGACATCACAATGCCACACAATAACAAAATAATTAAGAAATAATATCAAACCAGAGCAGATTGCCTTAACTTAGCTGGAAAATGGGTTGGGTAGAAATAAAACCAAAGTATCAAGAAATAAACCAACCAAAGTATCAATTTCTGAATTGAACAAATTAGAAAGTTTGACTCAAAAATAGCAAACCTACTACAAAAGTCATTAGTAGAAGCCTATAACAGATTCAATCGTTCTATCAAGACTGCAAGCAAAGGGCAATAAATAAGCTCAAGAGCATATGGCATCAGACAAATAGCTGATTTAGAAACTTTAACAGTACTGGATGACACAACTGAGCTAATGTGTAATGAGGCTACATCGTCAATAGATCAGGAAGAACCAGAAATGAGTTTGGAAAACTAGCATCAAACCAAAATAATATTAGAGCAACCAGCCATTTTCAAGTGACTACACAAAATATAAATGTGATTCAAACGGTGACTGAATTTTTGAAGTTAGTCTCAAACCTTGTACCGGAGTTTCATGGAAACGCTGAAAACAGTCGTAGGTTCTTGGACGCACTTAATTTAGTAAATTCACTAAAAGATGATGAACAAACAGCACTGTGACTTAAAAAACAAAACTTCAAATAATATACCCTTTTTCCAAGGGTATAAACATCGTCATCTTAAAGTCGAAAAATAAATCTTTATTGGAAACTTGATCTCAAATCAACCAAATAAGAATCATTACATATTTGTGAAAATGCCAGAAAACTAATGATCGAAAGAGTCAGTTGGTAATGCAAAACTAAAAAAAAAACTTTCTTGTACGATGTTCAAAGAACCGTTAGAAGATCTCTGATATTTGCATTATACCAGACGCCAGGAAGCATGCAGTTGAAACTGCATTGACCCAAAGCTTTGATAATAAGCTGTTACCAGTAGTATATGCTTCTTGTTCATTAAAGGTGAAAGTAATAAAACCACTACTGAACAAGAACTAGTTACGATAGCCCAATGTATCTTACAAACTTCCGTCCGTATACAAATATTTCACAATAAGAACCGATATAATTATTTTCTATAGCAAAATCAAAATGAAATGGAATCAGTCTCGATTTAGAAAAATATGAGTTCAGTAGAGTATTTGTGGATGCCTTATCACGCATTACAATAAATGAATTAAAAAATACAAATGCGCTTATCTTAAAAGTCACTACAAGACAGCAAGGTAGACAAAATAAATCCTGGTCAGCAGATAAAAATGAAGATCATAAAGAGACATAAGAAAAACAACCTCTTGAACAAGCTGCTAAGCCCACCCTTATACTGTCATATATGAAAAAAACTTGTAACAAACTAATTTTTTTAGTCTTGAAAAAGAAGCCGGTATATTAAAACTCAGCCAAATTATGGTGACACCGGGCGAAAAGATATTAAAAACCATTTGGATGGATACTTTAAAAGAATTGGTGAGTACGATATAAATTAACTTAAGAACCAGTGACCTTAATAAATAATGAACAAGGAAAAGGAGCACGATGACCCATCACAAGAAGCTCGCACTGGCATAACAAAAAAGCTATGTGACAAGTCACGTGCCCAAATATGTTAAAAATTGTCAAAAATGCCACATTTTAAAAACAACCAAATACACAAAAACTCCTCTAACGATCACTGACACACCAAATAGTATTTGGATCTTTACCTAGATCTGAATATGGTAACGAATATGCTATCACAATAATCTGTGACCTATCTAAATACCTAGTTGCCATACCAATGCCCGACAAAAGCTCACCAACATCAAACATTGTTACTGTTGAATGAAATTAGAGACCATTCAGTGAATACAAACGTTCCTAATTTCATTATTATCTTTGACAGTATCTCCGTATTGTCCATTTAGGATACTCCGTACTTTTGCACTTTCCATTTTGCACAGCTTTTGCATTCACTTATTGTCATTCAATTACACGGATGGTTCTGGGCCCATAACCTGTTGGAAAATAAGAACCCGCGATACTGAATTGCGGTATATCTCGTAAAAAAAAGGGTAATACATGTATTTGCGAATGTTAATTTATTGAAACTTAACTATACAATTGTACATCGCTAAGAACAGAACCCAACGCCTTTTTCTTTTACTGAGAGATGCCAGATCTCCTTAAACATACTAGGGATGCCAGGTTGGCACTTTGACATAAACAGTTGGCGCTAATATCGAACACAAAGGGACGCACCTCTTGAAGAAGACGAGGGGCCAATGCAACGCCCCCAGTAAAGAGAACAAAACGACGTCGTGCAGGAAATAACAAACCTATGCAGTGAGAGAAGACTAATCAAGGACCTGCTGAAAACAAATCTGAGGGAAAGACCAATAACGCAATCAGTAATTCATTCACTTGCCATTAAGTGTTAAGCTAAATTTTAATTTGCGCTATCACTCTCTTCCACGTCTCTTGCTCAAGGCTGAGATAAATTTATTTCTCTGATTTTTATTAAAAAAAGAAAGGATATTTTGTTGCTTAAAATGCACAATAAAAATATGAAAAAGAAAATATAAAGAAAAACCGGACGGCTGGGGCTAACTTCTACCGCGTCAAAGTTTGTTTACCCTTGCAAGTTTTTGTAAATCTTTCCATGGTGAAGTGCATTGTTTTGACTGTTCTCTGGGAAGCTGGGCTTGATGATCGCAGAAGGGGTCGACATACCGTATTTCATAAGTGGTGATTTAAGTCAAGTCAACTCAAAACCTCCAAGTAGTGCTTCCTGGGTGCTGTTGAAATTTCAGTATCAGCAGTATCTAATGCGAGCGGCGGGGTTTACCCATTTCCTGTTTGGCGGAGACAAAAATGGGGAGACAAATGCGGGTATGAATTGAATAATTCAAATGTGGAGTTGCTAAACAACCGGGTGCTGCACCCAAAGACCAGCAGAGGTTTTAGATTGGCCTTGCCCCACCCAAGGGGGAATGTCATGTCCGACCAACATGGCATTCAATTGGTACTGAAGAGATTCTGCAAAAAGCAATTTCTCAAACTGGCGTTTTTCGGCGCATCGTATCGTCACGTGTACTATTTGTCCATTGTAACTTATTTGAGTGCCGTGGTAGTAGACCATATTAATGGATACACGCCACGTAAAATAAAATACACTTCATGTTCCTTGGTCTCTGGTGTGTACCAGTGGATCCAAGTTTCGTTGATGGTTATAAAACGACGCAAAAACTCTTTCGGATTGCGTTTAAACAGCGTCAAACACGGGTCTGATGCAGTCTTACGGTTGCGCTTGTCGTGCGGAGTAAGCAAACGCGGCACACATCACGCCGACAGCTTTCTCATGCCGGAAAATTCATGCAGGATATAACCCACGCGGTCTTTTTTACCTACTGTTATCCACGAACTGAACTTTTCTTCCCATAGTGACGCCACTGGGCGGTGAGGCTAAGTACTTATTGGACCACCTTCGTATATATTGCATGTTTCTAGTCCGATTTATTTATATATTTATTTATATATGTTTATTTATTTATATTTATTTATTTAAATATAGACTAACACAGCAGTCGACAAGAAAGCTTAAGCTAAAGACAGATAATAATTAATTGAAGAAAGTAGCTTAGCTTTATGCACAACTAAACATCCCCGACCCGGTAGAAGTGTTTTATTTGCACAAGGTGCCAGCTATGCCCCGATTCAAAGCCAATATGGTCAGGGATGAGTTGCAGACAATCCGAGTCCAGAATATTTTCGGTGGATTCGCTGTAGATGATTAAAAAGTACAGCGCGAAGGGAATTGACAAAAAGATGAGGAGAAATAAGGTGAGAAAGGTTGTTAAAAGATTGGCAAAGAACACGAAAAGGATCGTAAAGAGAGTAGTTAGTCAGATATCTACTAAGGTGAATAGGAAAAAAGTTTCTGGTCCGATGTGAGGGAACACAAAAATATAGCGTATCTAGTAAATTAGTAGAAATGACTGCGCCTTTGACTAGTTTACGGAGACAGAAAATGCCAAATATGAGCCTACGGTTGTAAAGTGAAGGAAGATTAATAAGAAGAAGTCTGTCAGAATAAGAAGGTAGGCGAAGACTCGGGTCCCAATATGAAAGCTTTGTTACATATGGATCATCAAATTCTTTGGCCAAACGTTTAATGAAGCCAAGACTACTGCGTGCTCTATTGACAATTGAAGATATATGAACATTAAATGAAAGTTTTGGGTCAAACATAACGCCAAGGTTTTCGAATGATTGTACACAATCTAACAGAACAGACTTAATAGAGTAATGAGGAACGGAGACAAACGACTGAAAGTCATAAAAAACACTTAGAGGCATTAACGTGTAATTTATAAACGTCGCACCAATCACAGAACGCATCGAGATCTGATTGCAAATAGTGTTGGAAAGAAAGATCACTATATGAATAACAAATCTTAACGTCATCCGCAAACATGAGCACGCGTGAATGAGCCAAGGCCAAAGTCAGATCATTTATAAACAAGGTAAATAACAGTGGGCAGTCAAATCAAATTTAGGTCGGTAAAAATGAATAAGACTAACTTGTGTGTGAAATTTGATTAAAGTAGTCATTGCGAGAGGCATTCGATTTTTTCTAAATGATGGAAGCAAATGTGGGCGTGGCAAAAGTTCTAAATAATTATAAACTGCTTGCATACTAAATAAGTCTACCTACCAAATTTGATTACTTTTCTTTCATAGTTATTTAAAAGAGGTTTACACGACCACACAATAACAAAATAATTAAGAAATAATATCAAACCAGAGCAGATTGCCTTAACTTAGCTGGAAAATGGGTTGGGTAGAAATAAAACCAAAGTATCAAGAAATAAACCAACCAAAGTATCAATTTCTGAATTGAACAAATTAGAAAGTTTGACTCAAAAATAGCAAACCTACTACAAAAGTCATTAGTAGAAGCCTATAACAGATTCAATCGTTCTATCAAGACTGCAAGCAAAGGGCAATAAATAAGCTCAAGAGCATATGGCATCAGACAAATAGCTGATTTAGAAACTTTAACAGTACTGGATGACACAACTGAGCTAATGTGTAATGAGGCTACATCGTCAATAGATCAGGAAGAACCAGAAATGAGTTCGGAAAACTAGCATCAAACCAAAATAATATTAGAGCAACCAGCCATTTTCAAGTGGCTACACAAAATATAAATGTGATTCAAACGGTGACTGAATTTTTGAAGTTAGTCTCAAACCTCGTACCGGAGTTTCATGGAAACGCTGAAAACAGTCGTAGGTTCTTGGACGCACTTAATTTAGTAAATTCACTAAAAGATTATGAACAAACAGCACTGTGACTTAAAAAACAAAACTTCAAATAATATACCCTTTTTCCAAGGGTATAAATATCGTCATCTTAAAGTCGAAAAATAAATCTTTATTGGAAACTTGATCTCAAATCAACCAAATAAGAATCATTACATATTTGTGAAAATGCCAGAAAACTAATGATCGAAAGAGTCAGTTGGTAATGCAAAACTAAAAAAAAACTTTCTTGTACGATGTTCAAAGAACCGTTAGAAGATCTCTGATATTTGCATTATACCAGACGCAAAGTGGGGCCTTCTGGCATTTAGCATTGCAAAAATCATAGCGTCTAAACCAATAAAGCGATTTAAAAAATTTCAAAAAAACGAGCTATGGAAGTTAACTTCGGCCTTGCCGAAGTTTATATACCCTTGCAGTTCTTTATTATATTTAATTCGATAAGAAAAGTGAAATTTCAAATCAATGAATATGCTCAAATATTTTTCAAACTACTGAATTCAAAACACATTTAATGATTATTTAACAATATATGATATAGTAGTCCGATCCCGATGATTTTCATACTTTATCTCACACAGGTAATAAAGAGTCTCCAAAAAAAATTTCAACCCGATATCTCTTAAGATGGCTGAGTAAAACGCATTTTCAAAACACATTTAATGATTATTTAACAATATATGATATAGTAGTCCGATCCCGATGATTTTCATACTTTATCTCACACAGGTAATAAAGAGTCTCCAAAAAAAATTTCAACCCGATATCTCTTAAGATGGCTGAGTAAAACGCATACGCACAGACGGACGGACAGACGGACAGACGGACAGACGGACATGGCTATATCGACTCAGCTTCTCAAGCTGATCAAGAATATATATACTTTATGGGGTCGGAAACGTCTCCTTCTGTGCGTTACAAACATCTGATCAATTTTATAATACCCTCTGCAAGGGTATAATAATACCTTAAGCTTCAAAATAAATGTTTGTCAAAAGTGCTGGGTGTTCGTGGTGCTGTAATATTCAAGGTCAAAGTCAGAAAATATTTCCAAGCATGTTTTTCCTTTAAAAATGGATCGAAACCCGGTTTTTTCAATCACAAATGGAATTTTTCATTGTTTTAGACGACTATGTGACATTTTTTAATGTTTTAATTTAATTTTTTAACACAATTACAAAAAGAAAAAAAAAATTTTTTTTAATTTTTTTTTAGGTTATTTTTGAAAGTTTTCTATTAATGGCTGATTTTCTTCAAAATAATCTTCAATATTTTCATCAATATCTAATAAATTCAACATTTCGGGACTATAGTTGCTATTTTCCAAATCCTTTCGTGATCGCACGTGTCTCAGTGATGCAATAAGTGGGTCCGAAGAGGCTGCTAGCATGTTAAAAAGGTCTTCATTTTGTCTAAGACGAGAAGTTTTTAATGTATTAGTGTATCTGAACCTTTTGTAGTCCTTGTTTTTAGATTCCTGTGCCAGATTTCTGCCGCTTGCGATCCATTTTCGCCTTAAGTTATATTGTGTATATTTGATTTTTACCATAAGCTCCGTTCTAGCGTTTTCGAATGAAACGCCCATCTCCTTCAGCAATCCCATTTCAAAATCATTTAAGTTTTCACACTCTTGGAAAACTTTCAAAATCCTTTCATTCTTTAACAACATTTTTGCACAATTAAATAAAACTGCCTTGAATTATATTGACAAATACTATTCAGTCCCGATTTAAGGTGTTTCCACTTATGAAGTTAAAAGTAAACTGTCGCAAACGAGAGGAATAATTAGCTCTTTATGTTATATTTTTTTAATAAACTAGGTAGAACGAAAAATCGGTATTACCCTTTTTGTATTAATTAGGTAAACAACTTAATATTTACATCCAATTAGGTAAACGGAAATAAAAACTACCAACCCACAAATAGGACAAACTTTTCATCAACTTAAATAACATTTACCTGTCTTGTCATTTTTTCCAAAGCTGGTAATTAGCAATTTATCATTGTAGAAAGGCATATATGTAAACAGGTAGTATTTGCAAAACAACATTACGCAATGTTATCATTTAAATACAAAAAAGCTACAGGTCAATACGCATGCGCTCTTCTTCTTTCTTATACCTGTAGCGCATTTTTAGACGAGGTTGCCTTAGTTTTATGGCTTACGCATCGCTGTCGCACCTCTCCGCATATTGGGACTATATACATCTGATAGGTAAATATTTCACCTACCTAGTGTATGTAGTCCGGTAGTGATACTCGTTGATCCTTTTTAGTTGTATTCCACCAAAGTTAAAAAACGCCAATATTTAGAGTATTTTTTAAACGCTTCTAGTTCAATAACTATTTAAGTAATTATTAAAATTTATGAAACATGCTATTAACAAAGAACATACTTTCCAAGATCGATTGTTGAAATCGCCCAATATTCAGTTTTAAAGTTGCGAATTTTTTTAAAAATTATCATTTTTTCCTTTTCACTAAAAATGTCTCAACTTTGGGCGCTTCTAGCACGCATGAATCTCAACCGATTTCAAAAATTTTTCGGATTCATAATCTCTGAAGCATTTCCAAACGCGATCATGAAAAAACGTATTTTTGCAATGCTATCCGAGCAGAGGCCCAACTGTGAGACGCCAGGAAACTGCATTGACCCAAAGCTTTGATAATAAGCTGTTACTAGTAGTATATGCTTCTTGTTCATTAAAGTTGAAAGTAATAAAACCACTACTGAACAAGAACTAGTTACGATAGCCCAATGTATCTTACAAACTTCCGTCCGTATACAAATATTTCACAATAAAAACCGATATAATTATTTTCTATAGCAAAATCAAAATGAAATGGAATCAGTCTCGATTTAGAAAAATATGAGTTCAGTAGAGTATTTGTGGATGCCTTATCACGCATTACAATAAATGAATTAAAAAATACAAATGCGCTTATCTTAAAAGTCACTACAAGACAGCAAGGTAGACAAAATAAATCCTGGCCAGCAGATAAAAATGAAGATCATAAAGAGACATAAGAAAAACAACCTCTTGAACAAGCTGCTAAGCCCACCCTTATACTGTCATATATGAAAAAAACTTGTAACAAACTAATTTTTTTAAAGTCTTGAAAAAGAAGCCGGTATATTAAAACTCAGCCAAATTATGGTGAGACCGGGCGAAAAGATATTAAAAACCATTTGGATGGATACTTTTAAAGAATTGGTGAGTACGATATAAATTAACTTAAGAACCAGTGACCTTAATAAATAATGAACAAGGAAAAGGAGCACGATGACCCATCACAAGAAGCTCGCACTGGCATAACAAAAAAGCTATGTGACAAGTCACGTGCCCAAATATGTTAAAAATGGTCAAAAATGCCACATTTTAAAAACAACCAAATATACAAAAACTCCTCTAACGATCACTGACACACCAAATAGTATTTGGTTCTTTACCTAGATCTGAATATGGTAACGAATATGCTATCACAATAATCTGTGACCTATCTAAATACGTAGTTGCCATACCAATGCCCGACAAAAGCGCATAAACAGTAGCTAATAATATATTTGAAGACTTCATTCTAAACTCCGGTCCAACGAATATGTTCATAACGGAAATGAGAGCAGAACATACAAATTTAGTTATAACAGACATTTGCAAATACCTAAATATTAAAAATATAACATCAACAGCTCACCAACATCAAACTTTGGTACTGTTGAATGAAATTAGAGACCATTCAGTGAATACAAACGTTTCTAATTTCATAATTACCTTCGACAGTATCTCCTTATTGTCCATTTAGGACAGATTGCAAGCAGAAATAAATGTAAAAAAAAAAACGGAGGGCTAGGCTAACGTCGACCGGGTCAAAGTTTGTAAACCCTTGCAACAATTTTATAATTTTGTCAATTCTAAACGTAAGACCTCTTTGCACCCATCTTTTTTGTCTTTTCAAAATAAAATATCAAAGAAGCTAACTTTGGCAATGCCGAAGTTTTTATACCCATGCAGTCCTTGGCAATAATATTTTTACATTTTAAAATTTGTTTCCCTGCAATCAACGCACAAACAAAACATTCAAATTATTTCTCTTTTTACTACAAATTTTTCTTCCATCATTCCGTAAGCAAAGCACAACACGCATACACATGCATACTCGCGTAGCGCTACGTCTGTGTGTGTGTATGCATGTTTTTTTTTTTAATTCGTTTATTTGGGGAAAAGGAATTACAAATAGGTTAACAAATAAATATAGAAAACAGTGGGCAACAAAGAAAGGATAGTTTTGTTCAAAGAAGAAGAAATGAGAAATTGTGGGTGTGCGGGACCGCCTGGGGGCATTGCATCGCAGGATGTGTGGGGGAGTAGGGTTGTGGACTTTTCAGACCCCGCCTGTATTGCGCTGCCTTTCGCGCGCGCGTAGTTTGCGGATCACCTGTGTCGCAAAGGTGCAAATAGCTGTCCAATTTGGTTTGCTTAGCGTCATCAGTGGAACCAGATTCTGTGACGACAATGGCTCGCCACAGAGCAGTTCGGCCGCCTGCCTTTCTGTCTCAAACATAGCGCATGCGAAGAGAGCATGATCAGGGCTCTCCGACACACCGTTTCCGCACCAAGTGCATTCCGCACTTGCCTGATGGCCAAATCTGTGGAGATATTCCCCAAAGCATCCGTGGCCGCTGAGTATTTGTGTCAGCTCAAAAGTAACCTTGCCGTGCTTCCGTTGCAGCCACATCTTCAGGTCAGGAATAAGCCTGAATGTCCACCTGCCCTTCGTCGAGTTGTGCTCTCTTGGCGTCTCCTGTATGTTTTGACCGTCATGGCCTTAGCCCAAGCTGGTGCCCCATAGAGCATAGTGGACTTCATAACGTTCATCAGAAGCAGGCGCCGACCTTGTTTTGGGCCTCTGCTGTTGAGCATGATGCGGCTAAGTGACCGTCCCAACTCAGCTGCCCTGGCTCCAACAAGCTCCAGATGCTCCTTGAAGGACAGGCGCGTGTCCAGGTGTATACCAAGATACCTGATGGCCCGTGTAGAGGTAATCGTGGTGGCGTCAACGATGATGTTGGCAACCTCAACCATTTTTCGGCTACTTATTAAGACCGCTTCCGTCTTTTGAACTGCAAGCTCGAGTCCTGCAGAGGCTAGCCAGTCCTTAGCCATTCCGATGGAACGCGCAGTTAATTCCTCGGCTTGTCCCAGAAATTTAGCCGTCACTACTATGGCAACATCGTCAGCGAAGCCCACCAGCCGCGCCACTCGGGAGTTGGATGCGCAGGATTCCGTCATACATTGCATTCCAAAGTAGAGGGCCGAGGACGGATCCTTGGGGTACGCCTCCTTTAACATTATAGGTATGCGTCCCGCCGTGCGATCTGTAGTACAGAACTCTATTTCTAAAGTAGTCCTCCATGATTCTTATGAGATACGCCGGGACTCTAAAGTTTCGCAATGCTGCGAGGATGTTGTTCCAATTTGCTGTGTTAAAGGCGTTTTTAACGTCCAGCGTGGTGACAAGGCAATACTGCTTTTGCCCTCCCTTCCAACGTTGCCCCTCTATAGCCTTAGCAGCAGTGTCGACAATAGATTTGATGGCATCAACAGTGGACATAGCTCTGCGGAACCCAAATTGCATAGGCGAGAGGTCGCCAAACACTTTAATTGCTGCCTCTATTCTGGTGCTGAGTAGCCTCTCAAAGATTTTTCCTGCGGCATCCAGAAGACAAATTGGCCTGTATCCAGATGGGTCTTCTACAGGTTTGTTTGGCTTTGGAATCAGAACCAGATTCTGCCTTTTCCATCTGTCCGGAAATGTACCTTCACCCATGCAAGCATTAAAAACTTCAGCAAATCTTTCGGACTGTAGGCCCATGGCAAGTTTTAGGGCCTTGTTGGGGATGCTATCCGGGCCAGGAGCCTTGTCGTTCTGCAGTCTCGATGCCGCCACTAACACCTCTTCTCCAGTGATGGGCCAGTCTACTAGCAAAGTAGTATGCTGCATTTCTTTCGGACCTATTGATGAGGTGGCCGGAAACAGAGTTTCCACAATCGTAGCCATGCTCTCTTCATCTGGAGCTGCCGGCTTAACAGCCCTAAGCTTTTTCATGGCAATTTTATAGGCCAAGTCCCAGGGGTCATTTTCTATAGAGTCGCAAAGTTCAAGAAAACAGGATTTTTTTCGTGCCTTAATGAGCTCTTTAAGTTCCCTTCTTCTGGCTGCAAATTCTGCTTGCAGCAGCAGGACTCCGATCTGCCACGCGATCTTTGGTGGAGCCTTCTAGCACGAAGACACTTTTTTCTTGCCTCCGCAATGTTTTCATCCCACCAGTAGACAGGGGCTCGATGTCGGCTATGCCCTCTTCGGGCCTTCATGCTAGCGATGCATGCCGCCCCCACTGCGTCCATAATGGTGTCCGCCTGCCTTGATGCATCGCCGTCTAGTCGCGGAATGCTGAGTGCCAACGCAAAAACCGATCGATTAAGAGTGTCCACGCGGAATGATTGGCCACCTTGATCTGTTCGCAGATGATTCGGCCCTTGGGGCGCGCTTCTCCTGATGGAGCATATAATGGCCAGGTGATCGCTACCAGTGTAGAAATCACATAGTTCCCAGATTGAGTTGGGGAAAAGACAGGCACTTGTAAATGTAATATCGATTACAGAGCCGTATCCCGCCCTGCTAAACGTGTGCTTGGATCCAGTGTTAAGCACAGCAATATCGAGGATGGCCCAGGACTCGAGAAGCGTTCTGCCCCTGGCATTAGATGAACTGCTGCCCCATTCTTCGGACCAAGCGTTAAAGTCGCCTGCGATTACAACATTTTGTTTTGAACTTGCATCAGCGGCGATGGAGTCTATTATTCTCTCGAATTCAGTGAGTCTCAGGCTAGGGGCTAGGTAGCAACTATAGTACCACATATCCCCGATTTTTGCGCGAACATAGCCAAGGGACGAATAGATCGACTCCATAGCCGGCACGTTTTTTCCGCATAACCAAATGGCAACTTTGGTAGACGAGTCCACTGCCCACAGGGGGCCATCTCCTGTTTTATACGGCTCGCTCAAAATCGCTATATCGGCGTCTACTTCACGCGCTGTTTACAGATCCTGTGCAACTGCACAGTGGTTGAGGTTTAGTTGAATAAACTTCATACCTGATTGTTTGTTAGTTGCGCGCCAGATCTTATCAACGGGCAATCTTTGCTGCCGGCAAAGTGCTTCCTGTCGATGCGGTTTGCTTCGACGCAGTTGTAACAATTTGGATCGTTTTCGCAAGCCGCAGCTTTATGCCCGGGCTGTCCACATCTGAAGCACCAGCTGGTTCGGTCAACTGTGCTCTTGCAGTTGAAAGCCACATGTCCAAAATTGAGGCATTTGTAACATCTCTGCTGGGCCACTCTTTCCCTGATGTGGCATGTGTGTATGCATGTGCTCTGTTTGATTTGCTGATGACGTAGAACCGATTTGTATTGACTGTAACTTGTGTTCTATTTATCCGATCAAATTAAAATTTTGGAATCTGAGATTTTATATCTATTATATTCGTAAATTTCATGGGGATAGTCCAATTTTTGCAAAAATTTTTGTTCTAGAGCTATATGATATAGTAGTCCGATCCTGACAATTTTCCTACTTAATTATCTCCCGGCTAAAAGTAGCTCATGAAATTTCATTCCGATAGCTCTTAAGATGCCAGCGTGAAGTTGAATTGCACAGACGGACGGACGGACGGACGGACAGACGGACATGGCTATATCGACTCAGCTTATCATGCTGATCAAGAATATATATACTTTATGGGGTCGGAAACGTCTCCTTCTGTGCGTTACAAACATCTGACCAATTTTATAATACCCTCTGCAAGGGTATAAAAAGCGAGCACTGATCAGGCAATTGCCGATATGTTTGCGAGTTTTTTCAAAACAACTTATTCCTCAACGGAATATCGAGCAAGTCCGTATCCTTATTATTTAAAAAAGGCTAATTGCATTTTCAATCCGGTGTTTGATGAAAGTTCTATTCTTAGCGAACTTAAATTAGTTAAACCTGTTTATTCTCCGGGGCCAGATGGTCTTCCTCGATGTGTACTTAGGTTCTGTGCAAACGCATTATGTAAACCCATTTTAAAATTGTTTCTGTTGTCTGTCGAATCTTCCTCTTTTCCATCTATTTGGAAGACGTCGTATATCATACCTCTGCATAAAAATGGCAAAAAGTTCGAAGCCTCTAACTATAGAGATATCCGAAAGCTTTTGAGAGAATTATAACTTCTCAATTGCAACATTTTTGCAGCTCTATTATTTCGCCATCCCAACATGGGTTTGTGAAACGTAGATCTACAACCTTTTAGAATTTACATCAATAATTATCAAGGGGTTCAAAAATGGTAAACAAACTGATGTCATATACACTAACTTCAGCAAAGCCTTTGATTCCGTTAATCATACCCTATTACTTTCTAAGCTGAGCGACATTGGGTTTCCACCCCTTTTCCTTTCTTGGGTTCGAGAATATTTAACAAATAGAAAACAGAAGGTACTTTTTAAGTTTTCTTTTTCCGATTCCATTCCTGTGACTTCTGGTGTACCTCAAGGCATCTTGGCCCTCTGCTTTTCACACTGTTCATTAACGATCTTCTATCAGTCATTGTTCATTCGCATTTGCTTATGTATGCTGACGATGTCAAGCTTTGTCTTACTTATAAAGATACAGATTCATTTAGTCGGCTACAAGCTGATCTTAAAAACTTTCAATCCTGGTGCCAGTTTAATTTACTAAATCTTAACACTACCAAATGTAAGGTAATGACTTTTTTTCGTAACTCTCCTCAACTGGTCACTTATTTTCTAAACAATAGTTCTTTAGAACGTCTAAATAATATGAACGATTTGGGCGTACTTATGTACCATAAGTTAAATTTTAACACCCATATTTCCACCACGGTCGCAAAGGCCATGAGTGTCCTGGGTTTCATTAAAAGATGGTCAAAAAAATTTGATGACCTCTATGCAACTAAAGTTCTTTTTACTTCGCTTGTCCGTCCTATTTTAGAGTATGGATCTTGCACTTGGTCACCTCAATATAAGTCGCACCAGATTAGACTTGAATCCGTTCAAAAGCAGTTCTTGCTATTTGCTCTTCGTGGCTTAAGCTGGGATCGCAATGTCAATTTGCCGTCGTATTCTAGTAGACTTCTCTTGATTAACCTTCCTTCCCTAACTAACCGTAGAATTATGCTTGGTGTCATTTTTATGCACAAGCTCCTAATTGGTGATATCGACTCGCCTGAGTTATTAGCTCAGGTAAATCTGTCCGTACCATGTAGACGGAGTAGACATCCTTTGACACTTTATCCCTAAGTCGCTGTTCTTCTAACTATGCCCTGCATGAACCTTTTAGAGTCCTCTGCTCTGATTACAACCTTCTATTCCCTGTAATCGGCTCAGAGTTTTCTATTAACATGATCCCATTTAGTTAATAGATAGCTTTAGTATTATTTATTTATTTGTTTGTCTGTTTTTGCAATTGTGTATTTGTCCACGCGATTCGTGCCATGCGTTATACTGCTGCACCCCTCGGTCGGTCGGGTGGGAGGTGGGCAGTTATCTGCTTGGGCTCGAGCGTAACAGGCTTTGTCCTGGCGTCGTAGGGGCCACTTGAACGTACTGCGCATAGTAACGTCAACGTCCGCTATAAGTTGTTTGCTACACTTTCCTCACCTATGGCCGTTAAAGTGGAAAGACATTTTTATACCATACACCCATAAGGTGAAATGGTATATTGAATTCGGCAAAATGTATGTAACAGGCAGAAGAAAGCTTTTCCGACCCCATAAATTATATATATTCTTGATCGGGATCAACAGCCGAGTCGATCTAGATATGTCCGTCCGTCTGTCTGTCCGTCCGTCCGTCCATCTGTCCGTATGAACACGTAGATCTCAGAGACTATTTTGCCACGCCCCCCTCCGCCCACGAAATTTAAACATATTTGATTTTCTTAAAAACTTTAATTGCTAAAGACATCAAATTTGGTATGATTAATCCTTTAGTAAGCTCGCAGATTCTTGTTGCAAAAAAAATTTTGCCAAACCCCCCTCCGCCCATGCAATTGAAACAAACCCGATTTTTTTAAAGACTATAATAGTTAGAGACACAAAATTTGGTATGTGTATTTGTTTAATAAATGCGCATATTTTGTATATGCAAACATTTTGCCACGCCCCTTTCCGCCCCCGTAATTTGAAAAAATTCGATTATCTCACGTAATTTTCCACCTTTTGTAAGCTTTGTCAGTTTGGTATATAGTTAGGTAAACTGTGACTTTGATCAATAACTTCGTTATTTTCTATGCTAAGATTGAACGCCGTTCCTTCGCAAACATTAAATTTTTTAGAAATTAAGTAAGTAAGTCGTCTCGCCGACTTAGGTATACCATACACCAGTAAAACAAATATTTCAAATTTGTAATAACAAATGCATTTACGTATTTTAAAAAAATTCTGTTCACATGCTTTTTACAATCACATCTTAGTATCTCGCTCACTCATGCATATGAGCAGCCTAGCGCCCCCACCAGCCAACTCCGTCCTTATGGAAAAACGTTTATATGCATAACTTGGCTATTTTTTGTCCGATTATTATCAAATTTGGTATTTTGTTGGGTATTAGTATCAAAGCTTCTTTCTGCCTGTTACATACATTATGGCGACTTTAATATACCATTTCACCCTTTGGGTATATGGTATAAAAATCACTCTTTTCGGCCCATCGTTGTTATGGAAGCTATATGATATAGTATCCGATCTTAAAAATTCAGTTAAAATTTGGTAAAGTCATTAATATATCTACAAAACTATCAGGTATTAATTTTTATGATAATAAGTTAGAAAACAACGAAGTTATTTAGAAAAGCCACTGTTTGTGACTTTGCCATTAGATGGGAGCTATATGATAAAATGGTCCGATCCGGCTGAATGCGAGATGTACAAACTGTGCAGTACACATAGCTTACGTGCAATTTTACCCTATAGCTTTAACGGTATAGGAAGAGCTGGCGTTGATCAAGACGGACTCGTGCTAGTTAAGAATATATCTACTTTATATGGTCGGAGATGATTCCTTATATGCGTTGCACACTTCTAACCAAAAGTAATATACCCTTCTTGCAAGGGTATAAAAATTGCAAGCGTATAGAAACTTCGATTCGAAATTAGCCCCGGCCAACAGTGGGCCAACTGAGCGGTCTAGCGGGACATAAGTCAATATTAACTTTTTAAAAGTTCGTTTGTTTTGTTATTTATCCTAATTGGCAACACTTGTAAAGGCTTAAAAAAGCTTTCGTCAGATTTTTTCAATGCACCCCTGATCAGCTGCGGGCTTTCAAAGTGTACAGATGTTCAGCACGTGGCATGCAAATATTTGGTTGCACTTTTTGATCTTTCTTGGTTAATCTTCAACTTATACAAATTAAAACAAATTGGCCCAATTACTTTTGTTTTCGTCTAGAAAAAGTATGTATTCAATAAAAAATATAATTTTGTGACCTGTCTATTCAAGTGTAGCAAATTAAATGTTTTTGATAATCAATTATTGGAAAATAATAATTAACTGCAGTACATAAATGGGGCTGTGATGGAAGCAGTGGACACGCAACATACCGGCAAAAGTTTGAAAATGGTGAAACCAATATGCTTGATCAGCACCATTTTGCAGTTTGTCTTGTACCATTACAAATTCAGCTTGGATCAAAAGTTTTATGGAAAAATCCACGGCCTTCCTCAACTCGCTATTGTAGACCTTTAAAACTAATTTACCAAAAGGAAACAAGCGAATTAATTAGATCAGAGAGCGACATTGTAAAAAACCAAGTAGAAAATATTCAACCAACGACTACCAATTTAAATAGAATTATGCACGAATTTCACATGACCATGTTGGATGGCAAAACATTTAGCGTCCTTGCAGAAGCACTTACCATGATATGTGGAATTTGTAGAGCCGTGCCAAAGAATATGAATAATTATAGTTTGGTAAAAAATTATAGAATTGATGCAGATCTCTTTAAATATGGTTTATCAACATTGCATGCGTGGATACGATTTTTTGAATGCGTTACACATATTGCATACAGACTCCCAATAAAAAAATGGCAAGCTCGAGGTGAAGATAAGGCAAAGGTAGAAGCTAGAAAATATGAAATCCAATTCTAGCTTAGAAAGCAAATGGGCTTATTGGTAAATATTCCAGTGGGTAGTAGTGGCAATACGAACAAATTTAGTAGCCGGTATTACTGTAGTTAGCGAAGCTCTAATATATAGGTTTAGTGTTATACTAAGGGTAATGGCTTGTGGATATCAAGTCAATACTAATTTATTCAGCTCATATGCCATTGAAACAGCTGAAATGTATGTAGACAAATATCCATGATTTTACATGCCGCCATCTGTACACAAAGTTTTAATACATGGAGCGGACATCATCAACAATGTGGGACTTCCTATTGGCATATTGTCCGAAGAAGCACTTGAAGCTAGGAATAAGGATTTTAGGAATATACGATTAAAGCATTCCCATAAGAACAAGAGGAGCAATACAATGGAAGATGTTATGAATGGACTACTTGTTTCATCGGATCCTATTATAACGACTCTCTCCAAAACAACAAAAGCCACTTTCAAAAAATGAATTTGAAATAACGAATCTATTAGTGACTCGGATTCATCTGATTCCGATTAATTTTTTTTTTTTGAAATATGCTAAATATCTTAAATTAAAATTTTCAATGGAATATGTCTTCATTTACGCAAGTTGCTACTAAAGTTCCGCTAGATGGGCAGCCTGGCCCACTGTGCGGCCCTTTGATTTTCAATTTTCAAATTGCATCCCGATAGCTTTAAAGATGGCTGAGTAAAACGCATTCGCACTGACGGACAGACGGACATGGCTATATCGACTCAGCTTTTTATTCTGATCAAGAATATATATACTTTATGTGGTCGAAAAGTCTCCTTTTGTGCGTTACAAACATCTGACCAATTTGATAATACCCTCTGCAAGGGTATAAAAAAACAGAGGGGCGGGGCTAACTTCGACCGCGCCGAAGTTTGTATACCCTAGCAAGTTATTTGTTACTCTTTCCTCACCTTTATCCGTCAAAGTGGAAACAGTTTTATCTAAAAAGAGTATTGTTTGCGAAAGATCGGCTCACAATCTTTACATAGAAAACAACGAAGTTATTGATTAAAGTCACTGTTATCGACCGATCAACCCCATGGGAGCTATATGATAGTCATCCAATCTTTATCACATTTGGCACAGTCATTACCAGATATATTAAACTAACAAATGTTTAATTTAAAAGCAATCGCGTCAAAAGTAACGAGGTTATTGACTGTCACTGTTTTACACCGATCGTTCCTATGGGAGCTAACTGATATAGTCACTCGATTTTGACCAAATTTGGCACAGTCGTTTATAGCTACAATAAACTCCCTTATATTAAATTTCACAACAATAGCTTAAAAAGTAACGAAGTTATTGAGAAATGTCACTGTTCGTGACTTTGCCGTTTATATGAGAGCTATACGATATAGTGGTCCGATCCGGCTGAATCCGAGATGTACAAACTGTGCAGTATATACATGCAAAATTTCAGCTCTGTAGCTTTAACAGTCTAAGAGGAGTTCGCGTTGATCCAGACGGACGGACATGGCTATTTGAATTCGTCTCGTCGTGCTGATCAAGAATATATATACTTTATATGGTCGGAGATGCTTCCTTCTATGCGTTGCACATTTCTGACCAAAATTAATATATCCTTTTTGCAAGGGTATGTAATGATTATTTGATACATTCAACGAACATAAGTTGTCAGTAAATCGCTTTACCGGCTCGAGGTCAAATCTTTTGCGAACAAATATGTATGTATATTCAATCGTTACTATAGGAGCTTTATGATACATACAAGTGATTTCTTTAATCAATTACATTTCATTGGGCTAACAGTAACTGTTCTGTGCAAATACTGTAAAAGTTTTAAACAATCAAACATTGTGGATGCCTGCTTGAAGTCAACAACACGTGCCGGAAAATAAAGGGTTGGATAACACTCAGAAAGGTCGCAACGCAACATGTTTTTTCTTACCCTAAAACTCTTTACTATGTAACTATGAGAGTTTGTTATTTTTGTCAAACAAAAATAAATAAGTCATATGTTCATATATTTTTCACAAACCTACACAGCTTTGAAAAGTAAACGCATTTTAACTATTCTCAAAAATACCGAAATGAATGCCGCCGAGGATTTTGCATTGTGCAATTTTGCAAATAACTTCGAAGAACAGGAAAATCCTGTACTCGAGCCTGAAGAGCTAGCGATTCTTCCTGCTAACCATCCTCTTTTGTTGAAGTTCCAAAATTCGTTA
Organism: Drosophila paulistorum; assembly: GCA_018152135.1. Taxonomy (NCBI): domain Eukaryota; kingdom Metazoa; phylum Arthropoda; class Insecta; order Diptera; family Drosophilidae; genus Drosophila; species Drosophila paulistorum. The sequence continues at coordinate 11,005,964 of JAECXG010000803.1, forward strand.
AAGAAACATCTTTTACGTACGAAGGAAAAATTGGAAAATGAAATTTCCGAACTAAAATATCAAGTTAAAGCAAAGGAATATCGTCGGGAAGCACAAGGCTTGGCATTGTATGACATGCAGCAAAAGATGAGTTTTCAAGATGTTCAAATACGTGAAATATCTGGGGATATCGAACAGCACATCTGTAGGCGTAAATCAGAGGAAATTAAAGTCAAAGAAATAAAAAAAGAATATGAGGATAATATTAAACTGACAAAGATGCAAAAAGCGTTGTATCAAAAAGGAATGTTCCAATTAGAAGATTTGCAAAGCTTGTGTAGTAATATTAAGAAATGGGCATACGATGTAGAAGATGATGTGAAAAATGCCAAACGTATTGTTAGCAGAGATGCACAACTGCAAAAAAAACTTTCTGAAAATAAACGAAAGTCAGATCTTCTGTTTTACCGCTTGGACATGGAAGTGAAAAAAAGAGACGATGAGTTACAATCCATTGGTGAAGAAGAAATGGCTATGAAAGAAATTCTTACTCTACTGAATATGAGTATTGTAGATGCAAACACAGATCTAGAAGCGTTACAAAATGAACATAGGCGCTTAACCCAAGCTTGGAGTGAAGTAATAGTGGCAATTCAGCTCCGTGACAGAATCTTGTCCCAAGTTCAAAATAGTATTAGGTAACATAAATATTTTATTTTAAAGATCAATATTTCAAAATCTCTTTGTAATGCTCAATAATAGATCACAAAAGGAGGCAATAAAACTTAACAATACAGGCATTGAAGCAATTAAAAAGCAGATTGCGAAAGAAATGGAACTTAATAAAAAACTTGAATCATTTAAACAACGACTTACTGATGATACAAGTTCTCTAAAACGTGACTGTAAGTATTGAATCCACTTTTTCATATAAGTTCAAAGTTTCTATTTTTGACCAAATGCGTTATCTACAAACACGTTTGTACAAATAAAGATATAAAAGGCGTAAGTAACTGCCAGTAAATGATATTAATTTTTTCCTTCAAATAAAAAAAATTTATCAAGAATTTAGTGAGGTGACAATTTTTTGGGAAAAACATCAAAGAAACTAACTTTGGCTATGCCGAAGTTTATATACCCTTGCAGTCCTTGGCAATAATATTTTTACATTTTAAAATTTTTTTCCCTGCAACTCAACTTATCAATACACAAACAAAACATTATTACTCTTTTTTTTAAACCCTTGCAAAAAGGGTATTATAATTTTGGTCAGAAATGTGCAACGCATAGAAGGAAGCATCTCCGACCATATAAAGTATATATATACTTGATCAGCACGACGAGACGAGTTCAACTAGCAATGTCCGTCCGTCCGTCTGGATCAATGCGAACTCCTTTTAGACCGTAAGAGCTACAGCGCACGAATATCTCGGATTCAGCCGGATCGGACCACTATACCATATAGCTCCCATACAAACGGCAAAGTCACAAACAGTGACTTTTCTCAATAACGTTCTTTATTTTCTCAGCTATTGTCGTGAAATTTAATATAAGGCAGTTCATTATAGCTATAAACGACTGTGCCAAATTTGGTCAAGATCGAGTGACTTTATCAGTTAGCTCCCATAGGAACGATCGGTCGAAAACAGTGACTTTTATCAATAACTTCGTTTTTCCTGTGTTAAGATTCTTTCGCAAACATAACTATTTTTTGATAAAACTTTTTTCCACTTTAACGGCTATAAGTGAGGAAAGAGTACCAAACAACTTGCAAGGGTATACAAACTTCAGCACGGTCGTAGGGTAAGGGTACCAAACAACTTGCAAGGGTATACAAGCTCTCTTTTATACTACTAGTTTTAGTCCCTTTTATTGAATAGTTTAATTTTCTTTGAATTCTATTGTTTCGCAAGTCTGAAAAGTTTTTAATTTTGAAATGTTGAGTTATACCAGAGAAGCAATTAAAATCCGTCGGTATATATTTTGTTAAAATTTAATATATAAGAAAAGAAATGCTTCTATCTGAAGTTATAATGAATTTGAATATGATTGCTTAAGCATTATAATTTATTTTGCTAGTGACATGGGTACATGAGTTGATATTGTTCAGTTTTTATGGGAATCTTTACAAAGAATAACAAAGATTCATGGTTGTGAGGGTAAAGAACTGACAGGTCCATCTACATATTTGACCTTAGTAACCACTAGTTTGTGAACTAAAGAACACTCATTCCTTTCTTTCATGGTTTTTTTTTAAACATGAATTCCTTACTGTGTTCATTAGTATTTTTTTTTGCAAGTCATTCAATTGCCATTTAAAGTTAGTTTCAGTAGAAACCCTGCCAAATTTGGTCAAGATCGAGTGACTTTATCAGATAGCTCCCCTAGGAACGATCGGTCGAAAACAGCAAGTTTTGTCATTAACTTCGTTACTTTTGACGCGATTGCTTTTAAAATAAACATTTGTTAGTTTAATATATTTGTTAATGACTGTGCCGAATGCGATAACGATTGGATGATTATATTTATCATATAGCTTCCATAGGAATGATCGGTCGAAAACAGTAACTTTGATCAATAACTTCGTTATTTTCTATGTAAAAATTGTGGCCCGTTTTTTCGCAAACATTACTCTTTTTAGATAAAACTGTTTCCACTTTGATGGCTATAGCTAAGGAAAGAGTTACCAAAAAAGTTACAAGGGTATACAAACCTTGACGCAGTCGAAGTTAGCCCCGGCCTTCTGCTTTCTTCTTCTTCCATCATATCCTAAGCAGAGCACGGGACGCATACACATACAGTTCATGAAGCGTTGCGACTGTGTGTGTATGCATGTGCTCTGTTGATTTGATGATGACGTAGTAGGCAGCGCTTGAGCCGATTTACATTGACTGTAACTTGTTTTCTCTTTATCCGATCAGATTCAAATTTTGGGATCTGAGCTTTTATATCCAATACTATCATATTAGTAAATTTTCTTGGTGATACTCCAATTTCTGCAAAAATGTTTATTCTAGAACTATATGATATAGTAGTCCGATCCCGATGATTTTCATACTCTATCTTACCCGGGTAATAAAAAGATCCCAAAACTAATTTTTTCCGATAGCTCTTAAGATGGCTTATGACGCACATACGGACGGACAGACGGACATGGCTATCAAGAATATAATTATATATATCTGGTCTTTCCAAATGAAAAAAAAAGACATTGTTTTATTTGAGTTAAAAGCGGGGACTTTATTCGTTGGATGAATACTTAAAATTGAATTACAAAAATAACTTACAGTTATATTTATAGGCTAAATTTGTGAGCCCTTCAGTGGCGTGATCGATATTGACGTGATTTGATTGGCCCGAATTTTAATGCTGAATAAGTCTTCGGCCACGCATTAAACGATGAGCGACTAAGCGACACTCTCGAGCGTTGAGTGAGGTGGCCAAGCACTAAGCGACACCGCTCGATTGCTAAGTTCTAAAAGTTACTTATTTTAGAGAAGTTCTATGAATTCTGCATCGTCGCTCAGCGATGCACTAAAAATTAGAATCAATTCTAGCGCTGAGCGACGTCGCTCAGACGCTCACAAAATTCGCTCGTCGCTCAGCAGCTGCGTGGCCACTCCAACGCTTTAATATTTTACGTCGCTCGAGAGCGCGTCGCTCAGTCGCTTAGTCGCTCATCGCTTAAAGCGTGGCCGAAGCCTTAGCGTTCTCATGCTTTTGATTATAGGGGGACAATAATTATTGCAAGTGTTCAATTGTTTATGAATAAAACGGTTTTTATTGCTTGTGCTTTAATTATGAGTTAGCGTTCACACGCTCTGATTTTGAGGGGGACAATTGTTATTGCAAGTGTTCAATTGTTTATTATAAAAAACGGATGTTTTCTTTAAAGTTTGATTTTAGGGGTCGAAAAGTTTATAAGCTTTTGAGTATTGAAGTTGGATATATGAAATTGGGATATAGCGACGGGTTTTTCTCAGCTGTAAATATTGGAGTATCAATTTTGTTTATAATTTGGGACTCAATTTTTTCAACAATTGGGGTTTCGATTTCTGTGGGGCCACGATTGTTATTTGATCGAAAATGCTTAATTATTAATTCTTGTGGCATTGCCTTAAACTTATAGATTAAGTATGTATCAAACTTATTATAGTAAGTATAAAAGTGGTTAATGTAATAGTTTGAAATGCAGTATAATATTTCGTATGTTCGTTAATTATTTCTTTTGTTTGGATAAAGGAAATAGGTTCTAGCCTGGTGATATTGTTTGTTACATAAATGCTTTGGCTTTAGTCAAGCAATGAATTTATTATTGATATTTCGTTTAGTTGTAAGGCACAATCGTAAATTTTTATTATGTTATTGCCTTCTATTATTAATTCGTTGTTTACGCAATTTTGATTAAGTTTAGTTTTTGGTAAATTCCATGTTACAATTATGTTTGGGTCAATATAATTAGTTTGAAAATTCATATACGTTTTAGTGTATTTACAAGTGGTTGGTATTTGATTTAAAATGCCTATTATATATTCATTAGTTTAGATTTGTTTTGTATTTTTATCAAACAAAGTGTTATTGTTAAAATAGTTTTCTTCCTTGAGGTTGTTTTTTACTTTTAAACCTTTATTTATAGTGTCTATTAAGTAATTTAGTTCGATTGGTTGTACACTATTGCTTTCAGGATTATTTATTTTTTCTTCTAATTCGTCTTTATCGTCTTGATTAAGAGTACCAAAAAGATATTTGTATATTGAACCAATTCCGTTAATTAGTCCTTGTTTGTTACGTTTTACAATTTGTATTCCATTAATTTCCCTACTTAGTTTTTCTGTTAGGTATTGTTTATAGACTATATCACTAAATTCCTGTGCTTGTTGCATTAGATTGTTATATGTAATGTTTATTAACGTTAAATTTACTTTTAAATAATAATATTCAAAGTTTGTCGGTAAGTCCATGGTTCCTGTTTTAAATATTAAGTAACCGCTCGGTGCTTTTACTGGGTTAATGTCAATGGATTGACTGCATGTTGATTTTAATGTTAAGAATAGTATGATGCATAAAAAAGTCATCTTGAGTTGTTGACCTGTAATGTATCAATGGTCATATTTGCTTTTATTAACTTTCTTTTTCTTTTTGAATTTTGATTTATAGTGTGTGACCTTTTGTCCTCTATTTCTTTCTTCAAAATGTTTCTCATCTAACAGATTTATTTCTCCTATCTTTTTGAATGGATTTGTTGTTTTTGACTTTACTAATGGTGCTTGTTTTAATCTAGTATCGATTTCGAAATCGTGTCTATCTTTATTTAAATTGTTTATTTTATGCATTTTATTCGTTTGGGTATTATATTCGGGTGAACCTGCATAGATAAAAATGTCCGCTGGTGTTTGGTTAGTTGTTTTATGTCTCGTTTAATGGTTGTATATGTAGAGAATTTTTTCAAATTTAGGTAATTTATCTTCAATGTCATTTACACTATTTATAATTCTGAGTTTTTCATTTAGTGTTTTATGGAATCTTTCTACGTCTGAAATGCCGTTTTTACTTGTTGTAATTTGTAACTTTACATTTTCTTCTTGTAGCCAATTTTTTAGTGCTATACACAGAAATGCTGAATCTTTGTCTGATTTTATTTCTATTGGTTTGCCCATTTCAGTGAATACTTTCAAATTTGCTCTCTTGGCTTCTAACCAATGTCTAGATTTTACTTCTACAAGTGTTGCAAATTTGGAGTAAATGTCAATACATGAATGGAATTGTAAATTGTCGATCATGTAAAAGTCGTCCACGACGTATATTTCTCTGACATTAAAAGTTTCTGGTGTTATTTCAAAAGTTAGTTTTGTATTCCTATTTTCTGTCTTTGCGATATTGCATACTGAGCATTCGTTAATAATGTTTTGAATCAGGTTTTGAAAATCGGGGAAATAATATTCTTCTTCAAACAAATTAATCGTTTTTTCGATTCCTGGATGTAATAATTCTCTATGTTGTTTTAGAATTATTTCTTTGAATTGTGCAAATGTTTGAATGTCCACTAACTTAATGCTTGATTTCGAGGTTTTTGTGTTTGCGTTCGATCGTATTATTTCAATAAAGGCTTGTTGAAATATGGGATAATCTTGTTCATTATGAAAATATAGTATTGTTTTCTTACCGCAAAGATATCTTTTAATTATATCCCTTGCGTAAGCATGGGTCATTTCTTTGTATGTTATTTTTATGTTTGATTTATAAAAATAGGTTGATGTTTCTGTTTTGTCTTCTGAACCTCTAATGAATTATATTTGCCTGTAAGAATAATTAATGGGTTTTTCTACTTTGCTGTGCTGTCTGTTGATCCTAAAAAGTTTTCATCTATTTTAATTCTGGAAAGAGCATCTGCTACGTGATTTTCTTTGCCGGATAAATATTTAATTTTATAATCAAACTCATTTAGTTTTATTCTCCATCGTTGAAGTTTCATGTTTGGTTCTTTTATATTGCTGAGCCATACTAAAGGCTTATGGTCGCTTAGAATTTCGAACTTTTTACCAAAAGGTATGGTCTGAAATACTTTGTTGCCCAAACTATTGCTAGTAATTCTTTTTCTATAGCTGAATAATTGATCTCATGTTCGTTCAACGTTCTGCTTGCGTAAGAAATAGGTCTATGGTCCTGTGAGATGAACGCACCTAAAGCTATATTGCTAGCATCTGCGGTTAGAAAAAATGGTTTTTTGAAATCGGGCTATGCAAGTATGGGGTCGTTCATAAGAAGATATTTTAAATTTTCAAAGGATGAAATATAATGTGGGTCGTTTATGTTAATTTTAGCTTCTTTCTTTAATCCAAGAGTTAAAGGTTTTGCAATATGTGCAAAGTTTGGTATGAATTTTCGGAAGAATCCGCATAATCCTAAGAATGATTTTAATTTTTTTTGGGGTTTTAGGGATCGGAAAATTTTGAATTGCTTTGATTTTATTTGGGTTAGGTTTTATACCTTCTGTTGTTATTATATGACCAAGAAATTCTATTTCTTTTTTCATGAATTCGCATTTGTCGAGTTGGAGTTTAAGATTAGCTTCTCTTAGTTTGTTAAATACCTTTCTGAGTGATAGTATGTGTTCTTCCAATGAAGTGGAGTACACAATACTGTCATCCAGATAAACAAGACAATCCTTATAAATAAGGTCTTCCAAAAGGTTATTCATGCATCTTTGGAATGTTGACATACGTGTGTATTCGTAATGGCCATGTTTAGTTGAGAAAGCTGTTTTTGCAATAGAATCAGGATCCATTAGAATTTGATGAAATCTCTTAGCTAAATCAATGGTGGTAAAGTATTGGCAGTTTCCCAGTTTGCCAAGAATTTCACCCATGACTGGAATTGGGAATTTGTCATCTATTGTGACTTCATTTAAATTTCGGGTGAACAGTAGGGTGAATTCGATTTTCGAATGATACCCTGTTCGATCATTTCATTTATTTGTTTGTTGATTTCTTTATCAAACGTTTGGGGGTATTTGTATGGACGTTTAAAAAATGGGTCCTCATGTTTTGTACAAATAGAGTGCTTTATAGTACTCGTGAAAGTCAAACTTTCACCTTCGCGGTACTGAATATCACTGAATTCGTACAAGACTTTTTTTAGTTTTTGTGTTTCCTCGTTATTTAAATGGTCGAGTCTATACTGATTACTTTCTAGTATTTCATTTTCAATAGCAAAATTTGTGTCTGGGTCCCTCTCTGTAGGTGGGTCTAAACATTCTATGTTATGTTCTTCTTCTATTTCTTCCATATCTCTGAAATAAAATGTATAGTTTCCTAGCTTTGCATATTCTTCTTCATAATTTATTTGGGCTTTGCATGCTTTTAAGAAAGTTCTGCCTATCAACATGTCGTATTTATTTGAAAATTTATGGATATAAAAGTTTTGTTCTGTTGGACAAAGTTTGCTAGGTGCAAGGAAAATTACTTCTTTTAATACTCTTCTTCCGATTGATCCGAGGCATTCTGATGAAAATTTTCGGATTCCACTATTACTTTCTCTTGGCCTTTTTGTAGGCTGGTTTGCTACATTTTTTTTTTGTGATAGTTATTTTGCTGTTGATTATTCTTTGGATTTTGAGCCCTGTCAATATTTAATTTTTGTTGAAATTCTTGGAAAAGTTTTTGTTTTTGTGTTGTGTCTGATTGTTTTGTTTGAGACGGAGTTGTACTATTGGGTACAAAAGATTTTTCACTTTTTTCGTTTTGATTTTGGCTTTGATTTGAATTTCTGATTTCTGTGATACTATCCTCGTATAACCCTTCTCTTTGAGCTACTTGTTTCAGCTTGCTAACTGTGGTTATATCATATCTGGCTAACATCATAAATAATCTATCGGGTAATTTTTTGTTGATTACATCTTTTATAGTGTTATTTAAAGCATTTGTATAAAGAGTAGTGTTATTTGCATCGTTTTCAAGACTAAGCTTGTTTGTGATAATATAGGATTTATCTTCTAATTCTGTGACAAACTTACGAAGGTTTCCTGTATAGTGGGTGTTGTAGACGCGTCGAAGAAGTTCCTCACATGGGGTCTGCGTCTTCAATTCATTGATGAGGAATGTTCTTAGTTCTGGCCAGTTGTTGGCTTGCCCAATTTGCAAAAGTCGTTGTGCCTCTCCAGTGAGCTGCATCTCGATTGCACTGAACAATATGTTATGTTGCCTTAGGTCATGAGTTGGACATAGGTGCATGATAAAATCTATCCTCCCTTTGAATGATGTTATATTCTCTGGTGCTCCATCATAGTTTGCCACTTGTCTTAATGAAGACAGTGCTTGATTGAGATGGGCTTCGGTGAGTTCGGCCATTTTTGGTTTTTAGTTTTGTTTGTGATGTTTAGTACGTGTTTTGTTTTATTCGCACACAAGTTGGCGTTTTGTTCCACAATTGGAGTTTATGGTTGTAACACACACAGCTGATATTTCCGCACACAGTTGGCGTTTTTGTTCCACAATTGGAGTTTATGGTTGTAACACACACAGTTGATATTTCCACACAGAGTTGGCGTTTTTGTTCCTATTCGAGTAGAGGTTTATTTGAGACTAAACTTATGCATAAGAATATTCGCTGCAGCGCAGGCAGCAAGAAAATCAATGTAAAGCAGAAATGAAAGAATGTCCGTTACAATTCACAGATCGGATCATTCGAGAATAATAAGAAAGAGATAGACATACTGCGGTGCTTATATACATACGTATTTTAACACTCCTTCTCAACGCGAAGTCTATCTTATACAAAAATTATTTTAATCCCAACATTTCTGTAAACTTTACATGTTTGACCTTACATAAGTTCTTTGTTAATATATCTGAGGTCATACTATCTGTGGGGATGTATTTGATATCTATTACATTTTCTTTATACATTTCCCTTACAAAATGATATTTTATTTCAATATGCTTGCTACGTGAATGAAATTTAGCATCTTTAGCAAGACATTGTGCGCTCTGGTTGTCGCTATAAATTAGCAGCTTCGCCATCGGCCCGAATCCCATCTCGTTGATCAGCTTTCTGATGTATATCGCTTCTTTGGCTGCTGTAGAAAGTGCTACGTACTCGGCCTCCGTGCTACTGAGGGCAACCAGATTTTGCTTCTTTGATTCCCATGACACCGCCGCTCCAGCAATAAGGAATGACCAACCGGTGAACGACTTCCGATCGTTGCAATCGCCAGCCCAGTCCGCATCAACAAAACAGTGAATAGGAACACCAGTTTTGCTATAATGAAGTCTCACATCTGAAGTACCTCTTAGATATCTCAATACCCTCTTGGCTGCAACCTCATGTTCCTTGTGCGGATCTGCATTTCTCTGCGCCAATTTAGCCACAGAGTGTATTATATCTGGCCGTGTAGTCAACCCCAAATACAATAACGAACCAATGAGTGATTGATAGCGTGTCTTGTCCACTTGACCGCAATCATCGCTATCGCACTTCGTCTGGAACCCAACCTCTAGAGGAGTCGCATTCGGCTTACAGTCCTGCATACCATATTCATGCAACAAGCCTTCGATGTACTGCTTGTGGCCTATGGAGACATTGCCAGTCTTGCCATCTCGCTCGATTTCCATCCCCAAAAAATGATGGAGTTCACCGCCGTCGACCACATCAAATTCGTTTGATATGAGATGCTTTATGTAGGCCACGTCGTCTTTTCTGGTACATGCAAGTATAAAATCGTCAACATATACAACAATAATAGATAAATACCCATTGACTTTGCTCGTGTATATACACGGTTCGCTTGCACACGGAACGAAACCAATCTTCAAAAGAATGCTATCCAGCTTTTGGTTCCACTCACGCCCACTCTGTTTCAAGCCGTACAACGATTTATGTAGCTTGAGTACACGCTTGGGATGATCAGCATCGACAAAACCTTCAGGTTGCCGCATGTAAACGTCATCTTGTAGCTCACTATTGAGGTATGCTGCGGAGACATCCATCTGATGCAAGTGCATCTCGTGTTCCACCGCCAACGCAATCACCAGTCTGATTGAGGAATAACGTGCAACCGGGGAAAAAGTTTCCTTGTAGTTAATTCCATATTGTTGACCACACCCTTTTGCGACCAATCTTGCCTTGAAACGCTGAACTTTGCCACTCTCATCTCGTTTGGTGGTAAAAACCCATTTACAACCGATAACCTTTTTGTTTGCAGGAAGATCAACCAAACTCCATGTCTTAATGTTTTCTAGGTTGTCATACTCCTTCTGCATTGCTGATTTCCAGTTTTCCGACTGCTCTGACTTAAATGCCTCATTTATACAGGTAGGAACAATAACGTCTTTCGCATCTAGTACATTCAGCATATTGTACTCTCTTCGTGGACGACCAGCACGCCCAGTGCGAACAATCTTTGGTCTCCCTGGTCCTCTTCGGGTATATGGTTGCTCCTCCTCAGCATTTTCTTCGTCACCACTTTGCTCATCAACAATTGGAATTTGCTGCTCCACAGAATTTTCTTGGATTTCATCATTATTCTCGCAATCAAGTTTTTCACTTGGCTGAAAGATTACCACATCTGACTCACATGATAATTCTCGACCGTGCTCCAACTCTTTCATGAACTTGTGCTCCAAAAACACGACATCTCGGGATACTACTACGGTCCTTTTGACAGGGTTGTAAAGACGATAAGCCTTGGCAGTCTCGGAGTAACCTACCAAAATATGCTGCTTCCCTTTCGCTGAAAACTTGTTCTTATGAGTTTTATCTAATACAATAGCTTTCATACCAAATACTCTAAGATGAGATACGCTCGGCTTTTTCCCATACCAAACTTCGTATGGAGTATTGTCAGGCAAAGTTGCAGTTTCTGCTCTGTTCCGTAAGTATGCAGCCGTCATTATCGCCTCGCCCCAAAAAAATTCGCCAACTCCAGCATGCACTATCATGCTTCGAGCCATCTCCACCAAGGTTCTATTGGCGCGCTCCGCCACACCATTTTGTTGTGGAGTGTGGGGAACAGTGAGTTCTCTTTTTATTCCATGACTCGATAAGAACTGTTCAAACACATCGCTCAGGTACTCACGGCCGTTGTCGCTTCGTATGGCTTTTATACGCTTACCCGTCTGATTTTCTGCTAGCATTTTGAAATCTTTGAATTTCTGGAAAATATCGCTCTTATTCTTTAACATGTATACCGATACATAACGTGATTTATCGTCTATGAAAGTTGCAAAATAGCGCGCACCACCTTGTGACGCTGTACGCATAGGTCCACAAATGTCTGTATGAATCAAGCCCAACAATTCTTTTGAGCGTCTTTCCGAAAACTTCGGAAACTTCTTAACGCAAATTTTACTTTTTGCACACGTTTCACATACAAGATCATTTGTACTACACACTCTAGCATTGAGACCATAGACCATGTCCTGCTTAATCATTTTATTCAAACTATCGAAATTTAAATGTCCGAAACGATCATGCCATTTGACCAGCTGATTTACATTTGTTTCTGCAGCAAACACTGTTTTTGTTTTACTTTCAAACAAAAACAAACCGTTGTGTTTCTCTGCGATCATTAAGTCTCGATTATTACTGTCTTTAACGAACACTTTGTTTTTGACAAAAATTACTCTTAAGCCATTTTCTGTTGCCTTTGATACCGAAATAAAATTGCATTGTAAGTCCTTTACATATAGCACGTCAACCAATTCGATCGTGATATTTTTCCATATTAGTTCCACTGTACCGCAACCTTCGGCTTCTATATAACTGTCGCCTGCTAACTTGATTTTCTCTTTGTGCTCACGCATACTCGTAAACATTGATTTGTCCGCACACAAATGAGCTGTAGCCCCGCTGTCTATACACCACGCATTTTTCGAAAAACCGATTCGTGTTCCAGAAGTAGAGAGCACCGAAAATGACTTTTTACTGTTCTTTTCGTTCGCGTTGTCTTTTCTCTCTTTCGAACCGCACTTCGACGCGAAATGCCCGCGACGACCGCACAACCAACATTCAATGTTTTTTGGTTCTCTCATTGCTTTGTTCTTTTTACCGTTTTCTTGACGCGACGAATACATTTTATTCTCACTTTTCTCGGCTACTTCGCCAATCTTGCGTCTCTCTCCCTCTTCAAGCAATTTAATTTTTAGAGCGCTTAGCGATGGCAACGAGTCTCGTGTTTCAATGGCAACTACAAAATTTTCGAAATCATCACTTAAACTTGCCAACAAAATTATAACGAGCATTTCATCAGGCACTTGTTCCTGAATTTCATTTAACTTTTCTACGACATTAGAAAAATTATTCAAATGCTCTCGAATACTGTCTGTAGCCAACATTTTAGTATACAACAATTGCTTAAACAACTGTATTTTTCTAGCCGGACCGGAGGGCATGTGGATCGCGGATAACTTTGCCCATGCTTCGCTCGCGGTTTTACAATGTTTTATACCGTTGATCTGCGACGGACTTACGCACAACAATATACTTGCGAGGGCTTTCTCGTCTTTACTGTCAAACAACTCCTTTTGTTCAGCCGTATCAGACGCCTCTTTTTTTAACCGACCACATGTCACCGACCACAAATCAGAATGAATCAACAGACTTTTCATCTGTACTGACCATACACTATAATTTTCACCATCTAGTTTTTCGATTGAAAATTGTGCACTCATCTTGAACAAATTAGTTAATCACAAACTTTAATTAACAAAACGAATCTCTTAGAAGTCTTTCCGACCAACCCGCACAGTATTACTTTCTGCTGCCTGGGCCCATAACCTATTCGAGTAGAGGTTTATTTGAGACTAAACTTATGCATAAGAATATTCGCTGCAGCGCAGGCAGCAAGAAAATCAATGTAAAGCAGAAATGAAAGAATGTCCGTTACAATTCACAGATCGGATCATTCGAGAATAATAAGAAAGAGATAGACATACTGCGGTGCTTATATACATACGTATTTTAACAGTTCCACAATTGGAATATATTTTTTTTGTGTTGGTTGCAACACACAGTTGATATTTCCGCGCACAGTTGGCGTAAATATTTTTCACTGTTGTAGACTTTTGGACCGTTCCCGTAAGTTCTTGATGTCGGATCGGAGTTTTATAGTGATTATTCACTAATTCTATGTAACGCACGGATAATAATTCTATGTGCCACACGTATAGAATAACAAGTTCACTTTTACCGATCCTACCGACTGCGCCAATTATATATCTGGTCTTTCCAAAAAGAAAAAAAGACATTGTTTTATTTGAGTTAAGAGCGGGGACTTTATTCGTTGGATGAATACTTAAAACTAAAGTACAAAAATGTCTTACAATTATATTTATAGGCTAAATTTGTGAGCCCTTCAGTGGCGTGATCGATATTGACGTGATTTGATTGGCCCGAATTTTAATGCTGAATTAGCGTTCTCACGCTTTTGATTTTAGGGGGACAATAATTATTGCAAGTGTTCAATTGTTTATGAATAAAACTGATTTTATTGCTTGTGCTTTAATTATGAGTTAGCGTTCACACGCTCTGATTTTGAGGGGGACAATAATTATTGCAAGTGTTCAATTGTTTATGAATAAAACTGATTTTATTGCTTGTGCTTTAATTATGAGTTAGCGTTCACACGCTTTGATATTGAGGGGGACAATTGTTATTGCAAGTGTCCAATTGTTTATTATAAAAAACAGATGTTTACTTTAAAGTTTGATTTTAGGGGGCGAAAAGTTTATAAGGTTTTGTGTATTGAAGTTGGATATATGACTATATATACTTTATGAGGTCGGCAACGTCTGCTTCTGTGCATTACAAACATCTAACCAATTTTATAATACCCTCTGCAAGTGGTTCCAGAAGAACCAAACTTCTGAGCAGCTGTTATTTTTATATATTTAGTAATAAAGATCACTTGCAGCACTAGTTTTAAATGACGCGAAACACATTGCATTTCGCTCACTCTAATGATATTTGTGTTGTGCTATGTATGCTTATATGGGAGCATCACATTGAAAACTCTAGGTGAATTCCACCCTCATTAAACATTAAACGGTCCCAAATTTTTTAAAGATTTTTTTTTAAGGAAAAAATGCCCGGCATTTGGTGAAATTCAAATTTTTGAAAATAAGAACGCCCCCAATGTACACATTAGAATTTATAATTTAAAAAAATTCTTGCATTTGGCGCATGGTATACCAAAGTCGGCGAGACGACTTTTTTATGTATTAAAATTTTTGGAAATTCATTAATAAGTGTACCCATTTATAAGGTCAAGGGGAAGCTGAAATATTACTTAAATTGGAAACAAAACTTGAGGAGTTACCAGAGCTTTTAGCAGGCACTGAAGCTGACTTACAAATTGCTTTACGAGAAGGGCTGAAATTTATCTCCGAGATTCGGAAGCTAGAATTAACTCTAGACAAATATCATAAAAAAAAAATTGAGACAGAGGAAACTATTTTAAAATTGGCACAAGAACAACTTATTAATAACAAAGCTAGTTGTTACAGACTTAAACTTTTAAATAAAGCTCAAGAAAATCGACGAAACATTGACTTATCATTGTCAAAAGTACAGAACCAACTAGGTTCAGCTATGCTTGAAGTGGGAAAGCTTAGAACCGTTTTATTTGGAATTAAAAGAGATAATGATGATATTGTTGGACATCTTAACGAATCTCAAAAAAAATCAGATGCCCTTGCTGCGAATGTAAAAAAGAATCAGATTCAAATTCAAATTAAATTAAAACGATTCGAAGTGCTAAGCCATAAAATAGAAAATTTACAAAAAGTTTTGGGAGAAACTTATGGAAATCCGACTGAATTAAAGGTAACGTAATACATATACATATGTACATATTATTTCACTTACATTTTTCTCAACATTATGTCTACGCTCATTGCAGATTAAACAAATCGAAAAATCTATTCACACAAGAGAATTACAAATTCGAGAACACCAACAATTTTGGATAATGCTTCAGAATCACTTTGTTAACTTGTCGCAAAAGAGAGGCGATCAACTGAATGAAATTCAAGTTACTCGAAAACGTAAGTTTAAACATTAATTTAGTTGCACTCAATTATCCTTCCTTTATTGTACACAACTGTGTGGCCTAATTCTCTTTATTTGTATTACCTTACAAATAGGGTATATTTATAATGGTCATAAGTTTGCAACGCATAGAAGGAAGCATTTCCGACTATATAAAGTACATACAGTGGTGCCAAACAATTCGAGAAATAAATTAATTATCATTAAATTTTGATTTCATGCGATTTTTATATAAGATTAGTCAATAGTTATGAATTTTAACCGTTTGGTTATTCTATTGAGATGATGTTCTGTAAATTTTGTGGGCATATCTCTAACAGTTTTGTTTAAATTGAATTTTGATAAATAGCCCCAAAATTTGGACCTATGGGAGCGATATTCTTTATCATTCTGTGCGTTGCACACTTCTGACCAAAATTAATATACCCTTTTTGCAAGGGTATAAGAAAAATTTACAGTACATCATCTCAGTAGAATGACCATTTCAACGTTATAAATAAACACATCATAACTGTTCACTAATATTAAATAAAAATCGCATAAAATCAGAATTTAATCTCAAAAAATGTATGTCTCAATTTTTTTGCCGTCACTGTATACTTTTAGACAAGTAGATGTGTGATTTCACAATCTTGATTTACTCTTTATTTACAATATCCTAAAAAATGCCTACAAATTTTTTTCTTGGTTTTCTTCAACTAATTGCTGCTGGATTTTTTTGGATGAATTTTTAAACATTAAAATAAATTTTTATAGCCGTGAAAAAGAAAATATTAGTTTCGGTCAGAAGTATCCAACGCGTAAAAAGAAGCATCTCTGACCGTATAAGCCATTTTATATACTCCTGATGAGCACGACGAGACGAGTTCAACTAGCCATCCCTGTTCGATTAAATTAACGCAAACTCGTATCACTATGTATATCTTGTGGCTCCCAAACAAACACAAAATTTTTTGAGCTGTAGTCATAAAATTTAATATTTGTCTTTAATATTGCATTCTCTTGCATACTTTTTATTCTTCAGTTATGAAGGCTTAATCTGCACATTAACCCATGTGTCAGAACTGGTCAGTATATACTTATACACACAACTAAATTAAATTTTTTAAAAAATGGTTGTCTGCTCTAAAAGTAATTGTATAGTTGTCACTAATGGGGTTGACTCCCATAATTATACTCCTTGTTGGCTGTGTGACAATGCGGTTCACGGTAAGTGAGCAGGTTACACAGGCAGAATCAAAGAGTCTATTGCTAAAGGTGATGGCTTTAAATATGGATGTCATGTTTGCCGGGACTACAGACAGTTTGACACTATAAGGGCAGGTTTTAACAAACTCGTAACTTAGTAAGGAATTACCGGCATCACCTCGGAATGATCTCTTAAAAACGATGCCAATTGTAGTGACCGATATGTCCGGGCAAATACCCATTCCAATGCAAATTGCCGATAGTTCTGAAAGTATCTAGGGCCCCGTGAAAAGATTGACTGCAGCAGTTGGTGACTTGCCCAACGTTGCTGCTGCGGCTGCACTTCAGGACCACGGCTTCTCGTTGGCATACCACCAAAGAAACATGTATTTGTTTCTAGGCCAGACCCTGTTGTCACATCTGATGATGTAATTGCCTATTTGGGAGAAAGTTAGTGTCTCGAATATTGCGGTGGAATAGTTTAAACTTCCTTATCCTCGGGACATTTCGTCCTTTGAAGTTAGTGTTTTCGCCAATATCTTCGACTTTGTATGTCGACAATATCTTTGGCCAAAGCATATAGAAAAAGCAAAGAGAAAAGAACGACAAAGCTTGCAACTGTAGATTCCATTTTTTTGATGTGAATACCTTGGGCGCCATCAGAATTACTGTAATGGGCTTCTCCTTAACCAAGTAACCGTCACGCCCAAATAGTTTTGTTATAGTATACGCATAGTACACGCATCTGCTGGTGTGTCAAAAACTAGTTTCGTCTCTTAACCTTGGAGGAATGAAATCTAAACTTCCTAATCTCTAGGTAGATAGTCTTTCTTTTGAACATTACATTCTAGATTTTACCCAGGCGTGAAAGCTGATGATGCTGCTTTATCATCTGAAATAATTCAATTTTCTAATACCCAGGAAATTGAGTTTGTCGGTGTTAAAGTAAATTTTAAATTTTTAATGCTTGTTTCATTACTTGTTCCTATATTCCAATATTATCAGACATTGTGGTCGATTTAAATTATTTAGAAGCAATTAATTTTGTCTCCACTTAGTGTCCAGTCAGGACATGCTCATTTTTATACCATACACCCATAGGATGAAATGGTATATTAAAGTCGCCAAAATGTATGTAACAGGCAGAAGGAAGCTTTTCCGACCCCATAAAGTATATATATTCTTGATCAGTATCAACAGCCGAGTCGATCTAGCCATGTCCGTCTGTCCATCTGTCTGTCCCTATGAACACCTAGATCTCGGAGACTATAAGAGATAGAGCCACCAAATTTGGTGTGTTGGTTCGTGTAGTATGTAGAGTGATCAAGTTTATTTCAAATTTTTGCCACGCCCCTTTCCGCCCCCGCAATAAAAAAAAAACCGTTTATCTCAAAAACTATTGCAGCTAGAGACACCATATTTGGTATTTGCTTAGTAAATGCACACATTTTGTATGTATAAAGATTTTGCAACGCCCCTTTCCGCTCCTGCAATTCAAAAAAACGTTTATCTCAAAAACTATTGCAGATAGAGACACCGTATTTGGTATGTATATTTGCTTAGTAAATGCGCACATTTTGTATGTATACAGATTTTGCCACGCCCCTTTCCGCCACCGCGCTAGGGTGCTCATATGCATGAGTGAGTGAGATACTAAGATATGCTTTTGAAAAGCATGTGAACAGAATTTTTTTAAAATAGGCAAATGCATTTGTTATTACAAATTTGAAATATTTGTTTTACTGATGAATGGGATATCTAAGTCAGCGAGACGACTTACTTACTTCATTTTAGGTGATTTTAATTTACCTGCTTTAGCATGGTCACTAACAGATGACTTTACCATGTTGCTGCCTTCTATGTCACATGACTTTGTTGATGGCCACTTTGGCTTATCTTTATCCCAAGTCAATCCTATCTTAAATTCTAACGGAAAATCGTTAGATCTTATTTTTGCTTTGGATTCTTCTAATTGTGATGTTTCTAGGATCGAACCATTTGTTCTTCCCGAAAAAACATTTCATCTTAAATTAAATTTAAAAATTGATCTGCCCTTGTTATCACCATTACTTGGTTCAAGTGAGTTACCTCTAACTAGTTGCTTTCGTAAGACTGACTTTGCCTACCTTAATGAAAACATTACTACCGATTTGTCTTATCTGTACACCAAATCCACCACCAAATTTGGTGTGTTGGTTCGTGTAGTATGTAGAGTGATCAAGTTTATTTCAAATTTTTGCCACGCCCCTTTCCGCCCCCGCAATAAAAAAAAAACCGTTTATCTCAAAAACTATTGCAGCTAGAGACACCATATTTGGTATTTGCTTAGTAAATGCACACATTTTGTATGTATAAAGATTTTGCAACGCCCCTTTCCGCTCCTGCAATTCAAAAAAACGTTTATCTCAAAAACTATTGCAGATAGAGACACCGTATTTGGTATGTATATTTGCTTAGTAAATGCGCACATTTTGTATGTATACAGATTTTGCCACGCCCCTTTCCGCCACCGCGCTAGGGTGCTCATATGCATGAGTGAGTGAGATACTAAGATATGCTTTTGAAAAGCATGTGAACAGAATTTTTTTAAAATAGGCAAATGCATTTGTTATTACAAATTTGAAATATTTGTTTTACTGATGAATGGGATATCTAAGTCAGCGAGACGACTTACTTACTTCATTTTAGGTGATTTTAATTTACCTGCTTTAGCATGGTCACTAACAGATGACTTTACCATGTTGCTGCCTTCTATGTCACATGACTTTGTTGATGGCCACTTTGGCTTATCTTTATCCCAAGTCAATCCTATCTTAAATTCTAACGGAAAATCGTTAGATCTTATTTTTGCTTTGGATTCTTCTAATTGTGATGTTTCTAGGATCGAACCATTTGTTCTTCCCGAAAAAACATTTCATCTTAAATTAAATTTAAAAATTGATCTGCCCTTGTTATCACCATTACTTGGTTCAAGTGAGTTACCTCTAACTAGTTGCTTTCGTAAGACTGACTTTGCCTACCTTAATGAAAACATTACTACCGATTTGTCTTATCTGTACAATTGTAGTAATATGGACTCAATTGTTCGCTTCTTTTATGATACTCTGAATTCACTCTTTGATATTTCTGTGCCTCTTGGTAGGCAGGAGCAGCTTAGCAAACCTCCCTGGTTCTCTCGAGAGTTATTCAATTTGAAAAATGTGAAGACTCTATATTATAAGAAGTTTCATCAGATCAAAGTTCATCAGATTACGCTCGAGTCGCTCGGTCAAAATTCATGATTAATACACAATGCTATAAGAAGACAGCGCTTTAAGCTTCAACTTTCTTTAGACCCTAAAAAAATGTATTATTTTATTAATTCTAATTCTCCGGGGCAGATGGTCTAACCTGGATGTGTACTCAGGTTCTGTGCAAACGCATTATATAAACCCATTTTAAAACTGTTTTTATTGTCTGTCGAATCTTCCTTTTTTCCATCTATTTGGAAAGAGTCGTATATCATTCATCTGCATAAAAATGACAAAAATAACGAATAGGTCTAGGGTTATTTCAAAATTGTCCGCTATTCCGAAAGCTTCTGAGAAAATGATAACTTCGCAATTGCAACATTTTTGCAGCTCTTTTATTGCGCCATCCCAATATGGGTTTGTAAAACGTAGATCTACAACCACTATCCTTTTAGAATTTACCTATATAATTATCAAGTGGTTCAAAATTGCTAAACAAACTGAGGTTATATATGCCTTTGATTCTGTTAATCATTCCCTATTACTTTCTAAACTGAACGCCATTGGGTTCCAACCCCATTTTCTTTCTTATTCATTATTCATTAACGATCTTCCATCCATGAGTTGACTCTAAGGGTCCAAGAAAATCGATGTGGAACGAAAGGGCAGTTCTCCCTTCGGCAGTGGATGCAGTTCTCCTTCTTTTTTACCAAGCTATCGATTACGTGTTATTTGGTGTTGTATTTTCTCATCTGATTTTGGGATATAATACTCCTTTGCAATTATTTCCTTCGTCTTTTTCACAGAAAAGTGGCCTCTTTCAGCATATATAATAATTTCCCGTTGCAGAGTAGAGGGAACTACAATTAGTTCTTCATCATCGTCCAACTTATAGAGTATGCCAGCTTTCATAAAATTGTTGTTATGAGAAGTTTTCTAAGCAAGGATATCGATTATGGCCTTCAATTAGTCGTCTTGAGCTTGGACATTTTTTAGTTTACTGTGTATGTAATCTTCCGATATAATCATAACGAGGTAGTCACTACCTACCTCACTACTACCCACTACACTAAGCGCATCTGCATGTCGTATACGATTTCCTGCACGATGCTCAACATCAAAATCAAATACTTGGATCTCAAGAATCCAAACGCATTACAATCGCTTATGACTTTAAAAAGCATATCTAGAAGGTAAACTCCACCCAAAATCTCTAATTCGTAGATAGTGAATTTTCTTTCCGTTTCCGTTGCTCATGTAGTATACAGGATGCAATTCTTTATCATCAGGTAACTTATGTAATAAAATTGATCCGCGGCCATCAATCGATGCGTCTGTATGTAATTCTGTTTCAAACTTGGGGTTAAATATTTGCAAATCAGGTTTCTGCGTTATCAATTCTTTTAGCAAATTAAAAGATTTTGTTTGACTCTCGTTGAATATAAATTTTGCATCGTTCTTGAATAATAAATTAAGCAGTATCAATTTGGTGACTCTCGACCAACCATCACCCCATAGTTCGATGGTAGTCAATTGATACTCTGATTTGTTGAAGTACTTCCTGTTTCAGCGTTTCATGATCAACCGAATAAAAACAAAAAAAAAATGATTTCCGTAAATATTGTTTGAATTGAAGCGAAATGAAAAGTGATGAGTATATTTGTGCAACTTAATAATTTAAAATAACCTTAATGAATTAAAAAAAAAAAAGAATTTGAAATAAGATGAATAATTACTACAAAAAAAAGATATTAACTTGATTTAGTTGATATTCCTTCGATTTTTTTTTATACCCTTGCAAAAAGGATATATTAATTTGAAATAAGATTAATATTCCTTCGATTATTTTTTTATACCCTTGCAAAAAGGGTATATTAATTTGAAATAAGATGAATAATTACTACAAAAAAAGATATTAACTTGATTTAGTTGATATTCCTTCAATTTTTTTTTTATACCCTTGCAAAAAGGGTATATTAATTTTGGTCAGAAGTGTGCAACGCATAAAAGGAATCATCTCCGACCTTATAAAGTATATATATTCTTGATCAGCACGACGAGACGAGTTCATATAGCCATGTGCGTCAGTCCGTCTGTCCGTCCGTCCGTCTGTCCGTCCGTCCGTCCGTCTGGATCAACGAAAAGTCCTCCTAGACCGTAAGAGCTACAGAGCTGAAATTTTGCATGTAGGCTTGTATATACTGCAGGCGTTGTATATCTCGGATTCAGCCGGATGGGACCACTATATCGTATAGCTCTCATATAAACGGTCACGAACAGTGACTTTTCTCAATAACTTCGTTACTTTTTAAGCTATTGTTGTGAAATTTAATATAAGGGAGTTTATTGTAGCTATAAACGACTCTGCCAAATTTGGTCAAGATCGAGTGACTTTATCAGTTAGCTCCCATAGGAACGATCGGTCGAAAACAGTGACTTTTATCAATAACTTCGTTTTTCCTGTGTTAAGATTCTTTCGCAAACATAACTATTTTTTGATAAAACTTTTTTCCACTTTAACGGCTATAAGTGAGGAAAGAGTACCAAACAACTTGCAAGGGTATACAAACTTCAGCACGGTCGTAGGGTAAGGGTACCAAACAACTTGCAAGGGTATACAAGCTCTCTTTTATACTACTAGTTTTAGTCCCTTTTATTGAATAGTTTAATTTTCTTTGAATTCTATTGTTTCGCAAGTCTGAAAAGTTTTTAATTTTGAAATGTTGAGTTATACCAGAGAAGCAATTAAAATCCGTCGGTATATATTTTGTTAAAATTTAATATATAAGAAAAGAAATGCTTCTATCTGAAGTTATAATGAATTTGAATATGATTGCTTAAGCATTATAATTTATTTTGCTAGTTACATGGGTACATGAGTTGATATTGTTCAGTTTTTATGGGAATCTTTACAAAGAATAACAAAGATTCATGGTTGTGAGGGTAAAGAACTGACAGGTCCATCTACAAATTTGACCTTAGTAACCACTAGTTTGTGAACTAAAGAACACTCATTCCTTTCTTTCATGGTTTTTTTTTAAACATGAATTCCGTACTGTGTTCATTAGTATTTTTTTTGCAAGTCATTCAATTGCCATTTAAAGTTAGTTTCAGTAGAGATCCTAATGAAAATTGAATTTTATAATTAAAGGTAGAGATTTCAGCAAACAACCCCCCCGCCAAGGTTGCGCCCTCATCGAAAAATCTGCAATGAACCTGCGAAAATAACCAACCGGTCAAAGAAAACTTTGGAGCTGCTTTTGATTCATCGGCATAGGAAATTTTTTTACAGCTTTGGTTTTTGCGTCTGATATACATATCTACTGATATCTTCTATTTTTCTCTTCAAAAAGCAACATTTCTTTAAATTGATGACCAAACCATATTCTTCACATCACTTTAAAACATTTTTCAGATTGGAGACGGCTTCTTCTTCAGTTTTACCAGGGATTATACAAATCGTCACGGGTTAAATCACGAAAAATGGCATTAATATGTCTCTGAAATAACCCAGGGGAGTTCGTCAATCTAAAAGGAACTTTAAAAAACTGGTACTGTCCGCTGTGTGTTACAAACGAGGTGAACCTTCGACTCTTTTTTTCAACATCTACATAGAAAAATCCAGTATTTAAATCGATTGTACTAAAAACTGTTGCTCCTTGTAGCCGATCCAATTGATCTTCAATCAGGGGTAATGGAAAATGGTCTTTTACTATTACCTTGTTTATTCGTCTGTAGTCAATGCACAGCCGTGGAGTGCCATCGCGTTTTTTTACTAATTCGACCGGACTGCTGAATTCAGATTCGGATTGTTTTATTATTTCGTCTTTCAGCCACTGATCGACTTGGTCATCCGTTATGCACCGTTCAGCAAAAGCGAATCTGCGTAGTCTCGAATAAATTGGACTGTCGTCATTTAAAACAATATGCATTTCAAAATTTGTTGACTTTTCTGGTTTATAGTTTTTGATAAGTTCGTTCACTTCGCACTTTTCATCGTTTTCGACCTTTATTCTCGAACTTATCATTGTATTTACCGATTTGTACGTCATAACGATTGATTTTTATTTCAGCTTGCTTACAAAAGTCTTCTCCTAAAATCACATCATCTAGGAATTTAGGTGATACTACAGGGAAAACCGAATCAAACTAATCTTGGCTTACGAAAAGCCTTCCCGTAAATGAACCGATAGGTACAACTCTCTTTTTATCACTTTTAGCGAGCTTAGGTGTTTTCAAACGATTATAAATTTAACGTTTTTAAACGGTTTTGCAAATATATAATAAATGTTAAATATATAGTGTATGTTTCAGAAAAACAAGAAAAAATTTGCAAAATTGGTGAAAGAATTATTATATTACAAAAACTGAAAAATTGTTTAAAAAATCAACTTCCGCAATATACGAATTGACAAAAATTGAATACCACTCTAGAGCAAAGACTACGAACGTTTTATTATTTAACTACTTATGCTATTTTATGGATCTTTGAAAAGACCATATTTTTGTCAAAGGAAAAAACGTTTTATCTAAAAAGGCTAATGTTTGCGAAAAAAACGGCCTACAATCTTAGCATACGAAATAACGAAGATATTTATCAAAGTCCACCGATCGTTCCAATGGGAGCTATATGATATAGTCACCCAATCTTTATCGAATTCAGCATAGTCACTAACAGATATAAGTATTAAACTAACAAATGTGAAATTTGCAATCGCATCAAAAGTAACGTTTTTACCGATCGTTCCTATTAGAGCTATATGATATAGTCACCCGATCTTGATCAAATATGGCACAACGACCAAAAATAGGTGTAATAGACTGACCAATAATAAATTTCACGACAATAGCTGAGATAATAACGAAGTTATTTAGAAAAGTCACTGTTCGTGACTTTGCCGTTTATATGAGAGCTATACGATATAGTGGTCCGATCCAGCTGAATCCTAGATGTACAAACTGTGCAGTATATACATGCAAAATTTCAGCTCTGTAGCTTTAACAGTCTAAGAGGAGTTCGCGTTGATCCAGACGGACGGACATGGATATTTGAACTCGTCTCGTCGTGCTGATCAAGAATATGTAATTATATATCTTGTCTTTCCAAAAGGAAAAAAAAGATATTGTTTTATTTGAGTTAAAAGCGGGGACTTTATTCGTTGGAATGAATACTTAAAACTAAAGTACAAAATGTCTTACAGTTATATTTATAGGCTAAATTTGTGAGCCCTTCAGTGGCGTGATCGATATTGATGTGATTTGATTGGCCCGAATTTTAATGCTGAATTAGCGTTCTCACGCTTTTGATTTAAGGGGGACAATAATTATTGCAAGTGTTCAATTGTTTATGAATAAAACTGATTTTATTGCTTGTGCTTTAATTATGAGTTAGCGTTCACACGCTTTGATATTGAGGGGGACAATTGTTATTGCAAGTGTCCAATTGTTTATTATAAAAAACAGATGTTTACTTTAAAGTTTGATTTTAGGGGGCGAAAAGTTTATAAGGTTTTGTGTATTGAAGTTGGATATATGACTATATATACTTTATATGGTCCGAGATGCTTCCTTCTATGCGTTGCACACTGCTGACCAAAATTAATATACCCTTTTTGCAAGGGTATAAAAAGGAAAAGCGGAGAGATTTTAAAACTGTAAAACGACATTTCTGTGACACCCTTCATTTGCTTTTGGTTGGTTTAAGGTTATTATCGATTTCTGTAATACCCCTGATGAAGTTTAAAAGTAAACCAGAGACCTGAAGTCATAAAAGCAAAGTTTCTAAATATCCAACAAAAAGGAAAAATAGCATCTTCATATGCCAAAATTTCACTCGTTGCAGAGGACGGACGTGTTTTTTTTTCGCGCTTATCAAATATAATTTTTTTTTTAAATCTTTTCTATAACCTTCAAAATCATTATCGACTTTAAAAAAATTTTAGATTCCGAATTTAATTTTTTTTTTTATGTCGCAATTTTTTTCAGTCGCTTTTGTGCTTTTGCAAATCTTGAACAGTTTCTATATACATAAATTAAAATTTTCAACATTACTTGCATTAGCGGTGTTGTTGTTTTACTTATCTTTTTTGCTTTTGTGTCTTACAATTTACAGTTGTAACTAACTCACGCGCTCTTGCGTACAATTTGTTGCATGTGTTCAATTTGTTGCTTTCTCTTGCTGTTTCCTATTGTTTGATTTGCGCTCCCGCGACTCCGTGATATGTGATTTTGTTTTTGTGTATATGTGAAGGCACATTAACCCTTGTGTCAGAACTGGTCAGTATATTTTTATACACATAACTAAATTAAATTTTTTATAAAATGATTGTTGGCTGTGAGACAATGCGGTTCACGTTAAGTGTGCAGGTTACACAGGCAGAATCAAAGAGTCTATTGCTTAAGGTGGTGGCTTTAAATATGGATGTCATGTTTGCCGGGATGTCGAAAATGAGATGCACTCATTCATGATGCGGACTACAGACAGTTTGACACTATAAGGGCAGGTTTTAACAAACTCGTAACTGAGTAAGGAATTACCGGCATCACCTCGGAATGATCTCTTAAAAACGATGCCAATTGTAGTGACCGATATGTCCGGGCAAATACCCATTCCAATAGAAATTGCCGATAGTTCTGAAAGTATCTAGGGCCCCGTGAAAAAATTGACTGCAGTTGGTGACTTGCCCAACGTTGCTGCTGCGGCTGACGCTTCAGGACCACGGCTTCTCGTTGGCATACCACCAAAGAAACATGTATTTGTTTCTAGGCCAGACCCTGTTGTCACATCTGATGATGTAATTGCCTATTTGGGAGAAAGTTAGCGTCTCGAATATTGCGGTGGAAAAGTTTAAACTTCCTTATCCTCGGGACATTTCGTCCTTTGAAATTAGTGTTTCCGCCAATATCTTCGACTTTGTATGTCGAGAATATCTTTGGCCAAAGCATATAGAAAAAGCAAAGAGAAAAGAACGGCAAAGCTTGCAACTGTAGATTCCATTTTTTCGATGTGAATACCTTGGGCGCCATCAGAATTACTGTAATGGGCTTCTCCTTAACCAAGTAACCGTCACGCCCAAATAGTTTTGTTATAGTATACGCATATATAGTACACGCATCTGCTGGTGTGTCAAAAACTAGTTTCGTGTCTTAACCTTGGGTACCAGAACGTTAGAGGAATGAAATCTAAACTTCCTAATCTCTAGGTAGATAGTCTTTCTTTTGAACATTACATTCCAGCTTTTACCCAGGCATGAAAGCTGATGATGCTGCTTTATATCTGAAATAATTCAATTTTCTAATACCCAAAAGATTGAGTTTGTCGGTGTTAAAGTAAATTTTAAATTTTTAATGCTTGTTTCATTACTTGTTCCTATATTCCAATATTATCAGACATTGTGGTCGAATTAAATCATTTAGAAGCAGTTCATTTTGTCTCCTTTTTACTTTCTAGTCAAGATTTAACAGATGAATCTACCATGTTGCTGCCCTCCATGTCACATGACTTTATTGATGGCCATTTCAAGTCAATCCTATATTAAATTCTAACGGAAATCGTTAGATCTTATTTTTGCTTTGGATTCTTCTAATTGTGATGTTTCTAGGATAGAACCATTTGTTCTTCCCGAAAAAACATTTCATCTTAAATTAAATTTAAAAATTGATCTGCCCTTGTTATCACCATTACTTGGTTCAAGTGAGTTACCTCTAACTAGTTGCTTTCGTAAGACTGACTTTGCCTACCTTAATGAAAACATTACTACCGATTTGTCTTATCTGTACAATTGTAGTAATATGAACTCAATTGTTCGCTTCTTTTATGATACTCTGAATTCACTCTTTGATATTTCTGTGCCTCTTGGTAGGCAGGAGCAGCTTAGCAAACCTCCCTGGTTCTCTCGAGAGTTATTCAATTTGAAAAATGTGAAGACTCTATATTATAAGAAGTTTCATCAGATCAAAGTTCATCAGATTACGCTCGAGTCGCTCGGTCAAAATTCATGATTAATACACAATGCTATAAGAAGACAGCGCTTTAAGCTTCAACTTTCTTTAGACCCTAAAAAATGTATTATTTTGTTAATTCTAATTCTCCGGGGCAGATGGTCTACCTGGATGTGTACTCAGGTTCTGTGCAAACGCATTATATAAACCCATTTTAAACCTGTTTTTATTGTTTATCGAATATTCCTTTTTATACATTTTAAAAGAGTCGTATATCATTCCCTTGCATCAAAATGGCATCTGAAACCTCTAACTATAGGGGTATTTCCAAATTTACAAAATTTAGGCGCCTACAAGCTGATCTTATGGACCATAAGGTAAATTTTAACACCCATTTTTCCACCACGGTCGCACGGTAAATTTTAACACCCATTTTTCCACCACTTCGCTTGTCCGTTCTATTTTAGAGTATGGATCTTGCATTTGGTCACCTCAATATGAGTCGCACCAGACTAGACTTGAATCCGTTCAAAAGCAGTTCTTGCTATTTGCTCTTCGTGACTTAAGCTGGGTTCGAAATGTCAATTTGTCTTCGTATTCTAGACTTCTTTTGATTAACATTCCTTCCTTAATTAACCGTAGAATTATGCTTGGTGTTATTTTTATGCACCAGCTCCTAATTTGTGATGTTGACTCGCCTGAGTTATTGGCGCAGGCTAACTTGTCGGTGCCATTTAGACGGAGTAGACATCCTTTTATACCTTTAACCCTTAGTCGTGGTTCTTCTAACTGTGCCATACATAAACCTTTTAGGATACTCTGCTCTGATTACAACCTTCTTTTCCTTGTAATGTGCTTAGAGTCTTCTATTTATATACTTAAAACACCTTTCCTTAACTAATATTAGTATTATTTGTTTGTCTGCTTTTTCTATTGTGTATTTGTCTACGCGATACGTGCCGTGCGTTATACTACTGCACCCCTTGGTCGGAAATAACTGGAAGTGCGAAAACAATATTTAACTATTGGGGTAATAATAATTATCGTAGCAATTGAGGAGCTGTATTACCTTGGCAGCCAAAAATGGTCGAGCATGTTAATAACCGTGCGAGCACAGTACTTCAATATAGGGGTATTAATAATTGTTGTAGCAAGTGAGGCGTTTAGGATACCCCTGCCAGCCAAAATGTTAACAGAAATGGTCGTGGTTACAACAATAACCATGGCCAAAATACAGAAATTGGTGGTGGTAATAGACGAAGTTATTACAACAGCCGATAGCAATAATATCCGTTAACCCCAAGGTAATTCGGATAATTCCCAGAGACGTTTAGATACACAGCAACAAAGTAAACACTAAAATTCCCAATTCCAGTATGTTAGTTGTAACATACTTAAAACTAGCAGAAAATACAAAACTTATATTTTTGCTTTATACCAAACTGAAGCAACTCTGATGTCGTTACACAAAAGTATAATAAAAACTCAGAGAATTGGATAAGACATTATCAAGTCCAACAGCCTTATACAGATTGAGATATTGACAGATAGATATATTATTCTGAACAATTTTCATGCAGTTGATTACAATTTTTCAATACCATGTGGCGGAATAATAGGTATTGATTTTGTAAAAAAAAATGCAATTTGAAATTCGATTGTAAACCATTAAATGACAAATGTTCATAATCAGACCAAACACCCTAGACTATGTGAATGATGCTACAATAACACTTAGTTTTGGTAATTT
Source organism: Drosophila paulistorum (assembly GCA_018152135.1). Lineage (NCBI taxonomy): Eukaryota > Metazoa > Arthropoda > Insecta > Diptera > Drosophilidae > Drosophila > Drosophila paulistorum. Next base: position 11,035,595 of record JAECXG010000803.1, read on the forward strand.
GGTAATAATTCAATAAAGAGATGAGAGACAATAGTCAACAGCGCGAGAGTTAGTTACAACGGTAAGATGTAAGAACACAACAGAAATAGAAATAAACAAACCGCTAAAACAAGTGTTATTGTAGGTTTAGTTTATGTTATTCAATTACGCGATATGTTTATTCAAACGCCGCCGCGTGCAGACGTGTTTTTTAATGCAATCCGCAAATTTTAGTGCAATAACTAACTGTATAATTTTGGAAAATCCATGTCGATCAATTCGGGTACACGCTGTGTTTCATTAAAAGGTGGTCAAAAGAAATTGACGACCCCTACACAACTAAAGTGATTTTTACTTCGCTTGTCCGTCCTATTTTAGAGTATGGATCTTGCATCTGGTCACCTCAGTAATAGTCGCACCAGACTAGACTTAAATCCGTTCAAAAGCAGTTCTTGCTATTTGCTCTTCGTGGTTTAAGCTGGGATCGAAATGCCAATTTGCCTTCGTATTCTTCTAAACTTCTTTTACATTGTCTGGACGTTGACGCGTACAATGCGAAGTACGTTCAAGTGGTCCATACGACACCAGGACATAGCCTGTTTCGCGCGAGCCCAAGCAGAGCGCTGTCCACCTCCCGCCCGACCGACCGTGGGGCGCAGCCGTATATCGGACGGCACGATCGCGTGGACAAATACAAGTATAACGGACAAACAATTAAAAATTAGATTAACTACAGCTAATTACAAGAGAAAGAGAGGCTTCTGAACTGATTACGGGATACAGAAGATTGTAATCAGAACATAGGACTCGAAAAGGTTCATGCAAAGAATAGTTAGAACTACAATGTTTTAAAGATAGAGGAATAAAATTTCTAGTAGGTCTACGGGGTACAGATACGTTTAACTGGTTCAATAGCTCAGGAGAGTCTATTTCACCTATTAAAAGTTTATGAATAAAGATAGCACCAAGCATTACTCTACGATTAATTAATGAAGGAAGATTGACTAAAAGAAGCCTACTGGAGTATGATGGCAAATTGACATTGCGATCCCAATTTAGACCGCGAAGAGCAAATAGCAGAAATTGCTTTTGAACAGATTCAATTTTACTTTGGTGCGTCTCATATTGAGGTGACCATATGCAAGATCCGTACTCTAAGATAGGACGGATTAATAAAGTATACAGAAGTTTGGTTGTGTACGGATCGTCAAACTCTTTTGACCATCGTTTCACAAACCCAAGAACATTCATAGCTTTAATAACTGTAGCAGAAATATGAGGATTAAAGGTTAATTTATGATCCATAAGAACTCCTAAGTCATTGACAATAGCTAACTGCTCTAAGGCAGTGTCGTTAAGATAATAAGTTGCTAAGTGTGGAGTGCATCTATAAAAAGACATAACTTTACATTTAGAGCCGTTAAGGTTTAATAGGTTGGTTTCACACCAACTCTGAAGATCATTAAGATCCGATTGAAGTAGGCAAGAAGATGTCTTTAAAACTGAGGTAAAGCTTAACATCATCCGCGTACATAAGCACCCGAGAATGTGACACTACCAATGGAAGATCATTTATAAAAAGAGTGAATAGCAATGGACCCAAATGACTACCCTGAGGTACTCCAGAAGTCACTTGGATGGTCTTAGAAAATGAAGATTTAAAGAGGACCTTTTGTGTACGCTTAGAAAGATATTGAAGAATCCAATCTAGCAAAAGGCTGGGGATGCCAAGTGCATTTAACTTATATAAAAGTAGAGTGTGATTAACAGAGTCAAAGGCCTTGCTAAAGTCAGTATAAATGACATCAGTTTGCACGGCAGTCTTGAACCCTTTGATTGAGTGAGATGTAAATTCTAATAGGTTAGTAGTTGTCGATCTACGTTTTTTAAACCCATGTTGGGATGACGAAATGATTGAGCTACAAAAATGCTGCAATTGAGACGTTATTATTTTCTCAAATACTTTGGGTATGGCAGACAATTTAGAAATACCCCTATAATTTGAGGATTTTTTCCCCTTTTTATGAAGAGGAATAATATATGATTCCTTCCAGATGGATGGGAAGGCAGAATATGTAACGGACAGTGTAAAAAACTTAAGTATTGGCCTTCATAGGGCCTCTGCGCAAAACCTTAATACGCAGCCTGGTATTCCATCAGGGCCAGGTGCATATATTGGTTTGACGGAACTAAGAACGCTAAAAATCGAACTTTCTTCAAACACAGGGTCTAAAATGCAATTAGACGATTGTAAGTGATAAGGATAAGGAGGATTAGCTTGATAAATCCAAGAGGAATAAGTTATTTTGAAAAAATCAGCAAACATAACAGCAATTGCCTGATCATTGTCAGCTTTATTGTTTTCGAAAGACAAGTAAGACGGATGCACTGATGTCTTACGTTTTCCATTGTCGAATTTATAAAATTGCTTAGGATCGCGAGAAAACCTTTACATCTCTGAAGATAATCCTTATAGCATTGTGAATTCAGCACCATAAAATTTGATCGAGCAACTACGTATAGGGAAAAATCCGATGCTTTACCGGATTTTTTAAATCTTTTATAGCATCTCGATTTTACGTTCTTCAAGTTACATAACTCACGTGAGAACCAAGGAGGTTTATCAGACCATCCTTGAGTCACACGCGGGACACAAACATCAAAGAACGACTCAAAAGTTTTATAGAAGACAGAAATGGCAGAGTCCATATCCGTGCAAGTATACAGATATGTCCAATCATTAGTTAATAAGAGATTTTTAAGTTTAGTAAAGTTTGTCTTGCGAAAACATCGGGTTGGAGGCATCGAATTATTATATCGAGGCATAAACCCAAAAGGAAGGTCAAGGAAAGGAACATCCAGAGTTGGATAAAAGTTGTCTTCAGGGATAACTAAGGGATCAGTCCTGGAAATATCGTAGTTGGAAGAATCCAACACAAATACCAGATCTAGTGATCTGTTCCGACTATTCCGGACAGGATTTATTTTAGTTAGGGACAACTCAAACAGACCATCTATGAAACAGTGTGACGAGGAGGGCAACAGTAATAAAGAATCATATGAGAGGGTCCAGGCAATCTCAGGTAAATTAAAATCTCCCAGAACAACGAACAAGTCTTTGTCAGAGATATATGAGGAAACAAGTTGAATAGCTTCCAAATGGTGAATGTATACTGCCAAGTCGGACTGTGGTGGAATATACGGACAAGTAATATAGGCAGAAAAAGAGTTAAGAGAAATTTTAACACAAACAAATTCAATCTCCTCATTGGAAGACTGCACAATTTCAGACGAGAACGCCAAATCAACAGCGATCAAACCACCACCACCATTACGGATAGTCCTTTCTTGATTAACCTTCCTTACTTAATCCATGGAATGGATAGATATATTAAAATAACTAAACGGAAGCTAAGCCCACAAAAGAAAAAAAAAGGCAATACGCCGAAACTAACCACACCAAATGAACGAGTAGCACCCCTGAGCGGAAGCCGTTTTAAAATTATCACCGATCAGCAAGATGCCGAAGGCGACCCTGTAGTAAAAGTACAATCGGATAGACCTCGCCCACTATACATCCGTGGAGTCAACTGAATCGCCCTGATTTCGAAACTAGTAGAAATAGTAGGGGCAAATAACTTTGTTGTAATTCCTGTCAATAGGGAAAACATAAAAGAAATTAAACGCCAAACGCAAACTGAGGACAATTTCCGCATTATCGAAAAGTACCTACGTAATGCCAATATCAACTTTTTTATAGTAAACGCGTTGGCCGAGAAAGAGTTTGCAGTTAATTCCGTTGTCAATATCATGAACTGAAATAAAGTCGCGAAACCATTCTTAATATCGTGCTCCAACGAGATGCAAAGTGGTCAAAGCCAAATGGAGTGCACAGAATCCGCCACCTAACGCACCAGAACAGTAGTGGCCCTACTGATCTCACTTTATCAAAACATGACCATTTTTAAAACGTTCATGCAAAACTACATGCAGGAACTGATGCGGAATCAAAACCTACTTATCCAGAAGCTTGTTGGTAATAAATAATGGCTTCTCTACGTCTACGTCTTTGGAATGCTAACGGCATCTCCAAGCACAAACATGAACTGCAACTATTCCTAGCCTCAAGTGAAATCGACGTTTTGCTGATATCACAAACACATTTAACATCAAAAAATAATTTTCAAATACCAAAATATACCTTCTACGCAACAAACCATCCAGACGGAAAAGCTCATGGCGGGTTGGTATCCGAATCAAAAACCGTATAAAACACTCATTTCTAAATAGATTTGAAACACAGCACCTACAAGCAACTGCTATAACTGTCCAAAGCAGCTGTGACAACACTACATTGGTTTTCCTGTACTGTCCACCACGCTTCCCGATATCTGAAAAATAATTTACCTACTTCTTTAACAGGTTCGGTGATCGATTCATTGCAGCTGGGGACTATAACGCCAAGCATACGGACTGAGGATCTCGCCCGGTAAATCCTTTAGACAAGCAGCTGTACCACACAATAGTCAACGCACTCATTAAGATGGATTGCGTCTCACTGGGTAGGCGTACTTACTGTCCGAAAAACCCACAGAAAGTGCCTGACTTGATTGTTTTTGCAGTAACCAAGAGGATTACGCATACTCAGATCAAGGCAGAGACACTGCTAGATTTAACTTCTGACCACTCGCCAGTGCTATTCACACTATCAGCAAGACTTCAAGTACTTGATCGCCCATATAGGCTTACAAACAACAAAACAAATTGCGTTAAATTTAAAATGTACATGAGTGCCCACATTGACTGTTCGCCGAAACTGGATGCTGCAGAGGACAATGACATGTGCGTCTCTGCACTTGAGTCAATGCTGGAAGCTGTAGCAAGAGTATCTACTCCACTTACCTTCACTTACACTAATCCTGACCACAGGCCTACGAACCGGAGGATAGAACAACTAGTAACGGAGAAACGACGTCTAAGAAGAGAATGGTAAATTATCCGCTTATCAGCAGCAAAACTTCACCTTAGGCATGCCAATTGTAACTTCTCCAAGGCGTTTAGAAAGAAAGCTGGGCTCAAAGGAAATGCATAGAAAAGCTCAGTCCAACCAGCATTAAACATCCTTTGAGGAAAGCCCACCCAACTTTAAGCGCGCCTACAGATACAGTTTCACCGATAAAAAGTTGAACTGTCGGATGGGCCCGCAGTGACGTAGAAAGGGCATCCGTGTTTGCCACATCTTACAATGGTTTTTCAGCCAGATCCAACATCAAATTCACTCGTACTTCCCACTTCACATTAACGAATAGTGAGTACTCGGAACTCCAATCGGATGAAACCTCTGCAGTTATTAAAACCAAAACCAAGGCGAAACCAGAGGGCCGGGGCTAAATTCGACCATGTGAAACTTGGTATACCTTGCAAATTTTTTAGTAACTTTTTTATTTAAGATGAGATACTCTCGGCCTTTTTCCCATACCAAACCTCGTATAGAGTATTGTCAGGCAAAGTTGCAGTTTCTGCTCTATTCCATAAATATGCAGACGTCAATTTTGCCTTGCCTCAAAAAAATTCGTCAACTCCAGCATGCACTATCATGCTTCGCGCCATCTCCACCAAGGTTCTATTGGTGCGTTCTGCCGCACGATTTTGTTGTGGACTGTGGGGAACAGTGAGTTGTCTTTTTATTCCATGACTCGACAAGAACTATTGAAATACATCGCTTAGGTACTCACGACCGTTGTCGCTTCGTATGGCTTTTATTCGCTTACCCGTTTGATTTTCTGCTAGCATTTTGAAATCTTTGAATTTCTGGAAAATATTTCTCTTATTCTAAAATATGTACACCGATACATAACCACCTTATGACGCTGTACGCATAGGTCCACAAATGTCTGTATGAATCAAGCCCAACAATTCCTTTGAGCGATTTTCCGAAAACTTCGGAAACTTCTTAACGCAGATTTTACTTTTTGCACACGTTTCACATATAAGGTCATTTGTACTACACACTCTAGCATTGAGACCATAGACCATTTCCTCCTTGATCATTTTATTTAAACTATCGAAATTTAAATATCCAAACCGATCATGCCATTTGAGCAGCTGATTTACATTTGTTTCTGCAGCAAACACTGTTTTTGCTTTACTTTCAAACAAAAATAAATCGTTGTGTTTCTCTGTGATCATTAAATCACGATTGTTACTGTCTTTAACAAACACTTTGTTTTTGACAAAATTTACTCTTAAGCCATTTTCTGTTGCCTTTGATACCGAAATAAAATTACATTGTAAGTCCTTTACATATACATAGCACGTCAACCAATTCGATCGTGATATTTTTCCATTTTAGTTCCACTGTACCGCAACCATCGGCTTCTATATAACTGTCGCCTGCTAATTTGATTTTCTCTTTGTGCTCACGCATACTCGTAAACATTGATTTGTCCGAACACAAATGAGCTGTAGCCCCGCTGTCTACACACCACGCATTTTTTGACAAACCGATTCCGATTCGTGTTCCAGAAGTAGAGAGCACCGAAAAAGACTTTTTACTGTTCTTTTCGCTCGCGTTGTCTTTTCTCTCTTTCGAACCACACTTCGACGCGAAATGCCCGCGACGACGGCACAACCAACATTCAATGTTTTTTGGTTCTCTCATTGCTTTGTTCTTTTTATCGTTTTCTTGACGCGACGAATACATTTTATTCTTACTTTTCTCGGCTACATCGCCAATCTTGCGTCTCTCTCCCTCTTCAATTTAATAATTTAATTTTTAGAGCGCTTAGCGATGGCAACGAGTCTCGCGTTTCTATGGCAACTACAAAATTTTCGAAATCATCACTTAAACTTGCCAACAAAATTATAACGAGCATTTCATCAGGCACTTGTTCCTGAATTTCATTTAACTTTTCTACGACATTAGAAAAATTATTCAAATGCTCTCGAATACTGTCTGTTTAGTATACAACAATTTGTAAAAACTCCTTTGACCGGGTTCCATTGGGTTGTAGAATATATATATGTATATAATAATAAAAGACACGTCTGTGTCGGTTGACTGGAGTTTTAGAATTGATTCTTTATTCCAAATTATTCTTTTGCTTAGGCTAATTTTACATATATATTCTTAAGCTGCGACTTATGCGACAGCTACAAAAGAGAGGGAGAGTGTCAGTACATATGTCCATACATACTGTTGGAGCGCATGCATCAAAGTGCTTGGTCAGCGGTCACACGCTGGCCTGGCTCTAGCTCATGTTACGCTTGTGCATAGAGTGCTTATGTGAATATGTACATATGTGCATATACAAATGTACATACATATATGTTCATGCTTAATTGTATGTTTACTTGAATATGTTTATGTGAATACTTCAATGTATACATATGAACATATTCAAGTGCACAATTATATTTTAATGCGTATATGTTTAATTGTTTATACTTGCAACAAAGTGTTACAAGTTGAGCTCATTGTGTTGAGTGATTATTTGTATGAATATACTACACCTCCCCTTCTTAGAGAATAACGTAATATTATGGAGTTATTGTTATGATTATTTATATAGAAAGGTAAAATAAAAGGTAAAGTAAAGGTGTATCTTAGGAAAGTTTTTTTTTTTTTTTTGTTTGTGTCTCTTTAGGCAAATTTTCTTTCTCTTGTTTTTTCGAAATTGCGTGAATTTGTTTTCAATAATAGATGAATCCATAAAGATTTTTGTTTGTTTTTTTTGTAAAAATTACTTAAGTATCATGATAATTATAAAATGTATGTTATTATTTTTACGGTTGATCATTCCGAAAATGGTTTTAGTCTGTTTTTATGAACCTTTTGGTTTTTATTCTTATTATTTGCTATTAATATATTGTCATTTTCTTCTATACTCACTACCTTATAAGGCCCTATATATTTAGCATCTAGTTTATGACCTATTTCTTTTCTTAATAAAACTTTTTCTCCTATGTTTAAATCGAAATCGGAAATATGTTTGTCGTAGTATTTCTTATTACTTAACTTATGGTTTTCTAACATTATCCTAGCTCTTTTATATGCTATTTCTATTCTAAACTTTATTTCCTTAGAGTAGTCGTCTAAATTCTATACTGGATCTATTCTATCTATTTTGTTAAAATCTATGAACTGATTTGGTAGTCTTCCAAATACTAGTTCGTATGGACAATATTCATGCACTGCCGAGGGTGTTGTGTTGTAACAATAAGTGAAATATTGTATCCAAGCATCCCAATCGGACTTATCTGCTGATATGTATGAACGAATATATTCATTGAATGTTCTATGACTTCGTTCTATTGTCCCTAAGGTCTGGTGGTGGTATGCTGTAGATGTCAGATTTTTAATCTTCATGTACTTGCATATATCTGTTATAATTTGGTTTTTATACTCAGTTCCCATGTCCGTAATGAGTGTTTTCATTGGACCGTAATGTAGTATACAATTTTCGAATATAGCTTTAGCTACATTACTTGCACTCTTAGATGCAACTGGAATGGCTATTAGGTATTTTGTCAGATCGCATATCAATGTGACAATATACTCATTTCCATTATCTGATTTTGGTAGTGGACCTATTGTGTCCACTATAACCTTATCAAAAGCCTTCGCTGGTGTTTCTGTTATTATCATGGGAGTCTTCGTATGTGTCGTCGTTTTTGACACCTAGCATTTATGACATCTCCTTATGTACTCTTTGATATGGCGTCCCATATTTTTCCAATAGTAGTGTCTTTTGATTTTTGCCAGCGTTCTGGTAATGCCAGTATGACCTCCTTGAATTGGATTATCATGATATGTAGACAGTATTGCTTCTTTTTCTTTTTCATTTTCTATTAGGGTCACCGGCTGGAGTAGCGCTACTCTTAATGTTTTCAATATAGTATTGCCCATATTTTTAAAAGAATCTATTGAAATAATTTCAAAGATCTTTTCGCTCGGTGCCAGTTTTAGTTGGCTGATTTCAAATATACCGGCTTGCATTTCAAGCCTTTGGAAGAACTGACCTAAGTCGAGAATTCCATTGGTATACAAATCGCTAACTTCAATTCTTGCCATAACTTTCTTTCCATGTTTCAGTGAACATTTAGATTCTATTATTCGCAAGGTCACTACTTTCCATTTTGAAGTTTTTGCCTTGGCAAAAGTTCTTCTTTATTAACTGCGCAGTTTTTCTGTCTACTTTGTTGTCTGGTAGTGACTTTCAGGACTTTTATACTCATATCTTTTAATTCGGATATAGTTATCCGCGATAAGGCGTCTGCCACAAAATTGTCTTTACCTCTCAAATACTCTACTGTAAAGTCGTACTCTTCCAATTCTAGCCGCATGCGTGTTAGTTTTGAACTCGGGTTGACCATGGAGAATAAATATGTTAATGGTCTATGGTCTGTTCGCACTGTGAAGTGTTTTCCATATATATATGGTCGAAAATGTGTTATTGCCCAATGTATTGCTGCTAGCTCTTGTTCTGTAGTACTCTTGTTGCTTTCACCTTTAGTGAACGCTCTTTGTGTTAAAACTGCTCCACATGCTTGTTTGCTTGCATCTGTGATTATGCAAAATTCTTTGCTGAAATCTGGGTACTGCAATAGATTAGGTTGAATGAGCTTTTCTTTTAAGTATTGGAATGCATTTTCGCATTCTGCTGTCCATTCGAATGGAACATTCTTTTTACATAATCTTGTTATGTGCCGGGAGTATTCGGCGAAATTTTTTATGAAACGTCTATAATAATTGCAAAATGCAACGAAACGTCTAGCACTATCTGCATCATGTGGGACTGGATAATTCTTGATGACGTCAAATTTTGTGTCGTCTGGCAAGATTCCTTTGTCTGTGCATTTGTGACCCAGGAATGTCACCTCATGCATAAAAAATGAGCATTTTTCTGGATGCAGTTTTAGATTGTTTTTTCTGCAAAGTTTAAAAACATCTACTAAATTTTTAATCATATGTTGTTCAGAACAACCAATAACGATTTAATCATCCATATAGAGAAAAGCTTGGCTGGGCTCAAGCCCTGAGAATGCTATTGTCATCATTCTTTGAAATGAATTAGGTGCTATTTTTAGACCGAAAGGTAATCGCGTGAAGCGATATGAGCCATTGCTCGTTGAAAAAGACGTTATATCTCTTGATTTTTCTTCTAGTTCTATTTGATGAAAACCTGACATTAAATCAAGGCAAGAAAAATATTTTGCTCTTCCCAATTGATCAAGAATATCATCAATTCTGGGGAGCGGAAACTTATCTGACAGCAATTTTTTATTTATTTGACGATAGTCAATTACTAATCGCCAGTTTTTTTCTTTAGATCCCGAAAATGTTTTCTTTGGGACTAGTAAGAGTGGGCTATTATAAGGTGAAACAGACGGTTCAACAATACCCTGTTCAATTAACTTTCCAACTTGTCGCTGGATCTCGTCTATTTGGCTATGCGGACTCCGGTAATTTTTCACATATACCGGTTCATCATCCTTAAGTCTTAATTTTTGTTTATAAAAATTATTTGTTGTGATCGGTTCGGTGTCAAGTCCGAACACATCACTATACTCAGTGCATAATTTTTCGAGTTTGTCTTTGAATGGTGTTGGGAAATTTTTCTTCAATTTATGAATTACAGATTCTTTTCTTAAGTTTTTGGTATTTTGATCTATATCGTAGATCGAAAGTGATTCAAATTTTAAATTGTTAAAGCCTACTATTTGGCAGTTATCTGTGGTATTTAAGAATCGGACAAAAGTACTTTGGGCTGTTGCAATAGTGTTTGCAACATAAACGCCCGGTTTAATTTCTTGATTCGGAATTAAAATGTTACCTTCTGCTGAAGATAGTTCTACTTTGCGTACCACTTGGGATCCTGCTGGTAAAAGTGCTTAGTTATTACCAGAATTGAATGTTATTGGAACATAAATTGGGTACTTTAATGTTTGTGGTCTAAGTATAAACCAATCTTCTGAATTGCTGTAATCTATTTTGCAATTAAAAGTTTTTATGAAATCTAATCCTATTATTCCATCGCATGGGATTGCGAAATCTGAATGAAGCAGATGAAATTCGTATGGAATAATATATTTATTTGTCTGCAATTCTATTGAGACTAGGCCTTTGGAATTTATTACTCTTTCTCCTATGGCTCGAATGTCTACAGTTTTGTTTACTTTGATGTCATGAAATACATCAGAATTTTCTTTTATTATTGAAATATCTGCACCGGTGTCAATTAAGAATGTTATTTTCTTATTGGTTTTAACATTCTTAAACGATACGAAATTATTAAGACTTAGGTTAATAGAGTATACTTTATTTTTTAATTCTGAGCATTTGGAGGAGTTTGTCCGTTTCCCTGGTCGCTTTGGGTAATTCGGACATTTGTATTGTTATAACCATTCTGTTGGTTATTTGTGTTTTGTCTATTATTATTTTGTTGTCCACCTCCACGGCCGGCTCTTCGGTAGCGTGAATTATTTCGGCCTCGTTGGGCTCTGTGGGCATCGTTATTGCTCCAGCTCGAATTGTTGTTGTTCCAATTCGAGTTGTTTCTCCAGTTACCATTATTGTTGTAGCGGCGTATACCGCGGTCATTATGCTGGGCATAAAAAATGGTATTATTTTGGGAACTTCCTGTGGAGCCCGACTCTACTGAAAGAGTGGTAAATCTAGTGATGGCTTCTTTGGCTGAATCAAAGTTTCCCGATTCCATTAGTAGCTGGACTCTTTGACTTTTGGTATGACTTACCATAGCATTTACTGCCACTTTGGTAGTGTATTTTATTGCCTGTTCATTTGGAAGACCATCCGAAATATATGCGCCTTTTAGGGCGTCGGTCAACTCAGTAATCTCTTTTGTGTATGAAACACAGTTATTAGGGTTTCTCTGCAGATTTTTAATTTTCGTTGTTAAAAGATCCACTGATTCACCCTTAAAGATTGTTGACAGCTTTCGTATTACTTCGTCAATTGTTGTTTCAGAGCTTAGCGTATTACCCGCTTGACCTTTCAATTTTGATTTTATGATGTCGATGGCTACTGCTTCATGCGTTTCTTTTATGGTATCAAGTACGCGAAGCGGCCCAATGAAACCTTGTAGGTTTTTAATGTCACCATCGAAGAATGGTAGCAGCCTGGTGGCTGTGTTTATGAATTCTACCACTGTTTGAGTCATTTTGTTGCTTCCTTTTGGAATTGCTGGTTTATTATGACTTATGATTGACTGATCAGAGCTCACTGGTGGTTTTTCTTGACCTATTTCATCATCAGCCATTAGTTGCGTTTCTTCTTGAAGTTTCCAAATCAGTTGTTTGTTTAAATTTAATATTGTGTCTGTTTAGCACAGATATTGCTTTTTGTTTGCAATCACTGTAGAACGCATTTGCGGCTGTTTCTTGCCCTTCCTTTAGTTTGCTATAGTGCTCAGTTAATACTGCCCTAATAGCTTGGAGCTTCTCAGTTATTATTTTCGTGTGTTTGGTTACTGTGTCTTGGGATGTTTCTCTGTTTTGCGAGAGGCACTTACAAGATTTAGTTAATTCTTGTGCGTGTATTCTAGCTTTTCCTAGTATATCATCCCAAGTAACCATAGTTTGTTAAAAATAACAAAATTTTCGAAAATGTTTAGGTTTTTTTTTTTATTATTATTTTTTTTTTTATTCTGTATCTATTATTTCTACATCTGAGTCTGTTATATCTATTGAGTCTGTACTCGATTCTGATATGTCTATCAGCGCGATTGAGTCCTTAAAAAGTTCGTGGACCCATCCGGGCACGTCTTTATGTAAAGGAGTCTTAGTTAACAATCTACTATAAGCTACTTTAATGGATTTTTCCATAAGATCTACAATATTTTTTGTAAATTTGTAGTTGTGGGCTATCCAATACCTTATTTCCTTGTATTTCTGATTTGTTTCACCTGATTGTATCAGGAAATCGAGGAAAGGTAAGTATTTTTGTAGCCTTTTTGTTTCTATCTTATCCATATTCTACACTAACTTGTTAGGCCTATTAACATGGATGTACGTATATATAAAAAAATCATTGAGGCTTACTGCCTCGGTTCCTCCATTCGGTAGAAACGATATGTGCCTGCTGCGTTGGAAAAGCAACATACATATGGTACTGTGAGGATGAAACTCATCTGTACCCTAGTGCTTCCTTGAACTGGGAAATCTTCTCCCGTTATATTTAGGTAAGCTGACTTATTTTGTACCAAGTTTATTGAGTTCTGGGGTGAATTGATATGCTCATTTCTAAAAACCTCAATTAAATCTTGGACAATACTGGGATGCCTAGCGTTTATTCTTCCAAAATAATTATCAATTGTGGCCATTGTTTTCCACAAAAATGTTGTTTCTTTTTAATTGTTTTTCGCGTGTGTGCATATGTATTCTTAGACCTTATCTACACATTTATTGTGTAATAGATAAGCTTTATATAAAATATTTGCGCACATTATTACGACGATTATCAATAACAATATGTTCGTTAATCTCAAGTCAGTATTTGATGATTCGATTTTATTTATTACATTAGCAGTGGAGTCCACTGATTTTGTTTCTATTAACCCCATTGTGGGTATAAGAGATATATCATCAAATTTACTTATGGAATTATCGAACATATGGAGTTTATATATAAAAAAATTTTTTTTGTGTATAATTCTAATAATAATCTCACTGACTAACGATCCTATATGAAACTATTTTAATTTAGCAAAATGAATAACACAAATACGGGAAAAAATAGGGAACAAAAGCCCATAAAAACAGTTCAAAACCTTTTGTTTAAAAATTACTTTAAAAAAAAAATTTTTTTTTTTTTTATAAGTATTTCAAGCTTCGGTCTTATTTGCTTGAATACGAATTCTAATTATAAAAATTTGAATTTGAATTAAAAAAAAAATTGTTATGGATTCATGAATTTTAAGAAATTTTATTTAAAAAATTATTAAATTTTTTTTTATACGACAAAATAGAAAAAAAATTTATCTCAACTGTGTCTTGCACAGCGAGCCAGAGACGTGGAAAAATTATAGAGCATGTGGTTGGCTCACAATTCAGATATACATTTCATTTGTTATTGTTATTTAGAAATAAAAAATTTTATATAAAAAAAATTCTCCAACCACATTGTTAGTAATAGCCTAGCAGAAAGTTAGTAAGTTCGCAAGTTGCACTTTCGTGCTTCAACTTGCTATTAGACTTATAATTATAATTATTAAATTAAAGGCAAGTTAAGGCTTGCGCATTTCTGCGGCCCCCTTGCGTTTCTTCGCTCTTTGGCGAAGTTCTGCTTTCAGGTTTGCGATACGCTCTATGCAGCGTTGTCGGTCTTCTTCGTTGGTGCTGGCCTTTAGTAAATCCTGCTGCAGTCTTTTCTGGGTGAGCAGGCGTCTCACCTCACCGCCTCGTTTCGTCTTTTTGGGGGTTCTCGTCTGCTGCCGGGCTCTGTACTCCTCTATTGTTAGTGGCCGTGGTCCATCGTTGGGATACAGCTCTAACGCTTCTTCTAGCGTCAGTGCATCCCTTTGCTCGACAGGAGCAGATTCCGCAAAGGGAATATCTTCACCGTTGTTCATTCGATTTTCTTTGTATTCAAACTTATGTGTTGATGCTGATGTTTATCGTTGGGAAAACGAACGAGACTCAAATATATTCACTAGTTATCTTCAGGATTATGGTGTTGAAGCTGATGTTGATAGCTGTTCTTTAGTCTCTGTTGTTTATGCTGTTCTCTGTTCTGTTCTGTGTTGTTGTTGTTGCTACAATCTCTGTCAGTTGTTTCTTTTCTTGCCAACAAGTTGCAGCATCATTTAGTTGTCATCGCTTTTCCATATATTAGTTGTCGCAGCATCATTTAGTTGTCATCGCTTTTCAATATAAAATTATGTTATTATAATTTATATATGTTGTGTGCAGCTTAGGTCCTGTCACGGTCGCAATGTAAAAACTCCTTTGACCGGGTTCCATTGGGTTGTAGAATATATATATATATTAATAAAAGACACGTCTGTGTCGGTTGACTGGAGTTTTAGAATTGATTCTTTATTCCAAATTATTCTTTTGCTTAGGCTAATTTTACATATATATTCTTAAGCTGCGACTTATGCGACAGCTACAAAAGAGAGGGAGAGTGTCAGTACATATGTCCATACATACTGTTGGAGCGCATGCATCAAAGTGCTTGGTCAGCGGTCACACGCTGGCCTGGCTCTAGCTCATGTTACGCTTGTGCATAGAGTGCTTATGTGAATATGTACATATGTGCATATACAAATGTACATACATATACTTATGTTCATGCTTAATTGTATGTTTTCTTGAATATG
The DNA here is from genome assembly GCA_018152135.1 of Drosophila paulistorum. NCBI lineage: Eukaryota > Metazoa > Arthropoda > Insecta > Diptera > Drosophilidae > Drosophila > Drosophila paulistorum. Next base: position 11,050,915 of record JAECXG010000803.1, read on the forward strand.
TTTATATGTGAATACTTCAATGTATACATATGAACATATATTCAAGTGCACAATTATATTTTAATGCGTATATGTTTAATTGTTTATACTTGCAACAAAGTGTTACAAGTTGAGCTCATTGTGTTGAGTGATTATTTGTATGAATATACTACAAATTGCTTAAACAACTGTATTTTTCTAGCCGGACCGGAGCGCATGTGGATCGCGGATAACTTTGCCCATGCTTCGCTCGCGGTTTTACAATGTTTTATACAGTTGATCTGCGACGGACTTACGCACAACAATATACTTGCGAGGGCTTTCTCGTCTTTACTGTCAAACAACTCCTTTTGTTCAGCCGTATCAGACGCCTCTTTTTTAAACCGACCACATGTCACCGACCACAAATCAAAATGAATCAACAGATTTTTCATCTGTACTGACCATACACTATAATTTTCACCATCTAGTTTTTCGATTGAAAATTGTGTACTCATATTGAACTAATTAGTTAATCACAAACTTTAATTAACAAAACGAATCTCTTACAAGTCTTTCCGACCAACCGACAATTTCATCAACGCTCTCGAGAAAGACGGACGTGTTTTTTTTCAAGCTCCCGCGTTTTTAACTGATTTACATTTATTTTATTTTGTTTTTATCGGCATCGCGATCGAAATATTAATTAATTAGTAAATCTAACTTGCACCGTATCACTCGTTGCGTTTTTGTGTGTTTGTGTTAATAATTTTTAACAACTTTAATTTCTGCTTATAACCTTTGTTGGTTTTTTTTCTTTTTCTTTTTTTCTCTTTCTCTTTCTTTTCTTCCTCTCTCCCCCACTTTAATCTCATTTTTTCTGCCTTGCAAATCACAAGCAACGCTCTGTTGTTGTTGTCTTGCAATTTCTTGTTGCAGTGTTTTGTTATTGTGATTTCTAACTCCCGCGCTCGCGCTCTTTGACTTTTTTTTTCTCTCGTTTTCGTTTCACTCGTCGCCGTTATTTGCGCTCATATTGCAGTCTGTTGTGTGTCTGTAATTTAGAGTCTACATTCTCTTAGTCAGTGCTCTTTTCTTTTAACCCTTGTGCACCCTCAAAATCTCTATTTCTTATTATTTCTGGACCTCAGAGTGAGTTATATATTTTAATACCAAACATTTCTCATTTTTCAGTTTTATTTGTTTGATTACCAATTTTTTCTTATTACCTCATAATGAATGTTTGTTCGATTAAAAATTGTTTGCATCCCGCCCCACCCTTGAATAGTTTTATGTACTGTTGGTTGTGTAAAACTACAGTACATGTTAAGTGTGCCGGCTTTACATGCAGGGTGAATGATCTTTTAGATCAAAAAAAGGGTTTCAAATGGGGATATGAGTCATGCCGGATCGTGGAAGATGAAATGGAACTTTTCATGCGGCAAACAAAGGATAACCTGATGAGTCTGTCTGCCAGTTTTCTTAAACTCTCGCAAGAGTTTAAAGCTGTTGAGTCTCAGCTTAGTAGTTTAACGCTACTGACTGAGTCTCGAAAGCGTAAGACGGCGGGAGAACAGACTCCTGATTTGTCCTTGCGTTTGCCGGTCTCCACATCTATATCGGTTCCGACCCCTTCTCAACCAATGCAAACTCCAACTCCACAGACGATGTCTGTTATGTCCGTTTTGTCTGGGCAAGAATCTACACCCATGAATTTTGCCGAAAGGGATCCTAATGATAGTAATACCGGAGTGCCACTTGTTGCAACTGATGCTAAAATTAATGCGGTAGCTGATGCAATACCTGGAATGCCGAAACCATTGGTGGGAGTGCCACCTAAAAAACACATTTTTGTTTCGAGACTTCTCCCTGATGCTACATCGGATGATGTCATGGCCCACATTCGGGCTAAACTGAATGTCTCTAATATATCCATAGAAAAGTTTAAATTTTCATATTCTGGAGAAATTTCATCTTTTAAAATCAGTGTTCCAATTGAATTCTTTGACTGTATCTGCAGTTCTAGCTTCTGGCCGAAAAGCTTAATTGTGAAGGAGTTTACATCCAGAAAAATGAAGACACGGGGTCAAACAAGGATTCCTTCACCATCTATTCCTCTTTCTTCTTCATCTATTCCCACTCCTTCCTTATCTATTCCTTCTTCTACTCTATCAAAAACCTAACAACTTCCTTCTCTGTCGGCTATCAGAATGTCAGAGGCCTTAATACTAAACTGACTAAACTCTTTGTAGATAGTCTGTCATTTGATTTTGACCTAATTGTCTTTACTGAGACTTGGTTAAAACCTGACGTTTTTGACGCCACAGTTTTACCCTCTAATTTCAACATTTTTAGACGTGATCGTACTGATCGTAGGGGTGGTGGAGTTCTTATTGCTGTAGATTCCGCCCTATCATCGGGTCTGATAACAATACCTGTCTCAAGTAGTATCGAATTTATATGCGTTAAGGTATCTTTTACTCGTTTTTCCATTTTTGTTACCTGTTCTTACATTCCGCCCCAATCGAAATGGCCAACCTACTTACTACACTTAGAATCTATTAAATTTATACTTGAACTACTTTCTGACAGAGACTCATTAATTGTCCTTGGGGACTTTAACCTGCCCACTATAACTTGGTCAACACTTAATGGTAGCAAAACGTTGCTGCCCTCTGGGTGTCACGATTTTATTGATGGTCTGCTTGAGCTTTCGTTGGCCCAGCTGAATTCGATTCCTAATACGTCTGGCAGATTTCTGGATCTGATTTTTACTTCTGATCCCAGTTTTTGTGAAGTATCTAGAACTAGTCCAATGGTGTTACCAGAGGATAGTTTTCATCCAACTTTAGAGTTATCTATTGAGTTTCCCAGCCGCGAGCCCATGTCCGAGTGTGATTCTACGGTACGCACCCGATGTTTTCGGAAGACTGACTTTGTCGCACTAAACAATGCCTTTCTTAATACCGATTGGACTAATTTATACACCTGTACGGATATGAACTCCGCCATTTCTTTATTTTATACCACTGTTGACTCAATCTTTAATGACTGTGTAGCCCTAATGTCTCCTGTGGTGACGCAAAAATCACCATGGTTTACGCGGGGGCTGTCAAAACTGAAGAATCTTAAGTCTAGGTATTACAAAAAGTATAAAGTCACGGGTCTATCATCGGATCTTTCTCGTTACTTGGTTGCTAAATTGAATTTTATTGTTTCTAATTCTAAATGCTATAATAATTACTTACAACGTTGCAAGTTGCAGTTCTCTGAAAATCCTAAAGAGTTTTATAGTTTCGTTAACTCAAAGCGACATTCTATCTCCCTTCCATCATTTGCGGTTTTTAATAATGTTTCGGCCTCTTCTGATCAATCTATTTCTAATTTATTTGCTAACTTCTTCTCGACTACGTACACATCCACTAAGTACAACTCTAGTCAGATATATCCATATCCTATAACGAAATCCAACTGCATTCATAATCCTATTATAACGGAAAGTTCGGTAGCTAAGGAACTAATGACGATTAAGCCGGTATACTCACCGGGTCCAGACGGTATTCCCGCTTGTGTCCTGAAGTTCTGTGCGGAGTCATTGTGCTCGCCTTTACTTAAGCTTTTTGAGTTGTCCGTTACACTGTCCGAGTTTCCAACTATATGGAAGGATTCGTTTATTTTACCTCTTCACAAATGTGGCAATAAATCCGACGTCACTAATTACAGAGAAATTTCTAAATTGTCAGCGATACCTAAACTGTTTGAGAAAATGATGACGTCTAAAATACAGCATTTATGTAAATCTATTTTTTCGCCATACCAGCATGGGTTTGTCAAGAATAGGTCTACCACAACTAACCTTCTACAGTTTACATCTTTTGTAATCCAAGGTTTTAAGAAACAAAAGCAAACTGATGTTATATATACGGATTTCAGTAAGGCTTTCGATTCGGTAAACCATGCCTTACTATTACATAAGCTGAGTTTAGTTGGCTTTCCGGATGCTCTGCTTGCTTGGATATCACAATATCTAAGCAATAGGAGGCAGAGGGTTCTTTTTAAGTCCTCTCTTTCTAAGATCATTTGTGTTGAATCGGGAGTCCCACAGGGCAGTCACCTTGGCCCATTACTATTCACCATTTTTATTAATGATCTCCCCACCGTTCTTTTAAATTCTAGAGTTCTTATGTATGCCGATGATGTAAAAATCGCTAATCGCATCGTAGACTCTCTCTCATGTCATACCTTGCAAGCTGACCTGAATGCTTTTCAGGGGTGGTGTAGGACTAACTTGTTATCGTTAAACTGTTCTAAGTGCAAAATTATGTCTTTTTATAGAGGTTCTCCCCAATTAACGAGTTACTTTTTAAATAATTTCCCGTTAGAAAGAATTAATAATACTTCTTTGGTTGTAAAAGATTTGGGGATCTTAATAGACCACAAACTTAGTTTTAATCAGCATATATCGACTACTGTTAGTAGGGCTAAAAGTGTTCTTGGCTTTATAAAGCGCTGGTCGAAGGAGTTCAAGGATCCATGTACTACCAAAATACTTTATACTTCTTTAGTCCGTCCCATATTGGAGTATGGATCTTGTGTTTGGTCTCCTCAATATGAGTTTTATCAAAACAAATTAGAATCTGTACAAAAACACTTTTTACTCTTTGCCTTTCGTGATTTGCGCTGGGATCCAACTGTACAACTTCCATCTTATTCTAGTCGACTTCAGTTAATTAACCTTCCTTCTTTAGCTAATCGTAGAACTATGCTTGGTGTAACTTTTCTTTACAAACTTTTGAATGGTGAGATTGACTCTTCCGAGCTGTTGAGCCAAATTAACATTTCTGTTCCATCTAGAAGGACCCGCAATTTCACACCGCTTTTACTTCCCACTTGCACAACTAACTTTTCTCTGCATGAACCTTTTCGTATACTATGTATTGACTACAACAGACTTTGGCACGTTATCGGTTCCGAAACATCGCTTCCCGGTATAAAAACTGCGATCTTGTCCTTCCTCGCTCGTAACTAGTTGTAATCATCTTTATTTTAACCTATCCTGTTTTCTTTTTATATTACATTTAATATTTTCTATTTCTTTAGTTTAATTTTATGTTTATATATGTATTACGCCTATGCCCTTAGGTCGGAGTGGGTAGAGGTTGTAACATTAATTTTACTTAGGGTCATTCGTAACAGGCCCGGGTCTGGTGTCATATGGGCCACTTGTTCGTACTGAGCGTTGTACGACTACGTCTAATAAAAAAAAAACCCGCACAGTTTTACTTTCTGCTGCCTGGGCCCATAACCTATTCGAGTAGAGGTTTATTTGAGACTAAACCTATGCATAAGAATATTCGCTGCAGCGCAGGCAGCAAGAAAATCAATGTAAAGCAGAAATGAAAGAATGTCCGTTACAATTCACAGATCGGATTATTCGAGAATAATAAGAAAGAGATAGTCATACTGCGGTGCTTATATACATATTTTAACACTCCTTCTCAACGCGAAGTCTATCTTATACAAAAAATTATTTTAGTCCCAACATTTCTGTAAACTTTACATGTTTGACCTTACATAAGTTTTTTGTTAAAATATCTGAGGTCATACTATCTGTGGGCATGTATTTGATACCTATTACATTATCTTTATACATTTCCCTTACAAAATGATATTTTATTTCAATATGCTTGCTACGTGAATGAAATTTAGCATCTTTAGCAAGACATTGTGCGCTCTGGTTGTCGCTATAAATTAGAAGCTTCGCCATCGGCCCGAATCCCATCTCGTTGATCAGCTTTCTGATGTATATCGCTTCTTTGGCTGAAGACATTGCAGTCTTGCCATCTAGCAAGACATTGTGCGCTCTGGTTGTCGCTATAAATTAGAAGCTTCGCCATCGGCCCGAATCCCATCTCGTTGATCAGCTTTCTGATGTATATCGCTTCTTTGGCTGAAGACATTGCAGTCTTGCCATCTCGCTCGATTTCCATCCCCAAAAAATTATGGAGTTCACCGCCGTCGACCACATCAAATTCGTTTGATATGAGCTGCTTTATGTAGGCCACATCGTCTTTCTTGGTACATGCAAGTATAAAATCGTCAACATATACAACAATAATAGATAAATACCCATTGACTTTGGACGGTTCGCTTGCACACGGAACGAAAGCAATCTTCAAAAGAATGCTCTCCAGCTTTTGGTTCCACTCACGCACACTCTGTTTCAAGCCGTACAACGATTTATGTATCTTGAGTACACGCTTGGGATGATCAGCATCGACAAAGCCTTCAGGTTGTCGCATTTAAACGTCATCTTGTAGTTCACTATTGAGGTATGCTGCAGAGACATCCTTCTGATGCAAGTGCATCTCGTGTTCCACCGCCAATGCAATCACCAGTCTGATTGAGGAATAACGTGCAACCGGGGAAAAAGTTTCCTTGTAGTTAATTCCATATTGTTGACCACACCCAATCTTGCCTTGAAACGCTGAACTTTGCCACTCTCATCTTGTTTGGTGGTAAAAACTCATTTACAACCGATAACCCTTTTGTTTGCAGGAAAATCAACCAAACTCCATGTCTTAATATTTTCTAGGTTGTCATACTCCTTCTGCATTGCTGATTTCCAATTTTCCGACTGCTCTGACTTAAATGCCTCATTTATACAAGTAGTAACAATAACGTCTTTAGCATCTAGTACAGGGCCCGGCACAAAGAGAGCGCTAAAAAAATGTAGTGGTATGTGTGCACTTGCTTGTGTGCGTATGCTGCCTTACACTGCAAAAAATGATAATTCGTCAAATTCTGTCTCAAATCAAGAAAACAAGCGCAGCCGATAATCTGATGCAAGAAAAAGATAGCGAAAGCAAAGCAGCGATCAATTTTTTCATGTGTGTTCTCTCAACAAAGCGACATAGATCTGCTTGCGTCAAAATGCTGAAAAAACTAAATCCAATGCGAACAATCTTTGGTGTCCCTGGTCCTCTTCAGGTATATGGTTGCTCCTCCTCAGCATTTTCTTCGTCACCACTTTGCTCATCAACAATTGGAATTTGCTGCTCCACAGAATTTTCTTGGATTTCATCATTATGCTCGCAATCAAGTTTTCCACTTGGCTGAAAGATTACCCCATCTGACACACATGATCATTCTCGACCGTGTTCCAACTCTTTCATGAACTTGTGCTCTAAAAACACGACATCTCGGGATACTACTACGGTTCTTTTGACAGGATTGTAAAGACGATAAGCCTTGGCAGTCTCGGAGTAACCTACCAAAATATGCTGCTTCCCTTCCGCCGACAACTTGTTCTTATGAGTTTTATCTAATACAATAGCGTTCATACCAAATACTTTAAGATGAGATACTCTCGGCCTACCAAACCTCGTATAGAGTATTGTCAGGCAAAGTTGCAGTTTCTGCTCTATTCCATAAATATGCAGACGTCAATTTTGCCTTGCCTCAAAAAAATTCGTCAACTCCAGCATGCACTATCATGCTTCGCGCCATCTCCACCAAGGTTCTATTGGTGCGTTCTGCCGCACGATTTTGTTGTGGACTGTGGGGAACAGCGAGTTGTCTTTTTATTCCATGACTCGACAAGAACTATTGAAATACATCGCTTAGGTACTCACGACCGTTGTCGCTTCGTATGGCTTTTATACGCTTACCCGTTTGATTTTCTGCTAGCATTTTGAAATCTTTGAATTTCTGGAAAATATTTCTCTTATTCTAAAATATGTACACCGATACATAACCACCTTATGACGCTGTACGCATAGGTCCACAAATGTCTGTATGAATCAAGCCCATCAATTCCTTTGAGCGATTTTCCGAAAACTTCGGAAACTTCTTAACGCAGATTTTACTTTTTGCACACGTTTCACATATAAGGTCATTTGTACTACACACTCTAGCATTGAGACCATAGACCATTTCCTCCTTAATCATTTTATTTAAACTATCGAAATTTAAATATCCAAACCGATCATGCCATTTGAGCAGCTGATTTACATTTGTTTCTGCAGCAAACACTGTTTTTGCTTTACTTTCAAACAAAAATAAATCGTTGTGTTTCTCTGTGATCATTAAATCACGATTGTTACTGTCTTTAACAAACACTTTGTTTTTGACAAAATTTACTCTTAAGCCATTTTCTGTTGCCTTTGATACCGAAATAAAATTACATTGTAAGTCCTTTACATATAGCACGTCAACCAATTCGATCGTGGTATTTTTCCATTTTAGTTCCACTGTACCGCAACCTTCGGCTTCTATATAACTGTCGCCTGCTAACTTGATTTTCTCTTTGTGCTCACGCATACTCGTAAACATTGATTTGTCCGCACACATGAGCTGTTGCTCCGCTGTCTACACACCAAGCACTTTTCGACAAATCGATTCCTGTTCCAGAAGTAGAGAATACCGAAAAGACTTCTTACTGTTCTTTTCGCTCGCGTTATCTTTTTTCTCTTTCAAATCTAGTTTTTCGATTGAAAATTGTGCACTCTTCTTGAACAAATAAGTTAATCACAAACTTGAATAACAAATCGAATCTCTTACAAGTCTTTCCGTCCAACCCGCATAGTTTTACTTTCTGCTGCCTAGGCCCATAACCTGTTCGAGTAAATGTTTATTAGAGACTAAATTTATGCATAAGAATATTCGCTGCAGCGCAGGCAGCAAGAAAATTAATGTAAATCAGAAATGAAAGAATGTCCGTTAAAATTCACAGATCGGATCATTCGAGAATAATAAGAAAGAGATAGACATACTGCGGTGGTTATATACATATATTAACACTTCTCAATAATGAATTCATAAAACAATAATGTTTAATATATGACCAAAAATGTTTCGTTAATTTAATTCTTTTCTTTCTTATTTCTTTTATGGAAAATTCTTGAACTTTGAAAATCAGCTCGTTCGATGCGTGTGCACATACTGAGCCCGCACAATAGTACTTTATTTTAGGTTAAGATAATAGAATTAAATGGATTGAAGTCATCCTGGCTATTCTAATTCCTTCCAAAACGCAAGTGTCTCAGAGCCGCCTCGGTGGAATCGTCCGAAGGACGCATCATAAAAATCGAACAGTTTAGGGCTCTGCAAGGGCGCAGGCTTCAACGAACAAGGGCAATATTATCCAAATGTTTGAAATAAATATCAAAGAAGCAAACTTCGGTTAAGGCAATGTTTATATACCCTTGGAGTATTTTTACATGTTGAAATTCCTTTTCCTGCAACTGCAACAATCACTCTTATTACTGTAGTATATCCATACCAAAAAATCATTTAACACAAAGAGCTCAACTTGTAACACTTTGTTGCAAGTATAAACAATCTAATATTTACGCAATAAAACATAAGACTCCACTTGAGTATGTTTATGTGTATACATTAATATATTCACATAAACATACTCACATCAATATACAGCTAAACACGTTTATATATGTATGTACATACATATATGCACATACATATATTCATATGAGCAGCAATGCACAGGCGTAACATGAGCTAGGGCCAAGCCAGCGTGTGAACGCTGACCATGCACTTTGATGCAAGTGCCCCAAATAATATGTATGTATGTATGTACTGACACTTTTGTAGTTGTCGCTTAAGTGGCAGCATAATAATATATGTATATGTAACAATAGGTAAGTCAAAGAATATTGTTGGAATAAAAATCAATCTGAATATTACCACCAAACGAAGCTGACGCGTTTATTTTTCCAAAACTATAAACCAAGTGGAATCCGGTCATTACATGGCGACCGTGACAATAGTTCAAAAATATACCTAAGGACAAAGGACGAAGGGAAAATTTTTTTGTGTATGTATGTGTGTGTGTGAAAAAAAAAATAAATATAAAAAAAAGGGCACGAAAATGAGAAATGGCTACATTGGATAACTACTTTCAAAGAGTTATCAGACGAAGCCCGATCATAAGAAACGATATAATTGAGGTGTTTCATAGTGAGCAAAGCCACTCCCCTCAAAGCTCGCTAACTCTAGTGCAAATAAGAGCCGCATACTCCGATCTAGCTGGTGAAGAATTCCCAGTAAGGGCAGGCTCAAGAGTACAGATGTGCTTCCTGATAGAGGTACCCAATGTATGCTGCTACACAGATGCAGAAGGTACATTCCATTATTATCTAATGGACTAAGGAAAAACCAGAGGGCCGGGGCTAACTTCGACCGCGTCAAAGTTTGTATACCCTTGCAAGTGTGTTAGTAACTCTTTTATCTAAACTAACTGTTTTATCTAAAAAGGGTAATGTTTGCGAAAGAACGGACTTCAATCTCAGCATAGGATATAACGAACTTTCTGATGAAAGTCACTGTTTTCCACCGATCCTTCCTATGGGAGCTATATGATATAGTTACCCGATCTTTACCAAATTCGGCACAGTCATTAACAGATATATTAAACTGACAAATGTTAAATTTGAAAGCAATCGCATCAAAAGTAACGAAGTTATTGACAAAAGTCACTGTTTTTGACCGATCGTTCCTATGGGAGCTATATAATACAGTCAACCGATCTTGATCAAATTTAGCACAGTGGTTTATAGTTACAATAAAATTACTTACATTAAATTTCACGACAATAGCTTAAAAAGTAACGAAGTTATTGAGAAAAGTCACTGTTCGTGACTTTGCCGTTTGTATGGGAGCTATATGATATAGTCACCCGATCTTGATCAAATTTGGCACAATTATTAATAAGAACACAAAACTGACCAATACCAACTTTTATGCCAATTACTTATAAAATAACAAAGTTATTGAGAAAAGTCACTGTACGTGACTTTGCCGTTTGTATGGGAGCTATATGATATAGTGGTCCGATCCGACTGAATCCGAGATATACAAACCCTGCAGTATATACAAGCCTACATGCAAAATTTCAGCTCTGTAGCTCTTACGGTCTAGGAGGAGTTCGCATCGATCCAGACGGACGGACAGACGGACGGACGGACGGACGGACGGACGGACGGACGGACGGACATGGTTATTTGAACTCGTCTCGTCGTGCTGATCAAGAATATATATACTTTATATGGTCGGAGATGATTCCTTCTATGCGTTGCACACTTCTGACCAAAATTAATATACCCTTTTTGCAAGGGTATAAAAACACACACACACACAAATAAATAAATAAATAATAAAACCAAAACCACGGATGAACAACGGTGCGAAATCTGCTCCTGTCGAGCAAATGGATGCACCGACGCTAGAAGAAGCGTTAGAGCTGTATCCCAACGATGGACCGCGCCCACTCACAATAGCTGAGTACCGGGCCGCAACACAAAACGAACAAGGCCAGAGAAGACCAAAAGAGGAGGCCAAGTACGTAAGCTACTCCAGCAGAAGAGGCTGGAAGTAGACTTACTGGCCCCTCTGAAGACGGAGGAAGACCAACAACGCTGCATAGAGCGTATTGACAAATTGAAAGCTGAACTTCGCCAAAGAGCGAAGAAACGCAAGGGGGCCGCAGAAATGCGCAAGCCTTAACTTGCCTTTAATTAATATTTTTACTATAAGCTTAATAGCAAGTTGAAGCACGGAAGTGCAACTTGCGAACTACTAACTTTCTGAGAGGCTATTACTAACAATGTGGTTGGAGAATTTTTTTATTTTAATAAAGAAAAAAAAAAAACAATAAATGACATGTATACTTGAATTGTGAGCCAACCACATACTCTATAATTTTTCCACGTCTCTGGCTCACTGTGCGAAACACAGTTGAGATAATTTTTCTTTCTTTTAAAGTTTTTCAAATTACATTAAAGAAAAATATTTTTTATGTAACAATCGAATCCAAAAAGGAATTTTTTTTCACTTCAAACAAATAGAAAACAGGTCCAAACGACCAAGAAAACAAAATATTTTACTAGAAAGATGGGTTCTCAAGAATCCAAAATAGACCACCCAACGGCTAATGTCGTTAACAGCGTTAAAATAGTAGATCACAAGGAAAATTTAGACGAAATAGGGATATTGTTGTTAGCTATCCTAATATTAGTAGCCTTAAATCTGGCTTTGAAATTATACGCAATGCATAATAAAATAATTATAATAGCCAACATTTTAGTATACAACAATTGCTTAAACAACTGTATTTTTCTATCCCGACCGGAGGGCGTGTGGATCGCGGATAACTTTGCCCATGCTTCGCTCGCGGTTTTACAATGTTTTATACAGTTGATCTGCGACGGACTTACGCACAACAATATACTTGCGAGGGCTTTCTCGTCTTTACTGTCAAACAACTCCTTTTGTTCAGCCGTATCAGACGCCTCTTTTTTAAACCGACCACATGTCACCGACCACAAATCAGAATGAATCAACAGATTTTTCATCTGTACTGACCATACACTATAATTTTCACCATCTAGTTTTTCGATTGAAAATTGTGTACTCATATTGAACTAATTAGTTAATCACAAACTTTAATTAACAAAACGAATCTCTTACAAGTCTTTCCGACCAACCGACAATTTCATCAACGCTCTCGAGAAAGACGGACGTGTTTTTTTTCAAGCTCCCGCGTTTTTAACTGATTTACATTTATTTTATTTTGTTTTTATCGGCATCGCGATCGAAATATTAATTAATTAGTAAATCTAACTTGCACCGTATCACTCGTTGCGTTTTTGTGTGTTTGTGTTAATAATTTTTAACAACTTTTATTTCTGCTTATAACCTTTGTTGGTTTTTTTCTTTTTATTTTTTTTCTCTTTCTTTTCTTCCTCTCTCTCCCACTTTAATCTCATTTTTTCTGCCTTGCAAATCACAAGCAACGCTCTGTTGTTGTTGTCTTGCAATTTCATAGTGTTCTTGTTGCAGTGTTTTGTTATTGTGATTTCTAACTCCCGCGCTCGCGCTCTTTGACTTTTTTTTTTCTCTCGTTTTCGTTTCACTCGTCGCCGTTATTTGCGCTCATATTGCAGTCTGTTGTGTGTCTGTAATTTAGAGTCTACATTCTCTTAGTCAGTGCTCTTTTCTTTTAACCCTTGTGCACCCTCAAAATCTCTATTTCTTATTATTTCTGGACCTCAGAGTGAGTTATATATTTTAATACCAAACATTTCTCATTTTTCAGTTTTATTTGTTTGATTACCAATTTTTTCTTATTACCTCATAATGAATGTTTGTTCGATTAAAAATTGTTTGCATCCCGCCCCACCCTTGAATAGTTTTATGTACTGTTGGTTGTGTAAAACTACAGTACATGTTAAGTGTGCCGGCTTTACATGCAGGGTGAAGGATCTTTTAGATCAAAAAAAGGGTTTCAAATGGGGATATGAGTCATGCCGGATCGTGGAAGATGAAATGGAACTTTTCATGCGGCAAACAAAGGATAACCTGATGAGTCTGTCTGCCAGTTTTCTTAAACTCTCGCAAGAGTTTAAAGCTGTTGAGTCTCAGCTTAGTAGTTTAACGCTACTGACTGAGTCTCGAAAGCGTAAGACGGCGGGAGAACAGACTCCTGATTTGTCCTTGCGTTTGCCGGTCTCCACATCTATATCGGTTCCGACCCCTTCTCAACCAATGCAAACTCCAACTCCACAGACGATGTCTGTTATGTCCGTTTTGTCTGGGCAAGAATCTACACCCATGGATTTTGCCGACAGGGATCCTAATGATAGTAATACCGGAGTGCCACTTGTTGCAACTGATGCTAAAATTAATGCGGTAGCTGATGCAATACCTGGAATGCCGAAACCATTGGTGGGAGTGCCACCTAAAAAACACATTTTTGTTTCGAGACTTCTCCCTGATGCTACATCGGATGATGTCATGGCCCACATTCGGGCTAAACTGAATGTCTCTATTATATCCATAGAAAAGTTTAAATTTTCATATTCTGGAGAAATTTCCTCTTTTAAAATCAGTGTTCCAATTGAATTCTTTGACTGTATCTGCAGTTCTAGCTTCTGGCCGAAAAGCTTAATTGTGAAGGAGTTTACATCCAGAAAAATGAAGACACGGGGTCAAACAAGGATTCCTTCACCATCTATTCCTCTTTCTTCTTCATCTATTCCCACTCCTTCCTTATCTATTCCTTCTTCTACTCTATCAAAAACCTAACAACTTCCTTCTCTGTCGGCTATCAGAATGTCAGAGGCCTTAATACTAAACTGACTAAACTCTTTGTAGATAGTCTGTCATTTGATTTTGACCTAATTGTCTTTACTGAGACTTGGTTAAAACCTGACGTTTTTGACGCCACAGTTTTACCCTCTAATTTCAACATTTTTAGACGTGATCGTACTGATCGTAGGGGTGGTGGAGTTCTTATTGCTGTAGATTCTGCCCTATCATCGGGTCTGATAACAATACCTGTCTCAAGTAGTATCGAATTTATATGCGTTAAGGTATCTTTTACTCGTTTTTCCATTTTTGTTACCTGTTCTTACATTCCGCCCCAATCGAAATGGCCAACCTACTTACTACACTTAGAATCTATTAAATTTATACTTGAACTACTTTCTGACAGAGACTCATTAATTGTCCTTGGGGACTTTAACCTGCCCACTATAACTTGGTCAACACTTAATGGTAGCAAAACGTTGCTGCCCTCTGGGTGTCACGATTTTATTGATGGTCTGCTTGAGCTTTCGTTGGCCCAGCTGAATTCGATTCCTAATACGTCTGGCAGATTTCTGGATCTGATTTTTACTTCTGATCCCAGTTTTTGTGAAGTATCTAGAACTAGTCCAATGGTGTTACCAGAGGATAGTTTTCATCCAACTTTAGAGTTATCTATTGAGTTTCCCAGCCGCGAGCCCATGTCCGAGTGTGATTCTACGGTACGCACCCGATGTTTTCGGAAGACTGACTTTGTCGCACTAAACAATGCCTTTCTTAATACCGATTGGACTAATTTATACACCTGTACGGATATGAACTCCGCCATTTCTTTATTTTATACTACTGTTGACTCAATCTTTAATGACTGTGTACCCCTAGTGTCTCCTGTGGTGACGCAAAAATCACCATGGTTTACGCGGGGGCTGTCAAAACTGAAGAATCTTAAGTCTACACATCCACTAAGTACAACTCTAGTCAGATATATCCATATCCTATAACGAAATCCAACTGCATTCATAATCCTATTATAACGGAAAGTTCGGTAGCTAAGGAACTAATGACGATTAAGCCGGTATACTCACCGGGTCCAGACGGTATTCCCGCTTGTGTCCTGAAGTTCTGTGCGGAGTCATTGTGCTCGCCTTTACTTAAGCTTTTTGAGTTGTCCGTTACACTGTCCGAGTTTCCAACTATATGGAAGGATTCGTTTATTTTACCTCTTCACAAATGTGGCAATAAATCCGACGTCACTAATTACAGAGGAATTTCTAAATTGTCAGCGATACCTAAACTGTTTGAGAAAATGATGACGTCTCAAATACAGCATTTATGTAAATCTATTTTTTCGCCATACCAGCATGGGTTTGTCAAGAATAGGTCTACCACAACTAACCTTCTACAGTTTACATCTTTTGTAATCCAAGGTTTTAAGAAACAAAAGCAAACTGATGTTATATATACGGATTTCAGTAAGGCTTTCGATTCGGTAAACCATGCCTTACTATTACATAAGCTGAGTTTAGTTGGCTTTCCGGATGCTCTGCTTGCTTGGATATCACAATATCTAAGCAATAGGAGGCAGAGGGTTCTTTTTAAGTCCTCTCTTTCTAAGATCATTTGTGTTGAATCGGGAGTCCCACAGGGCAGTCACCTTGGCCCATTACTATTCACCATTTTTATTAATGATCTCCCCACCGTTCTTTTAAATTCTAGAGTTCTTATGTATGCCGATGATGTAAAATTCGCTAATCGCATCGTAGACTCTCTCTCATGTCATACCTTGCAAGCTGACCTGAATGCTTTTCAGGGGTGGTGTAGGACTAACTTGTTATCGTTAAACTGTTCTAAGTGCAAAATTATGTCTTTTTATAGAGGTTCTCCCCAATTAACGAGTTACTTTTTAAATAATTTCCCGTTAGAAAGAATTAATAATACTTCTTTGGTTGTAAAAGATTTGGGGATCTTAATAGAACACAAACTTAGTTTTAATCAGCATATATCGACTACTGTTAGTAGGGCTAAAAGTGTTCTTGGCTTTATAAAGCGCTGGTCGAAGGAGTTCAAGGATCCATGTACTACCAAAATACTTTATACTTCTTTAGTCCGTCCCATATTGGAGTATGGATCTTGTGTTTGGTCTCCTCAATATGAGTTTTATCAAAACAAATTAGAATCTGTACAAAAACAGTTTTTACTCTTTGCCTTTCGTGATTTGCGCTGGGATCCAACTGTACAACTTCCATCTTATTCTAGTCGACTTCAGTTAATTAACCTTCCTTCTTTAGCTAATCGTAGAACTATGCTTGGTGTAACTTTTCTTTACAAACTTTTGAATGGTGAGATTGACTCTTCCGAGCTGTTGAGCCAAATTAACATTTCTGTTCCATCTAGAAGGACCCGCAATTTCACACCGCTTTTACTTCCCACTTGCACAACTAACTTTTCTCTGCATGAACCTTTTCGTATACTATGTATTGACTACAACAGACTTTGGCACGTTATCGGTTCCGAAACATCGCTTCCCGGTATAAAAACTGCGATCTTGTCCTTCCTCGCTCGTAACTAGTTGTAATCATCTTTATCTTAACCTATCCTGTTTTCTTTTTATATTACATTTAATATTTTCTATTTCTTTAGTTTAATTTTATGTTTATATATGTATTACGCCTATGCCCTTAGGTCGGAGTGGGTAGAGGTTGTAACATTAATTTTACTTAGGGTCATTCATAACAGGCCCGGGTCTGGTGTCATATGGGCCACTTGTTCGTACTGAGCGTTGTACGACTACGTCTAATAAAAAAAAAAACCCGCACAGTTTTACTTTCTGCTGCCTGGGCCCATAACCTATTCGAGTAGAGGTTTATTTGAGACTAAACCTATGCATAAGAATATTCGCTGCAGCGCAGGCAGCAAGAAAATCAATGTAAAGCAGAAATGAAAGAATGTCCGTTACAATTCACAGATCGGATTATTCGAGAATAATAAGAAAGAGATAGTCATACTGCGGTGCTTATATACATATTTTAACACTCCTTCTCAACGCGAAGTCTATCTTATACAAAAAATTATTTTAATCCCAACATTTCTGTAAACTTTACATGTTTGACCTTACATAAGTTTTTTGTTAAAATA
Source organism: Drosophila paulistorum (assembly GCA_018152135.1). Taxonomy (NCBI): domain Eukaryota; kingdom Metazoa; phylum Arthropoda; class Insecta; order Diptera; family Drosophilidae; genus Drosophila; species Drosophila paulistorum. The sequence continues at coordinate 11,068,114 of JAECXG010000803.1, forward strand.
TCTGAGGTCATACTATTTGTGGGCATGTATTTGATACCTATTACATTATCTTTATACATTTCCCTTACAAAATGATATTTTATTTCAATATGCTTGCTACGTGAATGAAATTTAGCATCTTTAGCAAGACATTGTGCGCTCTGGTTGTCGCTATAAATTAGAAGCTTCGCCATCGGCCCGAATCCCATCTCGTTGATCAGCTTTCTGATGTATATCGCTTCTTTGGCTGAAGACATTGCAGTCTTGCCATCTCGCTCGATTTCCATCCCCAAAAAATTATGGAGTTCACCGCCGTCGACCACATCAAATTCGTTTGATATGAGCTGCTTTATGTAGGCCACATCGTCTTTCTTGGTACATGCAAGTATAAAATCGTCAACATATACAACAATAATAGATAAATACCCATTGACTTTGGACGGTTCGCTTGCACACGGAACGAAAGCAATCTTCAAAAGAATGCTCTCCAGCTTTTGGTTCCACTCACGCACACTCTGTTTCAAGCCGTACAACGATTTATGTATCTTGAGTACACGCTTGGGATGATCAGCATCGACAAAGCCTTCAGGTTGTCGCATTTAAACGTCGTCTTGTAGTTCACTATTGAGGTATGCTGCAGAGACATCCTTCTGATGCAAGTGCATCTCGTGTTCCACCGCCAATGCAATCACCAGTCTGATTGAGGAATAACGCGCAACCGGGGAAAAAGTTTCCTTGTAGTTAATTCCATATTGTTGACCACACCCAATCTTGCCTTGAAACGCTGAACTTTGCCACTCTCATCTTGTTTGGTGGTAAAAACCCATTTACAACCGATAACCCTTTTGTTTGCAGGAAAATCAACCAAACTCCATGTCTTAATATTTTCTAGGTTGTCATACTCCTTCTGCATTGCTGATTTCCAATTTTCCGACTGCTCTGACTTAAATGCCTCATTTATACAAGTAGGAACAATAACGTCTTTAGCATCTAGTACAGGGCCCGGCACAAAGAGAGCGCTAAAAAAATGTAGTGGTATGTGTGCACTTGCTTGTGTGCGTATGCTGCCTTACACTGCAAAAAATGATAATTCGTCAAATTCTGTCTCCAATCAAGAAAACAAGCGCAGCCGATAATCTGATGCAAGAAAAAGATAGCGAAAGCAAAGCAGCGATCAATTTTTTCATGTGTGTTCTCTCAACAAAGCGACATAGATCTGCTTGCGTCAAAATGCTGAAAAAAACTAAATCCAATGCGAACAATCTTTGGTGTCCCTGGTCCTCTTCAGGTATATGGTTGCTCCTCCTCAGCATTTTCTTCGTCACCACTTTGCTCATCAACAATTGGAATTTGCTGCTCCACAGAATTTTCTTGGATTTCATCATTATGCTCGCAATCAAGTTTTCCACTTGGCTGAAAGATTACCCCATCTGACACACATGATCATTCTCGACCGTGTTCCAACTCTTTCATGAACTTGTGCTCTAAAAACACGACATCTCGGGTTCTACTACGGTTCTTTTGACAGGATTGTAAAGACGATAAGCCTTGGCAGTCTCGGAGTAACCTACCAAAATATGCTGCTTCCCTTCCGCCGACAACTTGTTCTTATGAGTTTTATCTAATACAATAGCGTTCATACCAAATACTTTAAGATGAGATACTCTCGGCCTACCAAACCTCGTATAGAGTATTGTCAGGCAAAGTTGCAGTTTCTGCTCTATTCCATAAATATGCAGACGTCAATTTTGCCTTGCCTCAAAAAAATTCGTCAACTCCAGCATGCACTATCATGCTTCGCGCCATCTCCACCAAGGTTCTATTGGTGCGTTCTGCCGCACGATTTTGTTGTGGACTGTGGGGAACAGTGAGTTGTCTTTTTATTCCATGACTCGACAAGAACTATTGAAATACATCGCTTAGGTACTCACGACCGTTGTCGCTTCGTATGGCTTTTATACGCTTACCCGTTTGATTTTCTGCTAGCATTTTGAAATCTTTGAATTTCTGGAAAATATTTCTCTTATTCTAAAATATGTACACCGATACATAACCACCTTATGACGCTGTACGCATAGGTCCACAAATGTCTGTATGAATCAAGCCCAACAATTCCTTTGAGCGATTTTCCGAAAACTTCGGAAACTTCTTAACGCAGATTTTACTTTTTGCACACGTTTCACATATAAGGTCATTTGTACTACACACTCTAGCATTGAGACCATAGACCATTTCCTCCTTAATCATTTTATTTAAACTATCGAAATTTAAATATCCAAACCGATCATGCCATTTGAGCAGCTGATTTACATTTGTTTCTGCAGCAAACACTGTTTTTGCTTTACTTTCAAACAAAAATAAATCGTTGTGTTTCTCTGTGATTATTAAATCACGATTGTTACTGTCTTTAACAAACACTTTGTTTTTGACAAAATTTACTCTTAAGCCATTTTCTGTTGCCTTTGATACCGAAATAAAATTACAAAATTACAAAAGTCAACCAATTCGATCGTGGTATTTTTCCATTTTAGTTCCACTGTACCGCAACCTTCGGCTTCTATATAACTGTCGCCTGCTAACTTGATTTTCTCTTTGTGCTCACGCATACTCGTAAACATTGATTTGTCCGCACACATGAGCTGTTGCTCCGCTGTCTACACACCAAGCACTTTTCGACAAATCGATTCCTGTTCCAGAAGTAGAGAATACCGAAAAAGACTTCTTACTGTTCTTTTCGCTCGCGTTATCTTTTTTCTCTTTCAAATCTAGTTTTTCGATTGAAAATTGTGCACTCTTCTTGAACAAATAAGTTAATCACAAACTTGAATAACAAATCGAATCTCTTACAAGTCTTTCCGTCCAACCCGCATAGTTTTACTTTCTGCTGCCTAGGCCCATAACCTGTTCGAGTAAATGTTTATTAGAGACTAAATTTATGCATAAGAATATTCGCTGCAGCGCAGGCAGCAAGAAAATTAATGTAAATCAGAAATGAAAGAATGTCCGTTAAAATTCACAGATCGGATCATTCGAGAATAATAAGAAAGAGATAGACATACTGCGGTGGTTATATACATATATTAACACTTCTCAATAATGAATTCATAAAACAATAATGTTTAATATATGACCAAAAATGTTTCGTTAATTTAATTCTTTTCTTTCTTATTTCTTTTATGGAAAATTCTTGAACTTTGAAAATCAGCTCGTTCGATGCGTGTGCACATACTGAGCCCGCACAATAGTACTTTATTTTAGGTTAAGATAATAGAATTAAATGGATTGAAGTCATCCTGGCTATTCTAATTCCTTCCAAAACGCAAGTGTCTCAGAGCCGCCTCGGTGGAATCGTCCGAAGGACGCATCATAAAAATCGAACAGTTTAGGGCTCCGCAAGGGCGCAGCCTTCAGCGAACAAGGGCAATATTATCCAAATGTTTGAAATAAATATCAAAGAAGCAAACTTCGGTTAAGCCAATGTTTATATACCCTTGGAGTATTTTTTACATGTTGAAATTCCTTTTCCTGCAACTGCAACAATCACTCTTATTACTGTAGTATATCCATACCAAAAAATCATTTAACACAAAGAGCTCAACTTGTAACACTTTGTTGCAAGTATAAACAATCTAATATTTACGCAATAAAACATAAGACTCCACTTGAGTATGTTTATGTGTATACATTAATATATTCACATAAACATACTCACATCAATATACAGCTAAACACGTTTATATATGTATGTACATACATATATGCACATACATATGTATATTCATATGAGCAGCAATGCACAGGCGTAACATGAGCTAGGGCCAGGCCAGCGTGTGAACGCTGACCATGCACTTTGATGCAAGTGCCCCAAATAATATGTATGTATGTATGTACTGACACTTTTGTAGTTGTCGCTTAAGTGGCAGCATAATAATATATATGTAACAATAGGTAAGTCAAAGAATATTGTTGGAATAAAAATCAATTTGAATATTACCACCAAACGAAGCTGACGCGTTTATTTTTCCAAAACTATAAACCAAGTGGAATCCGGTCATTACATGGCGACCGTGACAATAGTTCAAAAATATACCTAAGGACAAAGGACGAAGGAAAAATTTTTTTGTGTATGTATGTGTGTGTGTGAAAAAAAAAATAAATATAAAAAAAAGGGCACGAAAATGAGAAATGGCTACATTGGATAACTACTTTCAAAGAGTTATCAGACGAAGCCCGATCATAAGAAACGATATAATTGAGGTGTTTCATAGTGAGCAAAGCCACTCCCCTCAAAGCTCGCTAACTCTAGTGCAAATAAGAGCCGCATACTCCGATCTAGCTGGTGAAGAATTCCCAGTAAGGGCAGGCTCAAGAGTACAGATGTGCTTCCTGATAGAGGTACCCAATGTATGCTGCTACACAGATGCAGAAGGTACATTCCATTATTATCTAATGGACTAAGGAAAAAAAACACACACACACACAAATAAATAAATAAATAATAAAACCAAAACCACGGATGAACAACGGTGAAGATATTCCCTTTGCGGAATCTGCTCCTGTCGAGCAAATGGATGCACCGACGCTAGAAGAAGCGTTAGAGCTGTATCCCAACGATGGACCGCGCCCACTCACAATAGCTGAGTACCGGGCCGCAACACAAAACGAACAAGGCCAGAGAAGACCGAAAGAGGAGGCCAAGTACGTAAGCTACTCCAGCAGAAGAGGCTGGAAGTAGACTTACTGGCCCCTCTGAAGACGGAGGAAGACCAACAACGCTGCATAGAGCGTATTGACAAATTGAAAGCTGAACTTCGCCAAAGAGCGAAGAAACGCAAGGGGGCCGCAGAAATGCGCAAGCCTTAACTTGCCTTTAATTAATATTTTTACTATAAGCTTAATAGCAAGTTGAAGCACGGAAGTGCAACTTGCGAACTTCTAACTTTCTGAGAGGCTATTACTAACAATGTGGTTGGAGAATTTTTTTATTTTAATAAAGAAAAAAAAAACAATAAATGACATATATACTTGAATTGTGAGCCAACCACATACTCTATAATTTTTCCACGTCTCTGGCTCACTGTGCGAAACACAGTTGAGATAATTTTTCTTTCTTTTAAAGTTTTTCAAATTACATTAAAGAAAAATATTTTTTATGTAACAATCGAATCCAAAAAGGAATTTTTTTTTCACTTCAAACAAATAGAAAACAGGTCCAAACGACCAAGAAAACAAAATATTTTACTAGAAAGATGGGTTCTCAAGAATCCAAAATAGACCACCCAACGGCTAATGTCGTTAACAGCGTTAAAATAGTAGATCACAAGGAAAATTTAGACGAAATAGGGATATTGTTGTTAGCTATCCTAATATTAGTAGCCTTAAATCTGGCTTTGAAATTATACGCAATGCATAATAAAATAATTATAATAGCCAACATTTTAGTATACAACAATTGCTTAAACAACTGTATTTTTCTATCCCGACCGGAGGGCGTGTGGATCGCGGATAACTTTGCCCATGCTTCGCTCGCGGTTTCACAATGTTTTTTACCGTTGATCTGCGACGGACTTACGCACAACAATATACTTGCGAGGGCTTTCTCGTCTTTAATGTCAAACAACTCCTTTTGTTCAGCCGTATCAGACGCTTCTTTTTTTAACCGACCACATGTCACCGACCACAAATCAGAATGAATCAACAGATTTTTCATCTGTACTGACCATACACTATAATTTTCACCATCTAGTTTTTCGATTGAAAATTGTGTACTCATATTGAACTAATTAGTTAATCACAAACTTTAATTAACAAAACGAATCTCTTACAAGTCTTTCCGACCAACCGACAATTTCATCAACGCTCTCGAGAAAGACGGACGTGTTTTTTTCAAGCTCCCGCGTTTTTAACTGATTTACATTTATTTTATTTTGTTTTTATCGGCATCGCGATCGAAATATTAATTAATTAGTAAATCTAACTTGCACCGTATCACTCGTTGCGTTTTTGTGTGTTTGTGTTAATAATTTTTAACAACTTTTATTTCTGCTTATAACCTTTGTTGGTTTTTTTTCTTTTCTTTTTTTTTTCTCTTTCTTTTCTTCCTCTCTCTCCCACTTTAATCTCATTTTTTCTGCTTTGCAAATCACAAGCAACGCTCTGTTGTTGTTGTCTTGCAATTTTATAGTGTTCTTGTTGCAGTGTTTTGTTATTGTGATTTCTAACTCCCGCGCTCGCGCTCTTTGACTTTTTTTTTTCTCTCGTTTTCGTTTCACTCGTCGCCGTTATTTGCGCTCATATTGCAGTCTGTTGTGTGTCTGTAATTTAGAGTCTACATTCTCTTAGTCAGTGCTCTTTTCTTTTAACCCTTGTGCACCCTCAAAATCTCTATTTCTTATTATTTCTGGACCTCAGAGTGAGTTATATATTTTAATACCAAACATTTCTCATTTTTCAGTTTTATTTGTTTGATTACCAATTTTTTCTTATTACCTCATAATGAATGTTTGTTCGATTAAAAATTGTTTGCATCCCGCCCCACCCTTGAATAGTTTTATGTACTGTTGGTTGTGTAAAACTACAGTACATGTTAAGTGTGCCGGCTTTACATGCAGGGTGAAGGATCTTTTAGATCAAAAAAAGGGTTTCAAATGGGGATATGAGTCATGCCGGATCGTGGAAGATGAAATGGAACTTTTCATGCGGCAAACAAAGGATAACCTGATGAGTCTGTCTGCCAGTTTTCTTAAACTCTCGCAAGAGTTTAAAGCTGTTGAGTCTCAGTTTAGTAGTTTAACGCTACTGACTGAGTCTCGAAAGCGTAAGACGGCGGGAGAACAGACTCCTGATTTGTCCTTGCGTTTGCCGGTCTCCACATCTATATCGGTTCCGACCCCTTCTCAACCAATGCAAACTCCAACTCCACAGACGATGTCTGTTATGTCCGTTTTGTCTGGGCAAGAATCTACACCCATGAATTTTGCCGACAGGGATCCTAATGATAGTAATACCGGAGTGCCACTTGTTGCAACTGATGCTAAAATTAATGCGGTAGCTGATGCAATACCTGGAATGCCGAAACCATTGGTGGGAGTGCCACCTAAAAAACACATTTTTGTTTCGAGACTTCTCCCTGATGCTACATCGGATGATGTCATGGCCCACATTCGGGCTAAACTGAATGTCTCTAATATATCCATAGAAAAGTTTAAATTTTCATATTCTGGAGAAATTTCATCTTTTAAAATCAGTGTTCCAATTAAATTCTTTGACTGTATCTGCAGTTCTAGCTTCTGGCCGAAAAGCTTAATTGTGAAGGAGTTTACATCCAGAAAAATGAAGACACGGGGTCAAACAAGGATTCCTTCACCATCTATTCCTCTTTCTTCTTCATCTATTCCCACTCCTTCCTTATCTATTCCTTCTTCTACTCTATCAAAAACCTAACAACTTCCTTCTCTGTCGGCTATCAGAATGTCAGAGGCCTTAATACTAAACTGACTAAACTCTTTGTAGATAGTCTGTCATTTGATTTTGACCTAATTGTCTTTACTGAGACTTGGTTAAAACCTGACGTTTTTGACGCCACAGTTTTACCCTCTAATTTCAACATTTTTAGACGTGATCGTACTGATCGTAGGGGTGGTGGAGTTCTTATTGCTGTAGATTCCGCCCTATCATCGGGTCTGATAACAATACCTGTCTCAAGTAGTATCGAATTTATATGCGTTAAGGTATCTTTTACTCGTTTTTCCATTTTTGTTACCTGTTCTTACATTCCGCCCAATCGAAATGGCCAACCTACTCACTACACTTAGAATCTATTAAATTTATACTTGAACTACTTTCTGACAGAGACTCATTAAATGTCCTTGGGGACTTTAACCTGCCCACTATAACTTGGTCAACACTTAATGGTAGCAAAACGTTGCTGCCCTCTGGGTGTCACGATTTTATTGATGGTTTGCTTGAGCTTTCGTTGGCCCAGCTGAATTCGATTCCTAATACGTCTGGCAGATTTCTGGATCTGATTTTTACTTCTGATCCCAGTTTTTGTGAAGTATCTAGAACTAGTCCAATGGTGTTACCAGAGGATAGTTTTCATCCAACTTTAGAGTTATCTATTGAGTTTCCCAGCCGCGAGCCCATGTCCGAGTGTGATTCTACGGTACGCACCCGATGTTTTCGGAAGACTGACTTTGTCGCACTAAACAATGCCTTTCTTAATACCGATTGGACTAATTTATACACCTGTACGGATATGAACTCCGCCATTTCTTTATTTTATACCACTGTTGACTCAATCTTTAATGACTGTGTACCCCTAGTGTCTCCTGTGGTGACGCAAAAATCACCATGGTTTACGCGGGGGCTGTCAAAACTGAAGAATCTTAAGTCTAGGTATTACAAAAAGTATAAAGTCACGGGTCTATCATCGGATCTTTCTCGTTACTTGGTTGCTAAATCGAATTTTATTGTTTCTAATTCTAAATGCTATAATAATTACTTACAACGTTGCAAGTTGCAGTTCTCTGAAAATCCTAAAGAGTTTTATAGTTTCGTTAACTCAAAGCGACATTCTATCTCCCTTCCATCATTTGCGGTTTTTAATAATGTTTCGGCCTCTTCTGATCAATCTATTTCTAATTTATTTGCTAACTTCTTCTCGACTACGTACACATCCACTAAGTACAACTCTAGTCAGATATATCCATATCCTATAACGAAATCCAACTGCATTCATAATCCTATTATAACGGAAAGTTCGGTAGCTAAGGAACTAATGACGATTAAGCCGGTATACTCACCGGGTCCAGACGGTATTCCCGCTTGTGTCCTGAAGTTCTGTGCGGAGTCATTGTGCTCGCCTTTACTTAAGCTTTTGAGTTGTCCGTTACACTGTCCGAGTTTCCAACTATATGGAAGGATTCGTTTATTTTACCTCTTCACAAATGTGGCAATAAATCCGACGTCACTAATTACAGAGGAATTTCTAAATTGTCAGCGATACCTAAACTGTTTGAGAAAATGATGACGTCTCAAATACAGCATTTATGTAAATCTATTTTTTCGCCATACCAGCATGGGTTTGTCAAGAATAGGTCTACCACAACTAACCTTCTACAGTTTACATCTTTTGTAATCCAAGGTTTTAAGAAACAAAAGCAAACTGATGTTATATATACGGATTTCAGTAAGGCTTTCGATTCGGTAAACCATGCCTTACTATTACATAAGCTGAGTTTAGTTGGCTTTCCGGATGCTCTGCTTGCTTGGATATCACAATATCTAAGCAATAGGAGGCAGAGGGTTCTTTTTAAGTCCTCTCTTTCTAAGATCATTTGTGTTGAATCGGGAGTCCCACAGGGCAGTCACCTTGGCCCATTACTATGCACCATTTTTATTAATGATCTCCCCACCGTTCTTTTAAATTCTAGAGTTCCTATGTATGCCGATGATGTAAAAATCGCTAATCGCATCGTAGACTCTCTCTCATGTCATACCTTGCAAGCTGACCTGAATGCTTTTCAGGGGTGGTGTAGGACTAACTTGTTATCGTTAAACTGTTCTAAGTGCAAAATTATGTCTTTTTATAGAGGTTCTCCCCAATTAACGAGTTACTTTTTAAATAATTTCCCGTTAGAAAGAATTAATAATACTTCTTTGGTTGTAAAAGATTTGGGGATCTTAATAGACCACAAACTTAGTTTTAATCAGCATATATCGACTACTGTTAGTAGGGCTAAAAGTGTTCTTGGCTTTATAAAGCGCTGGTCGAAGGAGTTCAAGGATCCATATACTACCAAAATACTTTATACTTCTTTAGTCCGTCCCATATTGGAGTATGGATCTTGTGTTTGGTCTCCTCAATATGAGTTTTATCAAAACAAATTAGAATCTGTACAAAAACAGTTTTTACTCTTTGCCTTTCGTGATTTGCGCTGGGATCCAACTGTACAACTTCCATCTTATTCTAGTCGACTTCAGTTAATTAACCTTCCTTCTTTAGCTAATCGTAGAACTATGCTTGGTGTAACTTTTCTTTACAAACTTTTGAATGGTGAGATTGACTCTTCCGAGCTGTTGAGCCAAATTAACATTTCTGTTCCATCTTATATATGCTTATGCTTATATACATATTTTAACACTCCTTCTCAACGCGAAGTTTATCTTATACAAAAAATTATTTTAATCCCAACATTTCTGTAAACTTTACATGTTTGACCTTACATAAGTTTTTTGTTAAAATATCTGAGGTCATACTATCTGTGGGCATGTATTTGATACCTATTACATTATCTTTATACATTTCCCTTACAAAATGATATTTTATTTCAATATGATTGCTACGTGAATGAAATTTAGCATCTTTAGCAAGACATTGTGCGCTCTGGTTGTCGCTATAAATTAGAAGCTTCGCCATCGGCCCGAATCCCATCTCGTTGATCAGCTTTCTGATGTATATCGCTTCTTTGGCTGAAGACATTGCAGTCTTGCCATCTCGCTCGATTTCCATCCCCAAAAAATTATGGAGTTCACCGCCGTCGACCACATCAAATTCGTTTGATATGAGCTGCTTTATGTAGGCCACATCGTCTTTCTTGGTACATGCAAGTATAAAATCGTCAACATATACAACAATAATAGATAAATACCCATTGACTTTGGACGGTTCGCTTGCACACGGAACGAAAGCAATCTTCAAAAGAATGCTCTCCAGCTTTTGGTTCCACTCACGCACACTCTGTTTCAAGCCGTACAACGATTTATGTATCTTGAGTACACGCTTGGGATGATCAGCATCGACAAAGCCTTCAGGTTGTCGCATTTAAACGTCATCTTGTAGTTCACTATTGAGGTATGCTGCAGAGACATCCTTCTGATGCAAGTGCATCTCGTGTTCCACCGCCAATGCAATCACCAGTCTGATTGAGGAATAACGCAACCGGGGAAAAAGTTTCCTTGTAGTTAATTCCATATTGTTGACCACACCCAATCTTGCCTTGAAACGCTGAACTTTGCCACTCTCATCTTGTTTGGTGGTAAAAACCCATTTACAACCGATAACCCTTTTGTTTGCAGGAAAATCAACCAAACTCCATGTCTTAATATTTTCTAGGTTGTCATACTCCTTCTGCATTGCTGATTTCCAATTTTCCGACTGCTCTGACTTAAATGCCTCATTTATACAAGTAGGAACAATAACGTCTTTAGCATCTAGTACAGGGCCCGGCACAAAGAGAGCGCTAAAAAAATGTAGTGGTATGTGTGCACTTGCTTGTGTGCGTATGCTGCCTTACACTGCAAAAAATGATAATTCGTCAAATTCTGTCTCAAATCAAGAAAACAAGCGCAGCCGATAATCTGATGCAAGAAAAAGATAGCGAAAGCAAAGCAGCGATCAATTTTTTCATGTGTGTTCTCTCAACAAAGCGACATAGATCTGCTTGCGTCAAAATGCTGAAAAAAACTAAATCCAATGCGAACAATCTTTGGTGTCCCTGGTCCTCTTCAGGTATATGGTTGCTCCTCCTCAGCATTTTCTTCGTCACCACTTTGCTCATCAACAATTGGAATTTGCTGCTCCACAGAATTTTCTTGGATTTCATCATTATGCTCGCAATCAAGTTTTCCACTTGGCTGAAAGATTACCCCATCTGACACACATGATCATTCTCGACCGTGTTCCAACTCTTTCATGAACTTGTGCTCTAAAAACACGACATCTCGGGATACTACTACGGTTCTTTTGACAGGATTGTAAAGACGATAAGCCTTGGCAGTCTCGGAGTAACCTACCAAAATATGCTGCTTCCCTTCCGCCGACAACTTGTTCTTATGAGTTTTATCTAATACAATAGCGTTCATACCAAATACTTTAAGATGAGATACTCTCGGCCTTTTTCCCATACCAAACCTCGTATAGAGTATTGTCAGGCAAAGTTGCAGTTTCTGCTCTATTCCATAAATATGCAGACGTCAATTTTGCCTTGCCTCAAAAAAATTCGTCAACTCCAGCATGCACTATCATGCTTCGCGCCATCTCCACCAAGGTTCTATTGGTGCGTTCTGCCGCACGATTTTGTTGTGGACTGTGGGGAACAGTGAGTTGTCTTTTTATTCCATGACTCGACAAGAACTATTGAAATACATCGCTTGGGTACTCACGACCGTTGTCGCTTCGTATGGCTTTTATACGCTTACCCGTTTGATTTTCTGCTAGCATTTTGAAATCTTTGAATTTCTGGAAGATATTTCTCTTATTCTAAAATATGTACACCGATACATAACCACCTTATGACGCTGTACGCATAGGTCCACAAATGTCTGTATGAATCAAGCCCAACAATTCCTTTGAGCGATTTTCCGAAAACTTCGGAAACTTCTTAACGCAGATTTTACTTTTTGCACACGTTTCACATATAAGGTCATTTGTACTACACACTCTAGCATTGAGACCATAGACCATTTCCTCCTTAATCATTTTATTTAAACTATCGAAATTTAAATATCCAAACCGATCATGCCATTTGAGCAGCTGATTTACATTTGTTTCTGCAGCAAACACTGTTTTTGCTTTACTTTCAAACAAAAATAAATCGTTGTGTTTCTCTGTGATCATTAAATCACGATTGTTACTGTCTTTAACAAACACTTTGTTTTTGACAAAATTTACTCTTAAGCCATTTTCTGTTGCCTTTGATACCGAAATAAAATTACATTGTAAGTCCTTTACATATAGCACGTCAACCAATTCGATCGTGGTATTTTTCCATTTTAGTTCCACTGTACCGCAACCTTCGGCTTCTATATAACTGTCGCCTGCTAACTTGATTTTCTCTTTGTGCTCACGCATACTCGTAAACATTGATTTGTCCGCACACATGAGCTGTTGCTCCGCTGTCTACACACCAAGCACTTTTCGACAAATCGATTCCTGTTCCAGAAGTAGAGAATACCGAAAAAGACTTCTTACTGTTCTTTTCGCTCGCGTTATCTTTTTTCTCTTTCAAATCTAGTTTTTCGATTGAAAATTGTGCACTCTTCTTGAACAAATAAGTTAATCGCAAACTTGAATAACAAATCGAATCTCTTACAAGTCTTTCCGTCCAACCCGCATAGTTTTACTTTCTGCTGCCTAGGCCCATAACCTGTTCGAGTAAATGTTTATTAGAGACTAAATTTATGCATAAGAATATTCGCTGCAGCGCAGGCAGCAAGAAAATTAATGTAAATCAGAAATGAAAGAATGTTCGTTAAAATTCACAGATCGGATCATTCGAGAATAATAAGAAAGAGATAGACATACTGCGGTGGTTATATACATATATTAACACTTCTCAATAATGAATTCATAAAACAATAATGTTTAATATATGACCAAAAATGTTTCGTTAATTTAATTCTTTTCTTTCTTATTTCTTTTATGGAAAATTCTTGAACTTTGAAAATCAGCTCGTTCGATGCGTGTGCACATACTGAGCCCGCACAATAGTACTTTATTTTAGGTTAAGATAATAGAATTAAATGGATTGAAGTCATCCTGGCTATTCTAATTCCTTCCAAAACGCAAGTGTCTCAGAGCCGCCTCGGTGGAATCGTCCGAAGGACGCATCATAAAAATCGAACAGTTTAGGGCTCCGCAAGGGCGCAGCCTTCAGCGAACAAGGGCAATATTATCCAAATGTTTGAAATAAATATCAAAGAAGCAAACTTCGGTTAAGCCAATGTTTATATACCCTTGGAGTATTTTTACATGTTGAAATTCCTTTTCCTGCAACTGCAACAATCACTCTTATTACTGTAGTATATCCATACCAAAAAATCATTTAACACAAAGAGCTCAACTTGTAACACTTTGTTGCAAGTATAAACAATCTAATATTTACGCAATAAAACATAAGACTCCACTTGAGTATGTTTATGTGTATACATTAATATATTCACATAAACATACTCACATCAATATACAGCTAAACACGTTTATATATGTATGTACATACATATATGCACATACATATATTCATATGAGCAGCAATGCACAGGCGTAACATGAGCTAGGGCCAAGCCAGCGTGTGAACGCTGACCATGCACTTTGATGCAAGTGCCCCAAATAATATGTATGTATGTATGTACTGACACTTTTGTAGTTATCGCTTAAGTGGCAGCATAATAATATATATGTAACAATAGGTAAGTCAAAGAATATTGTTGGAATAAAAATCAATTTGAATATTACCACCAAACGAAGCTGACGCGTTTATTTTTCCAAAACTATAAACCAAGTGGAATCCGGTCATTACATGGCGACCGTGACAATAGTTCAAAAATATACCTAAGGACAAAGGACGAAGGAAAAATTTTTTTGTGTATGTATGTGTGTGTGAAAAAAAAATAAATATAAAAAAAAGGGCACGAAAATGAGAAATGGCTACATTGGATAACTACTTTCAAAGAGTTATCAGACGAAGCCCGATCATAAGAAACGATATAATTGAGGTGTTTCATAGTGAGCAAAGCCACTCCCCTCAAAGCTCGCTAACTCTAGTGCAAATAAGAGCCGCATACTCCGATCTAGCTGGTGAAGAATTCCCAGTAAGGGCAGGCTCAAGAGTACAGATGTGCTTCCTGATAGAGGTACCCAATGTATGCTGCTACACAGATGCAGAAGGTACATTCCATTATTATCTAATGGACTAAGGAAAAAAACACACACACACACAAATAAATAAATAAATAATAAAACCAATACCACGGATGAACAACGGTGAAGATATTCCCTTTGCGGAATCTGCTCCTGTCGAGCAAATGGATGCACCGACGCTAGAAGAAGCGTTAGAGCTGTATCCCAACGATGGACCGCGCCCACTCACAATAGCTGAGTACCGGGCCGCAACACAAAACGAACAAGGCCAGAGAAGACCGAAAGAGGAGGCCAAGTACGTAAGCTACTCCAGCAGAAGAGGCTGGAAGTAGACTTACTGGCCCCTCTGAAGACGGAGGAAGACCAACAACGCTGCATAGAGCGTATTGACAAATTGAAAGCTGAACTTCGCCAAAGAGCGAAGAAACGCAAGGGGGCCGCAGAAATGCGCAAGCCTTAACTTGCCTTTAATTAATATTTTTACTATAAGCTTAATAGCAAGTTGAAGCACGGAAGTGCAACTTGCGAACTACTAACTTTCTGAGAGGCTATTACTAACAATGTGGTTGGAGAATTTTTTTATTTTAATAAAGAAAAAAAAAAAACAATAAATGACATGTATACTTGAATTGTGAGCCAACCACATACTCTATAATTTTTCCACGTCTCTGGCTCACTGTGCGAAACACAGTTGAGATAATTTTTCTTTCTTTTAAAGTTTTTCAAATTACATTAAAGAAAAATATTTTTTATGTAACAATCGAATCCAAAAAGGAATTTTTTTTTCACTTCAAACAAATAGAAAACAGGTCCAAACGACCAAGAAAACAAAATATTTTACTAGAAAGATGGGTTCTCAAGAATCCAAAATAGACCACCCAACGGCTAATGTCGTTAACAGCGTTAAAATAGTAGATCACAAGGAAAATTTAGACGAAATAGGGATATTGTTGTTAGCTATCCTAATATTAGAACCCTTACATCTGGCTTTGAAATTATACGCAATGCATAATAAAATAATTATAATAGCCAACATTTTAGTATACAACAATTGCTTAAACAACTGTATTTTTCTAGCCCGACCGGAGGGCGTGTGGATCGCGGATAACTTTGCCCATGCTTCGCTCGCGGTTTCACAATGTTTTTTACCGTTGATCTGCGACGGACTTACGCACAACAATATACTTGCGAGGGCTTTCTCGTCTTTAATGTCAAACAACTCCTTTTGTTCAGCCGTATCAGACGCTTCTTTTTTTAACCGACCACATGTCACCGACCACAAATCAGAATGAATCAACAGATTTTTCATCTGTACTGACCATACACTATAATTTTCACCATCTAGTTTTTCGATTGAAAATTGTGTACTCATATTGAACTAATTAGTTAATCACAAACTTTAATTAACAAAACGAATCTCTTACAAGTCTTTCCGACCAACCGACAATTTCATCAACGCTCTCGAGAAAGACGGACGTGTTTTTTTTCAAGCTCCCGCGTTTTTAACTGATTTACATTTATTTTATTTTGTTTTTATCGGCATCGCGATCGAAATATTAATTAATTAGTAAATCTAACTTGCACCGTATCACTCGTTGCGTTTTTGTGTGTTTGTGTTAATAATTTTTAACAACTTTTATTTCTGCTTATAACCTTTGTTGGTTTTTTTCTTTTTCTTTTTTTTCTCTTTCTTTTCTTCCTCTCTCTCCCACTTTAATCTCATTTTTTCTGCTTTGCAAATCACAAGCAACGCTCTGTTGTTGTTGTCTTGCAATTTTATAGTGTTCTTGTTGCAGTGTTTTGTTATTGTGATTTCTAACTCCCGCGCTCGCGCTCTTTGACTTTTTTTTTTCTCTCGTTTTCGTTTCACTCGTCGCCGTTATTTGCGCTCATATTGCAGTCTGTTGTGTGTCTGTAATTTAGAGTCTACATTCTCTTAGTCAGTGCTCTTTTCTTTTAACCCTTGTGCACCCTCAAAATCTCTATTTCTTATTATTTCTGGACCTCAGAGTGAGTTATATATTTTAATACCAAACATTTCTCATTTTTCAGTTTTATTTGTTTGATTACCAATTTTTTCTTATTACCTCATAATGAATGTTTGTTCGATTAAAAATTGTTTGCATCCCGCCCCACCCTTGAATAGTTTTATGTACTGTTGGTTGTGTAAAACTACAGTACATGTTAAGTGTGCCGGCTTTACATGCAGGGTGAAGGATCTTTTAGATCAAAAAAAGGGTTTCAAATGGGGATATGAGTCATGCCGGATGGAAATGGAACTTTTCATGCGGCAAACAAAGGATAACCTGATGAGTCTGTCTGCCAGTTTTCTTAAACTCTCGCAAGAGTTTAAAGCTGTTGAGTCTCAGTTTAGTAGTTTAACGCTACTGACTGAGTCTCGAAAGCGTAAGACGGCGGGAGAACAGACTCCTGATTTGTCCTTGCGTTTGCCGGTCTCCACATCTATATCGGTTCCGACCCCTTCTCAACCAATGCAAACTCCAACTCCACAGACGATGTCTGTTATGTCCGTTTTGTCTGGGCAAGAATCTACACCCATGGATTTTGCCGACAGGGATCCTAATGATAGTAATACCGGAGTGCCACTTGTTGCAACTGATGCTAAAATTAATGCGGTAGCTGATGCAATACCTGGAATGCCGAAACCATTGGTGGGAGTGCCACCTAAAAAACACATTTTTGTTTCGAGACTTCTCCCTGATGCTACATCGGATGATGTCATGGCCCACATTCGGGCTAAACTGAATGTCTCTAATATATCCATAGAAAAGTTTAAATTTTCATATTCTGGAGAAATTTCATCTTTTAAAATCAGTGTTCCAATTGAATTCTTTGACTGTATCTGCAGTTCTAGCTTCTGGCCGAAAAGCTTAATTGTGAAGGAGTTTACATCCAGAAAAATGAAGACACGGGGTCAAACAAGGATTCCTTCACCATCTATTCCTCTTTCTTCTTCATCTATTCCCACTCCTTCCTTATCTATTCCTTCTTCTACTCTATCAAAAACCTAACAACTTCCTTCTCTGTCGGCTATCAGAATGTCAGAGGCCTTAATACTAAACTGACTAAACTCTTTGTAGATAGTCTGTCATTTGATTTTGACCTAATTGTCTTTACTGAGACTTGGTTAAAACCTGACGTTTTTGACGCCACAGTTTTACCCTCTAATTTCAACATTTTTAGACGTGATCGTACTAATCGTAGGGGTGGTGGAGTTCTTATTGCTGTAGATTCCGCCCTATCATCGGGTCTGATAACAATACCTGTCTCAAGTAGTATCGAATTTATATGCGTTAAGGTATCTTTTACTCGTTTTTCCATTTTTGTTACCTGTTCTTACATTCCGCCCCAATCGAAATGGCCAACCTACTTACTACACTTAGAATCTATTAAATTTATACTTGAACTACTTTCTGACAGAGACTCATTAATTGTCCTTGGGGACTTTAACCTGCCCACTATAACTTGGTCAACACTTAATGGTAGCAAAACGTTGCTGCCCTCTGGGTGTCACGATTTTATTGATGGTCTGCTTGAGCTTTCGTTGGCCCAGCTGAATTCGATTCCTAATACGTCTGGCAGATTTCTGGATCTGATTTTTACTTCTGATCCCAGTTTTTGTGAAGTATCTAGAACTAGTCCAATGGTGTTACCAGAGGATAGTTTTCATCCAACTTTAGAGTTATCTATTGAGTTTCCCAGCCGCGAGCCCATGTCCGAGTGTGATTCTACGGTACGCACCCGATGTTTTCGGAAGACTGACTTTGTCGCACTAAACAATGCCTTTCTTAATACCGATTGGACTAATTTATACACCTGTACGGATATGAACTCCGCCATTTCTTTATTTTATACCACTGTTGACTCAATCTTTAATGACTGTGTACCCCTAGTGTCTCCTGTGGTGACGCAAAAATCACCATGGTTTACGCGGGGGCTGTCAAAACTGAAGAATCTTAAGTCTAGGTATTACAAAAAGTATAAAGTCACGGGTCTATCATCGGATCTTTCTCGTTACTTGGTTGCTAAATCGAATTTTATTGTTTCTAATTCTAAATGCTATAATAATTACTTACAACGTTGCAAGTTGCAGTTCTCTGAAAATCCTAAAGAGTTTTATAGTTTCGTTATAATGTTTTAATAATGTTTCGGCCTCTTCTGATCAATCTATTTCTAATTTATTTGCTAACTTCTTCTCGACTACGTACACATCCACTAAGTACAACTCTAGTCAGATATATCCATATCCTATAACGAAATCCAACTGCATTCATAATCCTATTATAACGGAAAGTTCGGTAGCTAAGGAACTAATGACGATTAAGCCGGTATACTCACCGGGTCCAGACGGTATTCCCGCTTGTGTCCTGAAGTTCTGTGCGGAGTCATTGTGCTCGCCTTTACTTAAGCTTTTTGAGTTGTCCGTTACACTGTCCGAGTTTCCAACTATATGGAAGGATTCGTTTATTTTACCTCTTCACAAATGTGGCAATAAATCCGACGTCACTAATTACAGAGGAATTTCTAAATTGTCAGCGATACCTAAACTGTTTGAGAAAATGATGACGTCTCAAATACAGCATTTATGTAAATCTATTTTTTCGCCATACCAGCATGGGTTTGTCAAGAATAGGTCTACCACAACTAACCTTCTACAGTTTACATCTTTTGTAATCCAAGGTTTTAAGAAACAAAAGCAAACTGATGTTATATATACGGATTTCAGTAAGGCTTTCGATTCGGTAAACCATGCCTTACTATTACATAAGCTGAGTTTAGTTGGCTTTCCGGATGCTCTGCTTGCTTGGATATCACAATATCTAAGCAATAGGAGGCAGAGGGTTCTTTTTAAGTCCTCTCTTTCTAAGATCATTTGTGTTGAATCGGGAGTCCCACAGGGCAGTCACCTTGGCCCATTACTATTCACCATTTTTATTAATGATCTCCCCACCGTTCTTTTAAATTCTAGAGTTCTTATGTATGCCGATGATGTAAAAATCGCTAATCGCATCGTAGACTCTCTCTCATGTCATACCTTGCAAGCTGACCTGAATGCTTTTCAGGGGTGGTGTAGGACTAACTTGTTATCGTTAAACTGTTCTAAGTGCAAAATTATGTCTTTTTATAGAGGTTCTCCCCAATTAACGAGTTACTTTTTAAATAATTTCCCGTTAGAAAGAATTAATAATACTTCTTTGGTTGTAAAAGATTTGGGGATCTTAATAGACCACAAACTTAGTTTTAATCAGCATATATCGACTACTGTTAGTAGGGCTAAAAGTGTTCTTGGCTTTATAAAGCGCTGGTCGAAGGAGTTCAAGGATCCATATACTACCAAAATACTTTATACTTCTTTAGTCTGTCCCATATTGGAGTATGGATCTTGTGTTTGGTCTCCTCAATATGAGTTTTATCAAAACAAATTAGAATCTGTACAAAAACAGTTTTTACTCTTTGCCTTTCGTGATTTGCGCTGGGATCCAACTGTACAACTTCCATCTTATTCTAGTCGACTTCAGTTAATTAACCTTCCTTCTTTAGCTAATCGTAGAACTATGCTTGGTGTAACTTTTCTTTACAAACTTTTGAATGGTGAGATTGACTCTTCCGAGCTGTTGAGCCAAATTAACATTTCTGTTCCATCTAGAAGGACCCGCAATTTCACACCGCTTTTACTTCCCACTTGCACAACTAACTTTTCTCTGCATGAACCTTTTCGTATACTATGTATTGACTACAACAGACTTTGGCACGTTATCGGTTCCGAAACATCGCTTCCCGGTATAAAAACTGCGATCTTGTCCTTCCTCGCTCGTAACTAGTTGTAATCATCTTTATTTTAACCTGTCCTGTTTTCTTTTTATATTACATTTAATATTTTCTATTTCTTTAGTTTAATTTTATGTTTATATATGTATTACGCCTATGCCCTTAGGTCGGAGTGGGTAGAGGTTGTAACATTAATTTTACTTAGGGTCATTCGTAACAGGCCCGGGTCTGGTGTCATATGGGCCACTTGTTCGTACTGAGCGTTGTACGACTACGTCTAATAAAAAAAAACCCGCACAGTTTTACTTTCTGCTGCCTGGGCCCATAACCTATTCGAGTAGAGGTTTATTTGAGACTAAACCTATGCATAAGAATATTCGCTGCAGCGCAGGCAGCAAGAAAATCAATGTAAAGCAGAAATGAAAGAATGTCCGTTACAATTCACAGATCGGATTATTCGAGAATAATAAGAAAGAGATAGTCATACTGCGGTGCTTATATACATATTTTAACACTCCTTCTCAACGCGAAGTCTATCTTATACAAAAAATTATTTTAGTCCCAACATTTCTGTAAACTTTACATGTTTGACCTTACATAAGTTTTTTGTTAAAATATCTGAGGTCATACTATCTGTGGGCATGTATTTGATACCTATTACATTATCTTTATACATTTCCCTTACAAAATGATATTTTATTTCAATATGCTTGCTACGTGAATGAAATTTAGCATCTTTAGCAAGACATTGTGCGCTCTGGTTGTCGCTATAAATTAGAAGCTTCGCCATCGGCCCGAATCCCATCTCGTTGATCAGCTTTCTGATGTATATCGCTTCTTTGGCTGAAGACATTGCAGTCTTGCCATCTAGCAAGACATTGTGCGCTCTGGTTGTCGCTATAAATTAGAAGCTTCGCCATCGGCCCGAATCCCATCTCGTTGATCAGCTTTCTGATGTATATCGCTTCTTTGGCTGAAGACATTGCAGTCTTGCCATCTCGCTCGATTTCCATCCCCAAAAAATTATGGAGTTCACCGCCGTCGACCACATCAAATTCGTTTGATATGAGCTGCTTTATGTAGGCCACATCGTCTTTCTTGGTACATGCAAGTATAAAATCGTCAACATATACAACAATAATAGATAAATACCCATTGACTTTGGACGGTTCGCTTGCACACGGAACGAAAGCAATCTTCAAAAGAATGCTCTCCAGCTTTTGGTTCCACTCACGCACACTCTGTTTCAAGCCGTACAACGATTTATGTATCTTGAGTACACGCTTGGGATGATCAGCATCGACAAAGCCTTCAGGTTGTCGCATTTAAACGTCATCTTGTAGTTCACTATTGAGGTATGCTGCAGAGACATCCTTCTGATGCAAGTGCATCTCGTGTTCCACCGCCAATGCAATCACCAGTCTGATTGAGGAATAACGTGCAACCGGGGAAAAAGTTTCCTTGTAGTTAATTCCATATTGTTGACCACACCCAATCTTGCCTTGAAACGCTGAACTTTGCCACTCTCATCTTGTTTGGTGGTAAAAACCCATTTACAACCGATAACCCTTTTGTTTGCAGGAAAATCAACCAAACTCCATGTCTTAATATTTTCTAGGTTGTCATACTCCTTCTGCATTGCTGATTTCCAATTTTCCGACTGCTCTGACTTAAATGCCTCATTTATACAAGTAGGAACAATAACGTCTTTAGCATCTAGTACAGGGCCCGGCACAAAGAGAGCGCTAAAAAAATGTAGTGGTATGTGTGCACTTGCTTGTGTGCGTATGCTGCCTTACACTGCAAAAAATGATAATTCGTCAAATTCTGTCTCAAATCAAGAAAACAAGCGCAGCCGATAATCTGATGCAAGAAAAAGATAGCGAAAGCAAAGCAGCGATCAATTTTTTCATGTGTGTTCTCTCAACAAAGCGACATAGATCTGCTTGCGTCAAAATGCTGAAAAAAACTAAATCCAATGCGAACAATCTTTGGTGTCCCTGGTCCTCTTCAGGTATATGGTTGCTCCTCCTCAGCATTTTCTTCGTCACCACTTTGCTCATCAACAATTGGAATTTGCTGCTCCACAGAATTTTCTTGGATTTCATCATTATGCTCGCAATCAAGTTTTCCACTTGGCTGAAAGATTACCCCATCTGACACACATGATCATTCTCGACCGTGTTCCAACTCTTTCATGAACTTGTGCTCTAAAAACACGACATCTCGGGATACTACTACGGTTCTTTTGACAGGATTGTAAAGACGATAAGCCTTGGCAGTCTCGGAGTAACCTACCAAAATATGCTGCTTCCCTTCCGCCGACAACTTGTTCTTATGAGTTTTATCTAATACAATAGCGTTCATACCAAATACTTTAAGATGAGATACCTCGGCCTTTTTCCCATACCAAACCTCGTATAGAGTATTGTCAGGCAAAGTTGCAGTTTCTGCTCTATTCCATAAATATGCAGACGTCAATTTTGCCTTGCCTCAAAAAAATTCGTCAACTCCAGCATGCACTATCATGCTTCGCGCCATCTCCACCAAGGTTCTATTGGTGCGTTCTGCCGCACGATTTTGTTGTGGACTGTGGGGAACAGCGAGTTGTCTTTTTATTCCATGACTCGACAAGAACTATTGAAATACATCGCTTAGGTACTCACGACCGTTGTCGCTTCGTATGGCTTTTATACGCTTACCCGTTTGATTTTCTGCTAGCATTTTGAAATCTTTGAATTTCTGGAAAATATTTCTCTTATTCTAAAATATGTACACCGATACATAACCACCTTATGACGCTGTACGCATAGGTCCACAAATGTCTGTATGAATCAAGCCCATCAATTCCTTTGAGCGATTTTCCGAAAACTTCGGAAACTTCTTAACGCAGATTTTACTTTTTGCACACGTTTCACATATAAGGTCATTTGTACTACACACTCTAGCATTGAGACCATAGACCATTTCCTCCTTAATCATTTTATTTAAACTATCGAAATTTAAATATCCAAACCGATCATGCCATTTGAGCAGCTGATTTACATTTGTTTCTGCAGCAAACACTGTTTTTGCTTTACTTTCAAACAAAAATAAATCGTTGTGTTTCTCTGTGATCATTAAATCACGATTGTTACTGTCTTTAACAAACACTTTTAGCACGTCAACCAATTCGATCGTGGTATTTTTCCATTTTAGTTCCACTGTACCGCAACCTTCGGCTTCTATATAACTGTCGCCTGCTAACTTGATTTTCTCTTTGTGCTCACGCATACTCGTAAACATTGATTTGTCCGCACACATGAGCTGTTGCTCCGCTGTCTACACACCAAGCACTTTTCGACAAATCGATTCCTGTTCCAGAAGTAGAGAATACCGAAAAAGACTTCTTACTGTTCTTTTCGCTCGCGTTATCTTTTTTCTCTTTCAAATCTAGTTTTTCGATTGAAAATTGTGCACTCTTCTTGAACAAATAAGTTAATCACAAACTTGAATAACAAATCGAATCTCTTACAAGTCTTTCCGTCCAACCCGCATAGTTTTACTTTCTGCTGCCTAGGCCCATAACCTGTTCGAGTAAATGTTTATTAGAGACTAAATTTATGCATAAGAATATTCGCTGCAGCGCAGGCAGCAAGAAAATTAATGTAAATCAGAAATGAAAGAATGTCCGTTAAAATTCACAGATCGGATCATTCGAGAATAATAAGAAAGAGATAGACATACTGCGGTGGTTATATACATATATTAACACTTCTCAATAATGAATTCATAAAACAATAATGTTTAATATATGACCAAAAATGTTTCGTTAATTTAATTCTTTTCTTTCTTATTTCTTTTATGGAAAATTCTTGAACTTTGAAAATCAGCTCGTTCGATGCGTGTGCACATACTGAGCCCGCACAATAGTACTTTATTTTAGGTTAAGATAATAGAATTAAATGGATTGAAGTCATCCTGGCTATTCTAATTCCTTCCAAAACGCAAGTGTCTCAGAGCCGCCTCGGTGGAATCGTCCGAAGGACGCATCATAAAAATCGAACAGTTTAGGGCTCCGCAAGGGCGCAGCCTTCAGCGAACAAGGGCAATATTATCCAAATGTTTGAAATAAATATCAAAGAAGCAAACTTCGGTTAAGCCAATGTTTATATACCCTTGGAGTATTTTTACATGTTGAAATTCCTTTTCCTGCAACTGCAACAATCACTCTTATTACTGTAGTATATCCATACCAAAAAATCATTTAACACAAAGAGCTCAACTTGTAACACTTTGTTGCAAGTATAAACAATCTAATATTTACGCAATAAAACATAAGACTCCACTTGAGTATGTTTATGTGTATACATTAATATATTCACATAAACATACTCACATCAATATACAGCTAAACACGTTTATATATGTATGTACATACATATATGCACATACATATATTCACATAAGCACTGTATGCACAAGCGTAACATGAGCTAGAGCCAGGCCAGCGTGTGACCGCTGACCATGCACTTTGATGCAAGCGCTCCAACAATATGTATGTATGTACTGACACTCTCCCTCTTTTTTGTAGCTGTCGCATAAGTCGGAGATTAAGAATATACATATATGTAAACATAGGTTAAGCAAAATAATATTTTTGGAATAAAAATCAATTGGAGTATTACCACAAAGCGACACTGATGTGTTCGTCTATTCAATTTTTTAAACCAAGTGGAACCCGGTCATCACACTATTAGTCAATCAGGCAGACGTGCCACATATTATCGAGCACCTACAGTTTATGTACGGAAGACCAGAGTTGCTTATTTAAAGTCAGCTATAAATTGTCAATGATATACCCCAAGTCCCAGATAATAATTTAGAAAGGATGGTTCCATTTGCCACAAAGGTAAAAATTTTGGTTATATTTTTGCAATCTTCAAATGCAGTATTACACTTGCAAAATCCATCTTTGCTGGATCAATTAGTTTCAAAAATGACAATGTCAAAACGCATGCAGTGGCAAAAGTTTTCATTCGCCAATTTGATAGATTTTAGTAATTGGTTAAATAGTATAGCAAAAACGATTGCGAAGGTAACATTAATGACAACTTCGAACAGGCCCACTTCCAAACGTGATTGTCGTCCAATCCAAAACTGGTAATGCAAACATATACAGGCGAGTATTAAAAAAAGGATAAGAAATATACAAAAATTTGCACCGAATGTAATGCCGACCACTATCTGTCTGAATGCGATGTATATGTAAAGGCTGATGTAAATGAGAAATGGAACATGGTCAAGAAATTAGGAGTTCGTTTCAGCTGTGTAAAAAGCAACCACAATATGATATCCTGTAGGTTCAAACGAAGACGTAACATCAGCGGCTGCAAGAGTGCACATCAAAAATCGTTGCACAATCCTAATAGGCAGATGGTAAAAGAAGATAAAGCAGAAGAAGCACCGACACATACAGTCAAATCTAGTATGAAAAGGTTCTTAACTAAAGTCCTACCAGTCGAAATAATGGGTCCACAGAATACATTAATTGAAACGTTCGCGTTTTTGGAGGAGGGTTCCAACCTAACGCTAATTAACGAAAAAAGTAACTAGCTAAAAAGCTAGGGGTAAAAGAAAACATGGATCGGTTAACATTAAATTGGATTAAAAATCATGTCATTAACTTGAATACGACAGTATGTCATCTAAAAATAAGAGGTATTAATGGGAAATGAAAATTGGTTACAGTTAAAAGGCACTACAATCCCTGATCTGGAACTATCTCTACAATCAATGGATCGGGTAATGCCAAACCAACAATATTGATCGGCATAGATAATACCCACCTGGTCAAGACTATAAGAAGCGTTGATATCGGTCCAAGACCGGGTGATTTTTGGATCAAGAGCAAACCATTCTAATACAATCCCGTTAGTGACATCAGTATTTCATGCGAACTCTTTGGAGGAGTAAATGAACAGGGAAATGCACGATTTGATTGCAGATTATTTCACAACTGAGAATTTTGGAGTACGGCCGTTTATTAAGTCTGTAAAGTCCGCTGACATAAATCGAGCTAAAGAAATACATCGAAACACAGCATTAAAATTAAAAAGAGAATATGAAACCTGATTGTTATGGTCAAAAAAACATTAAATCTTCCCGACAGTTACAGTATGGCTTTGAAAAGACTCCAGTTAATATAGAGAGTAAAAATTTTCATCTTGGACAAATTAGTTAATCACAAACTTGAATTAACAAAACGAATCTCTTACAAGTCTTTCCGACCAACCCGCACAGTTTTACTTTCTGCTGCCTGGGCCCATAACCTATTCGAGTAGAGGTTTATTTGAGACTAAACTTATGCATAAGAATATTCGCTGAGCGCAGGCAGCAAGAAAATCAATGTAAAGCAGAAATGAAAGAATATCCGTTACAATTCACAGATCGGATTATTCTAGAATAATAAGAAAGAGATAGACATACTGCGGTGCTTATTACAAATTATTATTAAACTATCATTACTAAGATAATTATTGTTAAAGAAGCATGACCAGTTACATGATTGACGTGGAACCTAGTCAACCTTTACCATTGTCACTGACTTCCTATTCTTACCAATTCTCTCGTATGTATTACTGAGTTGGCTTCTACTGATTTTTATAATATTTGGCATATTACCCAATGATATCTGTTTCGGGATATCTACCCATTTCTGATGTGTATTACTGTGCTGACTTCTAGTCTTTTTATAAGATGGAGAATTTAAAAAATAACTACCTTCACTTTTTGAATTGTTCCAATGTGATCTTCGCTCTACCATTTTTAAATGTCGCTGATTGCTAAAATATGATTGGTTATTCTGGTTGCCATTAAATGTTGTCCTTTTATATTTATTTTGCCATATCTGCCTTTTTGGTACTATAGTTTCTGACAATTTGTTACCGGAATCTATTTTGATATTATTTTTTAGATAATCATTATCTAATTGACCCATTGTCTTTGGAATATTCTCATTTTGTACTGGCTCTGGGATATATACTTTTTGTTCCCCAATTTTCACTTTACCTCCAATGTGAGGTCCTGCCGGGGGCTATAAATTTATTTATTGAGTTTTGCTGTTGCATTTCCTTGGAATTGTGTTGTTTTTATTTTGAAATTTACCTTTCTTCTCCCAACGTTGTTCAAAAGCTGTGACATCTATTGTGGTTGCCACTACAGATTTATTCTGATTTGATTTGGTGCATCCCGAGACGATCCAACCAAATTGAGTATTTTGGCCCAGCAGGCCATCAATCTTTGCAATTCCCCTTTTTAAGATTTGGCTATATACGTTTACTCCCATTATTATATCAACCCTACCAGGTTTATTGAAGGTAGGATCAGCTAGCACGTAAGTTTGCCAATTTGACATATTCACGTTTGCTATTTTTAATGGAAGAGCTTTCATTAACTTTGGCAACACAATTGCCTCAACCTTTAGATGTCCTTTCCAAGGATCTCGCGTCTTTACATATATTTTTACCTTATATTTTGATTTATTGGATTTTATTGAAGACCCGCCACTTATTTCTGTATATTGTTTAATTTTAGGTAGTTTTAATATTTGAGCGGCCTCTTCAGACAAAATGGTGCTCTGTGAACCACAATCAATAAGGGCTCTTAGAGTCTTATATCCCCCATTTATATTTTTTACTTGTATTTCAGCTGTGGCCAACAGTGTTCGTTGTGCGGTGTCAATCCTTTAAACTTATAGCACTTATACGCTTTATGCCCGGCAATTTTACAAATCGGACATTTATCTTCAACTTCCGCATAATTTAATACGGTTTGTAGCGGTTTTTTCTCTTCTTTTCTCATGGCACTTAGCGAGCAATATCTTTGCTTCAAGTATTCCATGACATCAGACTCTCATACAATTGTAGAGCCTCTCTGTCAAATTTCCTTAGTAGGATTTGTGCGAATATGACGTCAACTTCATCGGACAAATTTGCTTTTATTTTAATAAAGTAAACTGACTCATTTACTATGTCAATCACTCCTTTAACACTTTTTGCGGAATCATTGTTGATCATCGGTAAATTAACTATCCGACTTAATTGTTCGGAAAATACCCTCCGATTACTTTCATATCGCTTGTTTAATAATTCCCAAGCGGCACTATAATTATCAGCTGAACCTGACAATAGATGGGCTACCATGCTCCTTGCTTCGCCCTTTAACGCGCATTTTAAATAATTGAACTTAAGTCAGACTTAAATCTTCTCTTTTTTCAATTAATTCCCCAAATAATTCCACAAACAGGTCCCATTCTCGAGGTTCCCCAGAAAATGTGGGTACCTGTATTTTCGGCAACACCGGTAGTTCGCCTCTCATTGTTACATTCTCATTACTGCGGTGCTTATATACATATTTTAACAATGGCAACTTTGATGAAAAACTTTTGTATGAAACCACCGTAATAAAATTAAAAAAACTAATGATGCAGTTCGATTCGCATTACCCGAAGTAGGGTGAAACCATCAAATTTTGTGATGTCTTTTTTCGACTATCACAGTGTTATTAGCGGCGCTAGTGTGTTTAAAAGAGTGAGCGATATAAAATATGCCATGATAAAGCAAGTAAGTGGAATTTAATAAATTAAATCTCGAAAATATAAAATATTTTTATACTATGCACTCATAGGGTGCAATGGGAGTATTTTCACAAATTAGATAAAACCGATTTTTTCAAAGACTATACTAGCTATAGACACCGAATTTGGAATATGTACGTGCAGATTTTGATTTTCAAAGTTTGCCCTTGCCCACTTCCGCTCCCGAAATTAAATAAAACTGAGGGTATATTAATATTGACCCTTTTTGCAAGGTTATAAAAATTCATTTTGATTAAATGGTTATATTATAAATCGTAAATTAGATAGGTATGGTGTCTCTTCAGCTGTCTTTGAGCATAATAAATTCTCATATTATGATCAAGATTCGAATGGAAAATTATCAATTTTAGTAAAATGCGAGAAAGAAAACATACAAAAAAATGGGTCAAGATTCGATTTTTTTTACATTTTGTCTTAAAGCTCGGGAACGAACGTCTTCACAGGCTAGATGTCTTGTCAATGTAGTTTTGTCAATTCTAAGCAACTTTGCTGAAGAAGTTTTGTAAAAAAACGGAATATTTTAGAAGTTGGAAGCAAATGAAAAAAAGGACCTTTTGGAAAAAATTACAACTTTAATGAAAAACTTCCGCAAAAAATTTTGTATGATACCATCGTGAAAACTTAAAAAACTAAAGATGCAGCTCGACTCGCAGGACCCGAAATAGGGTGAAACTATCGAATTTTGCCATGTCTTTTTTTTCGACTATCACAGTGTTACTATCTGTATATTAGCTTAAGCTTTTTCGTTAGTTGACGTAAATAAATAAATAAATAAATAAATAAGAAGCCTATCAAGGAGTTAGTAATTCGGAAGTTGCACTTTCGTGCATCAACTTGCTTATAGAGGCTTATATTTTAAATATTAAATAAGGCAAATTAAGGCTTGCGGATTTCTGCGGCCCCTTTGCGTTTCTTCGCTCTTTGGCGAAGTTCAGCTTTCAGTTGGTCATTACGCTGTATGCAGCGTCCGGGTCTAGCTTGTCGCAGTAGACGGTGCCGGTGCTGGTTTCTCAGATCTCTTTGGCTCGAATGACATCTTAAAGACTTTTGTTGCTTCGTTTGCAGTTACTTTCTGCATGTGGCTCCGCTGGATATACTCTCTCACTAACTGAGTATATTTTAACTTCAGGATGGCATCCTTCATTAAACGACGCTCTACTGTGAGAAATGTACCCCCAAATTGTGGGTTTTGTTCCTTGAACGGCAAATCGACTATATATCTTCCATTCGAGTTGCGGGTGTGCATGCACAGGAAGTGCGTCTCGACCCTCTCATCCTCTTAGTTTACAGTTGTGTGTGATGGAACTTCCTTTAGTTCGCAAAATCTAGTCCATCTATATTGACCGTAGTCAGCAGTGACATAGAAGGTAATGGCAATCTTGAAGTGTACACCGATGTGATTACCTATCCAAATATGCTGTTAAGGGTGCCCTTGACTATCGCATAACTTCTCACCGGTGAGAACTAACCAAATGTAATCATTGCCCAGCAAAATGTCGATTGAAACGTTACTTCTGAAGTCCGGGTCAGCCATTCGGTATCCATTAAATACCGACAGTGATAAGGCATCAATATTTTCACGTGCCAATGGTGAGGTGATCTTTCCTAAAATGTGCGCATTAATATCGAAGGAGTGACTCTGAAATGAGCAGAACGTCTGATATGCACGATGTGGCAACTCGAAGTGGCGACCGTGCAAGCACCAACGTCTGTATGCACCGTTCCGAAATTTTTTTTTGTAGACGTTGACGATACCATGCGTTCAAGTGGCCCCTACGACACGCGGCAGATAACTGCCCACCTCCCATCCGACCGACCGAGGGGTGCAGCTGCATAACGCACGGCACGAATCGCGTGGACAAATACCCAATAGAAAAAACAGACAAACAAATAATACTCTAGCTATCTATTAACTAATGGGATAGGATAGATGTTTTAAGTATATTAATAGAAAACTCTGAGCCAATTACAGGGAATAGAAGATTATAATCAGAGCAGAGCACCAACAGATTTACCGGAGCTAAAAACTCTGGCGAGTCAATATCACCAAATAGGAGCTTGTACATAAAAATAACACCAAGTATAATTCTTGGTTAGTTAGGGAAGGAAGGTTAATCAAGAGAAGTCTACTAGAATACGAAGGCAAATTGACATTGACGATCCCAGCTTAAGCAACGAAGAGCAAATAGCAAGAACTGTTTTTGAACGGATTCAAGTCTAACCTGGTGCGACTCATATTGAGGTGACTAAATGCAAGATTCATATTCTAAAATAGGACGGAGAAGCGAAGTAAAAAGAACTTTAGTTGTATAAGGGTCGTCAAATTCTTTTGACCATCTTTTAATGAAACTTAGAACACTCATGGCCTTTGCGACCGTGGTGGAAATATGGGTGTTAAAATTTAACTTATGGTCCATAAGTACGCCCAAATCATTCATATTCTAAACGACTATTGTTAAGAAAATAAGTGACCAGTTGAGGAGAGTTACGAAAAAAAGTCATTACCTTACATTTGGTAGTGCTAAGATTGAGTAGATTAAACTGGCACCAGGATTGAAAATGTTGAAGATCAGCTTGTAGCCGACTAAATGAATCTGCCTTATAAAGAAGTAAGACAAAAATTGACATCGTCAGCATACATAAGCAAATGCGAATGAACAAAGACTGATGGAAGATCGTTAATGAGTAATGTGATAAGCAGAGGGCCAAGATGACCTTGAGGTACACCAGATGTCACAGGAATGGAATCGGAAAAAGAAGACTTAAAAAAAACCTTCTGTTTTCACTTTGTTAAATATTCTCGAACCCAAGAAAATACAAGGGGTGGGAATCCAATGTCGTTCAGTTTAGAAAGTAATAGGGTATGATTGACAGAATCAAAGGCTATACTGAAGTCGGTGTATATGACATCAGTTTATTAAGCATTTTTGAACCCCTTGATAATTATAGTGTAAATTCTAAAAGGTTAGTGGTTGTAGATCTACGTTTCACAAACCCATGTTAAGATGGCGAAATAATAGAGCTGCAAAAATGATGCAATTGAGAAGTTATAATTTTCTCAAAAGCTTTCGGAATAGCGGACAGTTTTGAGATACCCCTATAGTTAGAGGCTTCGGACTTTTTGCCTTAAATGCAGAGGAGTGATATACGACCAAATAGATAGAAAAGAGGAAGATTCGACAGACAATAAAAACAATTTTAAAATGTGTTCACATAATGCGTTTACACATACAGGTAGACCATCTGGCCTCGGAGAATAAACATGTTTAACCAGTTTAACCAATAAGAAGAGAACTTTCAACAATTACTGGATTAAAAATACAATTAGCGTTTTTTAAATGATAAGGATACGGACTTGCTCGATATTCCGTTAAGGAATAAGTTTTCGCAAACATATCGGCAATTGTGCTCAGTCTTAGCTTTTTTATTTTGAAAGGACAAAAAAGATGGGTGCACAGAGGTCTTACGCATTGTATATTAAGCATCATGAATTTTGAACGAGCGACTGTATACAGAGCATAATCTGATGAACGACGTTTTTTTTGAAATTTCTTATAATATCGAGTTTTCACAGTTTTCAAATTGGATAACTCTCAAGAGAACCAGGGAGGTTTGTTAAGCCGCTCCAGCCTATCAAGAGGCACACAAATATCAAAGAGTGAATTCAGAGTATCATAGAAATATCAAGAGGCACACAAATATCAAAGAGTGAATTCAGAGTATCATAGAAAACACGAACAGCTGAGTTCATATCTCTACAATTGTACAGATAAGACCAATTGGTAGTAGTAATGTTTTCATTAAGGCTGGCAAAGTCAGTCTTACGAAAGCACCTAGTTAGAGGTAACGCATTTGAACCAAGTAGTGGTGAAAGCATGGGCAGATCAATTTTAAATTTAATGTAGGATGAAATTTGTTTTCGAGAAGAACAAATGGTTCGATCCTAGAAACATCGCAATAAGAAGAATACAATAAAAATAAGATCTAACGACTTTCCATTAGAATTTAAGACAGGATTGACTTGGGATAAAGATAAGCCGAGAAGGCCATCAATATAGTCATGTATAGAGGGCTTCAACATGGTACTTTCATCTGTTGGTGACCATTCTAAAGCGGGTAAATTAAAATCACCTACAACTATGAGCATGTTTTGGCTGGAAACTAAAGAGGAAACAAATTGTGTTGCCTCTAAATGATTTAAATATACCACCATGTCTGACAATGGTGGAATATAGGAACAAGTAATAAAAGCATTAAAAGATTTAAAATTTACTTTAACACCGACAAACTCAATCTCCTGGGTATTAGAAAATTGAATCATTTCAGATAAAGCAGCATCAACAGCTATCAGAACGCCACCGCCTACGCGAGAAATCCGGTAACTTCTGAATATAGAAAAGTTTGTGGAAAAAACCGATGCGTCAGCAATATCTGGATTTAGCCACGTGTCCGTAAAAGCTAGAATGTTATGTTCAAAAGAAAGAAATTTAGATTTCAGTCCTCTAACGTTCTGGTAACACAGGTTAAGGGACGAAGCTATTTAGAAATGAATGACAAGTCTAAGGCGCTATCCGGTAAAATACGGCACTTATGCAAGGCTCCTTGGGAATTTCGCACTTGTACCAATGCAGTTGGTAGAGTACTTATTCATTGCCCATTTGTCTTACTGGGTCTGGTAACATTTATCATTGCTACCGCTGATGCCGCTGGTGCCTGGATCGAGTTGCTTTGGTGCTACTCTGCGCTCTGATGCTGTGTAGAATATCCCTCAGGATGCAGCATAGAATGATGGCGGCGCACAGTTGGGCCTCTGCTCGGATAGGGTTGCACAAATCTGTTCTTTCATGATCACGTTTGGCAAAAATTATATATGCAATCGATAGGAAATGCTTCAGAGATTATGAATCCGAAAAATTTTTGAAATCGGTTGAGATTCATGGGTGCTAGAAGCGCCCAAAGTTGAGACATTTTTAGTGAAAAGGAAAAAATGATAATTTTTAAAAAAATTCGCAACTTTAAAACTGAATATTGGGCGATTTCAACAATCGATCTTGGTTTTTTTGGTTTTATCTGAAAAAAATGTTATTTATTAATAGTATGTTTCATAAATTTTAATAATTACTTATATCATTATTGCACTAGAAGCGCTTAAAAAATGTACTAAATATTGGCATTTTTTGAACTTTGGTGGAATAAAACTAACAAGGATCAACGAATATCAATACCGGACTACATACACTAGGTAGCTGAAATATTTACCTATCAGATGTATATAGTCCCAATATGCGGAGACCTGCGACACCGATGCGTAAGCCATAAAACTAAGGCAACCTCGTCTAAAAATGCGCTACAGGTATAAGAAAGAAGAAGAGCGCATGCGTATTGAGCTGTAGCTTCTTTGTGTTTAAATGATAACATTGCGTAATGCTGCTTTGAAAATAATACCAGTTTATATATATGCCTTTCTACAATGTTAGATTGCTAATTACCAGCTTTGGAAAAACGGACAAGGCAGGTAAATGTTATTTAAGTTGATGAAAAAGCTGTCCTAGTTGTAGGTTGGTCTTTTTTCTATTTCGGTTTACCTAATTGGATGTAAATATTAAGTTTTTTACATAATTAATACAAAAAGGGTAATACCGATTTTTCGTTCTACATAGTTAAATTCAAAAAATATAACACAAAGAGCTAATTATTCCTCTCGTTTGCGACAGTTTATTTTTAACTTCATAAGTGGAAACACCTTGAATCAGGACTGAATAGTATTTGTCAATATAATTCAAGACAGTTTTATTTATTTGTGCAAAAATGTTGTTAACGAATGAAAGGATTTTGAAAATTTTCCACGAGTGTGAAAACTTAAATGATTTTGAAATGGGACTGCTAAGGGAGATGAGCGTTTCATTCGAAAACGCTAGTACAGGTCTTAGGGTAAAAATCAAATATACACAATATGTATAGCTTAAAGTGAAAATAGATCGCAAGCGGCAGAAATCTTGCAAATTTCGTGAAAAAAATTAGGTTTGGCTTGAGGAGTATCGTGAGGATATTCAGAGCAGGTAGGAGATTATACAACCTGAATTCTCTCGGAAGCTAGGACTGAATGTTGACTGCCCAAAGTACGGATCCGGAAACACAAATGATGGAAATACTTCAAGCAGATTGAATAGGGATTCCCGGAGAGAAGGAAAATAACCCAGTCTTCATTCGTTGAATTCAAAATATGAACTGATTTTATTGGAAAAATTGTTGTATATATAAATGAACTCTTAGAATCTAGGCTCGATACTCGAGGCGAAAAATGTTCTTAAAAATGCTTATTCTAATGCCCCACGTCTTCGGGGTTGGAAATTTGTTTATATTTCATGCTCAGCGTTTGGCGACTTGATAATTCGTCGTTGTGGTCTTAAGTGTTAAGTGTCGACAGAGTGCGGATGCATGTGTGTTTGGTTTTAAGCAATAATTGTCATATGAATTTTATGACTTACTTGTGTTTATGTTTCCGATTTGTATATTTCTTTGGTCAATCTGGTTTGGTGAAGCCATTTCAGCTGACCACGATGTTTAATCTTAAACATTCTGCAAAGGGCCGCCAAATGCGACGTTTTGGATTTTAATTTTATAGTAGTTAGTTATCTTATGCAAATTGTTATTAATATTATCATTAGTAAGATAACTATTGTTAAAGAAGCATGACCAGTTACTTGATGAACGTTGAACCTAGTCAATCTGATGTCCCTTTACCATTGTCACTGACTTCCTGTTCGTACCAATTCTCCTTGTGTATTACTGAGTTGGCGTCTACTGGTTTTTCTACATTTTGGCATTTTACCCAACAGTTTCTGTTTCGGAATATCTACCCACTCCTGATGTGTATTACTGTGCTGACTTCTAGCCTTTTTATAAGATGGAGAATTTAAAAAATAACTACCTTCACTTTTTGAATTGTTCCAATGTGATCTTCGCTCTACCATTTTTAAATGTCGCTGATTGCTAAAATATGATTGGTTATTCTGGTTGCCATTAAATGTTGTCCTTTTATATTTATTTTGCCATATCTGCCTTTTTGGTACTATAGTTTCGGACAATTTGTTGCCGGAATCTATTTTGATATTATAGTTTAGATAATCATTATCTAATTGACCCATTGCCTTCTGAATTTTCTCATTTTGTACTGGCTCTGGGATATATACTTTTTCTTCCCCCATTTTCACTTTACCTCCAATGTGAGGTCCTGCCGGGGGCCATAAATTTATTTCTTGAGTTTTCCTGTTGTATTTCTTTGAAATTGTGTTGTTTTTATTTTTAAATTACCTTTCCTCTCCCAACGTTGTTCAAAACCTGTGACATCTATTGTTGTTGCCACTACAGATTTATTCTGATTTGATTTGGTGCATCCCGAGACGATCCAACCAAATTGAGTATTTTGGCCCAGCAGGCCATCAATCTTTGCAATTCCCCTTTTTAAGATTTGGCTATATACGTTTACTCCCATTATTATATCAACCCTACCAGGTTTATTGAAGGTAGGATCAGCAAGCACGTAAGTTTGCCATTTTGACATATCCACGTTTGCAATTTTTAACGGAAGAGCTTTCATTAACTTTGGCAACACAATTGCCTCAACCTTTAGATGTCCTTTCCAAGGATTTCTCGTCTTTACATCTATTTTTACCTTATATTTTGATTTATTAGATTTTATTGAAGACACGCCACTTATTTCTGTATATTGTTTAATTTTAGGTAGTTTTAATATTTGAGCGGCCTCTTCAGACAAAATAGTGCTCTGTGAACCACAATCAATAAGGGCTCTTAGAGTCTTATATCCTCCATTTATATTTTTTACTTGTATTACAGCTGTGGCCAACAGTGTTGGTCAAAATGGAGTAAAGTATGGTGTTCCTTACTGCACAATGAACAGACCACTTCATTAGTGCACACCTTATTGCTTGAATGGTTCAAGCATCTTATGCAAAGCTGCACTTTTTTTGTCTGTTTCGTATCTTTCAGTAGGTATCAAACCTTTAAACTTAATAGCACTTATATGCTTTGTGCCCGGCAATTTTGCAAATCGGACATTTATCTTCGACTTCCGCATAATTTAAAACAGTTTGTAGCGGTTTTTTCTCTTCCTTTCTTAGCACTTGGCACTTAGCGAGCAATATCTTTGCTCTAAGTATTCCATGACATCAGATAGCATTTGAATTTGCCTTGTTTTTCTAATCTGACTCTCATAGAATTGTAGAGCCTCTCTGTCAAATTTCCTTAGTAGGATTTGTGCGAATATGACGTCAACTTCATCGGACAAATTTGCTTTTATTTTAATAAAGTAAACTGACTCATTTACTATGTCAATCACTCCTTTAACACTTTTTGCGGAATCATTGTTGATCATCGGTAAATTAACTATCCGACTTAATTGTTCGGAAAATACCCTCCGATTACTTTCATATCGCTTGTTTAATAATTCCCAAGCGGCACTATAATTATCAGCTGAACCTGACAATAGATGGGCTACCATGCTCCTTGCTTCGCCCTTTAACGCGCATTTTAAATAATTGAATTTAAGTCAGACTTAAATCTTCTCTTTTTTCAATTAATTCCCCAAATAATTCCACAAACAGGTCCCATTCTCGAGGTTCCCCAGAAAATGTGGGTACCTGTATTTTCGGCAACACCGGTAGTTCGCCTCTCATTGTTACATTCTCATTACTGCGGTGCTTATATACATATTTTAACAATGGCAACTTTGATGAAAAACTTTTGTATGAAACCACCGTAATAAAATTAAAAAAACTAATGATGCAGTTCGATTCGCATTACCCGAAGTAGGGTGAAACCATCAAATTTTGTGATGTCTTTTTCGACTATCACAGTGTTATTAGCGGCGCTAGTGTGTTTAAAAGAGTGAGCGATATAAAATATGCCATGATAAAGCAAGTAAGTGGAATTTAATAAATTAAATCTCGAAAATATAAAATATTTTTATACCATGCACTCATAGGGTGCAATGGGAGTATTTTCACAAATTAGATAAAACCGATTTTTTCAAAGACTATACTAGCTATAGACACCGAATTTGGAATATGTACTGTCTTATCACACGTGCAGATTTTGCTTTTCAAAGTTTGCCCTTGCCCACTTCCGCTCCCGAAATTAAATAAAACTGATTTTCTCGAAATAAATATTAATATTTAACATTTTTGCCACTCCTACTTTCGCTCACAGTAGAAAAACCCGATTGCATCCTGCAATTTTTTGCGTTTGGCAAAAATGATATATGCAATCGATAGTGAATACTTCAGTGATTATGAATCCAAAAAAATTTTCATGGGTGCTAGAGGCGCCCAAAGTTGAGACATTTTTAGTAAATGGGAAAAAATTCTAATTTTAAAAAAAATCGCAACTTTAAAACTGAATATTGGGCAATTTCAACAATCGATCTTAGATTTTTTATCTGAAAAGTATGTTCTTTATTCATAGCATATTGCATAAATTTTAATAATTACTCAAATCGTTATTAAACTAGAAGCGTTTAAAAAATACTCTAAACATTGGCGTTTTTTAACTTTGGTGGAATACAACTAACAAGGATCAACGAGTATCAATATCGAACTACATACACTAGGTAGGTGAAATATTTACCTATCAGATGTATATGGTCCCAATATGCGTAGACCTGCGACACCGATGCGTAAGCCATAAAACTAAGGCAACCTCGTCTAAAAATGCGCTACAGGTATAAGAAAGAAGAAGAGCGCATGCGTATTGACCTGTAGCTTCTTTGTATTTAAATGATAACATTGCGTAATGCTGCTTTGAAAATAATACCAGTTTATATATATGCCTTTCTACAATGTTAGATTGCTAATTACCAGCTTTGGAAAAACTGACAAGGCAGATAAATGATATTTAAGTTGATGAAAAATTTGTCCTAGTTGTAGGTTGGTCGATTTTATTTCCGTTTACCTAATTGGATGTAAATATTAAGTGTTTACCGATTTTTCGTTCTACCTAGTTAATTCAAAAATATAACATAAAGAGCTAATTAATCCTCACGGAAACACCTTAAATCCATCCGGACTGAATAGTATTTGTCAGTTTTATTTATTTGCGCAAAAATGTTGTTGAAGAATGAAAGGATTTTGAAGTTTTCCACGAGTGTGAAAACTTAAATGATTTCGAAATGGGATTACTGAAGGAGATGAGCGTTTTATTCGAAAACGCTAGTACGGGTCTTAAGGTAAAAATCAAATATACACACTATGACTCAAGGCGAAAATGGATCGCAAGCGGCAGAAATCTGGCAAATTTCGTGAAAAAAACGTTAAGGTGTCCAATTTAAAGAAAAAACCCCAAAAGGAATTTCAGGACTTAGACGATTAAACGAGTGAGCAGAACTGCTACGAAAATGGAATTTCTCCGTTGCATTGCAGAATAAAGTGGATTTTATTCTGAAGCTAGCTTACACACTTCCTCGGCCAGGAGAAACAAAAACGGATAAAAATCTCGTGAGGATATTCAGAGCAAGAAGGAGATTATACAAGCCGAATTCTCTCGGAAGGTGGGACTGAAAGTTGACTGCCCAAAGTACGGATACGGAAACACGAATGGTGGAAATACTTCAAGGAGATTTTGTGAAAATTATGAAATGACATCTTTTATAACAGGTGTTAGTTAAGAGATCATTAAAAGGTTGGCTTTTATCTTGAATGTTATAAATTTCAAGGAAATGTTAAATGGTGAAAAATTTGACGATACTTCAAAGACTGCTCAACTTTTGACTGAATTGTAACCTCAAAAAAAACTTACCCCAACGGTACATAGGTTTTTGGCTCACGGAAAGGATTTAATAGAATATCAGTGTTTACCGATTGGAAAGCTATCCGATGAAGCACAGGAATGTAAAAACAAGGAGTACAAAAGGTTCATATATACTAATAGGTTAATAACTTCTAGTTTTAGACAAAATGAAGACATTTTTAACAAGCTGGCAGCCTCTTCGGACTCACTTATTGCATCACTGAGACACGTGCGATCACGAGAGGATTTGGAAAATAGCAATATATATAGCTATAGCTATAGTCCCGAAATGTTGAGTTTATTAGATATTGATGTAAATATATTGAAAAATATTGAAAATTATTTTGAAGAAAATTACGCTATCAATCGCAAATTTTCAAAATTAACCTTAAAAAAATAAAAAAATTTTTTTCCTTCTTTTTATAATTATGTCAAAAAATCGAATTAAAATATTACAAAATGTTACATATGTAGTCGTTTAAAACAATGAAAAATTCCGTTTGTGATTGAAAAACCTGGGTTTCGCTCCATTTTTAAAGGAAAAACATGTTTGCAAATATTTTCTGACTTTGACCTTGAGTATTACAGCACCACGAACACCTAGCACTTTTGACAAACATTCATTTTGAAGCTTAAGGTATTCCTTATCATATGCTTTTTAATTTTTTGTATTGGTTTAAAAGCTATGATTTTTGCAATGTAAAATGCCAAAAGGCCCCACTGTGCGGCGTAAACAACAAAGGCTGTGTTAGCTGCTGGTTAGCCAGGGTTGGACAAAACGGAATTTGGAATTCCACAGAGACTAGCGTTGAGTTCTTGGAGTGAACTGCGTTGGTTGTGGCTGTAAGCAACAGAGACTAGCGATGAGTTCTTGGAGTAAACTGCGTTGGTGACGGCGCACAGTGTGGCCTTTTGGCATTTTACATTTCAAAAATCATCTAAACCGATAAAGCGATTTTAAAAATGTAAAAAGCTTATGATAAAGAATACCTTAAGCTTCAAAATGAATGTTTTCCAAAAGTGCTGGGTTTTCGTGGTTCGTTCAAGGTCAAAGTCAGAAAATATTTCCAAGCAAGATTTTCCTTCAAAAATGGAGCGAAACCAGTTTTTTTCAATCACAAACGGAAGTTTTCATTGTTTTAAAATTTTTCAATGTTTTAATTTAATTTTTTAACATAATAACATAAAGTAAAATATACTACAATTTTTTATTTTTTTTATTGGTTAATTTTGAAAATATGCTATTGATGATTTTTTTCAAAATTATTTTCAATATTTACATGAATATCTAATAAACGAAACATTTCGTGACTATAGTTGCTATTTTTCAAATCCTTTCGTGATGGAGACAGGCTCAGTGATGCAATAAGTGGGTCCGAAGAGGCTGCCAGCATGTTAAAAAGGTCTTTATTATGTCTAACACGAGAAGTTTTTAATTTATTAGTGTATCTCAACCTTATGTGGTCCTTGTTTTTACATTTCTGTGGTTCTTTGGATTGCTCTCCAATTGGTAAACACTGATGTTTTATTAAATCCTTTCGTTTTTTGCGGATACAATTCAGTCAACAGTTGAACACTTTCTGAAGTATATTCGGCAAATTTTTCTCCATATTGCAATTTATAACATTCAAGATAAAAGCCAACCTTTTAATGATCTCTTGACTAACACCTGTTATTAAAGATGTCATTTCATTATTTTCAAAAATAACCCTTGAAGCATTTCCATCAACTTTCAGTCCCAGCTTCGGAGAGAATTCAACTTGTATAATCTCCTTCCTGCTCTGAATATCCTCACAAGGTGTTTTATCCGTTTTGGTTTGTCCTGGCCGAGGACGTGAGAAATTCCATATTCGTAGCAGGTTTCCTCATTCGTTGAATCGTCTACGTCGTAATATTCTTTTTCAGTTTGTTGCAAATTGAACACCTCAACCTTAAGAGAGTCTTACTTAACCGTAAATGTTTTTCAACTCTTGGTTTGAAATACAGCAGGTTTTAGTTCGCCTTTTTGATTTTTTATGTTGCGAACAGTTGATTTAATTAATTCCGTGAACTCTTTTGCATATTTGAATAACAAAGGCCGACAATAGTTGTTCGATGACGGTCGAAGATTTCTCCAATGTTCAGAACTTTCACTTCTTAGGCAAAGGAACTACAAAAGCTATGAACATATTTTCATCATAAATAGCTTCGTCTTCTGTGTGTATAATATGCTTGTAGGCGCTTTATCCAGAAGATCTATCACATCCCCATTTGCTAAGTAAAGTCAATTTTTCCGGAAGAAGCTCCACCTCTCCATCAGGCATACTTTTAAAAAGACGCCTCGTAGTGTGATCCATTAAATCCTGCAGTTTTACTTCTACAGATACCTCTGCTATAATTTTATTTGCCGGTACTGCTTCTTTCTTGGCAAATTCAATTTTTTATCGGGAAAGAACGTCGACATGATGACTTTTAAGGAACTCCTTAAAATTTCGTACTTCTCCTTCATCAATCCTTCGTCCATAAATAAGGAAAAGTGTCTTCCTCAGTGTACTTAGTGGCAACTTAGTTTGGTGGGGTTGGAATACTTTCTTAGTCCTATTTAGTCGAATAGGACTGGCGATCTGCACAGCTTTCGTAATGCTCGCAATTGCCTTCTCTTGTTTCTTTGTATACTTTGAAGAAAGTGCTTCTGGAAGATGCTCCGTTGTAATGCTTTCAGTAGCACCCTGAAGCTTTCGATTCCTTGTAAACATTAAACAGTCTTCTATACATATAGGAAAAAATCTTAATATTTACATCCAAATAGGTAAATGGAAAAAAGGGCCAACTTACAACTAGAACCAATTTTTCATCAACTTAAATAACATTTACCTGCGTTGTCAGTTTTTCCAAATCAGGTAATTAGCAATCTAACATTGTAAACAGGCATATATGTATATAAACAGGTAGTATTTGCAAAACAGCATTACGCAAGCAAATATGCATGCGCTCTTCTTCTTCCTTGTAGTTTTGTGGAGGCGGTATGTTGAAGAAAATGCACTGAATTTAGGTAGCCCTGATCGTTTTTCCTTTAGATTTATTATGTATCGACCGGAATGCAACCCTGACCTATCGAGGCAGAGACCAGCTCTAAGAAGTGAGACGAGGGCTCAGTGTAGAAGAAAATTGCACAGCAATGATACACATCCGATAATTGGCACGAAACGAAGTTCGAGGCTAGGGGCTAAATATATATTCTATACTCAGTTTGTAATAAATAAGTTTAAAATCAATTCGTGCTAAATGTTCTATTTTTGTATCGGTTAAACTTTCGGACGTTAAAGTAATGCATTCTTGACGTTAAGAATCTTTATATTAACTTAAATAATATGTAAATGTGCTTTGATGGTGTCGGAATTGACTAGAAATGTGAAGTATGAGCAATAAAGTGAAAACGCGCGGCAGAAAAAAGCGTATCAATATGGACGCGATGGAAACGCCGAAATCGGCGGTAGACGAGTCTACCACGGGAGAGAGCGAGATAGAAAGAGACGCTTCCAATAAGAGCCAGGCGCCAAAAGACAGAGAAGACAATATGTAATATTGGAAAGTGCGCAAAGAATGATGACGCAATTGCAAGAACAAATTGCATCAGCAAGTTCAAAAATTGAAGCTATCCACAATGGACAAGAAGAACAAAATTCATTTGGTGCAAAGTGAAATAGTTAATTTAAAAGTTGCTAATGAATCTATAACTGACTGTATTTCAGAATTGGAGAAGACGCATGATTTGGGCCGCACACAGAGTGCTGCAAAATTAGACGGTGCACAACGCCATAATGGGCGCTCCGCATGCTTTGGGCGGCACCCAGGGTGCTGCAAACTTGGACGGTGCACAACGTCATGGAGCCATAATGGGCGCTCCGCATGCTTTGGGCAGCACACAAGGTGTTGCAAATTTAGACGGTGCACAACGTCATGGAGCCATAATTTGCGCTCCGTATACTTCGAGCTACACACAGGGTGCTACCGATGATGGTGCTACACAAAACAAAACGCCATTTAAAACTACAACCGGTATATCTCATGTCTACGAACCTTCCTCCATTAATGTTGGTAAGGGTGAGTATGGATCTGCCAGAATTTAGTGGTAGGGTAAAAGATTGGCCAGTATTTATTACAATGTTCATAGAATCCTCCGCTGCTTATGGTTATACCCAATTGGAAAATGTAATGCGTTTATGCCGGCAAGGCAGCAAGGCAAGGCAGCAATTTGGCTATGTGGAGATAGCACATTGCGTC
This sequence comes from Drosophila paulistorum, assembly GCA_018152135.1. Classification (NCBI taxonomy): domain Eukaryota; kingdom Metazoa; phylum Arthropoda; class Insecta; order Diptera; family Drosophilidae; genus Drosophila; species Drosophila paulistorum. Next base: position 11,112,228 of record JAECXG010000803.1, read on the forward strand.
TAGACGACATATATTCATCGGAGGGCTTCGTCAGAGCAAGGGTAGGTAACAGCTGGTTGTATAGCTGCTACTTATCTCCAAGCCTGCCTCTAGAAAGCTTGTGTCGTACAATAAACAACATAGTGTGCGATGCCAGAGATCGCCGGCAAATTGTCATCGGAGGCGACTTTAATGCCTGGGCCATTGATTGGGGCAGTAGTCGCACTGACTCGTGCGGCAGAATGCTACTAGAGTGCTATGCATCGCTAGACATTAAGCTGCTCAACGTGGGATCAGAACATACATTTAGGAGGGCCGGAGTTGGGTCGATTGTTGATCTGACTTTCGTGAGCGCATCGATCGCCAGAACAGCCAACTGGAAAATAAGCCGCCGAACTTCACCCAGCCACTTTCCGTAAAATGTACAGTATCTGCTTACGCGAGGGCATCTTTCCCAAAAGATGGAAATCCAGGATCTTGTGCTACTCACGAAGCTAGGAAAACCACCCGGAGAGGCGTCTTCGTATAGGCCAATCTGTCTCCTAGACACAGCCGGCAAAGTCCTCGAGTACATCATTAGCGTGCGTCTCAAGAAAGCCATAGTTGCCGGCTGTAACCTATCGGATCAGCAATATGTATTTAGGAGAGCCAGATCCATGATAGATACCATCCACAAAGTGGTAGACATTGCCGCTGAGGCAATAGCGGGTAGCAGATGGAGAGGCGGCTGCAAAAAATACTGTCTGGTGGTGATACTGGATATAAAAAATGCGTTTAATTCCGCTAGGTGGGGACGGATAATAGATGGCTTATTGGGTTTGGAGTCCCTCAATACCTGGTCAATTGTGTACGTAGCTACTTCGCAGACAGGCGAATCCGGTACCACACAGAAGGAGAAGGTAGCGACAGCTGGAGTTCCACAGGGATCCGTTCTCGGTCCCCTATTATGGAATGTTTTGTACGACGGCGTTCTACGACTCGAGTTTGACCACGAAACGCACATAATCGGATTCGCGGATGACGTAGCACTCGTGGTGGTGGCTAAGGAAATCGAAGTAGCACAAGACCGATGCAACAGAGCTATCAGTAAAGTTGGCAACTGGCTCTCGACAGCTGGCCTTGAGTTAGCAGCCCACAAGACGGAAGCGGTGCTTGTGACAAGCCCCAAAAAGGTGGAGATTGCTAAAATAAGAGTTGTCGACTCAGAGATTACCTCCAGAAGAGCTATCAAGTACCTTGGGGTAATGATAGACACAAGGCTAAGCTTTAAGGAACACCTAGCCTACGCAAACGAGAAGGCAGCGGTGTCGGCTAGAGCCCTGTCACGCATTCTACTCAACACGAGGGGACCGAAACAAGGGAGGAGGATGCTGCTAACAAGCGTCGTCTGGGCCAAAGGAATGACTGTTAAGAGCTACAGACGAGGCTTAGAGGCAACTCACAGGCTATGCGCTATTCGTGTTTCGCACTATTTCGGACGAAGCTGCCCTTGTTATTGCGGGACTGATGCCCATAGCCGAGCAAGTGACAATGGCAGAAGGCATATTCAGTCGCCGGGATGAGACCTTAAACGCATCATCACGTCAAGCGGAGAGCAGTTCGCAATGGCATAAATGCCTCGCTAGGTGGCAGAGTCGACGGGATGCCTCCACCAAGGGCAGGTGGACCTGGAAACTGATCCCGAACATTGAGGCGTGGATCAAGAGGCGTCATGGTCAAGTAAACTCTTACTTGACACATACTGAGCGGACACGGTTGCTTCAGGAGTTACCTAAAACATTTCGGGCACGAAACTACAGACGAGTGCAGCTATTGTGGGAGTGGCACCTCCGAAACAGCTGAACACGTCGTTTTCTACTGCCCGAGATATGACGCTGAAAGAGAATCCCTAAACAGCAAGCTAGGTGAAGGGGCCACACCTTCCAACCTGGTGAGAAAGATGCTAGAGGACGCGGAAATTTGGACGGCAGTAAATGACTTTGCATCAAAGGTCATGAGGGAGCAACGGAGGCAAGAACGGATTAGGTCAGGACAATAGTAGGTGCAGAGCTCTTCGACGCAATACACACTAGTAGTTCCGGAGAAGTCAGCATCCCGCTTTTTCATCCATACCAAATCAAATTTTGTTCTTTTTATGTTATGTTTTTCTGTTAGTTAAGCGTTAAAATTGAAAAAAAAAAAACATAAGCAATGTATGCACAAGCGTAACATGAGCTAGTGACGGGCCAGCGTGTGAACGCTGACCAAGCACTTTGATGCAAGCGCTCCAACAATATGTATGTATGTACTGACACTCTCCCTCTTTTTTGTAGCTGTCGCATAAGTCGGAGATTAAGAATATATATGTAAACATAGGTTAAGCAAAATAATATTTTTGGAATAAAAATCAATTGGAGTATTACCACAAAGCGACACTGACGTGTTCGTCTATTCAATTTTTTAAACCAAGTGGAACCCGGTCATCACACTATTAGTCAATCAGGCAGACGTGCCACATATTATCGAGCACCTACAGTTTATGTACGGAAGACCAGAGTTTCTTATTTAAAGTCAGCTATAAATTGTCAATGATATACCCCAAGTCCCAGATAATAATTTAGAAAGGATGGTTCCATTTGCCACAAAGGTAAAAATTTTGGTTATATTTTTGCAATCTTCAAATGCAGTATTACACTTGCAAAATCCATCTTTGCTGGATCAATTAGTTTCAAAAATGACAATGTCAAAACGCATGCAGTGGCAAAAGTTTTCATTCGCCAATTTGATAGATTTTAGTAATTGGTTAAATAGTATAGCAAAAACGATTGCGAAGGTAACATTAATGACAACTTCGAACAGGCCCACTTCCAAACGTGATTGTCGTCCAATCCAAAACTGGTAATGCAAACATATACAGGCGAGTATTAAAAAAAGGATAAGAAATATACAAAAATTTGCACCGAATGTAATGCCGACCACTATCTGTCTGAATGCGATGTATATGTAAAGGCTGATGTAAATGAGAAATGGAACATGGTCAAGAAATTAGGAGTTCGTTTCAGCTGTGTAAAAAGCAACCACAATATGATATCCTGTAGGTTCAAACGAAGACGTAACATCAGCGGCTGCAAGAGTGCACATCAAAAATCGTTGCACAATCCTAATAGGCAGATGGTAAAAGAAGATAAAGCAGAAGAAGCACCGACACATACAGTCAAATCTAGTATGAAAAGGTTCTTAACTAAAGTCCTACCAGTCGAAATAATGGGTCCACAGAATACATTAATTGAAACGTTCGCGTTTTTGGAGGAGGGTTCCAACCTAACGCTAATTAACGAAAAAAAGTAACTAGCTAAAAAGCTAGGGGTAAAAGAAAACATGGATCGGTTAACATTAAATTGGATTAAAAATCATGTCATTAACTTGAATACGACAGTATGTCATCTAAAAATAAGAGGTATTAATGGGAAATGAAAATTGGTTACGGTTAAAAGGCACTACAATCCCTGATCTGGAACTATCTCTACAATCAATGGATCGGGTAATGCCAAACCAACAATATTGATCGGCATAGATAATACCCACCTGGTCAAGACTATAAGAAGCGTTGATATCGGTCCAAGACCGGGTGATTTTTGGATCAAGAGCAAACCATTCTAATACAATCCCGTTAGTGACATCAGTATTTCATGCGAACTCTTTGGAGGAGTAAATGAACAGGGAAATGCACGATTTGATTGCAGATTATTTCACAACTGAGAATTTTGGAGTACGGCCGTTTATTAAGTCTGTAAAGTCCGCTGACATAAATCGAGCTAAAGAAATACATCGAAACACAGCATTAAAATTAAAAAGAGAATATGAAACCGGATTGTTATGGTCAAAAAAACATTAAATCTTCCCGACAGTTACAGTATGGCTTTGAAAAGACTCCAGTTAATATAGAGAGTAAAAATTTTCATCTTGGACAAATTAGTTAATCACAAACTTGAATTAACAAAACGAATCTCTTACAAGTCTTTCCGACCAACCCGCACAGTTTTACTTTCTGCTGCCTGGGCCCATAACCTATTCGAGTAGAGGTTTATTTGAGACTAAACTTATGCATAAGAATATTCGCTGAGCGCAGGCAGCAAGAAAATCAATGTAAAGCAGAAATGAAAGAATATCCGTTACAATTCACAGATCGGATTATTCTAGAATAATAAGAAAGAGATAGACATACTGCGGTGCTTATTACAAATTATTATTAAACTATCATTACTAAGATAATTATTGTTAAAGAAGCATGACCAGTTACATGATTGACGTGGAACCTAGTCAACCTTTACCATTGTCACTGACTTCCTATTCTTACCAATTCTCTCGTATGTATTACTGAGTTGGCTTCTACTGATTTTTATAATATTTGGCATATTACCCAATGATATCTGTTTCGGGATATCTACCCATTTCTGATGTGTATTACTGTGTTGACTTCTAGTCTTTTTATAAGATGGAGAATTTAAAAAATAACTACCTTCACTTTTTGAATTGTTCCAATGTGATCTTCGCTCTACCATTTTTAAATGTCGCTGATTGCTAAAATATGATTGGTTATTCTGGTTGCCATTAAATGTTGTCCTTTTATATTTATTTTGCCATATCTGCCTTTTTGGTACTATAGTTTCTGACAATTTGTTACCGGAATCTATTTTGATATTATTTTTTAGATAATCATTATCTAATTGACCCATTGTCTTTGGAATATTCTCATTTTGTACTGGCTCTGGGATATATACTTTTTGTTCCCCAATTTTCACTTTACCTCCAATGTGAGGTCCTGCCGGGGGCTATAAATTTATTTATTGAGTTTTGCTGTTGCATTTCCTTGGAATTGTGTTGTTTTTATTTTGAAATTTACCTTTCTTCTCCCAACGTTGTTCAAAAGCTGTGACATCTATTGTGGTTGCCACTACAGATTTATTCTGATTTGATTTGGTGCATCCCGAGACGATCCAACCAAATTGAGTATTTTGGCCCAGCAGGCCATCAATCTTTGCAATTCCCCTTTTAAGATTTGGCTATATACGTTTACTCCCATTATTATATCAACCCTACCAGGTTTATTGAAGGTAGGATCAGCTAGCACGTAAGTTTGCCAATTTGACATATTCACGTTTGCTATTTTTAATGGAAGAGCTTTCATTAACTTTGGCAACACAATTGCCTCAACCTTTAGATGTCCTTTCCAAGGATCTCGCGTCTTTACATATATTTTTACCTTATATTTTGATTTATTGGATTTTATTGAAGACACGCCACTTATTTCTGTATATTGTTTAATTTTAGGTAGTTTTAATATTTGAGCGGCCTCTTCAGACAAAATGGTGCTCTGTGAACCACAATCAATAAGGGCTCTTAGAGTCTTATATCCCCCATTTATATTTTTTACTTGTATTTCAGCTGTGGCCAACAGTGTTCGTTGTGCGGTGTCAATCCTTTAAACTTATAGCACTTATACGCTTTATGCCCGGCAATTTTACAAATCGGACATTTATCTTCAACTTCCGCATAATTTAATACGGTTTGTAGCGGTTTTTTCTCTTCTTTTCTCATGGCACTTAGCGAGCAATATCTTTGCTTCAAGTATTCCATGACATCAGACTCTCATACAATTGTAGAGCCTCTCTGTCAAATTTCCTTAGTAGGATTTGTGCGAATATGACGTCAACTTCATCGGACAAATTTGCTTTTATTTTAATAAAGTAAACTGACTCATTTACTATGTCAATCACTCCTTTAACACTTTTTGCGGAATCATTGTTGATCATCGGTAAATTAACTATCCGACTTAATTGTTCGGAAAATACCCTCCGATTACTTTCATATCGCTTGTTTAATAATTCCCAAGCGGCACTATAATTATCAGCTGAACCTGACAATAGATGGGCTACCATGCTCCTTGCTTCGCCCTTTAACGCGCATTTTAAATAATTGAACTTAAGTCAGACTTAAATCTTCTCTTTTTCAATTAATTCCCCAAATAATTCCACAAACAGGTCCCATACTCGAGGTTCCCCAGAAAATGTGGGTACCTGTATTTTCGGCAACACCGGTAGTTCGCCTCTCATTGTTACATTCTCATTACTGCGGTGCTTATATACATATTTTAACAATGGCAACTTTGATGAAAAACTTTTGTATGAAACCACCGTAATAAAATTAAAAAAACTAATGATGCAGTTCGATTCGCATTACCCGAAGTAGGGTGAAACCATCAAATTTTGTGATGTCTTTTTTCGACTATCACAGTGTTATTAGCGGCGCTAGTGTGTTTAAAAGAGTGAGCGATATAAAATATGCCATGATAAAGCAAGTAAGTGGAATTTAATAAATTAAATCTCGAAAATATAAAATATTTTTATATCATGCACTCATAGGGTGCAATGGGAGTATTTTCACAAATTAGATAAAACCGATTTTTTCAAAGACTATACTAGATATAGACACCGAATTTGGAATATGTACGTGCAGATTTTGATTTTCAAAGTTTGCCCTTGCCCACCTCCGCTCCCGAAATTAAATAAAACTGAGGATATATTAATATTGACCCTTTTTGCAAGGTTATAAAAATTCATTTTGATTAAATGGTTATATTATAAATCGTAAATTAGATAGGTATGGTGTCTCTTCAGCTGTCTTTGAGCATAATAAATTCTCATATTATGATCAAGATTCGAATGGAAAATTATCAATTTTAGTAAAATGCGAGAAAGAAAACATACAAAAAAAGGGGTCAAGATTCGATTTTTTTACATTTTGTCTTAAAGCTCGGGAACGAACGTCTTCACAGGCTAGATGTCTTGTCAATGTAGTTTTGTCAATTCTAAGCAACTTTGCTGAAGAAGTTTTGTAAAAAAACGGAATATTTTAGAAGTTGGAAGCAAATGAAAAAAAGGACCTTTTGGAAAAAATTACAACTTTAATGAAAAACTTCCGCAAAAAATTTTGTATGAAACCATCGTGAAAACTTAAAAAACTAAAGATGCAGCTCGACTCGCAGGACCCGAAATAGGGTGAAACTATCGAATTTTGCCATGTCTTTTTTTCGACTATCACAGTGTTACTATCTGTATATTAGCTTAAGCTTTTTCGTTAGTTGACGTAAATAAATAAATAAATAAATAAATAAAAAGCCTATCAAGGAGTTAGTAATTCGGAAGTTGCACTTTCGTGCATCAACTTGCTTATAGAGGCTTATATTTTAAATATTAAATAAGGCAAATTAAGGCTTGCGGATTTCTGCGGCCCCTTTGCGTTTCTTCGCTCTTTGGCGAAGTTCAGCTTTCAGTTGGTCATTACGCTGTATGCAGCGTCCGGGTCTAGCTTGTCGCAGTAGACGGTGCCGGTGCTGGTTTCTCAGATCTCTTTGGCTCGAATGACATCTTAAAGACTTTTGTTGCTTCGTTTGCAGTTACTTTCTGCATGTGGCTCCGCTGGATATACTCTCTCACTAACTGAGTATATTTTAACTTCAGGATGGCATCCTTCATTAAACGACGCTCTACTGTGAGAAATGTACCCCCAAATTGTGGGTTTTGTTCCTTGAACGGCAAATCGACTATATATCTTCCATTCGAGTTGCGGGTGTGCATGCACAGGAAGTGCGTCTCGACCCTCTCATCCTCTTAGTTTACAGTTGTGTGTGATGGAACTTCCTTTAGTTCGCAAAATCTAGTCCATCTATATTGACCGTAGTCAGCAGTGACATAGAAGGTAATGGCAATCTTGAAGTGTACACCGATGTGATTACCTATCCAAATATGCTGTTAAGGGTGCCCTTGACTATCGCATAACTTCTCACCGGTGAGAACTAACCAAATGTAATCATTGCCCAGCAAAATGTCGATTGAAACGTTACTTCTGAAGTCCGGGTCAGCCATTCGGTATCCATTAAATACCGACAGTGATAAGGCATCAATATTTTCACGTGCCAATGGTGAGGTGATCTTTCCTAAAATGTGCGCATTAATATCGAAGGAGTGACTCGACACAGGAGACATCATCTGAAATGAGCAGAACGTCTGATATGCACGATGTGGCAACTCGAAGTGGCGACCGTGCAAGCACCAACGTCTGTATGCACCGTTCCGAAATTTTTTTTTGTAGACGTTGACGATACCATGCGTTCAAGTGGCCCCTACGACACGCGGCAGATAACTGCCCACCTCCCATCCGAGGGGTGCAGCTGCATAACGCACGGCACGAATCGCGTGGACAAATACCCAATAGAAAAAACAGACAAACAAATAATACTCTAGCTATCTATTAACTAATGGGATAGGATAGATGTTTTAAGTATATTAATAGAAAACTCTGAGCCAATTACAGGGAATAGAAGATTATAATCAGAGCAGAGCACCAACAGATTTACCGGAGCTAAAAACTCTGGCGAGTCAATATCACCAAATAGGAGCTTGTACATAAAAATAACACCAAGTATAATTCTTGGTTAGTTAGGGAAGGAAGGTTAATCAAGAGAAGTCTACTAGAATACGAAGGCAAATTGACATTGACGATCCCAGCTTAAGCAACGAAGAGCAAATAGCAAGAACTGTTTTTGAACGGATTCAAGTCTAACCTGGTGCGACTCATATTGAGGTGACTAAATGCAAGATTCATATTCTAAAATAGGACGGAGAAGCGAAGTAAAAAGAACTTTAGTTGTATAAGGGTCGTCAAATTCTTTTGACCATCTTTTAATGAAACTTAGAACACTCATGGCCTTTGCGACCGTGGTGGAAATATGGGTGTTAAAATTTAACTTATGGTCCATAAGTACGCCCAAATCATTCATATTCTAAACGACTATTGTTAAGAAAATAAGTGACCAGTTGAGGAGAGTTACGAAAAAAAGTCATTACCTTACATTTGGTAGTGCTAAGATTGAGTAGATTAAACTGGCACCAGGATTGAAAATGTTGAAGATCAGCTTGTAGCCGACTAAATGAATCTGCCTTATAAAGAAGTAAGACAAAAATTGACATCGTCAGCATACATAAGCAAATGCGAATGAACAAAGACTGATGGAAGATCGTTAATGAGTAATGTGATAAGCAGAAGGCCAAGATGACCTTGAGGTACACCAGATGTCACAGGAATGGAATCGGAAAAAGAAGACTTAAAGAAAACCTTCTGTTTTCACTTTGTTAAATATTCTCGAACCCAAGAAAATACAAGGGGTGGGAATCCAATGTCGTTCAGTTTAGAAAGTAATAGGGTATGATTGACAGAATCAAAGGCTATACTGAAGTCGGTGTATATGACATCAGTTTATTAAGCATTTTTGAACCCCTTGATAATTATAGTGTAAATTCTAAAAGGTTAGTGGTTGTAGATCTACGTTTCACAAACCCATGTTAAGATGGCGAAATAATAGAGCTGCAAAAATGATGCAATTGAGAAGCTATAATTTTCTCAAAAGCTTTCGGAATAGCGGACAGTTTTGAGATACCCCTATAGTTAGAGGCTTCGGACTTTTTGCCTTAAATGCAGAGGAGTGATATACGACCAAATAGATAGAAAAGAGGAAGATTCGACAGACAATAAAAACAATTTTAAAATGTGTTCACATAATGCGTTTACACATACAGGTAGACCATCTGGCCTCGGAGAATAAACATGTTTAACCAGTTTAACCAATAAGAAGAGAACTTTCAACAATTACTGGATTAAAAATACAATTAGCGTTTTTTAAATGATAAGGATACGGACTTGCTCGATATTCCGTTAAGGAATAAGTTTTCGCAAACATATCGGCAATTGTGCTCAGTCTTAGCTTTTTTATTTTGAAAGGACAAAAAAGATGGGTGCACAGAGGTCTTACGCATTGTATATTAAGCATCATGAATTTTGAACGAGCGACTGTATACAGAGCATAATCTGATGAACGACGTGTTTTTTGAAATTTCTTATAATATCGAGTTTTCACAGTTTTCAAATTGGATAACTCTCAAGAGAACCAGGGAGCCTATCAAGAGGCACACAAATATCAAAGAGTGAATTCAGAGTATCATAGAAAACACGAACAGCTGAGTTCATATCTCTACAATTGTACAGATAAGACCAATTGGTAGTAGTAATGTTTTCATTAAGGCTGGCAAAGTCAGTCTTACGAAAGCACCTAGTTAGAGGTAACGCATTTGAACCAAGTAGTGGTGAAAGCATGGGCAGATCAATTTTAAATTTAATGTAGGATGAAATTTGTTTTCGAGAAGAACAAATGGTTCGATCCTAGAAACATCGCAATAAGAAGAATACAATAAAAATAAGATCTAACGATTTTCCATTAGAATTTAAGACAGGATTGACTTGGGATAAAGATAAGCCGAGAAGGCCATCAATATAGTCATGTATAGAGGGCTTCAACATGGTACTTTCATCTGTTGGTGACCATTCTAAAGCGGGTAAATTAAAATCACCTACAACTATGAGCATGTTTTGGCTGGAAACTAAAGAGGAAACAAATTGTGTTGCCTCTAAATGATTTAAATATACCACCATGTCTGACAATGGTGGAATATAGGAACAAGTAATAAAAGCATTAAAAGATTTAAAATTTACTTTAACACCGACAAACTCAATCTCCTGGGTATTAGAAAATTGAATCATTTCAGATAAAGCAGCATCAACAGCTATCAGAACGCCACCGCCTACGCGAGAAATCCGGTAACTTCTGAATATAGAAAAGTTTGTGGAAAAAACCGATGCGTCAGCAATATCTGGATTTAGCCACGTGTCCGTAAAAGCTAGAATGTTATGTTCAAAAGAAAGAAATTTAGATTTCAGTCCTCTAACGTTCTGGTAACACAGGTTAAGGGACGAAGCTATTTAGAAATGAATGACAAGTCTAAGGCGCTATCCGGTAAAATACGGCACTTATGCAATGCTCCTTGGGAATTTCGCACTTGTACCAATGCAGTTGGTAGAGTACTTATTCATTGCCCATTTGTCTTACTGGGTCTGGTAACATTTATCATTGCTACCGCTGATGCCGCTGGTGCCTGGATCGAGTTGCTTTGGTGCTACTCTGCGCTCTGATGCTGTGTAGAATATCCCTCAGGATGCAGCATAGAATGATGGCGGCGCACAGTTGGGCCTCTGCTCGGATAGGGTTGCACAAATCTGTTCTTTCATGATCACGTTTGGCAAAAATTATATATGCAATCGATAGGAAATGCTTCAGAGATTATGAATCCGAAAAATTTTTGAAATCGGTTGAGATTCATGGGTGCTAGAAGCGCCCAAAGTTGAGACATTTTTAGTGAAAAGGAAAAAATGATAATTTTTAAAAAAATTCGCAACTTTAAAACTGAATATTGGGCGATTTCAACAATCGATCTTGGTTTTTTTGGTTTTATCTGAAAAAAATGTTATTTATTAATAGTATGTTTCATAAATTTTAATAATTACTTATATCATTATTGCACTAGAAGCGCTTAAAAAATGTACTAAATATTGGCATTTTTTGAACTTTGGTGGAATAAAACTAACAAGGATCAACGAATATCAATACCGGACTACATACACTAGGTAGCTGAAATATTTACCTATCAGATGTATATAGTCCCAATATGCGGAGACCTGCGACACCGATGCGTAAGCCATAAAACTAAGGCAACCTCGTCTAAAAATGCGCTACAGGTATAAGAAAGAAGAAGAGCGCATGCGTATTGAGCTGTAGCTTCTTTGTGTTTAAATGATAACATTGCGTAATGCTGCTTTGAAAATAATACCAGTTTATATATATGCCTTTCTACAATGTTAGATTGCTAATTACCAGCTTTGGAAAAACGGACAAGGCAGGTAAATGTTATTTAAGTTGATGAAAAAGCTGTCCTAGTTGTAGGTTGGTCTTTTTTCTATTTCGGTTTACCTAATTGGATGTAAATATTAAGTTTTTTACATAATTAATACAAAAAGGGTAATACCGATTTTTCGTTCTACATAGTTAAATTCAAAAAATATAACACAAAGAGCTAATTATTCCTCTCGTTTGCGACAGTTTATTTTTAACTTCATAAGTGGAAACACCTTGAATCAGGACTGAATAGTATTTGTCAATATAATTCAAGACAGTTTTATTTATTTGTGCAAAAATGTTGTTAACGAATGAAAGGATTTTGAAAATTTTCCACGAGTGTGAAAACTTAAATGATTTTGAAATGGGACTGCTAAGGGAGATGAGCGTTTCATTCGAAAACGCTAGTACAGGTCTTAGGGTAAAAATCAAATATACACAATATGTATAGCTTAAAGTGAAAATAGATCGCAAGCGGCAGAAATCTTGCAAATTTCGTGAAAAAAATTAGGTTTGGCTTGAGGAGTATCGTGAGGATATTCAGAGCAGGTAGGAGATTATACATTCTGAATTCTCTCGGAAGCTAGGACTGAATGTTGACTGCCCAAAGTACGGATCCGGAAACACAAATGATGGAAATACTTCAAGCAGATTGAATAGGGATTCCCGGAGAGAAGGAAAATAACCCAGTCTTCATTCGTTGAATTCAAAATATGAACTGATTTTATTGGAAAAATTGTTGTATATATAAATGAACTCTTAGAATCTAGGCTCGATACTCGAGGCGAAAAATGTTCTTAAAAATGCTTATTCTAATGCCCCACGTCTTCGGGGTTGGAAATTTGTTTATATTTCATGCTCAGCGTTTGGCGACTTGATAATTCGTCGTTGTGGTCTTAAGTGTTAAGTGTCGACAGAGTGCGGATGCATGTGTGTTTGGTTTTAAGCAATAATTGTCATATGAATTTTATGACTTACTTGTGTTTATGTTTTCGATTTGTATATTTCTTTGGTCAATCTGGTTTGGTGAAGCCATTTCAGCTGACCACGATGTTTAATCTTAAACATTCTGCAAAGGGCCGCCAAATGCGACGTTTTGGATTTTAATTTTATAGTAGTTAGTTATCTTATGCAAATTGTTATTAATATTATCATTAGTAAGATAACTATTGTTAAAGAAGCATGACCAGTTACTTGATGAACGTTGAACCTAGTCAATCTGATGTCCCTTTACCATTGTCACTGACTTCCTGTTCTTACCAATTCTCCTTGTGTATTACTGAGTTGGCTTCTACTGGTTTTTCTACATTTTGGCATTTTACCCAACAGTTTCTGTTTCGGAATATCTACCCACTCCTGATGTGTATTACTGTGCTGACTTCTAGCCTTTTTATAAGATGGAGAATTTAAAAAATAACTACCTTCACTTTTTGAATTGTTCCAATGTGATCTTCGTTCTACCATTTTTAAATGTCGCTGATTGCTAAAATATGATTGGTTATTCAGGTTGCCATTAAATGTTGTCCTTTTATATTTATTTTGCCATATCTGCCTTTTTGGTACTATAGTTTCGGACAATTTGTTGCCGGAATCTATTTTGATATTATAGTTTAGATAATCATTATCTAATTGACCCATTGCCTTCTGAATTTTCTCATTTTGTACTGGCTCTGGGATATATACTTTTTCTTCCCCCATTTTCACTTTACCTCCAATGTGAGGTCCTGCCGGGGGCCATAAATTTATTTCTTGAGTTTTCCTGTTGTATTTCTTTGAAATTGTGTTGTTTTTATTTTTAAATTACCTTTCCTCTCCCAACGTTGTTCAAAACCTGTGACATCTATTGTTGTTGCCACTACAGATTTATTCTGATTTGATTTGGTGCATCCCGAGACGATCCAACCAAATTGAGTATTTTGGCCCAGCAGGCCATCAATCTTTGCAATTCCCCTTTTTAAGATTTGGCTATATACGTTTACTCCCATTATTATATCAACCCTACCAGGTTTATTGAAGGTAGGATCAGCTAGCACGTAAGTTTGCCATTTTGACATATCCACGTTTGCAATTTTTAATGGAAGAGCTTTCATTAACTTTGGCAACACAATTGCCTCAACCTTTAGATGTCCTTTCCAAGGATTTCTCGTCTTTACATCTATTTTTACCTTATATTTTGATTTATTAGATTTTATTGAAGACACGCCACTTATTTCTGTATATTGTTTAATTTTAGGTAGTTTTAATATTTGAGCGGCCTCTTCAGACAAAATAGTGCTCTGTGAACCACAATCAATAAGGGCTCTTAGAGTCTTATATCCTCCATTTATATTTTTTACTTGTATTACAGCTGTGGCCAACAGTGTTGGTCAAAATGGAGTAAAGTATGGTGTTCCTTACTGCACAATGAACAGACCACTTCATTAGTGCACACCTTATTGCTTGAATGGTTCAAGCATCTTATGCAAAGCTGCACTTTTTTTGTCTGTTTCGTATCTTTCAGTAGGTATCAAACCTTTAAACTTAATAGCACTTATATGCTTTGTGCCCGGCAATTTTGCAAATCGGACATTTATCTTCGACTTCCGCATAATTTAAAACAGTTTGTAGCGGTTTTTTCTCTTCCTTTCTTAGCACTTGGCACTTAGCGAGCAATATCTTTGCTCTAAGTATTCCATGACATCAGATAGCATTTGAATTTGCCTTGTTTTTCTAATCTGACTCTCATAGAATTGTAGAGCCTCTCTGTCAAATTTCCTTAGTAGGATTTGTGCGAATATGACGTCAACTTCATCGGACAAATTTGCTTTTATTTTAATAAAGTAAACTGACTCATTTACTATGTCAATCACTCCTTTAACACTTTTTGCGGAATCATTGTTGATCATCGGTAAATTAACTATCCGACTTAATTGTTCGGAAAATACCCTCCGATTACTTTCATATCGCTTGTTTAATAATTCCCAAGCGGCACTATAATTATCAGCTGAACCTGACAATAGATGGGCTACCATGCTCCTTGCTTCGCCCTTTAACGCGCATTTTAAATAATTGAATTTAAGTCAGACTTAAATCTTCTCTTTTTCAATTAATTCCCCAAATAATTCCACAAACAGGTCCCATTCTCGAGGTTCCCCAGAAAATGTGGGTACCTGTATTTTCGGCAACACCGGTAGTTCGCCTCTCATTGTTACATTCTCATTACTGCGGTGCTTATATACATATTTTAACAATGGCAACTTTGATGAAAAACTTTTGTATGAAACCACCGTAATAAAATTAAAAAAACTAATGATGCAGTTCGATTCGCATTACCCGAAGTAGGGTGAAACCATCAAATTTTGTGATGTCTTTTTTCGACTATCACAGTGTTATTAGCGGCGCTAGTGTGTTTAAAAGAGTGAGCGATATAAAATATGCCATGATAAAGCAAGTAAGTGGAATTTAATAAATTAAATCTCGAAAATATAAAATATTTTTATACCATGCACTCATAGGGTGCAATGGGAGTATTTTCACAAATTAGATAAAACCGATTTTTTCAAAGACTATACTAGCTATAGACACCGAATTTGGAATATGTACGTGCAGATTTTGATTTTCAAAGTTTGCCCTTGCCCACTTCCGCTCCCGAAATTAAATAAAACTGAGGGTATATTAATATTGACCCTTTTTGCAAGGTTATAAAAATTCATTTTGATTAAATGGTTATATTATAAATCGTAAATTAGATAGGTATGGTGTCTCTTCAGCTGTCATTGAGCATAATAAATTCTCATATTATGATCAAGATTCGAATGGAAAATTATCAATTTTAGTAAAATGCGAGAAAGAAAACATACAAAAAAATGGGTCAAGATTCGATTTTTTTTACATTTTGTCTTAAAGCTCGGGAACGAACGTCTTCACAGGCTAGATGTCTTGTCAATGTAGTTTTGTCAATTCTAAGCAACTTTGCTGAAGAAGTTTTGTAAAAAAACGGAATATTTTAGAAGTTGGAAGCAAATGAAAAAAAGGACCTTTTGGAAAAAATTACAACTTAAATGAAAAACTTCCGCAAAAAATTTTGTATGAAACCATCGTGAAAACTTAAAAAACTAAAGATGCAGCTCGACTCGCAGGACCCGAAATAGGGTGAAACTATCGAATTTTGCCATGTCTTTTTTTTCGACTATCACAGTGTTACTATCTG
The DNA here is from genome assembly GCA_018152135.1 of Drosophila paulistorum. Taxonomy (NCBI): domain Eukaryota; kingdom Metazoa; phylum Arthropoda; class Insecta; order Diptera; family Drosophilidae; genus Drosophila; species Drosophila paulistorum. The sequence goes on from JAECXG010000803.1 coordinate 11,128,217, forward strand.
TATATTAGCTTAAGCTTTTTCGTTAGTTGACGTAAATAAATAAATAAATAAAAAGCCTATCAAGGAGTTAGTAATTCGGAAGTTGCACTTTCGTGCATCAACTTGCTTATAGAGGCTTATATTTTAAATATTAAATAAGGCAAATTAAGGCTTGCGGATTTCTGCGGCCCCTTTGCGTTTCTTCGCTCTTTGGCGAAGTTCAGCTTTCAGTTGGTCATTACGCTGTATGCAGCGTCCGGGTCTAGCTTGTCGCAGTAGACGGTGCCGGTGCTGGTTTCTCAGATCTCTTTGGCTCTGGGGTCCAGCTTGTCGCGCTAGACGATGCCAGTGCTGGTCTTCGCACAGGCGTACTCGCAATAAGGTGAGTCAAATGGTCCGGGGCAGTCCGTCGGACCCGTCTTCTCCGGTGTGATTTTTTTTTTGCTGTGTCGTTGCTCAGCTGCTGTTGTCCACTTTGGACAATTTGTAATGCTTCAATGGTGCCACCGGGTGTTTAAGCGCTACTGAAATCTGTCTAAACATTTTGACGATGTCCGCAGAAAATACGAATCTGTGCATTCGAAAACGCAGACAAACGTTGAACAGGTTGCGTTGTATGCATGGATACATGGAGAATGTCCATCCCGATCTTCACATGAACCGTCGAACACGTGGCACCTATGACCAGATGGTGTGGCAAATAGAATGACATCGTAAAGACTTTTGTTGCTTCGTTTGCAGTTACTTTCTGCATGTGGCTCCGCTGGGTATACTCTCTCACTAACTGAGTATATTTTAACTTCAGGATGGCATCCTTCATTAAACGACGCTCTACTGTGAGAAATGTACCCCCAAATTGTGGGTTTTGTTCCTTGAACGGCAAATCGACTATATATCTTCCATTCGAGTTGCGGGTGTGCATGCACAGGAAGTGCGTCTCGACCCTCTCATCCTCTTAGTTTACAGTTGTGTGTGATGGAACTTCCTTTAGTTCGCAAAATCTAGTCCATCTATATTGACCGTAGTCAGCAGTGACATAGAAGGTAATGGCAATCTTGAAGTGTACACCGATGTGATTACCTATCCAAATATGCTGTTAAGGGTGCCCTTGATTATCGCATAACTTCTCACCGGTGAGAACTAACCAAATGTAATCATTGCCCAGCAAAATGTCGATTGAAACGTTACTTCTGAAGTCCGGGTCAGCCATTCGGTATCCATTAAATACCGACAGTGATAAGGCATCAATATTTTCACGTGCCAATGGTGAGGTGATCTTTCCTAAAATGTGCGCATTAATATCGAAGGAGTGACTCGACACAGGAGACATCATCTGAAATGAGCAGAACGTCTGATATGCACGATGTGGCAACTCGAAGTGGCGACCGTGCAAGCACCAACGTCTGTATGCACCGTTCCGAAATTTTTTTTTGTAGACGTTGACGATACCATGCGTTCAAGTGGCCCCTACGACACGCGGCAGATAACTGCCCACCTCCCATCCGACCGACCGAGGGGTGCAGCTGCATAACGCACGGCACGAATCGCGTGGACAAATACCCAATAGAAAAAACAGACAAACAAATAATACTCTAGCTATCTATTAACTAATGGGATAGGATAGATGTTTTAAGTATATTAATAGAAAACTCTGAGCCAATTACAGGGAATAGAAGATTATAATCAGAGCAGAGCACCAACAGATTTACCGGAGCAAACATATCGGCAATTGTGCTCAGTCTTAGCTTTTTTATTTTGAAAGGACAAAAAAGATGGGTGCACAGAGGTCTTACGCATTGTATATTAAGCATCATGAATTTTGAACGAGCGACTGTATACAGAGCATAATCTGATGAACCAAGTGTTTTTTGAATTTTCTTATAATATCGAGTTTTCACAGTTTTCAAATTGGATAACTCTCAAGAGAACCAGGGAGCCTATCAAGAGGCACACAAATATCAAAGAGTGAATTCAGAGTATCATAGAAAACACGAACAGCTGAGTTCATATCTCTACAATTGTACAGATAAGACCAATTGGTAGTAGTAATGTTTTCATTAAGGCTGGCAAAGTCAGTCTTACGAAAGCACCTAGTTAGAGGTAACGCATTTGAACCAAGTAGTGGTGAAAGCATGGGCAGATCAATTTTAAATTTAATGTAGGATGAAATTTGTTTTCGAGAAGAACAAATGGTTCGATCCTAGAAACATCGCAATAAGAAGAATACAATAAAAATAAGATCTAACGATTTTCCATTAGAATTTAAGACAGGATTGACTTGGGATAAAGATAAGCCGAGAAGGCCATCAATATAGTCATGTATAGAGGGCTTCAACATGGTACTTTCATCTGTTGGTGACCATTCTAAAGCGGGTAAATTAAAATCACCTACAACTATGAGCATGTTTTGGCTGGAAACTAAAGAGGAAACAAATTGTGTTGCCTCTAAATGATTTAAATATACCACCATGTCTGACAATGGTGGAATATAGGAACAAGTAATAAAAGCATTAAAAGATTTAAAATTTATTTTAACACCGACAAACTCAATCTCCTGGGTATTAGAAAATTGAATCATTTCAGATAAAGCAGCATCAACAGCTATCAGAACGCCACCGCCTACGCGAGAAATCCGGTAACTTCTGAATATAGAAAAGTTTGTGGAAAAAACCGATGCGTCAGCAATATCTGGATTTAGCCACGTGTCCGTAAAAGCTAGAATGTTATGTTCAAAAGAAAGAAATTTAGATTTCAGTCCTCTAACGTTCTGGTAACACAGGTTAAGGGACGAAGCTATTTAGAAATGAATGACAAGTCTAAGGCGCTATCCGGTAAAATACGGCACTTATGCAATGCTCCTTGGGAATTTCGCACTTGTACCAATGCAGTTGGTAGAGTACTTATTCATTGCCCATTTGTCTTACTGGGTCTGGTAACATTTATCATTGCTACCGCTGATGCCGCTGGTGCCTGGATCGAGTTGCTTTGGTGCTACTCTGCGCTCTGATGCTGTGTAGAATATCCCTCAGGATGCAGCATAGAATGATGGCGGCGCACAGTTGGGCCTCTGCTCGGATAGGGTTGCACAAATCTGTTCTTTCATGATCACGTTTGGCAAAAATTATATATGCAATCGATAGGAAATGCTTCAGAGATTATGAATCCGAAAAATTTTTGAAATCGGTTGAGATTCATGGGTGCTAGAAGCGCCCAAAGTTGAGACATTTTTAGTGAAAAGGAAAAAATGATAATTTTTAAAAAAATTCGCAACTTTAAAACTGAATATTGGGCGATTTCAACAATCGATCTTGGTTTTTTTGGTTTTATCTGAAAAAAATGTTATTTATTAATAGTATGTTTCATAAATTTTAATAATTACTTATATCATTATTGCACTAGAAGCGCTTAAAAAATGTACTAAATATTGGCATTTTTTGAACTTTGGTGGAATAAAACTAACAAGGATCAACGAATATCAATACCGGACTACATACACTAGGTAGCTGAAATATTTACCTATCAGATGTATATAGTCCCAATATGCGGAGACCTGCGACACCGATGCGTAAGCCATAAAACTAAGGCAACCTCGTGTAAAAATGCGCTACAGGTATAAGAAAGAAGAAGAGCGCATGCGTATTGACCTGTAGCTTCTTTGTATTTAAATGATAACATTGCGTAATGCTGCTTTGAAAATAATACCAGTTTATATATATGCCTTTCTACAATGTTAGATTGCTAATTACCAGCTTTGGAAAAACGGACAAGGCAGGTAAATGTTATTTAAGTTGATGAAAAAGCTGTCCTAGTTGTAGGTTGGTCTTTTTTCTATTTCGGTTTACCTAATTGGATGTAAATATTAAGTTTTTTACATAATTAATACAAAAAGGGTAATACCGATTTTTCGTTCTACATAGTTAATTTCAAAAAATATAACACAAAGAGCTAATTATTCCTCTCGTTTGCGACAGTTTATTTTTAACTTCATAAGTGGAAACACCTTGAATCAGGACTGAATAGTATTTGTCAATATAATTCAAGACAGTTTTATTTATTTGTGCAAAAATGTTGTTAACGAATGAAAGGATTTTGAAAATTTTCCACGAGTGTGAAAACTTAAATGATTTTGCTAAGGGAGATGAGCGTTTCATTCGAAAACGCTAGTACAGGTCTTAGGGTAAAAATCAAATATACACAATATGTATAGCTTAAAGTGAAAATAGATCGCAAGCGGCAGAAATCTTGCAAATTTCGTGAAAAAAATTAAGTTTGGCTTGAGGAGTATCGTGAGGATATTCAGAGCAGGTAGGAGATTATACAACCTGAATTCTCTCGGAAGCTAGGACTGAATGTTGACTGCCCAAAGTACGGATCCGGAAACACAAATGATGGAAATACTTCAAGCAGATTGAATAGGGATTCCCGGAGAGAAGGAAAATAACCCAGTCTTCATTCGTTGAATTCAAAATATGAACTGATTTTATTGGAAAAATTGTTGTATATATAAATGAACTCTTAGAATCTAGGCTCGATACTCGAGGCGAAAAATGTTCTTAAAAATGCTTATTCTAATGCCCCACGTCTTCGGGGTTGGAAATTTGTTTATATTTCATGCTCAGCGTTTGGCGACTTGATAATTCGTCGTTGTGGTCTTAAGTGTTAAGTGTCGACAGAGTGCGGATGCATGTGTGTTTGGTTTTAAGCAATAATTGTCATATGAATTTTATGACTTACTTGTGTTTATGTTTTCGATTTGTATATTTCTTTGGTCAATCTGGTTTGGTGAAGCCATTTCAGCTGACCACGATGTTTAATCTTAAACATTCTGCAAAGGGCCGCCAAATGCGACGTTTTGGATTTTATTTTTATAGTAGTTAGTTATCTTATGCAAATTGTTATTAATATTATCATTAGTAAGATAACTATTGTTAAAGAAGCATGACCAGTTACTTGATGAACGTTGAACCTAGTCAATCTGATGTCCCTTTACCATTGTCACTGACTTCCTGTTCTTACCAATTCTCCTGTATGTATTACTGAGTTGGCTTCTACTGGTTTTTCTACATTTTGGCATTTTACCCAACAATTTCTGTTTCGGAATATCTACCCACTCCTGATGTGTATTACTGTGCTGACTTCTAGCCTTTTTATAAGATGGAGAATTTAAAAAATAACTACCTTCACTTTTTGAATTGTTCCAATGTGATCTTCGCTCTACCATTTTTAAATGTCGCTGATTGCTAAAATATGATTGGTTATTCTGGTTGCCATTAAATGTTGTCCTTTTATATTTATTTTGCCATATCTGCCTTTTTGGTACTATAGTTTCGGACAATTTGTTGCCGGAATCTATTTTGATATTATATTTTAGATAATCATTATCTAATTGACCCATTGCCTTCTGAATTTTCTCATTTTGTACTGGCTCTGGGATATATACTTTTTCTTCCCCCATTTTCACTTTACCTCCAATGTGAGGTCCTGCCGGGGGCCATAAATTTATTTCTTGAGTTTTCCTGTTGTATTTCTTTGAAATTGTGTTGTTTTTATTTTTAAATTACCTTTCCTCTCCCAACGTTGTTCAAAACCTGTGACATCTATTGTTGTTGCCAATACAGATTTATTCTGATTTGATTTGGTGCATCCCGAGACGATCCAACCAAATTGAGTATTTTGGCCCAGCAGGCCATCAATCTTTGCAATTCCCCTTTTTAAGATTTGGCTATATACGTTTACTCCTATTATTATATCAACCCTACCAGGTTTATTGAAGGTAGGATCAGCTAGCACGTAAGTTTGCCATTTTGACATATCCACGTTTGCAATTTTTAATGGAAGAGCTTTCATTAACTTTGGCAACACAATTGCCTCAACCTTTAGATGTCCTTTCCAAGGATTTCTCGTCTTTACATCTATTTTTACCTTATATTTTGATTTATTAGATTTTATTGAAGACACGCCACTTATTTCTGTATATTGTTTAATTTTAGGTAGTTTTAATATTTGAGCGGCCTCTTCAGACAAAATAGTGCTCTGTGAACCACAATCAATAAGGGCTCTTAGAGTCTTATATCCTCCATTTATATTTTTTACTTGTATTACAGCTGTGGCCAACAGTGTTGGTCAAAATGGAGTAAAGTATGGTGTCCCTTACTGCACAATGAACAGACCACTTCATTAGTGCACACCTTATTGCTTGAATGGTTCAAGCATCTTATGCAAAGCTGCACTTTTTTTGTCTGTTTCGTATCTTTCAGTAGGTATCAAACCTTTAAACTTATAGCACTTATATGCTTTGTGCCCGGCAATTTTGCAAATCGGACATTTATCTTCGACTTCCGCATAATTTAAAACAGTTTGTAGCGGTTTTTTCTCTTCCTTTCTCATGGCACTTAGCGAGCAATATCTTTGCTCTAAGTATTCCATGACATCAGATAGCATTTGAATTTGCCTTGTTTTTCTAATCTGACTCTCATAGAATTGTAGAGCCTCTCTGTCAAATTTCCTTAGTATGATTTGTGCGAATATGACGTCAACTTCATCGGACAAATTTGCTTTTATTTTAATAAAGTAAACTGACTCATTTACTATGTCAATCACTCCTTTAACACTTTTTGCGGAATCATTGTTGATCATCGGTAAATTAACTATCCGACTTAATTGTTCGGAAAATACCCTCCGATTATTTTCATATCGCTTGTTTAATAATTTTCAAGCGGCACTATAATTATCAGCTGAACCTGACAATAGATGGGCTACCATGCTCCTTGCTTCGCCCTTTAACGCGCATTTTAAATAATTGAATTTAAGTCAGACTTAAATCTTCTCTTATTTCAATTAATTCCCCAAATAATTCCACAAACAGGTCCCATTCTCGAGGTTCCCCAGAAAATGTGGGTACCTGTATTTTCGGCAACACCGGTAGTTCGCCTCTCATTGTTACATTCTCATTACTGCGGTGCTTATATACATATTTTAACAATGGCAACTTTGATGAAAAACTTTTGTATGAAACCACCGTGATAAAATTAAAAAAACTAATTCGCATTACCCGAAGTAGGGTGAAACCATCAAATTTTGTGATGTCTTTTTTCGACTATCACAGTGTTATTAGCGGCGCTAGTGTGTTTAAAAGAGTGAGCGATATAAAATATGCCATGATAAAGCAAGTAAGTGGAATTTAATAAATTAAATCTCGAAAATATAAAATATTTTTATACCATGCACTCATAGGGTGCAATGGGAGTATTTTCACAAATTAGATAAAACCGATTTTTTCAAAGACTATACTAGCTATAGACACCGAATTTGGAATATGTACTGTCTTATCACACGTGCAGATTTTGCTTTTCAAAGTTTGCCCTTGCCCACTTCCGCTCCCGAAATTAAATAAAACTGATTTTCTCGAAATAAATATTAATATTTAACATTTTTGCCACTCCTACTTTCGCTCACAGTAGAAAAACCCGATTGCATCCTGCAATTTTTTGCGTTTGGCAAAAATGATATATGCAATCGATAGTGAATACTTCAGTGATTATGAATCCAAAAAAATTTTCATGGGTGCTAGAGGCGCCCAAAGTTGAGACATTTTTAGTAAATGGGAAAAAATTCTAATTTTAAAAAAAATCGCAACTTTAAAACTGAATATTGGGCAATTTCAACAATCGATCTTAGATTTTTTATCTGAAAAGTATGTTCTTTATTCATAGCATATTGCATAAATTTTAATAATTACTCAAATCGTTATTAAACTAGAAGCGTTTAAAAAATACTCTAAACATTGGCGTTTTTTAACTTTGGTGGAATACAACTAACAAGGATCAACGAGTATCAATATCGAACTACATACACTAGGTAGGTGAAATATTTACCTATCAGATGTATATGGTCCCAATATGCGTAGACCTGCGACACCGATGCGTAAGCCATAAAACTAAGGCAACCTCGTCTAAAAAATGCGCTACAGGTATAAGAAAGAAGAAGAGCGCATGCGTATTGACCTGTAGCTTCTTTGTATTTAAATGATAACATTGCGTAATGCTGCTTTGAAAATAATACCAGTTTATATATATGCCTTTCTACAATGTTAGATTGCTAATTACCAGCTTTGGAAAAACTGACAAGGCAGATAAATGATATTTAAGTTGATGAAAAATTTGTCCTAGTTGTAGGTTGGTCGATTTTATTTCCGTTTACCTAATTGGATGTTAATATTAAGTGTTTACCGATTTTTCGTTCTACCTAGTTAATTCAAAAATATAACATAAAGAGCTAATTAATCCTCACGGAAACACCTTAAATCCATCCGGACTGAATAGTATTTGTCAGTTTTATTTATTTGCGCAAAAATGTTGTTGAAGAATGAAAGGATTTTTGAAGTTTTCCACGAGTGTGAAAACTTAAATGATTTCGAAATGGGATTACTGAAGGAGATGAGCGTTTTATTCGAAAACGCTAGTACGGGTCTTAAGGTAAAAATCAAATATACACACTATGACTCAAGGCGAAAATGGATCGCAAGCGGCAGAAATCTGGCAAATTTCGTGAAAAAAACGTTAAGGTGTCCAATTTAAAGAAAAAACCCCAAAAGGAATTTCAGGACTTAGACGATTAAACAAGTGAGCAGAACTGCTACGAAAATGGAATTTCTCCGTTGCATTGCAGAATAAAGTGGATTTTATTCTGAAGCTAGCTTACACACTTCCTCGGCCAGGAGAAACAAAAACGGATAAAAATCTCGTGAGGATATTCAGAGCAAGAAGGAGATTATACAAGCCGAATTCTCTCGGAAGGTGGGACTGAAAGTTGACTGCCCAAAGTACGGATACGGAAACACGAATGGTGGAAATACTTCAAGGAGATTTTGTGAAAATTATGAAATGACATCTTTTATAACAGGTGTTAGTTAAGAGATCATTAAAAGGTTGGCTTTTATCTTGAATGTTATAAATTGCAAGGAAATGTTAAATGGTGAAAAATTTGACGATACTTCAAAGACTGCTCAACTTTTGACTGAATTGTAACCTCAAAAAAAACTTACCCCAACGGTACATAGGTTTTTGGCTCACGGAAAGGATTTAATAGAATATCAGTGTTTACCGATTGGAAAGCTATCCGATGAAGCACAGGAATGTAAAAACAAGGAGTACAAAAGGTTCATATATACTAATAGGTTAATAACTTCTAGTTTTAGACAAAATGAAGACATTTTTAACAAGCTGGCAGCCTCTTCGGACTCACTTATTGCATCACTGAGACACGTGCGATCACGAGAGGATTTGGAAAATAGCAATATATATAGCTATAGCTATAGTCCCGAAATGTTGAGTTTATTAGATATTGATGTAAATATATTGAAAAATATTGAAAATTATTTTGAAGAAAATTACGCTATCAATCGCAAATTTTCAAAATTAACCTTAAAAAAAATAAAAAAAATTTTTTTCCTTCTTTTTATAATTATGTCAAAAAATCGAATTAAAATATTACAAAATGTTACATATGTAGTCGTTTAAAACAATGAAAAATTCCGTTTGTGATTGAAAAACCTGGGTTTCGCTCCATTTTTAAAGGAAAAACATGTTTGCAAATATTTTCTGACTTTGACCTTGAGTATTACAGCACCACGAACACCTAGCACTTTTGACAAACATTCATTTTGAAGCTTAAGGTATTCCTTATCATATGCTTTTTTAATTTTTTGTATTGGTTTAAAAGCTATGATTTTTGCAATGTAAAATGCCAAAAGGCCCCACTGTGCGGCGTAAACAACAAAGGCTGTGTTAGCTGCTGGTTAGCCAGGGTTGGACAAAACGGAATTTGGAATTCCACAGAGACTAGCGTTGAGTTCTTGGAGTGAACTGCGTTGGTTGTGGCTGTAAGCAACAGAGACTAGCGATGAGTTCTTGGAGTAAACTGCGTTGGTGACGGCGCACAGTGTGGCCTTTTGGCATTTTACATTTCAAAAATCATCTAAACCGATAAAGCGATTTTAAAAATGTAAAAAGCTTATGATAAAGAATACCTTAAGCTTCAAAATGAATGTTTTCCAAAAGTGCTGGGTTTTCGTGGTTCGTTCAAGGTCAAAGTCAGAAAATATTTCCAAGCAAGATTTTCCTTCAAAAATGGAGCGAAACCAGTTTTTTTCAATCACAAACGGAAGTTTTCATTGTTTTAAAATTTTTCAATGTTTTAATTTAATTTTTTAACATAATAACATAAAGTAAAATATACTACAATTTTTTATTTTTTTTTATAGGTTAATTTTGAAAATATGCTATTGATGATTTTTTTCAAAATTATTTTCAATATTTACATGAATATCTAATAAACGAAACATTTCGTGACTATAGTTGCTATTTTTCAAATCCTTTCGTGATGGAGACAGGCTCAGTGATGCAATAAGTGGGTCCGAAGAGGCTGCCAGCATGTTAAAAAGGTCTTTATTATGTCTAACACGAGAAGTTTTTAATTTATTAGTGTATCTCAACCTTATGTGGTCCTTGTTTTTACATTTCTGTGGTTCTTTGGATTGCTCTCCAATTGGTAAACACTGATGTTTTATTAAATCCTTTCGTTTTTTGCGGATACAATTCAGTCAACAGTTGAACACTTTTTGAAGTATATTCGGCAAATTTTTCTCCATATTGCAATTTATAACATTCAAGATAAAAGCCAACCTTTTAATGATCTCTTGACTAACACCTGTTATTAAAGATGTCATTTCATTATTTTCAAAAATAACCCTTGAAGCATTTCCATCAACTTTCAGTCCTAGCTTCGGAGAGAATTCAACTTGTATAATCTCCTTCCTGCTCTGAATATCCTCACAAGGTGTTTTATCCGTTTTGGTTTGTCCTGGCCGAGGACGTGAGAAATTCCATATTCGTAGCAGGTTTCCTCATTCGTTGAATCGTCTACGTCGTAATATTCTTTTTCAGTTTGTTGCAAATTGAACACCTCAACCTTAAGAGAGTCTTACTTAACCGTAAATGTTTTTCAACTCTTGGTTTGAAATACAGCAGGTTTTAGTTCGCCTTTTTGATTTTTTATGTTGCGAACAGTTGATTTAATTAATTCCGTGAACTCTTTTGCATATTTGAATAACAAAGGCCGACAATAGTTGTTCGATGACGGTCGAAGATTTCTCCAATGTTCAGAACTTTCACTTCTTAGGCAAAGGAACTACAAAAGCTATGAACATATTTTCATCATAAATAGCTTCGTCTTCTGTGTGTATAATATGCTTGTAGGCGCTTTATCCAGAAGATCTATCACATCCCCATTTGCTAAGTAAAGTCAATTTTTCCGGAAGAAGCTCCACCTCTCCATCAGGCATACTTTTAAAAAGACGCCTCGTAGTGTGATCCATTAAATCCTGCAGTTTTACTTCTACAGATACCTCTGCTATAATTTTATTTGCCGGTACTGCTTCTTTCTTGGCAAATTCAATTTTTTATCGGGAAAGAACGTCGACATGATGACTTTTAAGGAACTCCTTAAAATTTCGTACTTCTCCTTCTTCAATCCTTCGTCCATAAATAAGGAAAAGTGTCTTCCTCAGTGTACTTAGTGGCAACTTAGTTTGGTGGGGTTGGAATACTTTCTTAGTCCTATTTAGTCGAATAGGACTGGCGATCTGCACAGCTTTCGTAATGCTCGCAATTGCCTTCTCTTGTTTCTTTGTATACTTTGAAGAAAGTGCTTCTGGAAGATGCTCCGTTGTAATGCTTTCAGTAGCACCCTGAAGCTTTCGATTCCTTGTAAACATTAAACAGTCTTCTATACATATAGGAAAAAATCTTAATATTTACATCCAAATAGGTAAATGGAAAAAAGGGCCAACTTACAACTAGAACCAATTTTTCATCAACTTAAATAACATTTACCTGCGTTGTCAGTTTTTCCAAATCAGGTAATTAGCAATCTAACATTGTAAACAGGCATATATGTATATAAACAGGTAGTATTTGCAAAACAGCATTACGCAAGCAAATATGCATGCGCTCTTCTTCTTCCTTGTAGTTTTGTGGAGGCGGTATGTTGAAGAAAATGCACTGAATTTAGGTAGCCCTGATCGTTTTTCCTTTAGATTTATTATGTATCGACCGGAATGCAACCCTGACCTATCGAGGCAGAGACCAGCTCTAAGAAGTGAGACGAGGGCTCAGTGTAGAAGAAAATTGCACAGCAATGATACACATCCGATAATTGGCACGAAACGAAGTTCGAGGCTAGGGGCTAAATATATATTCTATACTCAGTTTGTAATAAATAAGTTTAAAATCAATTCGTGCTAAATGTTCTATTTTTGTATCGGTTAAACTTTCGGACGTTAAAGTAATGCATTCTTGACGTTAAGAATCTTTATTTTAACTTAAATAATATGTAAATGTGCTTTGATGGTGTCGGAATTGACTAGAAATGTGAAGTATGAGCAATAAAGTGAAAACGCGCGGCAGAAAAAAGCGTATCAATATGGACGCGATGGAAACGCCGAAATCGGCGGTAGACGAGTCTACCACGGGAGAGAGCGAGATAGAAAGAGACGCTTCCAATAAGAGCCAGGCGCCAAAAGACAGAGAAGACAATATGTAATATTGGAAAGTGCGCAAAGAATGATGACGCAATTGCAAGAACAAATTGCATCAGCAAGTTCAAAAATTGAAGCTATCCACAATGGACAAGAAGAACAAAATTCATTTGGTGCAAAGTGAAATAGTTAATTTAAAAGTTGCTAATGAATCTATAACTGACTGTATTTCAGAATTGGAGAAGACGCATGATTTGGGCCGCACACAGAGTGCTGCAAAATTAGACGGTGCACAACGCCATAATGGGCGCTCCGCATGCTTTGGGCGGCACCCAGGGTGCTGCAAACTTGGACGGTGCACAACGTCATGGAGCCATAATGGGCGCTCCGCATGCTTTGGGCAGCACACAAGGTGTTGCAAATTTAGACGGTGCACAACGTCATGGAGCCATAATTTGCGCTCCGTATACTTCGAGCTACACACAGGGTGCTACCGATGATGGTGCTACACAAAACAAAACGCCATTTAAAACTACAACCGGTATATCTCATGTCTACGAACCTTCCTCCATTAATGTTGGTAAGGGTGAGTATGGATCTGCCAGAATTTAGTGGTAGGGTAAAAGATTGGCCAGTATTTATTACAATGTTCATAGAATCCTCCGCTGCTTATGGTTATACCCAATTGGAAAATGTAATACGTTTATGCCGGCAAGGCAGCAAGGCAAGGCAGCAATTTGGCTATGTGGAGATAGCACATTGCGTCTAGACGACATATATTCATCGGAGGGCTTCGTCAGAGCAAGGGTAGGTAACAGCTGGTTGTATAGCTGCTACTTATCTCCAAGCCTGCCTCTAGAAAGCTTGTGTCGTACAATAAACAACATAGTGTGCGATGCCAGAGATCGCCGGCAAATTGTCATCGGAGGCGACTTTAATGCCTGGGCCATTGATTGGGGCAGTAGTCGCACTGACTCGTGCGGCAGAATGCTACTAGAGTGCTATGCATCGCTAGACATTAAGCTGCTCAACGTGGGATCAGAACATACATTTAGGAGGGCCGGAGTTGGGTCGATTGTTGATCTGACTTTCGTGAGCGCATCGATCGCCAGAACAGCCAACTGGAAAATAAGCCGCCGAACTTCACCCAGCCACTTTCCGTAAAATGTACAGTATCTGCTTACGCGAGGGCATCTTTCCCAAAAGATGGAAATCCAGGATCTTGTGCTACTCACGAAGCTAGGAAAACCACCCGGAGAGGCGTCTTCGTATAGGCCAATCTGTCTCCTAGACACAGCCGGCAAAGTCCTCGAGTACATCATTAGCGTGCGTCTCAAGAAAGCCATAGTTGCCGGCTGTAACCTATCGGATCAGCAATATGTATTTAGGAGAGCCAGATCCATGATAGATACCATCCACAAAGTGGTAGACATTGCCGCTGAGGCAATAGCGGGTAGCAGATGGAGAGGCGGCTGCAAAAATACTGTCTGGTGGTGATACTGGATATAAAAAATGCGTTTAATTCCGCTAGGTGGGGACGGATAATAGATGGCTTATTGGGTTTGGAGTCCCTCAATACCTGGTCAATTGTGTACGTAGCTACTTCGCAGACAGGCGAATCCGGTACCACACAGAAGGAGAAGGTAGCGACAGCTGGAGTTCCACAGGGATCCGTTCTCGGTCCCCTATTATGGAATGTTTTGTACGACGGCGTTCTACGACTCGAGTTTGACCACGAAACGCACATAATCGGATTCGCGGATGACGTAGCACTCGTGGTGGTGGCTAAGGAAATCGAAGTAGCACAAGACCGATGCAACAGAGCTATCAGTAAAGTTGGCAACTGGCTCTCGACAGCTGGCCTTGAGTTAGCAGCCCACAAGACGGAAGCGGTGCTTGTGACAAGCCCCAAAAAGGTGGAGATTGCTAAAATAAGAGTTGTCGACTCAGAGATTACCTCCAGAAGAGCTATCAAGTACCTTGGGGTAATGATAGACACAAGGCTAAGCTTTAAGGAACACCTAGCCTACGCAAACGAGAAGGCAGCGGTGTCGGCTAGAGCCCTGTCACGCATTCTACTCAACACGAGGGGACCGAAACAAGGGAGGAGGATGCTGCTAACAAGCGTCGTCTGGGCCAAAGGAATGACTGTTAAGAGCTACAGACGAGGCTTAGAGGCAACTCACAGGCTATGCGCTATTCGTGGTTCGCACTATTTCGGACGAAGCTGCCCTTGTTATTGCGGGACTGATGCCCATAGCCGAGCAAGTGACAATGGCAGAAGGCATATTCAGTCGCCGGGATGAGACCTTAAACGCATCATCACGTCAAGCGGAGAGCAGTTCGCAATGGCATAAATGCCTCGCTAGGTGGCAGAGTCGACGGGATGCCTCCACCAAGGGCAGGTGGACCTGGAAACTGATCCCGAACATTGAGGCGTGGATCAAGAGGCGTCATGGTCAAGTAAACTCTTACTTGACACATACTGAGCGG
The DNA here is from genome assembly GCA_018152135.1 of Drosophila paulistorum. Lineage (NCBI taxonomy): Eukaryota > Metazoa > Arthropoda > Insecta > Diptera > Drosophilidae > Drosophila > Drosophila paulistorum. The sequence continues at coordinate 11,143,224 of JAECXG010000803.1, forward strand.
ACACGGTTGCTTCAGGAGTTACCTAAAACATTTCGGGCACGAAACTACAGACGAGTGCAGCTATTGTGGGAGTGGCACCTCCGAAACAGCTGAACACGTCGTTTTCTACTGCCCGAGATATGACGCTGAAAGAGAATCCCTAAACAGCAAGCTAGGTGAAGGGGCCACACCTTCCAACCTGGTGAGAAAGATGCTAGAGGACGCGGAAATTTGGACGGCAGTAAATGACTTTGCATCAAAGGTCATGAGGGAGCAACGGAGGCAAGAACGGATTAGGTCAGGACAATAGTAGGTGCAGAGCTCTTCGACGCAATACACACTAGTGGTTCCGGAGAAGTCAGCATCCCGCTTTTTCATCCATACCAAATCAAATTTTGTTCTTTTTATGTTATGTTTTTCTGTTAGTTAAGCGTTAAAATTGAAAAAAAAAAAAAAACATAAGCAATGTATGCACAAGCGTAACATGAGCTAGTGACGGGCCAGCGTGTGAACGCTGACCAAGCACTTTGATGCAAGCGCTCCAACAATATGTATGTATGTACTGACACTCTCCCTCTTTTTTGTAGCTGTCGCATAAGTCGGAGATTAAGAATATATATGTAAACATAGGTTAAGCAAAATAATATTTTTGGAATAAAAATCAATTGGAGTATTACCACAAAGCGACACTGACGTGTTCGTCTATTCAATTTTTAAACCAAGTGGAACCCGGTCATCACACTATTAGTCAATCAGGCAGACGTGCCACATATTATCGAGCACCTACAGTTTATGTACGGAAGACCAGAGTTGCTTATTTAAAGTCAGCTATAAATTGTCAATGATATACCCCAAGTCCCAGATAATAATTTAGAAAGGATGGTTCCATTTGCCACAAAGGTAAAAATTTTGGTTATATTTTTGCAATCTTCAAATGCAGTATTACACTTGCAAAATCCATCTTTGCTGGATCAATTAGTTTCAAAAATGACAATGTCAAAACGCATGCAGTGGCAAAAGTTTTCATTCGCCAATTTGATAGATTTTAGTAATTGGTTAAATAGTATAGCAAAAACGATTGCGAAGGTAACATTAATGACAACTTCGAACAGGCCCACTTCCAAACGTGATTGTCGTCCAATCCAAAACTGGTAATGCAAACATATACAGGCGAGTATTAAAAAAAGGATAAGAAATATACAAAAATTTGCACCGAATGTAATGCCGACCACTATCTGTCTGAATCCGATGTATATGTAAAGGCTGATGTAAATGAGAAATGGAACATGGTCAAGAAATTAGGAGTTCGTTTCAGCTGTGTAAAAAGCAACCACAATATGATATCCTGTAGGTTCAAACGAAGACGTAACATCAGCGGCTGCAAGAGTGCACATCAAAAATCGTTGCACAATCCTAATAGGCAGATGGTAAAAGAAGATAAAGCAGAAGAAGCACCGACACATACAGTCAAATCTAGTATGAAAAGGTTCTTAACTAAAGTCCTACCAGTCGAAATAATGGGTCCACAGAATACATTAATTGAAACGTTCGCGTTTTTGGAGGAGGGTTCCAACCTAACGCTAATTAACGAAAAAAGTAACTAGCTAAAAAGCTAGGGGTAAAAGAAAACATGGATCGGTTAACATTAAATTGGATTAAAAATCATGTCATTAACTTGAATACGACAGTATGTCATCTAAAAATAAGAGGTATTAATGGGAAATGAAAATTGGTTACGGTTAAAAGGCACTACAATCCCTGATCTGGAACTATCTCTACAATCAATGGATCGGGTAATGCCAAACCAACAATATTGATCGGCATAGATAATACCCACCTGGTCAAGACTATAAGAAGCGTTGATATCGGTCCAAGACCGGGTGATTTTTGGATCAAGAGCAAACCATTCTAATACAATCCCGTTAGTGACATCAGTATTTCATGCGAACTCTTTGGAGGAGTAAATGAACAGGGAAATGCACGATTTGATTGCAGATTATTTCACAACTGAGAATTTTGGAGTACGGCCGTTTATTAAGTCTGTAAAGTCCGCTGACATAAATCGAGCTAAAGAAATACATCGAAACACAGCATTAAAATTAAAAAGAGAATATGAAACCGGATTGTTATGGTCAAAAAAACATTAAATCTTCCCGACAGTTACAGTATGGCTTTGAAAAGACTCCAGTTAATATAGAGAGTAAAAAATTTTCGCTCAAATAGCGTTAAGACCTATGATGAAGTCATTATGGACTTTGTGAAGAAAGGATATGCCGTCAAAATGACTAAACTTCAAGCTTATGTAACCAGTTGTAAGATATGGTATCTAGCTCATTTCGCCGCTTACAATGTCAACAAACCAGGAAAACTACGACTAGTATTCGACGCAGCAGCCTCAATCGAAGAAGTTTCATTGAACTTAAGGTTACTAAAAGAACCCGATAAAAATCCACCATTGACTCAAATTTTATTCCAATTTCGACAAGGAGCCGTGGCAGTTTGTGCGGATATCAAGGAAATGTTCTTGCAGGTGAGAGTTCGACAGGAAGATCAGGCTTGCTTACGGTGTTAATGGAGACATTGTGACACAACAAGAGAAGTCGATACTTAAAAGATGACGGTCATGATATTCGGAGCCAATTGTTCTCCGTGTTGTGCTCAATATGTAAACAATATAAATGCGCAAAACAGTACGAATTCAAAGGAAGTATTAATGCAATACAAAATATTCATTACGTTGACGATTTTGTAGCAAGCTTTGTATCTGAGCAAAAGGCAGACGACATAATCTCTGAAGTAAAAAGGGTGCAAGTTAGCTCATTTTGACCTAAGTGGGTACAGAACAAATTGAATAAAGAAGAGGAAAATATAACTGATAGTTTACCACAGTAAGTATAGATAAGAAGACTGTCGATAAGGTGTTGGCTTAAATATGAATCGCGTAGAACAAAGCATACTTCAGGCTGAAAATTGTCCAACAAAGAGACAGCTGCTTAGCTTCGTCATGTCTATCTATGATCCATTGGGGATGTTAGCCGACCTGACGATTCATGGAAAAATATTGATTCAAGATGTCTGGTGGTCAGGCATTCACTGGAATGATTTGATCCCGGAAGAATTATTTGTTCGTTTCAAAAATTGTGTCTGACAAATCGAAAATGTAAAGAGGTTTAAATTAAAAAGATGTTACTCTAGAAATTTTATGTCATCTCAAGCTAACATAGAATTGCATATTTTATATGTTGATTTTTGCGACCTTTTTGTTGTTTAAAGTTGAATGTTTTGCCGGCTCGAGGTCAGATGTTGTGGGAATAAAAACAAAAATAAAAAACACAGTTTGTTCTTAATTTCGTTCCGATATATTTCGACCACTCATCGGTGGTCGTCTTCAGGGCAACTATAAATAACATTGAATTGTGATTGACATAATATAAATTTAACAACAAGAAAACACCTACTTAGTTTTACACGTCCGCACACTGTGACGTGGAGCTACACACTGATTTGTCCCTAATAAATGCCTGTATAAATGCGCGCAGTTGTCCGTATCTACCTTATAATTAAGTCTTATATTTGTCGGGGTATTTATTATGTGCAGCATCTCCAAAGTGTAACGTTTGTTGTAATGTTGTTCTTGGTCTATTATGTTTACTTCGTCAAAATTTGGGGAATGTCCACTGGCGGCACAGTGGGCCATAAGTGCCGTTTTTGGTGCATTGGTAATTATAAGGTAGATACGGACAACTGCGCGCATTTATACAGGCATTTATTAGGGACAAATCAGTGTGTAGCTCCACGTCACAGTGTGCGGACGTGTAAAACTAAGTAGGTGTTTTCTTGTTGTTAAATTAATATTATGTCAATCACAATTCAATGTTATTTATAGTTGCCCTGAAGACGACCACCGATGAGTGGTCGAAATATATCGGAACGAAATTAAGAACAAACTGTGTTTTTTATTTTTGTTTTTATTCCCACAACATCTGACCTCGAGCCGGCAAAACATTCAACTTTATTGCATATTTTTGTAGATGCTAGTGAACAAGCCTTTGCTGCCGTTGGTTATTGGAGACTAATACTTGATGGACTTATTGAAACAATTTTCATCGCAGGAAAAACTAGATGCGTTCAGAATAATGTATTATGGTCAGATTCAAAGACTGTCATAGGCTGAATTCAATCAGACCATCGGAAATATAAACAATTTGTGGCTCATCGTATAAACGAAATACTGGAGACAACAAATGAAAATGATTGGCGATGGGTTCCAAAAGATTTAAATGCTGCCGATGCTGCTGAGAACAAAGGTAAAAATTAAGTTCGAGCCGGGTAATATTTGGACAAGAGGCCGCGAATTTTTATTGAAGGATGAATCTAGCTGGCCAGTACAGGAAAAGATCTACGTTGAAAACGATTCCTCTGAAGTAAAAAGGGTATATTTAACAACTTCTGTTGAAAATATTATTGACCTAAACAGATTTTCTAAGTATTTGAAACTGAAGCGAACAATGGGATGGATATTGAGATTGAAAATAATAATTAACAACACTGTCTTCGCGGGAATTGCAAGATGTATAAAATGCATTAGTAAAAATTATGGAAAAGGAAGTCTATCATAGGGAACTAGCTGATTTACAAGCAAATTCATGCGTATCAAATGAAAGTAGCATCTTCTTTTTAACTCCTACGATGAATGCGGACGGGATCTTAGTGGTCAACGGTACGGCTTGACTATGCAACATCATTATCGCAAAGTGCTCGTCAACCTATCAAATTACCCAAAAAAGATCAATTAACTGATTTAATATTAACATCCTATCACGAGATATTCCATCATCAAAACGATGAACTCATTATCACTGAGATTCGTCAAAAATTTTGTGTCTTATGTTTGCGAGCCGCTGTAAAAAGGGCAAAAACAGTTTGCCAGTTTTGTAAAAATGGAAAAATTCAGCCGCAGGCGACTCTGATGGGTCAGCTACCGACCGATCGTGTCACTCCTTACCAAAGACCGTTTTCCTATGTAGGACTTGACTATTTTGGGCCAGTTACTGTAACGATCCTTTATTTGTGCATTTGTGTCCTAGAAAAGTAACTTCATGTCTGAAGAAAGAGCGTTTGTGACGGTGCAATTTTAAGTTATACTTTCGACAGGTTTCAAATACATTCCTTAAGTTTCTAATCATGTGATTTTCAGAGCACCCAATTACAATTAGATCATCCATATAAAGGAATGTTTGGGATGGTGTTAGACCCGTGAATGCAAGGGACATTATTCTTTGAAACTAGTTTAGTGAAATTTTTAATCCATATTATGGTAATCGCTTGAATCTGAATGAGCCCTTATCTGTGGAAAATGATGTTATGTCCCGAGAGTTTTCTTCTAATTCTACTTGATGAAATCCTGACATTAAGTCTAAACAAGAGAAGTATTTAGCGCGTCCTAGTTTGTTAATTTTTCTATAATCAACTACCAATCTCCACCGTTTTTCATTGCTGCCAGGTAGCGACTTTTTAGGAACCAATAAAATCGGACTCTTGAACTCAGACATTGATTATTGATTTCGTTTTTTTGGCTGTGCGCTATTCTGTAGTTTTTGGTGTAAAATCGTGTTGTGTCTTTTAGTCTTAGTTTTTGTTTATAGAAATTGTTGGAGGATATTTGTTCAGATTCTATTGCGAATACATCATCAAATTCTGAGCATAATTTATGTAGAGGTTCCTTCACGAAGTCAGGAAATTGGGGTGCTAGTTTGTTCATTATGGTGGTTTCACGTTTTGAATCATGCTGTTTGTCTATTTTTAGGATTTCGTAATCGGACAAGTTTTCATTTAATAGGTTTATGTTTGTAATTTGCACGTCTGTGTTGTTATTATTTAATATGCGGACATATGGGTTAGTCTTAGAAGCAATTGTGTTTGCAACGAATACCCCCGGGTGTAATTCTTGATTAGGGATAAAGATGTTATTATTGTTTGAGGATATTGCGATGCGTACTATTTTTTCTGTTCTAGGTAAGATATGGAACACATGTATTATTTGACCGATCCCTATGTTAATTATAATTTTATATCTTGATTTGTACGGATCTTTTATCAATTTGTTGGTGGAATAATTGAGTGTGCAATTGAATTTTTTTATAAAGTCAAGCCCCAGGATTCCGTCACATGGGATGGGAAAATCATTTTCTATTACTTGGAAGGTGTGTTTCGTTGAGAGGTTGCTAACTTTGAGTTTGGTTTCCCTTTTTGTAAATAGGACGTCTTTGCCTATTCCACTAACTTTTGTCCGTCTGGGTATGTGACTAGAGTGTCTTTTCTTATTATTTTTTTGTTTTATTAGTGATACATCAGCTCCTGTGTCTAATACTAATTTTATTGTCCCTACATCGTCAAATTTTAAAGTTATGTAACTATTAAGGTTGTGATTTAAACTGTATAGTTTATTTGTTCGATTTTTTACATCAGAGTACTTTCGGAGTGTTCCGAATTTTCTTCTACGTTTGTAAGTCTAACATTACTATTTTGTTGTGTTTTATGAGGATAATTAGTTTTTATTTTTCTATTGTTATAATTTTTTCGATTATAATTATTACTATAGCTATTGTAGTTCCTAGTATTGTTATAGTTAGTATTACCATTTGGGTTTCTATTTTGGTAATTACTATTATAACTACTATTATTATAATACGAGTTCCTATTTGTGTAGTTATTTCTTTTAGTGTAAAACACGCTGTGATCCTGATCCATATTTGTAGATGTATTTACAAATTTAGCTACAACATCATTAATTTCAGTAAAATTGCCTGCTTCTATAATTGTTCTGACCTTTTCGTTTTCGCAGTTCTTTATAATTGATTTCACTGCTGTCTCAGTTGCATATTTCTTTGCTGTTTCAGGGTTTACGTTGTCTGTTGTGAATGCGCGTTTTTATGATTTAGTGAGATTTTCTATTTCTGACATAAATAAACTTGCGTTCTTGCCATTTTGTTTTTAAATTCATTAATCTTGCCTCTGCTACCTGAACTGTTTCACGCTTAATTTCTTTCTTTAATGTTTGGATTATACCATTTATAGTGTTTTCATTTGTAACTAGTAGTCTAACGTCCCCTTTTAGTTTTGTTTTTATGAATTTAATAGCTGTTTCTTCATGTTCTGATTTTTTTTCATTGATTTATTCCAGTGAAACTTTGAATTTTGAAACTTTTCTATGAAACTTTGAAGTGTTTCTACTCCACCCCACCATCAATCTCCTGAATCAGCTTAGAAGCTGTATTAAGAAATTCAATCTTTGTTTGCACCATCTTTGGTTTTTTATTAATATCTTGAATGTCCTCTAAGTTATCTTCTACACCTGGTTCTTCTGTGTCTTTTGTTACTAGAGGTTCCAAAGTTGCTTCTAGATTCGAATCTACCGCCGGTGTTGTGAATTTTATATTATGTTTTGTTGCTATACTTAGTAGTTGTTTATTTAAACTGTATATTTGCTCAGTGAAGATATTACTACTTGATTCATTGCATATGCCTGTATTGCTATTCTTTATTTTACTGTAACTCTCAAAGATAGTTTCAAGGTACTTATTAATGGTATGAGGGTGTATAGAAATTGTCTTAGTTATGCACTTGTACGCTTTCTGAAACTTTTCTTTTAATATTTTTATGTTCTGGTCCATTTGAAATTTTGTTACTTTTGGTTTATCTTTATGGCATAATTAATTCTCTAAAATTAATTTTGTTCTCCTAGCATTTCATATATATTTTTTTTTTCTTATAATGAAAAAATTTTGTTTCGTTTTTCCCTTTTTTTTCTATTTTCTAATATTCAATTGTTTCCAAAAAAATGTTGTTATTATACCCTTGCAGAGGGTATTATAAAATTGGTCAGATGTTTGTAACGCACAGAAGGAGACGTTTCCGACCACATAAAGTATATATATTCTTGATCAGCATAAGAAGCTGAGTCGATATAGCCATGTCCGTCTGTCCGTCCGTCCGTCCGTCCGTCCGTCCGTCCGTCCGTCCGTCCGTCCGTCTGTGCAAATCAACTTCACGATAGCATCTTAAGAGCTATAGGAATGAAATTTTATATTTGAGCTACTTTTAGCCGGGAGATAATAGAGTATGAAAATTGTCAGGATCGGACTACTATATCATATATGTAGCTCTAGAACAAAAATTTTTGCAAAAATTGGAGTATCCCCATGAAATTTACCAATATAATAGAATTTGATATAAAATCTCAGATCCCAAAATTTGAGTTTGATCGGATAAATAGAACACAAGTTACAGTCAATACAAATCGGTTCTACGTCATCAGCAAATCAAACAGAGCACATGCATACACACACACAGACGTAGCGCTACACGTATGTATGTATGTGTATGCGTGTTGTGCTTTGCTTAAAAATTTGAGGTAAAGAGAGAAATAATTTGAATGTTTTGTTTGTGTGTTGATGAATTGAGTTGCAAGGAAAGAAATTTCAAAATGTAAAAAAATTATTTCCAAGGACTGCAAGGGTATAAAAACTTCGGCATTGCCGAAGTTAGCTTCTTTGATATTTTTTCATATAATTTTTGTGTTTTTAAATTAATTTATAGTGGCAGCGCAAAAATCGCCTCTTACCACAAAGAGTGCTCAAACTCTTTTTTATTAAATTAATAATAAATTTTTTGTTTGTTTTTATACTTTAATGCTGCATCTGCTGTTGTTGCCGCCTTGCCTAATGATTTCTCTGGTGCATTTTCTCCAATTCGTCTATCTTGCTCCAAAGTTTGCACGCTTCTGCCCAGTGTGGTGGTGGGTCGCTGTTAATTTGTGCCAGTAGAGCCGCACGCTGCTTCCTAAAGCGGGCCAGTTGGCCGCCTTGGCGCTTTGGCCTTAGGACAAGGGTGATTGCCGTTAGCGCGTCCTCCTCTCGCCTCCTTCTTGAAAGCTCCGCTCGTGCCGCGTGGGCAGTCCTCCAATGCCTTCTGTAGCGCTTCTTTGTCCTTTGGCATTGGTTGTTGTTTCTTATTTTATTTATTTATTTAGGTGAACTAAATCAGCAGTCGACGAAAAAGCTTCAGCTAAAATACAGACAATAATTAATTGAAGAAAGTAGCTTAGCTTTATGCACAACTAAACATCCACGACCCGGTGGAGGTGTTTTATTTGCACAAGGTGCCAGCTATGCCCCGATTCACAGCCAATATGGTCAGGGATGAGTTGCAGACAATCCGAGTCCAGAATATTTTCGGTGGTTTCGCTGTAGATGATTAAAAAGTATAGCGCGAAGAGAATTGACAAAAAGCTGAGGAGAAATAAGGTGAGAAAGGTTGTTAAAAGATTGGCAAAGAACACGAAAAGGATCGTAAAGAGAGTAGTTAGTCAGATATCTACTAAGGTGAAGAGGAAAAAAGTTTCTGGTCCGACGTGAGGGAACACAAAAATATAGCGTATCTAGTAAATTAGTAGAAATGACTTCACCGTTGACTAGTTTATGGAGAAAGAGAATGCCAAATACGAGCCTACGGTTGTAAAGTGAAGGAAGATTAATAAGAAGAAGTCTGTCAGAATAAGAAGGTAGGCGAAGACTCGGGTCTCAATTAAGACCGCGTAACGCGAACTTAAGGAATTGCTTCTGTACCGATTCAATACTATGCTGGTGAACATCATATTGAGGGTTCCACACTGACGAGCAATATTCTTGAGTTAGGCGAACGAACGAAGTGTATAAAACCTTTGTCACATATGGATCATCAAATTCTTTGGCCCAACGTTTAATGAAGCCTGCATGCTCTATTGACAATTGAAGATAAATAACAAGGTAAATAACAGTGGGCCCAGATGAGTGCCTTGGGGGACACTTGACGTAACTCGAACAGTTTTAGATATCGAGGAACGAAAAGACACCTTTTGCGTTCTGCCAATAAGATACGACTTTAACCAAGCCAATAGTTTCGGGGAAAAACCCATGATGTTGAGTTTCATGAGAAGTATAGAATGATCAACTTTATCGAAAGCCTTACTAAAGTCAGTATAAATAACATCAGTTTGACACTTTTTACGGAAGCCATGGTGTACAAGGGTAGTCAATTCTAAAAGGTTGGTAAGCGACGAACGACCTTTCATGAAGCCATGCTGACAAGGAGAAATAGTGGATCTGGATAGGTGTTGAAGGGAAGACGTAATAATTTTCTCAAACAGCTTAGGAATTGCCGAAAGTTTAGCAATGCCCCGGTAGTTAGAAATATCCGATTTGCTACCCTTTTTGAAAAGCGGAATAATAAAAAACTCATTCCAAATATCAGGAAAGCAACAAGTATCACTCGATATAATGAATAACCGAGATAAAGGCTTAGATAGGGAAATCGAACACATTTTAAGGATGCAACTAGGTGTATTAGCAGGCCCGGTTACCAAGGAAGACGTCATAGATGACAAGCTAGATATAATACAGTCTTCAGTAATACTAGGATAAAACATAAAATTTAAATGTGGGATTGAGAAAGGATAGGGTGTGCGATCCGAAGCAGTAGTAGAATAAGTCGACTGAAAGAATTTAGCAAACAGATCTGCAATATCTGAATCATTATTAGCAGTCTGGTCATTAAGTCTGAAGGTGGAAGGTAGTAAATTAGAGCGTCTTTTGGTATTAACAAAGTTGTAAAATCTTTTGGGGTTTTTATAAAATTCAACCTTACAGCGAACGATATAATTATTGTAGCATTGAGTATTTAAAAGACAAAATTGAGATTTGGCTACACAATAATTTTCATAGTCAAGTCGCGAACCATTTTTTTAAATCTTTTAAATTATCTCGATTTAATATTACGGAGATTAGAGAGCCTACGTCTGAACCAGACTGGCGCACTGGGACAGTAGAGACATTCACATAAGAAACGCATTTATCTATTAGAGAATTAAGAGTAGCGTAGAAAAAATTTACTGCACAATCTATATCACAGCACTCAAATAGAAATGACCAATCAAAAGAGAAAATAAGGCTGTTAAGAAGATTGAAATTTGTATTACGAAAACATCTACGACGAGATTTTGAGATGTTATTAAATGAATTATTAACGGAATTGTAAGAAATAGTAACTTCAATGGTAGGGTGATAAGGATCTTCAGGCATCACTAGGGGCTGTGTTTGTGATACAGCACTAACAGTGGGATCCGAGACAAAAACGAAATCTAGGATTCTTTTAGAAGAGTTAAGAAAAGAATTCAACTTATATAGCGGACATTCAAGTAGGCTATCCACAAATACACGTTGAAATGAAGGAATTATAAAAGATAGATTATCATCAACAACCCAAATAACATTTTTTCGCCATAGTTTTTATTCAGAGTGTTACCAACTCTTCATTAGAACAAGAAGATAAATTGACTTATATACTAGATTCAAGAACAGAAATGGTGTTTTTGGGTAACTAGCTTAAATACAAATAATATGATATTTTCGGCGACATAATTGCTCCCCCTAGTATTGAACCAAGTCTTCAGCACGATCCTATATGTCGCGGGATTCCAGTCCTAATCTGCATAGGTTTCTTACTGGCCGACGATAAGTGTTTTTTGTTGTTTTTATGTCTGGTACTCTCACTATTCCATCTTCTCCTGGGTGTGTTTTGAGTACTATTCCAATTGGCCATTCTCCTCTTGGTGTAATGCATTTTACTACGACGAGTTCACCCTCTTTCAGGTTGTCGCAATTCTTTTCCCATTTCGATCTGGTAACTAAACTTGGGATATATTCCTTAATGAATCGTCTCCAAAAGGCTTCCACTAACTTTTGCGTCATCTTCCATGTTTTCTTCTCACTGGATCCGTTAATTTTGCATGGTGCTTGAATTTATCCACTTTGTTGTACCATTTTATCATTGGGGCATAATCCTAACCCGTCATCTGGATCATCCGATTCGAGAATATAAGGTCGACTATTTACCAAATGTTCCGCTTCAAAAAAAAGAGTTTGCAGCACTTCGTCAGTGGGATTACTTTCGACGGATAGTACGGCCTCTAGTGTACTTTTAAAGCATCCAATTAGCCTTTCCCAGCAGTCTCCAAAATTTGGTGAGTTCGCTGGTATAAATTTCCATTCGATTCCTTTTTGTGTTAGTTCTCCGCGCGCTGCTTGCATATCTATTTCCTCTAGAGCTTCTGTTAGTTCTATTGAGGCGCCTCTAAGATTAGTACCATTATCGGACCATAGTGTTTTGATTTCGCCTCGCCTTGCCATCATTCGACGGATTGCCAAAATGCACGAGTCTGTCACGAGATGTTAAGCATGTAAAGAGAACGCCATATCGCTTTCGCAGGCATTTAGTGTACCTGCTGCTGGAGCCCCGTCCATCTTTCGCATAGAACGGGCCGAAATAGTCCATGCCAACGGATGTGAAGGGTTTTTGAAATGTAGAGAACCTCTCCTTGGGTAATGGACCCAATTGCGTCTTAACCAGTTTGGCTTTGCGTTGTCTACACCACATACATTCGTTGATAATTCTTTTGATCTTGGTATTCATCTTCGGCATCCAGTACTGCAACTTGAATTTATGTACGACGACATGTATTCCGGTATGCTGTACTTCGTTGTGAAATTGTTGTAGCATCAGCTTCGTGAATACTTGATCTCCATCCAACACAATCGGACTTTTCGCGACGACGCCTTCTGCACGCATGATTCGCCTGTTTATGCGTAGAATTTCATCTTCACTCATAGAAAGACAATATTTAGTGAGGCGTAAAGCCCCTGTGATCTTGCCAGTTTTAACATAGATTATGTCGTTGTGAAAACATTCCGCCTGGACATGGAGATACCATTTTGACAGAGACCAATTATACTCCTCCACGACGATATTGCCCCGTTGTAGTTTTTTACAAATTGTGCTATAAACGGTGAGGAGGTTGGTCCGAATATCATTAATGTCATCTGGTAGACTGTTGGTGGTATTTGGGTATTCATATTTCTCCATAAAAAGCCTTGTGAGACTGCAACTTCTTCTGCAATTTTTACCTGGTTAAACATTTCTTTAATATCTGCAGCAAAGGCTATTATTAGTCTTTAATCTAAATCTTATAAGCACGCCTACGATTGATGCGAGCCAATCCGGCCCAGTTAGTAGATTTTCGTTCAAGGAAGTGTTATTACAAACGGCTGCTGCGTCGAATACTACTCGAACTTTTCCCGGTTTCTTGGGACTAATTACTGCAAAGTGTGGCAGAAACCACAGTTTTGGGGATTTAACCAAGTTGACATTAGTGACTATTTTGGCATAACCATTCTTCAGTAGTTTCTCCACTTCTTTTGGTATGCTCGCGCTAGTTCACGGTTTCTGTTCAGCTTTCTTTCTAAACATTTTAGTCTTTGCTCTGCCATTTGGCGACTATCGGGGAGTTTCACCATGTCGCTTTTCCAGGGTAAGTTTACCTGATATTGTCCATTTACACTTATAATAGATGAGGATATCTTGCTAATAGCCAATTTTTCTTCTGTCGATTTAGTTTTGTCCGTTGCTGGTTTACAGACACCAAATCCTTCTATGCTAAATTGTTTTTTAAGCATTTCGCCAAGCTGTTCATCATCGATGTGGCAGCATACGAAATCTGCTTCTTTTAATTTTGCTTATATAGGACCGTGTATGACCCATCCAAGTTTGGTTTTCGCCATAATCGGGCCCCTTGGATCTACATTTAGTATGGTTTGAGTTGTAAGGAATGTTGCATGTCGTTGTCCAATGAGGAGATGAGGCTGAAGATTCCGAATCGAGGTCAATTTGCCATTTTTGTATATGGAAATTCTTTCTGTATAGCTTCGAAATCGATTCGTTGAGTTGGTAAGTTCAAATCCTTGATAAGACGTACATTTTGAAGCTTCTGAGTTTTGCTATCGCCAGTAATAGCAATATCTGCGATTTCTGAAGTTTCATCATATCTAGAGATTCCTTCAGTCCATCCAAAGCAATTTGGTTCAGGTTTCCCAATTATACCACCTTCACGTGCTACATTCATATCCAACATTGTGGTTGTGCTCCCATCGTCGAGAAAAGCCAGAATTTCTTTTTCACCAGTTGGACCACGTAATATAACTGGTAACATTTTAAGAATTGCTGCATCTTGGACTTCTTGAATGCATCCGCTAATTGCTTGCGGCAAGGATTGTAGATGAGACTGTTTTGCCTTATGTAGTAAGCGATGATGATATCGTTCACAGTTGTCGATCTTGCATTGCTCACGATTATTGCATTGTCCCTTATGAAATTTTAGACATGTGAAGCAGGCGTTACTTGTGCTTGCGTAATCCCATCGTTTCTTCACCTCTGCCTTTCTAAATTTACTACATTTATCTAGGGAATGCTTGTCTTCATCACAAATGAAACACTTGCTGGATGAGCGAGTTTGTGTAACCTTTTGTGATTGAATTTGTAATCCGAATTTCTTTTGTGCTTCATTATCTACGTTATTGATTGTAATTATCTTCTTGTAGAAACATATATCGTAATACAGTCTCGACTGCTCCTGCATCCATTCAGCAAATATTACAAAATTACATTCTGCAGCTCTTAATTTTCGAGCGGTTAAAAATGATCCATATTCTCGGAGAAAATTTTCATCTAGCCGCTCAATTAGGGTTGCAAGCAATTTTTGTGTATCGATGAACTTGCATTGTACAAACCCCAGCGCTGAATTGATATTTTGAACAGAGCAGTTGAACTCGTGAAAATCTCCAATTTCCTTTACATATTTTATTTCCTGTGCTTTTGCCATCAGTTCGAACGCCACATTTTCTGGAGCTCGGTATATGTTGTCCAAAATGGCTAAAATTTTCGATGGCTCCTTTGCCGACATCAACAAAATGTCAACCTTCTTACGCGCTGCCCCTTTCAGTGACTTGTCCAGACGATATACATCCTCTTCTCCAGAAAACTGACACTCGCTTCGTGATTTTATGAACTGCGTCTTAAAATGTCGCCAAGCCAAATGAGAGGAACCGTCGAATTCCAGATTTTCATTGCCTAAGCTTTGTCTGGCTAACATGGTGCTGACGGTGCTTTGCATGTTGTTGTGCCCGTTGGAGATCGATAGAGACTCATTTATCGGGTGGTCTCCATCAGACATTACAGATTTTTGTGAGGAGGTAGACGAACGAATAATTTGAACATAGTAGTTTGCTCACCAAAGCTTCTGCGCGTGCCTCCAGAACTTTCACCTTTAATGACAGCTGTTGTATTTCATATTCATGCTCTTCGATGACGTCAGCAGAAACGCCCCCAGTTTGGGCTTTGCTTAGCTGTCTTTTTACACCAAGCATCAATCTTTCCTTTTTTTAGATTTCGTTTTGAAGTTCCACGTTTTCTACATCGATGGCTTCTATTCCCCTTAGTACTTCCAACTAATTCATATTTTCGAATTGGTGCTCGGACTGGTTCGCGTTTGATGCTTGCCAGAAGTTTTGTACAAAATGGCGTCATAAATTTTTGATGCCATCTCGGTACAGTCTTCTTGCGGCGAAATTTCTAGGAATTGGTATACTCGTTGCAAAGCGTTTGCGCCCAGCTCTTTCGAGATGCAGTCGATGTGTTCCAGTTTCTTTTTGGAGTCGTAAGGTAAACGCTTGAATTTTCGTAGTTCGCGCTTCACGAAATTATCTCTAACAAATTTTGTATATATGGCGAAATGAACATCACGCAATTCTTGCGACTTCAACGGCTCCAATTTCTTTTCTACCACTTTTGGTCAACTCCACATTTTTGTTAACTATTGTGGACTATATTATGCGCGTTAATGATTCGGCTCGAAGGACCAATTTTATGTTGTGGAATTGGCCACGACGACCAACACGATCAAGCCTATAAGAAATAAAGATATTAGAAAGAATTTCATTATCCAAAACAGAAGAGTTAAGCCAAGTTTCAGTGAAAGCTAATATGTCAGCCGAAAGGGTTTGGCTATCACAGAATAGTTTCGAGAGCTTGGTAAGAAGTCCTCTTACATATTGATAATGAATGCAAAGACTAGACGTTATTAGTTTTTTGAAGCAGAAGATACATTAGGAAGGTGGACAAGCAAAGGACGGGAGCGCCTATTGGCCGCAAACTCGTGTACAACTAGGCCCTCTGGCCAAAAGTTAGGGTCAACCATAGCTGAGAAATACTCATTTGGTACTGTAATTTTAAACGAGGAGATTTCGCGAGGCCTAGAAAACTTAATCTTTTGAATTAGAACCTTAGCAGGGCATATATTACCAATGTAAGCTGCCACAGACGACTCAGAAATATCTGGAGCAAGCCAAGAAATAAATAATTGTTTACGATGAGGCACTACAGTTAGCGGAGGCGGAGGAGCATTGGGATCCCCAGGTGATTGAGAACCAGCATGATCCTGTAATTGATTAGAGTTCCCGTGAGGGATAGATTGAGGTACACCAGGGTTTGTAATGGGTACTTCAATCTGTAAAGAGGAGCATAAAGAGTTACAAGAAGATGGTGTAGGCGAAAGTAAAATGGGAGAAGATGTAATAGAGAATGCGGGCGACTGCTTATGATGTAACTCAAGGGTACATTTCTTGGGTAATTCCTTAGAAGGTGAACCAAACTTGAATTGCGACAGTAAATGTATGCTAGTCACACTCGTTAGACAGCTGTTTGGCCATTCTATTTCTGCTGGCTGGCGCAAGATGGGCAAGTCCAGCGCATTAAGCCAAGCTCAGGCTTAGACACAGACAAACAAGAAAATTTGTCGTAGTCGCGGCCGTTGAGGCCAGCACATTTTAAGTGAATAAGATTATCACAGAGCCAACAAGATATTGCTCTATACTGATCGTCAAAACGATCGGAATGCTTGCAAGTAGGTAGACAACAAGACATTGAAAAGCCAAATAAAACACAGGGCAAAAAAAATATATAGAAAAATTTAAATAAACAGCACAAAGATAATTATCGATAAAAAATCAATAATTACAAATAAAACAAAGAGACAGCTAGAGTACACAGCACAAGAGAGAGTGCAAGAACAGTTATAAGACGAGCTTTGAGAGGCGGCCTTACAAAAGGGATTACGCGGGAGAGAAGCTGAGCACAAGCACAAAGCAGAGAGAACAACAAAACCACTAGCACTGATGGTATGATGGGGGCGATGAGGGGAGCAACTGCAGAAGCAATGACGAGAGAGAACAATAATAAAAAAATAAAAAAAAATTTCAATGCACCAAACACTAATCACGAAAATGAGAAATAGAAAAAAACTTAATTTTGCGAAATTATGCAAATAAAACACAAGGGTGTCAAGCAAACGACACCAGCAAAAGCGAAACAAACAAGCATAATTAAATATTGAGAGAAAACAATATATATTAATAAAAACTCAGGAGCTATGCAAAAACACGACCGTCACGTCAGAGAGCAGAAGCTATTTGTTATTTTGCCTCTTTATTTAATGGCAATGATTTGTTTTTTTTGTTTTGCCTAATTAAATTTTTGCCGATATAAGGCAGAATCTCCATGAAACAGGCGAAGGCAAGGTTTGACTTGAAGTGAGGGTATTTATAGGGGAGCATTTACATTGGTCTTATGGCAAGTGTCCTTAACGGTACTTAAAGCTAAACATTATGCTTAAGTTCTAATTACTTGTAATCTATCTCTAAACGTATGTGGCCTAATGCTATCCCTTAAAGTATACTACAACTCACCCATTGTGGTACAATCTTTCATAAGAAATTACAAATATTAAAAACTGTAGTGTAAGAAAATCATCGGCTGCAGTCCATAAAAGATAAATCAGCGCCACCAGAAGAAAGGCAAAATTCTGAATGAATATTTATACGCCTTGATGGATATTGCTAAGCCAGTAAACGTAGATGTGAAGAGTATTTCAGATACAAAAACCAATAAAGTGATGTTATTTCTTGCTCGCAATATTTCAGAGTTAAAGTTTCAAATTGAAGTTTATAAAAAGGGACTTGATCCATACAAGGCAGCAAACAGATTTTAAAGTAAGGCATATGGTTCAGGTGAAGCACAGGCAGTACAGGCTCGGGAGAGAAAATGTTTTGGTTGCAGAGATTGTCCGAAGTTCGATAGCACTTTCGAGAGAAGCAAGTAAATGTTGTTCAACATGACTAAGTTAAACTTAGTTCCAGTACGTTCACTCCACCTGAGTTAGAACTAAAGAAAGTTAGCTATAAGAACATTGAATTTAAAGGACTTATAGATACAGGAGCAGATATGTGCATGATTCGTCGAAGTGTTTTTTGGAAGCTAGGAGTTAAACAACTAACAGGTTCTGCAAATTGTTTGGTAGGAATAGGAGATGCGAAAATTTTAACATTTGGGAGTTTGTCTAAAATGGTTATCATCTGCAAAATTAAGGTAGTAGTTGGATTTCATGTAGTTCCCGAAGGGGACATGAGGTTTAAAGCTATTTTAGTAAGAATGATTCTGGGCCGTGTTGACATGAAGGTAACAAAAAATGGCACTCAGTTTCTGATTAGCAAGAAGCAAAAATTAGTAAAAGAAACTACTGAATCT
Organism: Drosophila paulistorum; assembly: GCA_018152135.1. Lineage (NCBI taxonomy): Eukaryota > Metazoa > Arthropoda > Insecta > Diptera > Drosophilidae > Drosophila > Drosophila paulistorum. The sequence goes on from JAECXG010000803.1 coordinate 11,161,710, forward strand.
GTTAAGGATTGGATGAAGCAATTTGAGGATGTCTGCACAGTTTTTAAAGGGAAGGACGAAATCGGTTTAGAGTTGTCTCATTCAAATAAGCAAAAGGCTAAAGAGGTCGAAATGATAGTTCAGGGAAAGCCCAAAAGCAATCCTGATGAAAAGATCGAACTGAAAGTTATTTTGAAAGCTGATATTCCCGTATACCAACACCCAAGACGGTTGGCCTACTGCGATCACGAGATTGTAGATAATCAGACACAGGAATGGCTTGAGGGAGAAATCATTCGTGATAGTACATCGGTGTATGCATCACCTATAGTATTGGTAGCAGTCAGTAATGCATGAGTTGATTCAGAAAGGTATATCGATCGTGTATATGGATGACATAATTATTCCAAGCAAGGACATACAAGAAGGAATGTCAAGAATTAAGTTAGTTTTGGGGGTAGCGGAGAAGAACGGATTACAGATAAACTGGAGAAAGTCTAAGATTCTACAAAATCAAGTCAATTTTCTATGGGATGATTAAACCATGCTGATGCATCGTAAAATGGTTATGGGGTTATTCTAATGTAGAAATATACTGAGGATAATATGTTTCATCCAATTCAATATTAGAAGTTTTAGCCATAAAGAAGTGGCGTGTTTACATTCCCTTGAGAGTAGCCCGGTGGGCCATGTTTTTGTTACAATCTAGAACATCGGTCAGGATCAAGGATGAGGTGTATGTAGATATAAATCGTGTCGTATGTTACTCAATAATAGTGTTATTCATAGTCTGAAAGAAGCCCAATTGTTTGATGATTTGACAAAAGCTGTAAAAAGTTTAGTAGAAAAGGGCGAGTCTAAGGATTTCTATATTTTGAAAAAGGTCTTGTTTAAAGATGCCAATAATCATCGACAAAATTAAGGTAGTAGTTGAATTTTATGTAGTTCCCGATAAGGACATGGGGTTTTTACGCTATTTTGGGAAGATCGATTCTTGATAGTGGGGACATGAAGGTAACAAATAATGGCACTCAGTTTTTGATTAGTTTTTGATTAGTTTTTGATGATCAAAAAGTAGTAGAAGAAAATACTGTATCTGTTGAGGATTGGATGAAGCAATTTGAAGATGTCTGCACAGTTTTTGAAGGGAAGGACGAAGTCGGTTTAGAGTTGTCTCAGTTAAGCCAAGAACAGGCTAAAGAAGTCGAAATGATAGTTCAGCGATACAAGCCAAAACGCAATTCTGATGGGAAGATTGAAATGAGAATTATTTTGAAAGATGATATTCCCGTATACCAACACCCAAGACGGTTGGCCTACTGCAATCAGCAGATTGTAGATAATCTGATACAAGAATGGCTCAAGCAATTATTCAAAATAATACATCGATGTATGCATCACCTCTAGTATTGGTAGCAAAGTCAAACGGAGCTAAAAGGTTTTGCTGCGATTATAGAAAACTGCAAGGAGGAAAGGTTTTTACTACACTGGACTTAAAAAATGGATTTCATGTACCAGTAGAAGCAAGTTTGCAAAAGCTCACTGCATTTGTTACCCAGAAAGGACAGTACGAATTCTTATATGTACCGTTTGGTATCTCAAAATCTTAAAAATCAAGTCAATTTTCTAGGATGCGTGATTAGTGAAGGGATAATAAAACCGAGTGAAGAGAAAATTTCGTCGGTACACAATTTCCCAAGACCGCAGGATAAGAAAACAGTGCAAAGGTTTCTCGGTTTAACATAGTATTTCCGAAAATTCATTGAGGGATATGCTTGAACGGCGAAGCCACTTTCCAATATGCTAAGGAAGGATAGTAAATTTGTGTTCAGCGAGATCGAGGAGGTATCCTTTGAATGGTTGAAGGCGTCATTAACTAGTAAGTCGGTATTGAGGTTATATAATCCGAAAGCGCAAACAGAAGTCCATGATGACGCGTCAAAATATGGTTACGGGGCAATTCTAATACTGAGGATAATTTGTTTCATCCAATAAAGTACATGAGTCGAAAAACGAAGCACGAAAAGTCTCAGCCTTAATTGAGGCTTTTAAGAAGTGGAGAGTTTACATTCTTGGCTTGCATTTCACTATAATAACAAAGTGTAATGCATTTACTATGACCATGAAAAAACAGGAAGTTCCCTTAAGAGTAGCCCGGTGGGCCATGTTTTTTCAGGATTTTAGTTGCAGTCTAGAACATCGGTCAGGATCAAGGATGAGGCATGATGGTTTGAGTCGAGTCGCCTGTTATTCACTATCGGATATTATTATTCATCGTCTGAAAGAAGCTCAATTGGTTGATGATTGGACAAATGCTGTAAGAAGTTTAGTTGAAAATGGCGCGTATGAGGATTTTTATATTTGTTCAAAGATGCCAATAAGCAATTGATCGTAGTACCCTAGCAGATGGAGAATGAAATTATCTTACTTGCCATAAACAAGGACATGTCTCAGCAAAGAAAACAAAGTTATTGGTCGAAAAATGAAACTTCATTCGCAAATTGAATGGAAAAGTTACACGATTAGTTGAGAGCTGCGTACAGTGTATTATAACAAATGCGAAAATGGGTAGAAAAGAGGGGTATGTGACAGCGATTGATAAAGAAGATCAGGGGCAATCAATTGTTTGTAGTTGTCGATAGTTTTAGTAAGTTCGTATGGTTATATCCTACCCGAAGTTCCGGGGCAGAAGAAGTCGTAAATCATTTGGAAAAACAAGAAAGTATATTCGGTAACCCAGTGAGGGTAGTGACCGATAGGGGAACGGCGTTTACACCACATTTGTTTGAACAGTAATGTAAGGACAATAACATAAAACATTTGTTAATTACAACTGGTGTTTTACGGGGAAACGGACAGGTCGAAGGAATGCACAAGATCATTGTACCCATGTTAACGAAATTGAGTTTGGAAAGTCCAGAAACCTGGTACAAGCATGTAGGCAAGGTGCAACAAATGATAAACACTGAGCCAGAAGAGATGATGTTGAAAAGATGGGAGATACGGAAGGGCCAACTAAAACGTCCACTGTGGCCGAGTTCATGAATCCTTGGGGATATTTATTCGAGTCGAATGAAACTTCAGGAGGGCTGAATGTAGGAACTGGTGAACCAGAAGCGGTCATCGTTTCTAAAGCCATTTCGTAGTGTTAAGCCAGCATACAATAATAAAAAGACGGGCACACTAACTTCTAAGTTTGGGACGACAGCGAGCACACGTTTCGGAGCAGACTTGCAGTAAGTTTCACTTTTGTTGAATCCGTAATATCAGATTGTAACATTAACATCATAAGCAATAAGGTACCGGAAGACAAATAAATACCACATACATTTGGTATTCGAAATTTAAAATATTTTTTCACCTGATGTTATAACGAAGTCGGCGAGACGTCATTTTATTTGGTGTCTATTTTTTTCTTTACAAAATAAACTCTGACTTGAACAAAAACATAAAAATTTAAAATACTGCTTACTGCTTGTAAGCGTATGGGGTTTTCTTTACTTCCACAGTTGCATTCTATTCGAGATCTGTCTGCCGTTTATTTTCTGCATAAGACAATTTGTGACAAAAAAATACAACAAATACAAAAAAGCAGAACTGCACACGGGTAAATGGCTATCTAATCTTAGGGAAAATATGTTCACCACCAAGGGGCGAAAGCCCCAAAAATAAAAAGACAATACCAGAAAACTGCAATTGACTTTCTTAATCTCCCTGCTAAAAACGCCAAAAAAAAAAATTGATTATTTATTGATTTATTTATTAAGAGCTAATTTACAACACAAATTATATGTTAGCTTGAGCTATGGCAACATTGGGTTATTTTCTCTTCGATTTCTAGCTCTTTTTCTGGGAATGTAAGTGAGTTTATTTATGGAGTTTAGTGCTGTTCCAATGTTGTTCGAAATTATTTTAGGTGGAGTGTTAGGTGCTATTTGTTCTGTAAATTGTTTCGTATTATTTCTTTTTGATAATTCTAGGGTGCATCGAAAGAGTGCGTTGGCTTTTTTAAATAGTTAAATATTTTCTGTTATTTCTCTATTCAGTCTATGCCATATTCTTTGTTTTGCGTTTCTTAGTGTTTGCAAGTGTTTATGGGATAGCTCCGTTAGCGCTCAAAATAATTATTATATATAAATAAAACCTTATAGTTTAGCCAGCTCGAGGTCAATCTTCCAAAAGAAGATTATATCAAAGGCAACACAATAAGGTGAGCAGGTTGTCTGTATAGCTATTTCAAGAACTACCAAGTTCTATTATCAGCAGACTTTGCTAAAGAACTCCGGAATTGCAGGGTATAATAACTGGTACAATCTTTTATACAGGCGTATCACAGAAATCACCCATATTTTGAAATGGTATATTAAAGATATATAAGGTATATAAAGGCAGAAAGAACCCATAAAGTATATATATTCCTGATCAGTATGAACAGCCGTGTCGATCTAGCCATGTCCGTCTGTCCGTCCGTCCGTATGAATGCGTAGATCTCGGAGACTATAAGAGATAGAGCCACCAAATTTGGTATGTAGGCTCATGTAGTATGTAGAGATCGAGTTTATTTCAAATTTTTGCCACGCCCCTTTTCGCCTCCGCAATTCAAAAAAAACCGTTTATCTCAAAAACTATTGCACAATATTTGGTATGTATATTTGCTCAGTAAATGAGCACATTTTGTGTATATGGATTTTGCCACGCCCCTTTCCGCCCCGAAATTTTAAAAACTCGATTATCTCACGTAATTTTCTTTCTTGTGGAATCAAATTTGGCACACTTAAATTTTATACTAATACCCAGCGTAATATTAAATTTGATCAAAATCGGACAAAAAATAGCCAAGTTATGCATATAAACGTTTTTCCATAAGGCGGGTGGGCGCGCTAGGGTGCGCATATGCATGAGTGTGCGAGATACTAGGATATGCTTGAAAAGCATGTGAACAGAATTTTTTTAAAATATGCAAATGCATTTGTTATTACAAATTTGAAATATTTGTTGTACTGGAAATATTTGTTGTACTGGTGTATGGTATACCTAAGTCGGCGAGACGACTTACTTCATTTTTGAAATGTTGCTGGCCTATATTTCACATGACTTTATTGATGGCCTTCTAAGGTTATTTTTATCCCAAGTCAATCTTGTCTTAAATTCTAATAGAAAATCGTTAGATCTTATTTTTGTATTGGATTCTTCTAATTGTGATGTTTCTAGGATAGAACCATTTGTTCTTCCCGAAAACACATTTCATCTTAAATTAAATTTAAAAATTGATCTGCCCTTGCTATCACCATTACTTGGTTCAAGTGAGTTACCTCTAACTAGGTGCTTTCGTAAGACTGACTTTTCCAGCCTTAATGAAAACATTACTACTACCGATTGGTCGTATCTGTAGAATTGTAGTGATATGTATGAACTCAGCTGTTCGCTTCTGAATTCACTCTTTGATATTTCTGCGCCTCTTGGTAGGCAGGTGCGCTTTAAGAAACATGCCTGGTTTTCTCGAGAGTTATTCAATTTGAAAAATGTGAAGACTCTATATATATTTCAACAGATCAACGTTCATCAGATTACGCTCGAGTCGCTCGGTCGAAATTCATGATTAATACACAATGCTATAAGTCAGCGCTTTAAGCTTCTATTTTTCTTAGACCCCCAACAATTGTATAATTTTGTTAATTCTTAACGTAAGACCTGTGCATTCATCTTTTTTGTCCCTTCAAAATAAAAAAGCTATCACTGATCAGGCAATTGCCGATATGTTTGCGAGTTTTTTTAAAACATCATATTCTTCAACGGTATATCGAGCAAGTCCGTGATTGATGAAAGTTCTTAGCGAACTTAATCTAGTTAAATCTGTTTATTCTCCATGGCCAGATGGTCTATCTGAATGTGTACTCAGATTCTGTGCAAACGCATTATATAAAACCATTTTAAAATTGTGTTTATTGTCTGTCGAATTTTCCTCTTTTCCATCTATTTGGAAGGAGTGATATACCACTCATTCAACTGCTCTGGACAGGGTCCAGACTGTGCGCATCGCAATTGGCCGACCGCCAACCTAAGGTAGACTCCCCTCCAGCATGACCTCCAACATCACGTCCGCGCCCAGGACATTAGACACCGACGACGGTCGGTGGAAAGTGTCATCCGGCAGGACGATGCCTTCGAACTTCTTTACGATTTGCGGTTCCACCGGAGAGCTTGGACTTCGGCAGCACAAGCCATCGACCACCTTCAGGATCACCTCCAGTCGCCAGTCTTCGCTGATCGGGGACCGGATCACTGCTGCCACCGCTTTCTCCGCCCCAATATTGACGGCTGTCAATTTAAAGGCCATGGCCAGCGACGTCGCCATCGACGATACCGCCGAGCAAGGGTCAGGAGGGCCTTCACATCGAAGGTTTTCCCTACCGTCTCGAGGCGTACCATCGCCGTTGGCATCAAATGTGGATTGCGGTGCTGCAGCAGTGTGGCCAGCTTAGGATCGAACGCTGGCGTTGGTGCGATCCTTCGTCTGGAAGACTCAGGGGTAACTCGGCGTACGACGGAGCGGGGAGTGCGTCGACGTGGCTTCTCGTGGAAATGGAGTAACGTGTGGTGGTCCTCCATGTATATGCGGCACCTATCACCGCTCAGACAGCTTCCTTCGGAGTTTGGGTGGGCCAGGCAGTTGGCGCAGTATTTGTTGGCAAGCAATGCCCTCATCCTCTTCTCCACGTTCAGCCGCAGGAAGCGACGGCATCGCTTCAGCGGATGGATTCCGCGACAGACTCGGCAACGGAAGGACTCAGTTCCTCGCGAACACCTGCGCTCCTCCTTCGATGACTGTACTGAACGTGGTCTCGGAGCCATAGAAACGGGATGTAAAATGACGGATATCAGGAAGCTGCCGGGACGAATAACGGAGAAAGCGGACTAATGTAGGACTATACAATACACCTATTACTACTGGCAGCTCGGCCTTTCTTATTTGGGAGGAAGGACCAACTGCTGGACGCTACTGTAACTTTACGTAATGAGTTTGAATTCCTGCTTCTGGAGGAAGAAAGATGAGCTTTGCGACTGGACGCTTCACAACACCGCGAGCGGTAAGCAGATCGACGACACGGACGTTGCCGTCACTGCCAGGGTACGTTTGGAAAATTCGCCCGAGACGCCATTCATTAAATGGAAGATTGTCGTCCTTGAGTACCACCAGATCGCCCACTTCAAGATTATTACAAGGGAATCGACACTTATTTCGCTTATGTAGCTTCATTAAATATTCCTCTTTCCAGCGGGTGCGGAAATGCTGACTCACAGTTTTCAGACGCTGCCACCGGACAGACAGAACCTAGTTGGATAGTAATGATCCTTGAATTCAGCCGATTCTTTCAGGTCAAAGCCAAAGAATCGGTGGGGTCTTCAGACAGGAGAAATCGGCCGCGAGTTCAAAGAAGCCTCTATCTCAGCAGGCAGAGTAGAGAACTCCTCAAAGGTATACCTTTGGTTGGAAGTGGCCTTGTAGAACAGAGTTTTAAAACTCTTAACTCCACCTTCCCACAACCCTCCCATGTGAGGTGCCCCGGAAGGGATGAAATGCCAGACAGATTCTGATGGCTATAGTGGGATAAGATTTTCTGCTGGGTAGACCTTAGAAAATCTTTTTCAAGCACTCTGGATGCACCTACGAAGTTTTTGCCGTTGTCGAAATGCACTTGCTGGGGACTCCCTTGCCTCGATACAAAACGAGCGAATGCTGCCAGAAATGTTTCGGTACTTAAATCCGAAATTGCCTCAAAGTGAATGGCTTTGGTAGAAAAACAAAGGCACACACATATCCTTTTGACAGGCGCGGCTGGTGAAACTCTTGCGGTCAAAAGGACCTGCGAAAACTATCTCGGTGGTCGTAAAAGGAAGTGCGAAAGTGGTTCGCTGGGACGGAAGGGTGCTCATTAGCTGTGATTGCAGCCTTCTTTTGTTAATCACACATACCTTACACGAATTGACTAGATTCCGCAGTCTTGGAATCCAGTATTTCTGTCGGATGAGACGGACTACCAGTTGACTGCCCCCCTGCAGAGAGATCTGATGCTGAAAAAAACCAACAGCCGGGCCAATGGACTTACGACTGGCAACAGAATGCGGTTACGCTCATCGTAACTGAGGGCCGCTGATTGTTGCACGCGCCTACATGCTCGGATCACACCTGATGCGTCAATGAACGGATTAAAATTGAGAATGGTACTAGACGTGGGCAGAGATTTCTGCTGTAGACACTGATGTTCCGTCGCGAAGTATTCAAGCTGAGTGACTTGGATCAACGCCTGGACTACTTGATTGATCTGATTAGAGGTCACTTCCCCGGAGTAATCGTTTAGAAGTTTTCGACCACTCGTTAAGCACGTGCAAGATTTGAAAAACGAGACAGTATCTCGTTGGCTGGCTTAGCGATCGCGACGTAGACCTTCACTACCCGCTTCTCCAAAGTAGTGTCTAGTGGGAGTGGTGTCCCTCTCCGCCAGGACTCTTGTGGTTCCCATAGCTATGGTGGGCCGTGCCACCACAAATCCTTGTGTACCAGTTCCTGCGCTTTGAGGACGCTGCTAGGGAGATCTGCTGGATTGTCCTCACAATTTAAGTTACTCGATTATGTGGCTTATTTAACCACGATAGTACGACGGTGGAATTTGTGGAAGAACTGTAGCTGCCAGTTCAGCAGGCCAATGAAACCGTTTTAACTGGGGCTAATCTAGATTTCGCTGCAAGGAGGCAGCATGATATGCCTTGGTCATTGCTAACGCGCACGTAAATTGCGGCACCCTAAGCCCGCTGTGACGCATCGCAAAAACAATGGAATTGAATGTCGGAATTTGGATCATGAAGAACCAACCGCGGAATTCGGATCTGGTCAAGCAAGGAGTAGCTCTTTGTAACATTCTGCCACCTGTAATGGAGTTCACTGGGCTATTGATCATCCTACCCTAGCTCTCTTAGCCAAAGCTCTTGCATAAACACCTTGGCTGGAATTGCAAAGGAAGCCAACCAGCCAGCGGAATTGAATAATTTGGCGATCTGCCCGAGGACTTCTCACTTAGTATAAGCTGACTTGATATCTGGGGGTGAGATGACAAAATAAAACTCATCCGTAGTCGCTTTCCATCGGATTCCAAGTGTTTTTGCTGTACTAGCCTCTTCGATATCGAGGAAATCAGCATTCAGCAAATGACACCTTGGGATGCAACTAAGCACTCTCTTCACACTCGATGTCCACTTGCGCAAAGGAAAGACAAGAGCGTCTTCAAGTTCCTTGACCATTGCGATTGCAGTTGCTTTATTGTGAGCCCCTGCCAGGACATTATCGACATACGTATAAGACTTGATAATATCGATAGCCAAAGAAAATTTGGATTGGATTTGGATTTGGTACATTTTTGTGATGTCGGCATTGAAAACTACTCGGAAAAAAAGTCACTTGAGAATCTGAGTAGTGCGATCAGACTGAAGTACCGGACCAGTGTAAAGTATGTCATTGAGACTTACTCCGTTTGTGGACTTGCTAGAGGCGTTAAGGACTACCCGTACTTTTGTTGTCGTACTAACTGCATGGTGTGGCAAATAAAGTCGTTATTACTGCCGTCAAATGGCACCTGACGCATATGGCCCAACTCCAAATACTCTTCGATAACGGCGTCAAACTCATTTTAATCCCGGGTTATATTTTTAGTAACCGACCCTCGTTTTTTAGGAACTGAGCCATTTCACATGGTCTGGAGTGACCGAGGTTGATGTTGGTAGGGTCTCCAAACGAAAGTGACATCTCTCCGTGTGGTCTTCTAAAAATTGACCTCGCACAATGAATCAGAGTCTTCTACCGTTTTGACCGGTAAAACCTCCACCTCCCAAAACCTCGTGAGAAGAGTTTCGAGTGCTTCCTCTCTGCTCGAAGCGACCCTCGTGGTGAACGCGGCACACGAACTAACGGGAACCCCTTGCAACGGACTTGAAAAGACCCAACCGAATCTCGTCTCTTAAGTCATTAAAGATCCGCACACTTCGGTCTGGATGCCGGCTAGACCGCTGGTATGATATCAATACCAAGAAGCAGATCGATCTTTGCCTTTAATCTGAAGGAGGGGTCGGCTAGAGGAATATTGGGCATTCCTTCCAGTGTGGCTTGGGCTATCGTATATGACGGCAAATCATCAGCAACTTGGGACAAGACAAAAGCTTCTATCTCTATCTGGACTGGAGGTCCATGCGATGACCGAATGCTTATGTGACAGACCTTCAAGGTTCTATTGACCTTTCTGTTAATGCCTGTCACTTCGACCCTGACAGTTTGGAATGGTAACTTCATGAGCCGGAACATTCTTTCGGATATAAAATTGGCTTCCGAAGCCGGGTCTAACAACGCCCGTGAAGAATAAGTAGTGCCCTTGTGCCAAAAGTCCACGATGGCTGTACCTAGCAATTTATCTCGTGAGCCTTACCTGCGAGGTAATGTATGTCCGGACGGTTATTGTGAGAACTGGGATGCACTGGGACCAGCTTTATAGTATTCTCCGGTCTGGCATCCTTGTGTTAGAGCGTACTGTGACGCCCCTTGCATGTGAAGCAATTGTGCTGACTCGGGCAATATTTTACTCGATGCCCTTTTGCGAAACAGTGCAGGCAAAGGGACTTTTTCTTTATGTATGCCACCCTTTCTGGCACTGACATCTGAAGGAAGCGGGGACATCGACGCACCGGGTGATTCTACTTCATACAGAGATCACAGGATTTTGGCTTGGTGGTCACCTTGGCTTCAAATGTATTAGCCTATCGAGTAACTGGAAGTGGATTTCGCAGAGGTTTCAATGAGGGAACCGAAATAGCCATTGCAGTTGTATTTTCAACCGCTTCGATCGTACGAAAACGCTCGGTGAGGAAATCGTTCATCGTTTGGCACTCTGGAATGGCAGTCTTATCTTCAAGAGATTGTTCACACAGTGAAAGGGTGATCTTCGGCAATTTGATGGAACAGAAAAATACGAACATGCCACCCCACGTGGTGACTGGCAGGCCGCAGTGTTCAAAAGCACGAATGGATGCCTGCAGAGCAAACTGATGATCTTGGAATGCCTTTCCGGACTCATGGGAAATTTGAAGCAGGTCAAGAGGTGCTCGGAATTGGCTGTTTACGATAAGTCGCTTATTTTCGAAAAGCTGCGTTCCATGCCGTTTCAAAACTATCATTTGTAAGCGAGAAATTTGCTACAATGAGGTTGACTTCACCCTCGTTTTCGCTTGGAGATGATACAGCTTTTCAACGGGGGAAATTCGCGAATCGCTATGTAAATGGTCGTAAACAAATCACGGAACGTGGGCCATTTTAAGTAATCTCCCGTAAAGACTTCTGTGTCAATGGGTGGCAGTCGACAGCCTCGTTCTGCTGGTGCAGAGGTAGACCCATGACGGTTCGGAGGAGTGGGAGCAGACGCTTCGTGGATAAGCTCGCTTAATAGAGCCGTGCATCGCTCGACAACTTGATAGCATTTATCATATTTAGCTTGTATGGCTAAATTTTCAGAGCTACTGTCTTTACTATCTGGAAGTGCCTCACATTTCTCATATTCCCTCTCCCACAACGCTCAAACTCGATTACGACGGACTTGGAGCGTAAAAATGCTGACCTCGGACAGTGAAGTGACTTGGGTGTCGAGTTAAAATTGTATCAGTTTATCGCCGATCGAGATAAACTTTTGCAAAGCCATGGTTGAAGCAGCTAAAGTCCTTTTGGATTCGGACCGAGTGACTTGGGGCGGTTACGAAAATCTGTGGAGGTGGTACCAGTGGCTTGACCTTTTTTTGGCTTGCTCGACGTGGCTCTGACGTGGATTGCTGAGAAGTCCTGCTTAATGGTTCGGACGTGAGAGTTAATGGACTAGAAAGGGTCTGAACCGCTTGTAAATGAGGAGGAGTAGGACTGATACTCCTCTGAAGCGGACTTGGAGCAACAATTGAAGATTTGCGCTTGGCCGCAGTGGTCTTAGCCTCTTTATCGTCCTTTGGCGGGCTTGGGCTCATAACTCCCAGAATGGCGGGTATAATAGTAGTGAGCTGGTTTGGCACGGCTTGGAAATTAGCGAAAAACACAAACTGGAACGTTTGGGAAAATCTGTGACGCTACTAAGCCACCCAAGGAACAGCTTTGAAACGCCTTGAAATTGATTACAATCCTCAAACACGAGTTGAAACGTTTGAGGGATATCTTGCAACGCTGCCGACACCCTAGGAACGGCTTGGAACGCCTTGAAATTGAAATATAAAAGCCAAAGATACGACTTGGAACGCTTGGAACACCTAGGAAATCAAATATAGAACCAAATATACGACTTGGGACGCTTGGAACACTTTGGAATTCAAATATATAACCAAAGATACAACAAGAATTTAGCAAAATTATGAAAAATTAATTTTCCCGATGCATAGAAATAAACTTTGCTTTTTGAACCGAAACGGAATTGGAACGGATTCTCTAATATTGGGAAATAAAAAAGGGACGCGGAACACAAATTTTTAATAATTAAATTTTATTCAACTTTTCCCCCAACGTGACCCTTCAGCATATATACCCCACAAAGTGCCTGCCAACCTAGGGTACACAGCACATCTACTTTTGATCGTTTGCTTTGTGCCGTTGTTTGGCGCATGAGCTTGCAGCTGTGTCTGTATACGGCAGTTAGGCGGGACGTATGTATGTTCGTATGTATGTATATAGGCTGCAAGGGGTAGCGGAATTTTGTTAGCGGTGATGGAAAAATATATATATTTGTGTGCGAAAAAAAAAATTTGGTGAAATATGTATAGATATATGGATAATATGTGTATATATATATATATACATATATATATGTGTATGGATATGTAAAATGTTATATGGAATATATGTATGTATATGGATATGTATATGTGTATGGATATGGATATATATTTTTTTATATATTGAAATATGGAATGGAAATATGCAGAGGTGTGAATGGATTGGACGATTATAATTTTGATATACAAAATTAATAATTTTTATATATTTTTTTTGATGATGTATCTAGCTGATATGCCCAAACTTTATAGGATGTCGCGGGTGGTTTACTGTTTTTTTTTTTTTTTTTTGTAATCTTTGTTAACTTGGATTGAAACCTTTTCTCTTAGCGCACACACCTTTACAGGAATGGGCTGTATTTGAAACTTTTTATTTATGGATTCAGCCCTGGATAAATTATTGTAACTTATATTATTGTCACATTTACACACTCTGCTTGCATATAAGAAATCACTTTGAATATTGTAGATTTATTTAAATACATACATAAGCTTTTGGAAATTGCGAGGAAAAAATATATTGGAGTAGGCGATTATATATGGCACCTTATATACTTGGCAATTATATATGCCAAATTGCCAGAAAAAATCTATGTCTATGAAATCCACGATGTCTTCTCTGATACGTGGTTTACCAGAAGAAAAATCCATGTACCGAAGTATGAGACTTATCTAGACAAAAAAGAAATTGATAACTATAAAATTACTAATTTGTTTCCAATGTCGCTGTTTCAGTGTATTATTCAAAATTTGGGTTAAAATGACACGTTTGAATTAATTTGTATAAGAACAGCAAATGTCCAGTGTAAATGATTCGCAACGTTTTCGCTCACGATTTGGATTGACGATCACGATGATTTGAGCCGAAACTTTGCGTAAAATACATCATTTACACTCGATATGTGCTGTTTTAATACAAATTAATCAAAATTTGTTCAATGTTAACATTTGTTTGGATATGATTAAATACCTCTTAATTGCACTTCAACCCGATTTGTTGATAACATACTATGTTCTTTTTAATTGAAATTGAAATATAGTTAACAAATAGTTATTGACTATAAATGAAGACAGTTCTAACTATGAAAAATCCTTTTCCTCAGTGTACTAGACACGTCATTTAAAGTCAGCAATATATAAAAAATTAGTTACCTGTGCTTTTCCCGATAAATCGGAAGTTTCGTCGAATTCTATAGAGTAGAATTCAGCGTCAGCTACACGTCGTATGATTTTTTCTTGAATGTCAACTCTGCAGCAGTCATTAAGTTTATTTTGACTTGTCTTACTGATGTAAGTTGCAACTGTTGAAGCTTTTTTCAGACGGTCTTCTAGTGTTATATCTCCTGACTCCATTTGATATTCCAGCAGTGCCCGAAAATTTCCTTCATTTCGTGCAGGAACTGATTCTGTTGAAACTTCACCATCATCTCTATGCCCACGAAATGCCATATTTTGTCGTCCGAGGAAAATAACTGCTCTTACAATAGACCTTAGAAATTTTCTATTTTCTTGGCATTGAGACAGATGTTCTTGATTTATGATATTGTGGATGTCGAATTGTGGATTGTGGTAATTCTTCAAAAATTTTTGGCTGAACAACAACTGCATTCTTGTGGTAAAGGAGTTGAGAATGGCTTTCTAGATATCCTAACTTGCCGGCTAGATTCTTGAAGTTAACCAACGGTTGCGTGACTAGTATACCTAAAGGAGTATTTTTTTGGTAACCTCCTAAATTGTTTGTTGTGAACCATGGACACTATTTGCAATAGAGCCCTTTTTTGACATCAGAAAAAACCAACCATTCGTTGTGATCAACTAAATGTTTATGTGATACATAATGCCTAATCTTTTTTCCGCAAACATTTCTGCTGGAGAAAGGAAATATATAATTCTTCGATGGTATCCAAGGGTTTTCCAAAAGTTCTTCTTTAACCCTATCGCTTATCTTCTTGCCGATAAAATGACCTATGTCGCTGGAGAATTCTGGTATAACCATAGAAGCTAGGTTATCATTTGTGTCTATCATAAACGATGAACAAGCGCCTAGTGAACTAATTCTCGACAAATTCTGAGTTCCTTGTGTCAATGTAGTATTATTTTCGGAAGTAGTATCCGAGACTTGATCTTCGTCAACATGATACGTTTCATCTGAAGCGACGTCTTCTAACTTTTTTTTTTTTGAGAGATTGAAGAAAAGTGGCAATCGAAGGCTGCTGGCGAGACTGAAATTAATCAACTCTATGAACATTTTTTCTAATCACTCATTAGGGATAATTTTTCAGACCCACTATGGCCATCCCAGAAAAACGCATATGTTTATACTCAAAATTTTCTAGAACGTTTCATGTGCCAAGAAGGGCATTCGATACATTGAACGCTTCAGCACTCAGTAGCGACAAACAATACTAACAATTAGTTTAAATATAAATTAAAATGAAGTCGAAAAACAAAAGCTCTTTTACTTTGATGTGATCTAACTTGTGGAGAAATCTGGCAGTGTACGCACAGCTGAGTTAAAACGATGATCGATTAATCAATACATTAGCGCGCATACGACTATCGATTTTACCATGTGCTTCAGTGACATCACGCGTGATTAACACGCGTGAATAGGGATTCCCGGAGAGAAGGAAAATAACCCAATCTTCATTCGTTGAATTCAAAATATGAACTGATTTTATTTACAAAAGTACAGAGTTTATATAGGATTGTCTTAGGCTCTAGGAGGTAACAATTCTTTTTAAAAATACTTATTCTAATGACCCACGTTTTCGGGGGTTGAAAATTATTTTTATTTCATGCCCAGCGGTACTTGATACCGCGCTGCTGTTACAATCTTACATAAGTGTTTTCCACAGAGTTTGGATGCATATTTTGTTTGGTATCAAGCAATAATTGTCATATGAATTTTATGATTTACTTTTGTTTTGTTTCGTTTTGTATATTTCATTGGTGCATCTGATTCGGTGAAGCCAGTTCAGATGAACACGATGTTTATTCTTAAACATTCTGCAAAGGGCCACCAAATGCGGCGTTATGGCCTTTATTATTATTTTTATAGTTGGCTTATACAAATTATTATTAAACTATCATTAGTAAGATAATTAATGTTAAAGAAGCATGATGGACGATGAACCTAATCAATCTGATGTTCGTTTACCATTGTCACTGACTTCCTATTCTTACCAATCCTCCCGTATGTACTACTGAGTTGGCTTCTACTAGTTTTTATAATATTTGGCATATTACCTAATGATTTCTGTTTCGGGATATCTACCCACTTCTGATGTGTATTACTGTGCTGACTTCTAGCCTTTTTATAAGCTGGAGAATTTAAAAAAGAACTATCTTTCCTTTTTGAATTGTACCAATGTGATCTTTGCTCTACCATTTTTAAATATCGCTGACTGCTAAAACTTGAGTGGTTATTCTGGCTATCATTAAATGTTGCCTTTTTATAAATATTTTGCCATATCTGCCTTTTTGGTACTCTAGTTTCTGACAATTTGTTGCCGGAATCTATTTTGATATTATGTTTTAGATAATCATTATCTAATTGACCCATTCCTTCTGAATATTCTCATTTTGTACTGGCTCTGGGATATATACTTTTTCTTCCCCCATTTTCACTTTACCTCCAATGTGAGGTCCTGCCGGGGGCCATAAATTTATTTATTGAGTTTTGCTGTTGCATTTCCTTGGAATTGTGTTGTTTTTATTTTTAAATTACCTTTCCTCTCCCAACGTTGTTCAAAACCTGTGACATCTATTGTTGTTGCCACTACAGATTTACTCTGATTTGATTTGGTGCATCCCGAGACGATCCAACCAAATTGAGTATTTTGGCCTAGCCGGCCATCAATCTTTGTAATTCCCCTCTTTAAGATTTGGGTATATACGTTTACTCCCATTATTATATCAACCCTACCAGGTTTATTGAAGGTAGGATCAGCTAGCACGTAAGTTTCCCATTTTGACATATCCACGTTTGCAATTTCTAATGGAAGAGCTTTCATTAACTTTGGCAACACAATTGCCTCAACCTTTAGATGTCCTTTCCAAGGGTTTCGCGTCTTTACATCTATTTTTACCTTATATTTTGATTTATTAGATTTTATTGAGGACACGCCACTTATTTCTGTATACTGTTTAATATTAGGTAGTTTTAATACTTCAGCGGCCTCTTCAGACAAAATGGTGCTCTGTGAACCACAATCAATAAGGGCTCTTAGAGTCTTATATCCTCCATTTACATTTTTTACTTGTATTATAGCTGTGGCCAACAGTGTTGGTTGTGCGGTTACACAAGTATTAACTTGTGAAAAACAGGAGAGAGTTAATACTTGTGTAACCGCACAACCGTTTTTCTTCAAAATGGAGTAAGGTATGGTGTTCCTTACTGCACAATGAACAGACCATTTCATTAGTGCACACCTTGTTGCTTGAATGGTTCAAGCATCTTATGCAAAGCTGCACTTTTTTGGCTGTTTCATACCTTTCAGTAGGTGTCAATCCTTTAAACTTATAGCACTTATATGCTTTGTGCCCGGCAATTTTGCAAATCGGACATTTATCTTCAACTTCCGTATAATTTAAAACAGTTTTTATCGGTTTTTTCTCTTCTTTGCATATGGCACTTGGCGAGCAATATCTCTGCTCCAAGTATTCCATGACATCAGATAGCATTTGAATTTGCCTTGTTTTTCTAATCTGACTCTCATACAATTGTAGAGCCTCTCTGTCAAATTTCCTTAGTAGGAGTTGTGCGAATATAACGTCAACTTCATCGGACAAATTTGCTTTTATTTTAATTAAGTAAACTGACTCATTAACTATGTCAATCACTCCCTTTACATTTTTTGCGGATTCATTGTTGATCATCGGTAAATTAACTATCCGACTTAATTGTTCGGAAAATACCCTCCGATTACTTTCATATCGCTTGTTTAATAATTCCCAAGCGGCACTATAATTATCAGCTGAACCTGACAATAGATGGGCTACCATGCTCCTTGCTTCGCCCTTTAACGCGCATTTTAAATAATTGAATTTAAGTCAGACTTAAATCTTCTCTTTTTTCAATCAGTTCCGCAAATAATTCCACAAACAGATCCCATTCTCTGGGTTCCTCAGAAAACGTGGGTACCTGTATTTTCGGCAACACCGGTAGTTCGCCTCTCACGGTTACCTTCTCAATCTTACTTTACTTCTTGTTTATTTTCATTTGTAACACTGATACAGAATTCCGAACATCGAATTCTAAATCCTCCATAGTATTTTTAAATTTTGCATCTTTCAGCACAGCCTGGCACGCCTGTACTTTCTCCCATAGATAATTGATCTTTTTATATATATTATGCATGCCTCATTGCGTGTTGAATTATCTATAGTGCGTAAATCTTTGGTTACCCTATCCAAATATTCCTGAAGCTGTTGGACTCTATCCATAAATATCTCCTGGTTTTTACTACCGTTTTCATGACTGGAGGTTGCATTCCCACGCGACTCTTCTTTGCTATCATCAAACATTTCTGACATATTTGCCTCTGCTTCAACTAACACTGACTTACTAGTGCCTGGTTTTTCTGACTCTCCTGTAGCTATTATTTTGGCAACTTTCTTTAAAACCTCATCATGTACTTTATCTCTGTAGTACTGATGATCGAAAACCCCCTGCTGGAGCAATTTCTCATGGTTAGGCATCCATCGGCCACTAATCACTTTTACTTCCTCAATCTCCTTGTTAGTAATGTTTCTGGGATCTAGTGCTTCCAACTGCCTTAACCTGGTATGCAACTCTATCTGCTTCTCTAACAATTTCGCAGTCTTATTAGTGAACATTTTATCTTGTGCGAATATTAGGATATCGATGTAAATATATAATAATAAAAATAGATAGATGTACTTATAACTATCTTAATTTATATCTTATCTGATGTCACCGTTCGCCACTGTTGTCCGCCAAGTAGAGTTTGCCAAGTATGTTTTGCCGATAGTCTGCTGCTGCTTGTCTGCCAATGGGTAGGGTTTGATGATAGTTTGCTGGTGTTGCTCAGCTGCTGTTGTCCAGGACCTATGAGCTCAGGCGGTCCCGGTGCCGGTCATCGCACCAGATTTTCTCGTCTTAGCTGCCTTCTTTGCAACTATCTTGTTGCTCTGCTGCTGTTTGTAGTTGCCGACTTGCAACTACATATACACTTTTTACTTTTTTTTTCGATATTAGGGCTTCGAATACGCCACACACCAATTCTGTAATTATTTTTTTGACGCCGCCGAAATTATTGCAGTTGCTCGACTAGCCAAACTGCCTTATTCAAACTCGGTCGCACGCACTTTTTATATATTAAGCAATATTTTGCTTTTTGTTTTTATACTCTGTCTCTTACCACTGGTGGGGGAAAACAAGAGTTATTTTATTTTTGCTACCTTTAGCTGATCTAAGCATTTACACTTGCATAAGAATTCAGCCTTAAAGGCACTGATTCATCCTCTGAGTCTCTTACCACTGGTGGGGGAAAACTACAGAGTTCCTTTTTTCGAAGGACCAAAATGAATAGGGATTCCCGGAGAGAAGGAAAATAACCCAATCTTCATTCGTTGAATTCAAAATATGAACTGATTTTATTTAAAAACTCTTAAACTCTAAGAAGCAACAATTGTTCTTAAAAATACTTATTCTAATGCCCCACGTTTTCGGGGGTTGAAAATTGTTTATATTTCATGCTCAGCGCTGGTTACTTGATACCGCGCCGCTGTTATAATCTCAAGTGTTTTCCACTGAGTGTGGATGCATGTTTTGTTTGCTATTAAGCAATAATTGTCATATGAATTTTATGATTTACTTTTGTTTTTGTTTCGTTTTGTATATTTCATTGGTGCATCTGATTTGGTGAAGCCAGTTCAGATAAACACGATGTTTATTCTTAAACAACGCGTGATAGCAGTTTAGCACCCATCAAGCTCTCAACTGGCTATCTAGAATGTTTTGGTCTGTTTTTTAACTGTATATTGTAAAAATAAGTCAATACATACATATATCATATGAACTTAATATATTCACAAAAAGTCTCGCAATCCACGCACAAACAAGTAGTTGAATTTGTCAACCAAAATCTGATATTCTATCCGACTCGGAGTTTTGGGGGGGAAATTTCCCCTATTTCCCCCCCCCGTAGATCCGCCACTGTCCCCACCAGCAACAGCTACAAGAACAAATCATTCAACAACAACGTGAGCGTCGACTCTCGGTCCAATGCAACAATGCGTACTTTTCGGTGGTGTCGCCGAGCTCACTAAATGCTACCGCAAGCAATAACACCGAAAATCTAAGCCACTCAGAAACCAACAGCATTTTACTGTAGAGAAAGCAATGTGCTTCTCCATCAAAATTAATAACTGGGTCACCGAATGCAACAACAATAAATTCTACTCCATCTGTCCAAACTGGAATGGATAGATATATTAAAATAACAAGGGGGAAGCTAAGCCCACAAAAGAAAACAACTGGCAATACGCCGAGACTAACCAAACCAAATGAACGAGTAGCACCCCTAAGCGTTTTAAAATTCTTGCCGATCAGCAAGACGCCGAAGCCGACCCTGTTGAAAAAATACAATCGGCTAGACCTCCCCCACTATTCATCCGTGGAGTCAACTGCACCGCCCTGATTTCGAAACTAGTAGTAGTAACCCCTCTCAATAGGAAAAACATAAAAGAAATTAAATGCCAAACCCAAACTGAGGACAATTTCCGCATCATCGAAAAGTACTTACGTAACTTTTATACCTACCACCTAAAAAGTGGTAAAAGGCTTCATGTAAATATCATCAACAGAAATAAAGTTGCAAAGCCATTCTTAATATCGAGCTCCAACGAGCTGCAAAGCGGTGAAAGCCAAAAGCAGTGCATTGCACAAAAGAATCATCGTATAGGAGCCCCCAACCACCGCAGTGTAAAAACTGTCAGCAATACAACCACACCTAACAATTGCAATCTTAGGTCAGTGCACTAAGGCTATGCAATAACTGTGGAAAGAACCACACAGACAACTACAGAGGATGTCCTGACTTCAAGGATCTTTAATCACACCCCCAGCTGGACCAAAAATCACCTTCAACGCCTTCAAAACTACACCGGAGGTATTCTTCGCCAAGGCTGTTAGACAATCTAACAAACCTGCTAGAACCAGCCCTAGGGTATACCTTTCTACCGCATTTGGAAGTTGACAGTCGACACCGTACCCTCACTATTCATCGAATCCGTCACTAAGCGCACCAAACTCTGCCAGCAAATTCAAGTGGTGTAGAGGCCCTATTGATCTCACTTAAACAACACATGATCTCTCTTATGGAATTCATGCAAAACTGCATGCAGGAACTGATGCGGAATCAAAATCTGCTTATCCAGAAGCTTATTGATAATAAATAATGGCTTCCCTACATCTATGTCTTTAAATTGCTAACAGCTTCTCCAAACAAAAACGAACTGTTACTATTAATAGACTCAAGTGAAAATAACGTCGTGCTGATATAACAAGACCTCAAGTATTTGATCGCCTATATAGGCTTACAAGCAACAAAACAAAGAGGCTTAAACTCAAAATATTCATGACTTCACTGTTCGCCGAAACTGGATGTTGCAGAGGAAATTGACATGTGCCCTTGAGTCAATGCTGGGAGCTGCAGCAAGTGTATCTCTCCCACCTACCTCTACCTACACCGAACCTGTTGTCAGGCCTACAAACCGGCGGATACAATAACTAGTAACGAAAAAACGACATCTGAGAAGAGAATGGCAGATTACTCGATCATCAGCAGCAAAACTTCGCCTAAGGCATACCTCCCCAAGGCTCTAAGACAATAAGAAAGATGGCTTCAAAAGATACACATAGAAAAGTTCAGTTTAACCAAAACTAAACATCCTCTGTGGAAAGCCTACCCAACTTTAAGCGCTCCAGAGACAGTTTCACCAATAAGAAATCCAACCGGTGGATGGGCCAAATCCAACATCAAATTCACTTCTACTTCCCCCTTCGAACACATTAACGGATAGTGTGTACTCGGGACTCCAGTTGGATGAAATCTCTGCAGTTATTAAAATCCGAAACCAAAGCGAAAAAATCCCCTAGCCATGACCTAATTACAAACTATTCAACGCTATAATAAGATTTATCTACTTCCCAAGAGAGTGGAAAACGTCCACTTTTATCATAATACCTAAAGTGGGAAAGGACAAAACACAGCAATGCTGCAATGTTTTTCGAAGCTTTTTAAACAGGTCCTGCAGAACCGACTAAACTCATTCGTGGCATCGAAAAACACAATCCCTTCACACCAGGTTGGCTTCCGCGAAAACACGGGACAATTGAACAAGTCAATTGCATAACATGCGAGATACGAACAGCATTCGATCTAAAAGAATACTGTGCGGCTGTGTCGATAGAGTTTGACTCGAGGGTCTGATGTTCAAAATCCGTCAAAAACTCCTACAGTACACCCTTAAACTTATGCTGCAATCTTACCTTTACAATAGAAAATTGTATGTAAAATGTATGGCTCCGTCTCGGCTGGTTTTGAAATCAAAGCTGGTGTACCGCAAGCCAGTGTACTCGGATTATTGCTCTACCTGCTGTATACTGCAAACTTACCAAAGATTTTAGGCAATCCTCGGCAGATCCAAATGCCCAATATAAGCCTCTGCAAAATTAAACTAACACCTAAAGGTGATAGACGAATGGCTACCAACCTGTATCCGAGTCAACGAGCAGAAATGCAAACATGTTACATTTACTCTTAAAAGAAGAAACTGTCCAGCTATAATGCTAAACAACGTACCTAGCGTACGTGCGTAGCAATGTCGAAGTCATACAATGGACGCAGTCGTAGATTTTGAGAACAATCACAGGGGCTCCGTGGTACACACGGAACGACAACATTCAAAATGATCTTAATGTACCTAGCGTAGAAACAAAAGTATAGTGCAAAACTGGATGCACAATTCCCAATTCCCTTACGCTAACTAATAATAGAACTCGTCTTAAAAGAAATGACAGACCAACCCAATAATGAGTGATGAGGGTCTGCAGTATCCCTAGGATTTAGCTTAAATACTAGATTAAACAAATATATAAAAAAAATACGTTGCAATGGTTTTAATTCATTAATAAATTTTAAATTCGTTAATTTGCACGCCAATCGAAGGTTGTGCTATAGACAAAATAACATTGTTGAATTGATTTTCATTAATTCGAAGTTCGAGACAGTTTTAAATCATCGCGAATATCGAGTATATAAAATATTACAATTTTTAAAAAGAACTCAATTTAACTGGTTTGCTTTAAAGTCATGAATTGAAACAGGCAGAAGGTAAATTTTAAAGTTATCAGACTATATATCTTCAAAAACAAAACTCGAAATGTTTCATTTTTTCTATTGTATTTGTCTTGCACTCCGGCAACCGTCTTCAGGGCAATTGAAATGTCTTTATGGCTTGATCAAAAAGTTTATGTATGTTTATGTAGAATTTTCGTTTTTCCCTTAAAGCGGTTATATGCCTCTACAATTGACCTTTGTGGGGTTGTGTGTTTTATTTAAATAAAACCAATACAGACACGTCAGTATTCTCAATAGTATTGTTTCGCTCAGCCTATGTTTACATATACATACATATATTCCTATACTGTCGTCCGCGACAGCTACAAAAGAGGGGAGAGTGCCAGTACATACATACATATATTTTGTGGCGCTTGCATCAGAGTGCTGGTTCAGCGTACACACTGTGGCTTAGCCCTGGGTTAGTAACGCTTGTGCTATAGTGTTTATGTGAATATATTTATGTGCATATATACCAGTTATCAGCGGGTTAGCGTTTTTTTTTTAACTTTGAATTTGATTTTCTCGGCTCCCAAGAAATTTAATGAAAACATTTTTTCAGTTATCTGTTGGTTATTGTATTTAGATGATGACACGTAATTATTGTCGTGTCAGCTTTCGACTTTTTTTAACAGGTGCGTTTGAACAAAAAGCCACTAAATTCTGGTCAATAGTTTAGCCCAGTCTTTCCAAATTCTTAAATATTATAGTTAGATATGTATATTCTTTGAAGAAGTTGTAGACCAAAAATGTTCAATTTAGCCCCAATATTTGTTTTGGGGCCAATCGAAATTCTGTTTTTTTGTATGTAATTCTTGAGGTCCTTTGGTTTGACGCCGTTTTACGATACGAACCTAAAGTACTTTTTTTTTAATCTAAATATGAAAGTGAATTTTAAATTTCCTGTCAAATGATACAAGTTTTATAAAAATCCGACAAAAATTGGATAGATTTCATCAACCATCATTTCTTAAGCAAAATTGCCCAAACATGCGTGCAAAGAAAGAGATGGAGGATGTATGGGAAATTTAAAATGGTAATTTTGCTTACGTAGTTTTTAGAAATGATGTGCGATGAAATCTAAATACATGCGGGAAATGGCATTGAGAATCTTGATCAAATTTGTCATAGTCGTTTATACGTGTAATAAACTCATAAACCCATAGCTATAAAAGTGGAAAAACGTTTTATCTAAAAAATCAAATGTCTGCGAAGGAACGGCATACAATCTTAGCGTAGGAAATAACGAAGTTATTAATCAAAGTCACTGTTTTCTACCGATCGTTACTATGGGAGCTATTTGATATAGTCACCCGATCTTGATCAAATTCGGCACAGTCATTCACGGATATATTAAACTGACAAATGTTTGTTTTGAAAACAATCCCGTCAAAAGTAACGAAGCTATTGACAAAAGTCACTGTTTTTGACCGATCGTTCCTATGGGAGCAATCTGATATAGTCAACCGATCTTGACCAAATTTGGAATAGTCGTATATAGCTATAATGAACTCACCATTGTTAAATTTCACGACTATAGCTCAGAAAATAACGAAGTTATTGAGAAAAGTCACTGCTCGTGACTATGCCGTTTGTATGGGACATGATATAGTAGTCCGATACGGCTGAATCCGAGATATACAACCCCTGCAGTATATACAAGCCTACGTGCTAATTTCAGCTCTGTAGCTCTTACGGTCTAGGAGGAGTTTGCGTTGATCCAGACGGACGGACAGACGGACAGACAGACGACCGGACGCACGGACATGGCTATATGAACTAGTCGTCGTGCTGATCAAGAATATATATACTTTGTAGGGTCGGAGATGCTTCCTTTTATGCGTTGCAGACTTCTGACCAAAATTAACATACCCTTTTTGCAAGGGTATAAAAATGATTATAATGAGAGCGGTAACAAAAAAAAATGAAGTAAGTAAGTCGTCTCGCCGACTTAGGTATACCATACACCAGTAAAACAAATATTTCAAATTTGTAATAACAAATGCATTTGCCTATTTTAAAAAAAATTCTGTTCACATGCTTTTTACAAGCATATCTTAGTATCTCGCTCACTCATGCATGTGAGCACCTTAGCGCATTGGAAATAACGAAGTTACTGATCAAAGTCACTGCTTTCCACTGATCGTTCCTATGGGAGGTATATGATATAGTCACCCGATTTTTTCAAATTCGACACGGCACAGTCATTAAAAGATATATTTAACTAACAAATGTTTAATTTGGAAGCATTCGCGTCAAAAGTAACGAAGTTATTGACAAAAGTTACTGTTTTCGACCGATTGTTCCTTTGGGAGCTATATAATATAGTAACCCGATCTTGATCAAATTTGGCACAGTCGTTTGTAGGTGTCACTCACAAATATTAAATTTCATGACAATTGGCTAGAAAATATTGAAGCTATTGAAAAACCAGAGGGCCGGGGCTAACTTCGACAGTGTCAAAGTTTGTATACCCTTGCAAGTTTTTTAGTAACTCTTTTATCTAAACTAACTGTTTTATCTAAAAAGGGTAATGTTTGCGAAAGAACGGCCTTCAATCTTAGCATAGGATATAACGAACTTTCTGATGAAAGTCAATGTTTTCCACCGATCGTTTCTATGGGAGCTATATGATATAGTCACTCGATCTATATCAAATTCGGCACAGTCATTAACAGATATATTAAACCAACAAATTTTTAATTTAAAAGCATTCGCGTAAAAAGTTATTGACAAAAGTCACTGTTTTTGACCGATCGTTCCTATAGGAGCTATATTATATAGTCACAGGATCTTGATCAAATTCGGCACAATCGCTTATACGTGTAATAAACTCACCAATGTTAAATTTCAGACAGACGGACCGACGGACGGGCAGACGGACGGACATAGTTATTTCAACTCGTCTCATCGTGCTGATCAGGAATATATATACTTTATATGGTCAGAGATGCTTCTTTTTATGCGTTGCACACTTCTAACCAAACTAATATACCCTTTTTACAAGGGTTTAAAAATACTGTGCGGTTGTTTTTCTCGATGTTGCCCAGTCTGTCGATGGAGTTTGGCTGGAGGGTCTGATGTTCAAAGTCCGGCAAAACCTCCCACAGTACACCCACAAATTTACCTTTACAATAGACATTTCTCTGTTAGATGTAATAGCTTTGTCTCGGATGATTTGGAAATCAAAGCTGGTGTACCGCAAGCCAGTGTACTCGGCTAATGGGTCTACCTGCTGTATAGTGCAGACTTACCAAAGATTTTACGACTTACAACGACCATTTTTGCCAATGACACGGCAATACTCGTCAGATCTAAAAGCCTAATACAAGCCTCTACAAAATTAGAGGAACACTTCAAAATGGTAGAGGAATGGCTAGCAACCTGGCGTATCCGGGTCCACGAGCAGAAATGCAAACATGTTACGCTTAACAGAAAAAACTGTCCAGCTCTAATGCTAAACAACGCACCGATTCTTCAAGCAGATGTTGTCACTTACCTTGGCATCCACCTAGACATTAGTCACAGCTTAAACTGAAAGCGAGTAGCTTACATTGGATCATCATTGCTCGCTCGCCTCGACGTCTGGAGTATAAAGTCCTCCTATACAACTCCGTAATGAAGCCCATTTGGACTTACGGTTCCGTACTATGGGGAAATGCAAGTACCAGCAATATCGGCATTATACAAAGGGCGCAGTCGAAGATTTAAAGATCAATCACGGGGGCTCCGTGGTACATACGGAACGACAAAATTCAAAATGATCTAAATATAACTAGCGTAAAATCTGAAATAGGTAGTCAACAACTAAAGTTTTCTGCGAAATTGGATGCACACTCTTATGTTTTTGCCAATTCCCTTACGGGAACTAATAATAAAACTCGTCTTAAAAGAAATGATAGACCGACCCAATAATTAGTGATTAGGGCCACCTGCAATATCCCCAGGATTTATCTTAAGTACTAGATTAAGCAAAATTTCTCAAACTTGTTAGGCTTTGATTTAGGAGTAGATTCAACAAATATATATATTTATAAATGGATGTGCTCATATACATACGTGGATAGAATTCATATGTGCATTGCTCTGTAAGGTTCTTATGCAGTACTATTTTAATAATATTAGATTAACGAAATAGAAATAAAGAATAAGAATTAGTATAAAGTTTTAAAAATAAGCGAAAATATTATAATTTACTAAACTTTTTATTGTGAATTCATTACAGAGTTATCCATTATAAAGCAAAAATCTCTGAAAATTGATCAAGAACTGGAATTATCCGAAAAAAAGACTAAAGAGTTAATGCTTGACATTCAAAAGCATACGGCAAAACTAGAATTGCTGAATGACAAGATTTACAGAACAAGAAATCTTTTTGATCACGAAGAATCCGAATTTGAGCATGAACAGTCTGGACTTAGTGACAAGCTTAAGGTATGTTGCATCAAAATACAAAAATATACAATAAAACTATAACAACAACGGACAGAGCTAGATACCGATTCAAGGTCCGAAAACTAGACATTTGCATTTACCCGCTTACCACCAAATGGCTGGCCATCAGGATGCGAACAGAAGTTTATTGAGCGTATTTTTCTCTATAATAGATGAAGAATATTCTTATATATTTTCCAGACAATTTCATGCTTTAACTGGCTGGAGAGCTGTCAGTGTAGCGCTGCTCTTTCGATGTTAGCAGCTCCTCGCTATGCTCCACATTTCAAGTAAAGTTTGGCAGTAGTTGTATACAGTAAAACAGCCTGCTTAAACCATGACAGAGATGTGAACTCTGGCGACACGCAGTGGAGATTATTCCCCCGTGCCCACCGGTGGTAGCATTCGCTCCTTCTGACGTTTTGGACTGATACCTCCGTATGCTAGCGCAGCGAATCTTAAACCAGCTAAATAGGCACTGAAATTACCTACAGGATTTGCAAAAACCGCTCTGTAGTAGCAATGAAAATTTTGCTATGCTCCTGCTACTATGAGAGCAGAAGCAGAGTCAAAGGCATACTACGAAAAATAAATACTTTGCTCTGCTTTAGTTTTTGACGTTTAAAAAAACTATAGCAATAGCAAAAAATAAAACGTATTTTCATACGTAGCCGTAGCGGTAGTTCAAAACCTAAAGCGAGATGAGAGTAGATGAAATATTTTTATACCATACACCCATAGGGTGAAATGGTATATTAAAGTCGCCAAGATGTATGTAACAGGCAGAAGGAAGCTTTTCCGACCCCATTAAGTATATATATTCTTGACCAGTATCAACAGCCGAGTCGATATAGCCATGTCCGTCTGTCCGTCCGTCTGTCCGTCCGTCCGTCCGTCCGTCTGTCCGTCTGTCCGTCCGTATGAACGCCTAGATCTCAGAGACTTTAAGAGATAGAGCCACCAAATTTGGTATGTAGGCTCATGTAGTATGTAGAGTGATCAAGTTTATTTCAAAATTTTGCCACGCCCCTTTCCGCCTCGCAATTCAAAAAAAACTATTGCAGCTAGAGCTCCATATTTGGTATGTATGTATATGTGCTTAGTAAATGCGCACATTTTGTATGTATAAAAATTTCGCCACGCCCCTTTCAGCCCCCGAAATTTGAAAAACTCGATTATCTCCCGTAATTTTTTACCTTGTGGAACCAAATTTGGCACACTTAAATTTAATACTAATACCCAGCATAATACAAAATTTGATCAAAATCGGAAATAGCCAAGTTATGCATATAAACGTTTTTCCATAAGGCCGGAGTTGGCCGTTGGCGGGTGAGGGCGCTAAGGTGCTCACATGCATGAGTGAGCGAGATACTAAGATATGCTTGTAAAAAGCATGTGAACAGAATTTTTTTTAAAATAGGCAAATGCATTTGTTATTACAAATTTGAAATATTTGTTTTACTGGTGTATGGTATACCTAAGTCGGCGAGACGACTTACTTACTTCATTTTTTTTTGTTACCGCTCTCATTATAATCATTTTTATACCCTTGCAAAAAGGGTATGTTAATTTTGGTCAGAAGTCTGCAACGCATAAAAGGAAGCATCTCCGACCCTACAAAGTATATATATTCTTGATCAGCACGACGACTAGTTCATATAGCCATGTCCGTGCGTCCGGTCGTCTGTCTGTCCGTCTGTCCGTCCGTCTGGATCAACGCAAACTCCTCCTAGACCGTAAGAGCTACAGAGCTGAAATTAGCACGTAGGCTTGTATATACTGCAGGGGTTGTATATCTCGGATTCAGCCGTATCGGACTACTATATCATGTCCCATACAAACGGCATAGTCACGAGCAGTGACTTTTCTCAATAACTTCGTTATTTTCTGAGCTATAGTCGTGAAATTTAACAATGGTGAGTTCATTATAGCTATATACGACTATTCCAAATTTGGTCAAGATCGGTTGACTATATCAGATTGCTCCCATAGGAACGATCGGTCAAAAACAGTGACTTTTGTCAATAGCTTCGTTACTTTTGACGGGATTGTTTTCAAAACAAACATTTGTCAGTTTAATATATCCGTGAATGACTGTGCCGAATTTGATCAAGATCGGGTGACTATATCAAATAGCTCCCATAGTAACGATCGGTAGAAAACAGTGACTTTGATCAATAACTTCGTTATTTCCTATGCTAAGATTGTATTCCGTTCTTTCGCAGACATTTAAGTTTTTTAGATAAAACGTTTTTCCACTTTTATGGCTATGGGTAAGGAAAGAGTTACCAAAAAAGTTGCAAGGGTATACAAACTTTGACTCGGTCGAAGTTAGCCCTGGCCCTCTGGTTTATTTTAAGATTGATTAAACTTGGGAAAAGAACCTCTAGAATTTATTTTCATTATTTAGATTAAGACACAGTAATTATTTATTAGGTTACTGAATACGTTATTAAAATGTGATTTCGGAAATACTAATACTTAAACATACATACATTAAACATCGTGGTCAGCTGATATGCCTTCACCAAATCAGATTGCACCAAAGAAATATACAAAACGATACATAAACAAAAGTAAGTCATAAGATTCATATGACAATTATTGCTTAATTCCAAACATGCATCTACACTCTGTGTCAAGTAGCCAACGCTGAGCATGAAATATAAACAATTTTCAACTCCGAAAAATTAAGAACAATTGTCGTCTCCTAGAGTTTAAGAGTTTTAAATAAAATCAGTTCATATTTCAAATAGAAAATTCAACCGCCGCCGCGTGCAGACGTGTTTTTTTAATGCACTCCGCAAAATTTAGTTTAAAAAATAAAAGGACCGCGTTTGCAAAAATTTTGTAGGGCTCTCAGTCGCCTCAAAGACGCCTATTTACAATCATATTACTATTAGTTTGTTCTAATAGCAATAAATACTAAGTTGCAACACAAAGTGAGCACAAGCTCTCTCGATCCCCACCAGCAACAGCTACAAGAACAAATCATTCAACAACAACGTGAGCGTCGACTCTCGGTCCAACGAAACAACGCGCACTTTTCGGTGGTGTCGCCGACCGCACTGAATGCTACCGTAAGCAATAACACCGAAAGTGCAAGCCACTCAGCAATCAACAGCAATTTACCTTGGAGAGAGCAGTGTGCTTCTCCATCAATATCGGTAACTGGGTCACCGATTGCACCGACCAGCACCGTCAGCTCGTTGACAGCAACTACTGCAATGTCTGCCGAAGTATTGACTTGCCTCAAGCCGTCAACGACAAGTCGCCCAGAGTCAGCCACGACAAGAAACCCAACGCCTTCTGTCCAAACTGGAATGGATAGATAAATTAAAATAACTAAGCGGAAGCTAAGCCCGCAAAAGAAAAAAGTGGCAATACGCCGAAAATAACCAAACCAAATGATCGAGTAGCACTTCTAAGCGGGAATCGATTTAAAATTCTTGCCTATCAGCAAGACGATGAAGCCGGCGCTGTAGATAAAGTTAAATCGGCCAGACCACCCCCTTTATACAACCGTGTTAGCTAACTGCAGCGTCCTGATTTCGATGCTAGTAGAAACAGTAGAGGCAAATAACTTTGTTGTAACCCCTCTCAACAGGGGTAACATAAAAGAAATTAAATGTCAAACCCAAACTGAGGACAATTTCCGCATCATCGAAAAGTACCTCCGTAATGCTAACATCAACTTCTATACCTACCAGCTAAAAAGCAGTAAACGGCTCCAGGTTGTGTTAAAGGGGATCGAGCCATCGGTCCCACCTCAAGAAATAGCAGACGCATTGGCCGAAAAAGGGTTTGCGGTTAAGTCCGTTGTCAACATCATCAACAGGAATAAAGTCGCACAGCCGCTCCTTAAAATCGAGCTCCAACTAGATGCAAAGCGGTCGAAGCCAAATGAAGTGCACCCAATCTACAACCTTCACCTCCTATTGCACAGAAGAATCAGCCCCATTAGAGATACCAACCACCGCAGTGTAAAAAGTGCCAGGAATACAACCACACCTCTAACAATTGCAATCTTAGGTCAGTGTGTGTTGGCTGCGGCGAACATCATAAAGATGGCATTTGCACCAAGGACAGAAACAACGTCGCACTAAGACTATGCAGTAACTGTGGAGGGAACCACACAGCCAACTACAGGGGATGTCCTGTGTTCAAGGATCTTAAGTCGCACCTAAACGGGCGCAAACCCCCAGCTGGACCAAAAATCACCTTCAACGCCTCCAAAACTACACCGGAGGTATTCTTCGCCAAGGCTGTTAGATCATCTATCATGCCTACTACAACCAGTCCTAGTGTAGCCTTCGCTAGTGTACTCCGAACTGGACAGACGGAGCCCGCGAAAGAGACCCCGTCACTCCGCCATCTACAGAAACCACAACCTAGCGCACCAGAACTTGGCCAGCAAACTCAAAGTGGTTTAGAGGCCCTATTGATGTCACTTAATCAAAACATGACATTCATGCAAAACTTTATGCAGGAGCTGTAATGTACACAATCCGAAATGAATCCAGATCATGCACATCCCCTCTTAGTCAAAGAATGTTATTTGATCCAAGAGGAGGTCAGGTTTGGCCTATATATATGTAGTAACTCTCGCAGTCCCGATTTATCATTTATTATATATTATGATGGGCGAGAGCACCACAAATCAGGCCAAAGCCAACATGTACGGGCTGAATGTACCGAGAAGTTTTGATCCGGGTGGGACTTCTGGCTGTCGGCTAGCAAACAATCTTTGGGGGGAGTTCTTTGGACCAGCAATTTCTCAATACACCCGTACTACATAAAATAAAACAAAGTCCCTAGAGCACGAATATTACACAATTACATAATAAAAGAATTTATCTAGAAGGATAGAGAAAGAGATTATATGAGTATCACACGAATAGGGAAGCTATGAGGATGGTATTATAGCTTCGCGTCTAAACCCTCCCAACCAATGATTTCCTGTCGCAAGATTCTGGAAAATCCCAAAATAATTCAGCTCACCGCTCACATTTCGCTACAAGAAAGATCACACAACTTTTACTCAAACATTATAAATGATATTTATTCACGAGGGTTACGGAATACCAAAATACTTCAATAAGTCGGAAACATGATCCGATTTGACTAAACTAAAATGATGATTATTATAATAAACGATAATCAAATTAAGCAATTGGATCATTTCGGGCATCCAATAGCCAAATTAGGGATAATATGTTTTGTTTTGGTGAATCTTAATTGTAAGGTGGATATATATAAACGTATCAGTAATCAAAATAAAAAGGTGAAATGAAATTTGGAAGTATCCAATTCAAATTATTTAAATTTTAAAAGTAGACTCGCTCACACAGTCAAAAGCGATTTACTTCAACTTTAATAATTTTCTTTTACGTTATTAAACTAGAGAGAGCTTTTTTTCTTATTCGCGGATTATTTGACGCAGAACTTTCTTTCTTTTTGCAAACAAAATCAGGAAAATGCCAGAACGAACATGACTTATGATTCAGAACTTAGGACTTACCCATCCGTACGGTCCGTCGAAGGCCTTCGTCGTTCTCTGGATGATGCTTAGGAATAAAATGTTAAGTTAAATCAAGCGTTTGGCATTCCTATTCAATACAGGCCATTTGGTGGACTCTCAATCCGATGGCCGAGAAAATTTCAGATTTAAATTTTTATGTTTATTTTTCAGAAAAGTGTGTGACCAATGCATGCGATCGCGCATAATGCCTCCTCGGTAGGGTTGCACTAGTAGAGCTATCGAACTTCTAAACTCAGCTGATCATTTTGATCGACACAATTACCCACCACTTACGGAATTACAAACTAACGCCTTAAAATTTAAAAACAAAACTAACGGCAAAAACTGGGCACTACAACCACAGTATAATACTAAAGCTTGCTTCAGAGTATTAACCTGAAAAAAAGACAGTTACTGCCTAATGTCCTTAGCGTGATCAGTTTGCCATTCAAATCTTCCAACACATAATAACAGTTTCCTAATCTTTCTCGAACTCTAGAATTTAACCACAACAAGTTTAATTTGGCACTAACACATTTTTGAAAATTGCTCTGTCCAAAATTACGTCTAAAAACTTCTTGCCCTAATTTGAAATTAACCTCTTTGGTTCTTAGATTATAAACGTTTGCATTTTGCTGTGCTGCCTTTGCTATATTTTTCTTGACCAAATTACGGCGTAGCGCTAACTGATCGTCCTTTGGCAATACGTTATTCGATTCATTCAACATATTAATCTTTTCGAGAAGAGTGTATTGGGAACCATGTGTGGCCATGTCAAAGCCAAACAAAGCATGGAAAGGAGAGCATCCTATACTCTGGTGTTACGAATTCCTAAGTGCACAACTTATAGCAGGTATATGTAGATCCCATTCGCGCTGGTCCTCTTTGAGATATGCGCGTATTGCTGCAATTATGGATCGGTTTACCCTCTCAGAGGCATTCGACTGTGGGGAATAAACTGCTATATATATATGTTTTATACCCAACGTCGTTAACCATGCATTAAATTCGCTTGCCTTGAATTGTGATCCGTTGTCGCTAACCAATATTTCGGGAACTCCGTATCTAAAGAATATATTATCCTGCAGGTACTCTTGAATCACATTGCTCTTAAATATTTTAAGTGGTTGAAGCCAATGATACTTCGATAAATGATGAACCACTATCAGGAGTCCGATGTGACCACGTTTGCTTCTCGGATATGGTCCCAAAAGATCAATATATAATCGCTGAAAAGGTCTCTCTGATACTGCGGGCTTACCCATTGGTGGCTTTAAGATTTGGTTAGGTGCTTTCGTTGACTTGCACTTGTCACAATTTCGTATAAAATCACGCACTTGTACCACCATGCCTGGCCAAAAGAATGTCCGACGTATGAGCTCCAAAGTCTTAGCCATTCCGCCATGTGCAGATATTGTATCTTCATGAGCTCTTTTGATGACGTCTTTTGATAAACTTTGTGGAATCCATAATTTCCAAATATTGACTTGGCTGTACTCTGTTCCATCAGCATGCTCCGTGCGTATATAAACGAATCGATCTATTATTTTCAAATCCGGGTATCTGTCCTCTTCTTTTTGAATTCTCTCTTTTAGTTGTTGATACTATCTCGCGAGTCTTCCTTTTAGATCTGATTGTCGCATCAACCAAACCAAACTGGCGTGGTCGGTTATAACTTCGAATTCCTGTAGTACCAGCGAAACTTTTCAATTGCTTCCAAAGCAGCCAAACACTCGCGTTCTGTTACGCTATAGTTTCGTTGAGCAGTTGTTAACTTCTTCGACATAAACGCTACGGGTTTCTTAGCTCCTTTTTCGTCCAATTGCACCAGCGTTGCGTCAATGCCGTAGTTTCTTGCGTCAAAATGCACGAAGAATTTCTTATTGACTTTCACTCGTTGCAGACGACGGACGTGTTTTTTTTGCGCTTATCAAATTTTATTTGTTTCTCGTGATTAATAACTTTTCTTTAACTTTTAAACTCATTATCGGTTTAATTTTAACATTCGAATTGCATTTTCATTCCGTGATTTCTTTCTGTCGCTTTTGTGCTTTTTGTTTCAATATATGTACATAAATTTAACTTACAACAATTACTTGCATTAGCGGTGTTGTTGTGTTGCTAATCTCTTTTGCTTTTGTGTCTTTACCGTTGTAACTAACTATCGCGCTCTTGCGTACAAATTGTTGTTGCATGTGTTCAATTTGACGCGCTCTCCCGCTCTTTCCTATTCTTGTTTGATTTGCGCTCTCGTCTTTTGCCTACCCGCGACTCTGTGATACGTGTTTTTGTTTTTGTGTATTTTGGTAATTTCTTTAGTTGTGAAGGCTTACTCTGCACATTAACCCTTGTGTCAGAACTGGTCAGTATATTCTTATACACAGATTTTCAACCTTTCGAATTTTTATTTTTTTGTATTTCCTTTTTTAATTAAATTAATTAATTTTTGATAAAATGGTTGTCTGCTCAAAAAATAATTGCATAGTTGCCACTAATGCGGTTGACTCCCATGATTATATTCTTTGTTGGCTGTGTGACAATGCGGTTCACGTTAAGTGTGCAGGTTACACAGGCAGAATCAAGGAGTCTATTGCTAAAGGCGGTGGCTTAAAATATGGATGTGATGCTTGCCGGGAGGTCGAGAATGAGATGCGCTCTTTCATGAGGCGGACTAGAGATAGTTTTGACACTTTAAGGGCAGGTTTTAATAAACTCCAAGCGGAGTTTACTGCGGTGGAGACTCAGTTCAGGAGTTTATCGCTTATGAATGAGTCTCCGAAACGTAAAAGGACCAGTCCTTGGGGTGTTTCAGTATCTGTAGATCCGCCAGCGTCTCTTATCGTCCCCGACCGGTCTCATGCACCGTCCACTCCTACCGGTATCACCTGGGAATGATCTCTTAAAATCGATGCCTATTGTAGTGTCCGATGTGTCCGGGCAATTACCCATTCCAATGGAAATTGCCGATAGTTCTAAAAGTATCGAGGGCCCCGTAAACAAGTTGACTGCTGCAGTGGGTGACTCTTCCAACGTTACTGCTACGGCTGACGCTTCGGGACCGCGGCCTCTCGTTGGCATACTACCAAAGAAACATATATTTGTTTCTAGGTTAGACCCTGTTCTCACATTTGATGATGTAATAGCCTATATTCGGAAGAAAGTTAACGTCTCGAATATTGCGGTGGAGAAGTTTAAATTTTCTTATTCTCGGGACATTTCGTCCTTTAAAATTAATGTTTCTGCTAATATCTTTGACACTATATGTCGAGAAGATTTTTGGCCGAAACATATAATAGTTAAGGAATATACTGTAAAAAAGAAAAATCGGCAACCGATTCGCTTGCCAACAACAACAACTAATACTATTCCTGCCACATCAGCATCTGCTGGTGTGTCAAAAAACTAGCTTCGTCCCTTAACCTGGGTTACCAGAACGTTAGAGGACTGAAATCCAAACTTCCTAATCTCTATGCACTAGTCTTTCTTTTGAGCATAACATTCTAGCTTTTACAGAGACGTGGCTAAAACCTGATATTGCTAATGCATCGGTGTTTTCCACAAACTTTTCCATATTCAGACGTGACCGGATTTCTCGCATAGGTGGTGGCGTTCTGATAGCTGTTGATGCTGCTTTATCATCTGAAATGATTCAATTTTCTAGTACACAGGAGATTGAGTTTGTCGGTGTTAAAGTAAATTTTAAATCTTTTAATGCTTTTATTACTTGTTCCTATATTCCACCATTGTCAAACATGGTGGTATATTTAAATCATTTAGAGGCAATTCAGTTTGTCTCCTCTTTAGTTTCCAGTCAAGACATGCTCATAGTTGTAGGTGATTTTAATTTACCCGCTTTAGCATGGTCACTAACAGATGAACCTACCATGTTGCTGCCCTCTTTGTCACATGACTTTATTGATGGCCTTCTAGGCTTATCTTTATCCCAAGTCAATCCTGTCTTAAATACTAATGGAAAATCGTTAGATCTTATTTTTGTATTGGATTCTTCTTATTGTGAGGTTTCTAGGATCGAACCATTTGTTCTTCCAGAAGACAAATTTCATCCTACATTAAATTTAAAAATTGATCTGCCCATGCTTTCACCATTACTTGGTTCAAATCAGTTACCTCTAACTAGGTGCTTTCGTAAGACTGACTTTGTCAGCCTTAGTGAAAACATTACTACTACCGATTGGTCTTATCTGTACAATTGTAGAGATATGAACGCAGCTATTCGCTTCTTTTATGATACTCTGAATTCACTCTTTGATATTTGTGTGCCTCTTGGTAGGCAGGAGCGGCTTAACAAACCTCCCTGGTTCTCTCGTGAGTTATCCAATTTGAAAAATGTGAAGACACGATATTATAAGAAGTTTCAAAAAACACGTCGTTCATCAGATTATGCTCTTTATACAGTCGCTCGTTCAAAGTTCATGATGCTTAATACACAATGCTATAAGAATTATCTTCAGCGGTGTAAGCTTCAGTTTTCTTCTGACCCTAAACAATTTTATAATTTTGTCAATTCTAAACGTAAGACCTCTGTGCACCCATCTTTTTTGTCTTTTCAAAATAAAAAAGCGAGCACTGATCAGGCAATTGCCGATATGTTTGCGAGTTTTTTCTAAACAACTTATTCCTCAACGGAATACCGAGCAAGTCCATATCCTTATCATTTAGAAAAGGCTAATTGCATTTTCAATCCAGTGTTTGATGAAAGTTCTATTCTTAGCGAACTTAAATTAGTTAAACCTGTTTATTCTCCGGGGCCAGATGGTCTTCCTGGATGTGTACTCAGGTTCTGTGCAAACGCATTATGTAAACCCATTTTAAAATTGTTTCTACTGTCTGTCGAATCTTCCTCTTTTCCATCTATTTGGAAGGAGTCGTATAGCATTCCTCTGCATAAAAATGGCAAAAAGTCCGAAGCCTCTAACTATAGGGGTATCTCAAAATTGTCCGCTATTCCGAAAGCTTTTGAGAAAATTATAACTTCTCAATTGCAACATTTTTGCAGCTCTATTATTTCGCCATCCCAACATGGGTTTGTGAAACGTAGATCTATAACCACTAACCTTTTAGAATTTACATCAATATTTATCAAGGGGTTCAAAAATGGTAAACAAACTGATGTCATATACACT